>JASDDO010000016.1:34127121-34729793 GCA_030015575.1 Agapanthus africanus | reverse complement strand
AGCAGGCGCGAGATCTTTGCCGTCAGTTACGCCCCAGCGTTATCCTCGCCTTGAATGGCGGGATGCGTCCATTAATGGGGGGATGCGCGAGCGTAGGACGCGGATCATGGGGAGGCGGATATCTCGCCCTGGCGATATACGCAGAGCCGTTGTGGGGCGCATGAGATCCACGCTCTTGGTTGATCGGGGGAGGCCAAGGAAGCTCGGCACGTCAGGATTTCGGAGACGAGCCGGGAGTTCGAGAAAGCTCGGCACATCAGACGGCTCGGAGACGAGCCGGGAGGCCGAGGAAGCTCGACACGTCAGACGGCTCGGAGACGAGCAAGGAGACTGAGAAAGCTCGGAGACGAGCTGTTGGTAATTTTCTAGGTGAAGGTGGAATGTATTCAGGGAGGTCTCCCGAAAAGTCGGATACGTTCCTCGAGAAGGGGATTCCGTGGAATGTCCCTGATGCAACTCATTTATTCCACCCCCATAGTCTTCGGGACACGTTATCCGCCATGTGTCATAATCTAAGGAGACACCACTTGTGTGCATCATCAGTCCCTTTCCATCTCTTTCTTCGTTTGACTGAGCAAAAAAAATGAGAATTGAATTTTGGGAATTGGTGGAAAAGAAGAGAGAGAAAGAAAGAGATAAACATAACTATTTTCTAAATAAAATAATACCTATCATTCTATGTATCTTTGGGAACGAGCAATTCCGTAAAAAAAAGCTTAGATTTGGAATTGCGAAAAATATGATGTAAATTTCCATTTTGGAGACGTCAATTCTCCAAACTTGCAATTCTTATTCCATAAAAACAAATAAGGAATGACAATTCCATCCTTTTTTGTTTTGATTAATAGTGTCATGTTCTCCTAATTCCCATTTTTCCAGGCAATTCCTTAGAAACAAACAATCCCTGTCTTGCTCCATGACGTGTCCGGATCCTCTCCGGTGACGAGGCCATTTGGTTGATCTCAAGATTGGTTGGGTTTGATTTGCTGCAACCCATGTCAGGTGCTTCTTATGTCACCGGAGAGGCCATTTGGTTGATCTCAACCATCCAAATCTTTGGATGGTTTAGATTGGTTGGGTTTAATTTGCTGCAACCCATGTCAGGTGCTTATATTGCTAACTCATCAAGTTATGAATCCCATTAATACTGGACCTGGGTCCCGCTACTGCCAAATAACGAGAGAAATCCCGCCGTTTCCATTTTTCTCTCTATTTTTTTTTGCAACCCTAGATCTCTATTATACATCAAAGTTTCATTATTTGCAGGCAAGATTTTTCATCAACCAATTATCATATGATCTAAGGTGAGTAAAGAAAACCCAAGAAATTTTTTTATTCCCTTTTAATTTTCTCAATTCAACTACAATGACCAAATCTATTTTAGATCTAATGGAGTAGAAAAAAACAGAGAGGGACAAACTTGCATATATAATTTTTATTTTTTCAATTTACATACAATTCATTTTTTTTCAATATATTCAATTCTCCCGGTACTTATTTTTTGGAAAGCTTGATAACAATTAGAAAATCTCTCATTCACAATCAGTAAAGAACAATTTTTTTTTATGGTTAAAATAGAACAGTCAAATTCTTAATACCTGGCGCGATCTGAATCGCGCCAAGATGTTACCTTCCGTTGATCTGCTGATGGCGGCGATGGGTGGCTGAGATTGAATCTGGAGGCTGAAGTTCCTGAAGCGTGTGGATCTCAATGGGTTTGAGGTTGTGGTTGCTGAGCTACCTGCAAGGAAGTCCCGGGATGGTTGTACCACCGAGGACCCTCCGACGGTCAAATTAGATTAGAGATCCGAGCAGAGTAACGGCTTAGTGGAGTAAAAATGGCTTCCCTGAACTGTCTGAAGGAGGGGTTTATATAGCGGTGGCAGCAGGCGAGGCAGCGCGCGAGAATCACGCCGGCCGTTACGCTCCCGACGTCACGCCCGCGTGATAAGAGGGACCTCCCATTAATGGCGAGACATGCTCGTTAATGGGGGATCGTGGTGGCGTAGAACGTGGGATGTGACCGCCGAAGATCTCGCGCATGGCGAGATTCGCGGGATGGCGGTTACGTCTGCAAGCGGTGCTGTTGGTCGGCCGATGAGACCGAGGAAGATGACCTCGGCGGGAGAGCCCGCGGAGGAGCGGGAGAGCCGAGATATCTTGGTTCTGCTCGAGCCCGGAGGCGAGCTGAGAGGGCCGATGAGGCTTGGGCCTGTGATAGCTCGAAGACGAGCTGTGGGGCCGAGAAGGCCAATTATGCTGGGGGTTCGGAGGTGAGCCAGTGTTTGCTCGTAGGACGGGCACATGAGTGGTCTGGTCGGCCACTGTAGGTCCTTTCTTATGAGTCCTGGGACACGTCATCTTCCATGTTTCCTGATCTGGGAGATCACCGATATCGAGCATCATCATTAGCCCCCCACTCTCATCCCGACCAGCTGACGGGTCGGGTCGAGAGTGGTTCGCCGGATCATCCGAGGTGAGCTCCTATCCGAAGATATCGTCGGGCGTGTCTCTGGGCAATTGGTTGTCTTTTCTGGATGAGGCCAGCGAATCAAGGCGATATCCTTTGCATTAAATAGGGTGCGCCGGATCGTGTGCACTTTTGCTGAAGCAACAAACCACGTGTCGGGTGCCGGTTGGCTGATGTGACGTGCCGCAGGCTTCTGGCGGTCGATGGGACGCCGCCAATGCGCTTGCGACAGATGGGGCGATCGTGGCCGTCGAGTTCACTGAATCGTTTTGGCGGGAGTCGACCATCGCTGCTTGTAACGTTTCAAAATAATAAAATATTATTTTTGGGAATTTTTATAAATTAATATTATTTTAATGAATATTTTAATATTCTGGTATAATTAAATATAAATAAATGGGGGGAAATTATGGAAAATTCTAAAATAGGGTATTTTATGGAATTATGCCATTTTTAAGTTTTTATGATTAGTTATATGCTAATTTAGTGCTAATCGCGATTAAAAATCGCTAATCGGATTTTTGGCATTTTTGTGCAAAAATGTGCACATATCATTTTCCACACTTGTTACACTTGTTACATATTTTGGGTACATGGTTGCTTAGGGTTCACCATGGTGGGAGAAGGAAAAGAAAAGAAAAGATAAAGGTCTCATGATGAGAGAGAGAGAGAGACCAAGTCAACCCCCACTTTTTGAACCATACTCCCATCATTTCCTCACACCCATTTCTCTTTCCCCTTTCCTTGAGCTGCTGCTCCTCCTGCTGCGCCCTCATCTCCCTCCCCTTCACTCCATAGATCCCTCTCATTTCCCTCACCAAAACCCTATTCCCACTCCATAAAAAGCATTCCCGAGCTCACTAGCTACACATTGAACCTAGCAAGATTGGATTTGGAGGACCTTGAGCAACTCAAGAATTTTCTTGAGTTGCCAAATGAGGTAAATTCTGGACCTATTAGAGTAGTATTTCATTTCTTGTGCATCAATTCTAGTTTCATGTCGATATGGTGTCGTTTGATGGATTTGTGAAACATCAAGTTAGGGTTTAGGGTTTGATCTGAAACCAAAGTGAAAGTGAGGCTTGTTGTGACCTTAGAACCCCTGGTGTGATATTATTTTGGATCAAACTAGAGACTAGAACACAGAATACGGATTTATGAGACGATGTCGGAGAAAAACTGTGAATCTGTGATCGTATTTGGGAATCTGCTATCACCCCGACACCTCTAAAATAAAATTGAGTTGACGGTGACATGTGCAGGCATCAAGGAAGCTAACCCCAGAACCCTAGCCCCTACTTCCCATTCCCGGCAGCAGATTTAACCCTTCTGGCCGCAATTTGCGGCCAGAACATGAGGGTTTTGCCTCGTTTTTGGTGCGGGGCCCTTTCTCCATTAAACTTGACCCCTGGCATGTATAGATTTGTCTAATTTGACCTAGGGTGAAATCTGGAGCCTATTTCCTTAGTTGCTGTTTTGGATTCGTGTTTCCGTATTCGGTATTTTAAATTCTGAATTTTTCTTATGGTGTTTTACCTCGACTACTTGGCGTTTATACGACGATAGCGAGGGTTGTTGATGGTTTTGGAGACGTACCCATAGGTTCTAACCTATAGGCCCCATAGCGTATCATTTTGGCTTTCGTGTGTCGTTTTAGCTTTGATTTGGTTTTGATACGCATTTGCGATACGTTAATGTGTAGGTACCCCATGAAGACTTCGGGATGACAAGCAAACGCGTGGCGACGTCGAAGGATAAAGACGCAAAGTGAGTAGATTATATCTACGGGGGAAGTCGGGTGGATGGCGTATAGCACCCCCGCAGTCCGTAGTTGGTATACCTTATATGTATATATTATTTATGATAGTATAGTGTAGTGGATTATTTGAGAGGTGATATCATGTGATAGGGTTAGAAGTAAACTAGAATATTTCCTAGTTGCGACTAGGATAGGTTTACACCCACACGCACACACATGTTGATTCGCTATACTTATACTGTGATAATGATGGATAGTGAATGACTTTGGAGATGAGTCGATGATATTGGGTTTTGTGCCGCGAGATCGGTGATTTGATATGATTCGTATTTGGGATACGACATGTGATCTCTAGCGGGCTTTTGGACGTGTGTTTACACACGCAGTCATATTGATGGTATCAGTTGTACTAGACTTAGATCAGTACCCCAGATTATGTGATATAATGATGAGGATACCAAATAATTGATGAGTTGATTGTGATATCGACCCGTACCCAGCTATTGGGATGCCGTACGATGATTTACCGTACGAGCTTTATATTGATGATAGATCCGCACTCATGACTCGAGGATGTCAGATGATATACTGTTTCGTACGCGATACTATTGAGGCGGGATCACCGACTATATATATATATATATCGACTCAGATTTAGGTGGTTTCCATACACCTCCTGATGGACTTGGCTTAGTAGATGTTAGACCAGACCGAGTCATACCTATTTCAAGACTAACGAATCGGGAGTATTTTAAGGACAAGTAAAGGGATAATACGGGTATTTTCAAAAGAAGTATCTATTCTTAAAAACACCGCAACCTTTATTTTACTAAAAACCCCGATTCGTCTTATTTCAAATGGCACCACTGCATGACATGTACATATTGGTGTAGATTCTTCACTACTGCATTGATTATTCGATTCCGCATCGCATTGCATGTGTTTATTTCTATATTTCAATCATTCTGTTAGGATACAAGCACCATTATCGATGATGCATATGTTCCACGTACACTTGCTTGCCGGCTCACACACTTTATCATCGATAATTGCCATGTCACTACACAGTAGTATTATTGCATCAGGATATGATCTTGTATGTGCATACCACTATTCTATGTTGCATGATATACTGTTATGCTTACATTTCTTTTACATGTCGCATACATCATGCTTTCTGATTATACGCATTGAGATATATTGTTTCCATGATATTTCGGGATTTGGGAACCGTGGGTATTTCAAAGAGAATATGTAATTTTTTTAAAAACCCGGTTACCCTTGATATGATATTTCGGTGCGTCCACCATGTGTTTTCTCGGTGCTGAGAGCGACATGTGAAACCCGACTCGAGGAGGCGGATGGGGCCGATTGCGGGTACATGGTGGACCCGGTATGGTTCCCAGGGGGAAGAAATGTTTTTCGTGGAGTAGACGATGAGCCTAGTAGGGTGGCGAGTACCTACCGGTGATTGATTGGACCTGGCGGTTATCCGGAGGATACCGACCAGAGTCGATAGATGGACATGGGTTGACCCGTACTGCCGGGGCCAAGGGCCGATACCGCAGACGGAGCCCCATATGGACGAGGATTTACGTGTCGATGCTAGGCACAGATTTCATGATGTTTCCATGATTTTGATTATATCCTCACATTTACATGCATGATGCATATTGTCATTTGGGTGACAGGTGGACGGGATCCACATTTATACAGACTAGTATTACATTGATCATACTTCATTGTATGTATAACAGGGTATGAGGGCGCTGTTATATATACCCTTACACCAATATTAGTGGAATGGGACGCTAATATATGTGTATTGATATTCATTTTTATATTTCATCATATTTACTTCATGCAGACATACCTTATGTTTATGACATGTTATTACCTGAGGCACTGACACGAGTATTTGGCACTACCTACATGTTTAGATGTTACATTGCCACCTTATCATGCTTCAGGCTTATTCTTTGAGGTTTATATCTGATTGTATTGACCTAGGATTATGTCATGCATTCGGTTTCTGCTTGTAGATATTCTCTATTCACGAGTTGGCAACTCACCCCCGTTGTGCCACAGTTCTTGCAGGTTTTGCCGTACAGGTTCCATAGCGGCATTTCTGGCACATTACTTCTTTGCGGGTGAATTGCTTTTGGTAGGTGGGTTCATTTGCATCAAGAACCACCATTGTACTTGTATTTTCCTTTGTATCTAGAATTCCATCAACCAAAACTTGTATATTGTTTCAGACTTAAACATTAGTGATGTATTATTTCGACCTTTGAGTCGCGCTTAGCAGTATTGCGGTTTTAATGCTTATTGAGTTTCTTTTGGATTTGACCATCGCCATTCGGCGTTGTATATTATATTGCTTGCGTGGTTGTGACCGTCAATTGACGAAGAGCTAGCTCCCGCTTGGGGATGCCTTTTATCATTGCATATATATTGTTCTTGTTGTACCCCGTTCGGGGCCAGTATTTACAAAAGAAACTATACCGAAATTTTTAGAAAAGACTTTACATTTTTTTTAAATGCATATTCGGCTTAGTTATTTAAAAATCTTGACTTCAAACATGTTTTTCTTCACTTCTTTAAACTAGTTTTCTTTATTTACTCTTAAAATGGTTTTAGATTTCTGGGTTTTTGGCTTACTTGGATCAGATGGAGTCCTACAGACTTCATATGGTTCAAGGGCCAGTCGCGTGCTCTTTCGGGTCGTGACAAAGTTGGTATCAGAGCGCTAGGTTGACCTTGGTTCGAGTCTAAGTTTGACTATGTGGAGCCTAGCACGTCTATGTATTTACGGAACTTAGGCTTGACCTTACGGAACTTAGACTTAGTCGAGGGGGTATTAGACCCGAACTTTTGTCGCGTAGGATGACCCTTGGTTGATGGAATTAGTGACTAAAGTAGAGTGACGTACCGTGGGTATGTTCCACGGCATACTTACGACACGCCACTCCGCTTAAGGAACCTTAGGATATACATATTTTCGAGATCAGCGATTCTCTTCATACCCATGATTATACATCCATTTGAGATCCTCGATTCTATTAGTTTCATGATCATACCTTCATTGATGCTGTTCCTTCTTATGATCATGTATCCACTCTGGATCTGTTGTTTTCTTTCTTGCCATTGATCTGCTCTCTTCGATACTCAATTGAAGTTCCTGTCGCTACTGTTTGAGCGCAGTTGAGCTGCTGCTAGTGTTATGGTCGGGGCGAGCTTGTCGGGTAGGAGGGGCGACCATTGTGTTTTCTGGTGACATGGGAACGTCTCGAGTTAGTATCGATGATTGTGACCTCTTGTGGAGGCGAGTGCTTGGTTTTACACCGGATAATCAGGCCATTGTTAGAGCTGCCAGTTGAGAGAGGACTGTTGATGTACAGCATACCTCAGAGATTATGATGTCGCGTACCGCGCAGACAGATGGACCAGCTGTTGCTGAGATTGACAGGATGTCGTTTCCGGAGCTTGCGAGCTGAGATCGCCGGAGCTTCCAGGCGGATATGAGACAGATGACAGCAAGTCTACCCGATTTGAGAGACGAAGGTGATTCGTTCGATTGTGCGCCGGAGCAGGCCCAGTTGAGTTAAAGATTTCCAGTATGGAGAGTCTTAATCAGATCTAGAGCAGACCGATTTAGAGATGACCGCCAATGTATCGCCTTTCCTGGAGGATTGGGGCGCTGTTCACCGTACAGACGAATGAGCCGGTTGCTGCTGCAAACGACGAGATATCGCCCAGATGATTGGAGCTACTGCAGCATGAGTATATACTTTGAGATATGATGGTGAGTTGCTAGTCACCGAGGATGAATGACTAGGACATGTGGTTCGTTCGCTTACCCCGATGCGAGGTCATCAGATAGATTGCTTCCAGCTAGAGACGACTTCACGCGGAGACGTTGAGAGTCGACAGAGACGATCGAATGTCAGGAGCCCATTTTTCAAGTTTAAAGTATACGGAAAGACATGCAGGCGATTCCATGGACCCTCTAGAAGAATGAAGCCCTAACTCGACTTAATGATCGTGTGAAAGCCTTTGAACCTTAGGGTTTGCGGCAGTTCTGCGACGCCATTAGTGAGGCTTGGGTTTGCCCTTCTACGGCTGGACCACCGATGCTGTGGCATGTACTCGATACTATTAAACTGTACTCAAGATGTTGAGCTCTTGGGAGATTATGAGGTTTTGACGAATCGATCGAATGGTTCGACTCCCTTCGGATGCTAGGTGGTGAGATGTATTTCTTGGGAGACTCCAGATACGAGTATAGCCGTTGGAGCACAGTCCATGCAGCCACGATGAGACGAGTCCGAATCAGTCGACATTGAAGCAGACTGAAGTAAAGAGTTCGCAAGAGAGCTCGACGAGATGACGTTCTACTCCGCCGACATCAGAGATGCGATACGCACGCAGAGGCATTGTTTATGGATATATCTTCCAGAAAAAGGGGGCGCGATGAGTATGCAGCCGTTCCGGACAAGGATTAGCTTCAGTAAAGGACGATGACTTCCGGGCAATTCGGCAGGGATGAGATTTGAGAGAAACCTCGACAGGACCATTCTGGAATACTATACGAGAAGACCAGGACCCAAGAGGGGTCATATTGAGCACACTCAGCAGGCCAGAGCTCGACATCATCGACGAGGTAGTTGACCAGGTTCGGATAAAGGACCTTACCCAGATGCATTGCGAGTTGATCGAGGACGGACGAGTATTGAGTATTCATCCGATGGTTGGGACGTATTCCCGGGGACCTGTTCGGCCAGACATCTTCTACAGAATGATGGAGCTACAGAGTACGCGATTTCGAGTCCGTGTGAGAGACTTCGGATTGACCGTGGCCGAGAACATTGCAGTGCGCCGATAGAGACGTGACGTCGATGTTGACGATGATACAGACAAGAGGAACAAGAGGTTCGTGCGAGACGCTGACGTGCTGTCATTACTTGCCGTCGAGACCGGAGATCTGATATGCATACAGAGGCGCAGGGATACGACCAGCTTTCGAGTAGATGTTGTACTAAGGATGCGGATGTCCAGAGAGCGAGAAAAGATTATGCCAGAGTACCAGCCTCCGTACAGCTTGGCTTAGGCAAGATTGGAAGAGACCTTGAGCGGGATTCCTTCCAGGAAACTGCTGCAATGATGTTTGCACCCAGGATCAGATGTGTGATGTGCATTCAGAGAGCTAGAGGCCGACGCCAGTGATATGCTTCTTTATGAGTGGTCGTGAGGATTGACCGAGAGATGACCAGAGAAGTGCCAAAACGGAATCGTCCCCGTTAGCACACCTGACAGGGCCGATGAGCCGATTGTTTGCGAGATAGGTAATCCGCAGAGAAGATAAGGACCCAGAGGCAGAAGACGCCAGACCGTGAGCAAGAGGCAAGTAGATATCTTGCGCTGCTAGCATTGGATGCGTTGACTCCTTCTCGACTTTGAAGGAGGAACTACCGACGACGGTATTTATGATTAGTGATTTTGTGATTCGGTTATCACGTATCCGTCATCTTGGATTTCGGTATTTTTGGCATTCTGTTTGAATAATTTAGTCTTGATGGCCGAGTTTCATGATATTTGTTTTCATGCACCCACTGGGTATTGATATTTTGCGCATAGTCATTACATTTGAGGTATTGATTGTGATTTCACGCCTATCTTATGCAGTGATTTGATTTACGCTTCCAGCATAGTTTTCATGCACCTATAGTGTTTTGATATGCGATTTTGGTGCACACCAGATGCACTAAATCGAAAATCTTCGTGCATGTCAAATGCACCTGATTTTGCTGTCAGGCAAACACGTTGCCTATGATAGATGTTTCGTGCACACCCGTTGCACCTAAATGTTGTTTTGTGCCCATGTATGGCACATATATAGATTTTGATTTCCGTGCGCACCAGACGCACGGGGTATTCTTATATACATTTTTGGGGATTGATTTCTTATAGAGTAGTACATTTTTTTTATGATATTCGGTATGTATTGATGTTTTCGGAGCCCCGACAATTTGGATTTTTTCTGAAATGTTTTAGTACTTGGGGATTTGAACTTAAATTCGGGGACCGAATTTCTTTAAGGGGGTAGATTGTAACGTTTCAAAATAATAAAATATTATTTTTGGGAATTTTTATAAATTAATATTATTTTAATGAATATTTTAATATTCTGGTATAATTAAATACAAATAAAATGGGAAAAATTATGGAAAATTCTAAAATAGGGTATTTTATGGAATTATGCAATTTTTAAGTTTTTATGATTAGTTATACGCTAATTTAGTGCTAATCGCGATTAAAAATCGCTAATCGGATTTTTGGCATTTTTGTGCAAAAATGTGCATATATCATTTTCCACACATGTTACACTTGTTACATGTTTTGGGTACATGGTTGCTTAGGTTTCACCATGGTGGGAGAAGGAAAAGAAAAGAAAAGAAAAGATAAAGGTCTCATGATGAGAGAGAGAGACCAAGTCAACCCCCACTTTTTGAACCATACTCCCATCATTTTCTCGCACCCATTTCTCTCTCCCCTCTCCTTGAGCTGCTGCTGCTCCTGCTCCTCCCTCATCTCCCTCCCCTTCAATCCATAGATCCCTCTCATTTCTCTCACCAAAACCCCATTCCCACTTCATAAAAAGCGTTCCCGAGCTCACTAGCTACACATTGAACCTAGCAAGATTGGATTTGGAGGACCTTGAGCAACTCAAGAATTTTCTTGAGTTGCCAAAGGAGGTAAATTCTGGACCTATTAGAGTAGTATTTCATTTCTTGTGCATCAATTCTAGTTTCATGTCGATATGGTGTCGTTTGATGGATTTGTGAAACATCAAGTTAGGGTTTAGGGTTTGATCTGAAACCAAAGTGAAAGTGAGGCTTGTTGTGACCTTAGAACCCTTGATGTGATGTTATTTTGGATCAAACTAGAGACTAGAACACAGAATACGGATTTATGAGACGATGTCGGAGAAAAACTATGAATCTGTGATCGTATTTGGGAATCTGCTATCACCCCGAGACCTCTAAAATAAAATTGAGTTGACAGTGACATGTGCAGGCATTAAGGAAGCTAACCCCAGAACCCTAGCCCCTACTTCCCATTCCCGGCCGTAGATTTAACCCTTCTGGACGCAATTTGCGGCCAGAGCAGGAGGGTTTTGCCTCGTTTTTGGTGCAGGGCCTTTTCTCCATTAAACTTGACTCCTGGCATGTATAGATTTGTCTAATTTGACGTAGGGTGAAATCTGGAGCCTATTTCCTTAGTTGCTGTTTTGGATTCGTGTTTCCGTATTCCGTATTTCAAATTCTGAATTTTGCTTATGGTGTTTTACCTCGACTACTTGGCGTTTATACGACGATAGCGAGGGTCGTTGATGGTTTTGGAGACGTACCCATAAGTTCTAACCTATAGGCCCCATAGCGTATCGTTTTGGCTTTCGTGTGTCGTTTTAGTTTTGATTTGGTTTTGATACGCATTTGCGATACGTTAATGTGTAGGTACCCCATGAAAACTTCGGGATGACAAGCAAACGCGTGGCGATGTCAACAGATAAAGACGCAAAGTGAGTAGATTATATCTACGGGGGAAGTCGGGTGGATGGCGTATAGCACCCCCGCAGTCCGTAGTTGGTATACCTTATATGTATATATTATTTATGATAGTATAGTGTAGCGGATTATTTGAGAGGTGATATCATGTGATAGGGTTAGAAGTAAACTAGAATATTTCCTAGTTGCGAACCCTAGGATAGGTTTACACCCACACGCACACACATGTTGATTTGCTATACTTATACTGTGATAATGATGGATAGTGAATGACTTTGGAGATGAGTCGATGATATTGGGTTTTGTGCCGCGAGATCGGTGATTTGATATGATTCGTATTTGGGATACGACATGTGATCTCTAGCGGGCCTTTGGACGTGTGTTTACACACGCAGTCATATTGATGGTATCAGTTGTACTAGACTTTGATCGGTACCCCAAATTATGTGATATAATGATGAGGATACCAAATAATTGATGAGTTGATTGTGATATCGACCCGTACCCAGCTATTGGGATGCCGTACGACGATTTACCGTACGAGCTTTATATTGATGATAGATCTGCACTCACGACTCGAGGATGTCAAATGATATACTGTATCGTACGCGATACTATTGAGGCGGGATCACCGACTATATATATATATCGACTCAGATTTAGGTGATTTCCATACACCTCCTGATGGACTTGGCTTAGTAGATGTTAGACCAGACCCGAGTCATACTTATTTCAAAACAAACGAATCGGGAGTATCTTAAGGACAAGTAAGGGGATAATACGGGTATTTTCAAAAGACGTATCTATTCTTAAAAACACCGCAACCCTTATTTTACTAAAAACCCCGATTCGTCTTATTTCAAATGGCACCACTGCATGACATGTACATATTGGTGTAGATTCTTCACTACTGCATTGATTATTCGATTCCGCATCGCATTGCATGTGTTTATTTCTATATTTTAATCATTCTGTTAGGACACCAACACCATTATCGATGATGCATATGTTCCACGTACACTTGCTTGCCAGCTCACACACTTCATCATCGATAATTGCCATGTCACTACACAGTAGTATTATTGCATCAGGATATGACCTTGTATGTGCATACCACTATTCTATGTTGCATGATATACTGTTATACTTACATTTCTTTTACATGTCGCATACATCATGCTTTCTGATTATACGCATTGAGATATGTTGTTTCCATGATATTTCGGGATTTGGGAACCGTGGGTATTTCAAAGAGAATATGTAATTGTTTTAAAAACCCGGTTACCCTTGATATGATATTTCGGTGCGTCCACCATGTGTTTTCTCGGTGCTGAGAGCGACATGTGAAACCCGACTCGAGGAGGCGGATGGGGCCGATTGCGGGTACATGGTGGACCCGGTATGGTTCCCCGGGGCAAGAAATGTTTTTCGTGGAGTAGACGATGAGCCTAGCAGGATGGCGAGTACCTACCGGTGATTGGTTGGACCTGGCGGTTGTCCGGAGGATATCGACCAGAGTCGATAGATGGACATGGGTTGACCCGTGCTGCCGGGACCGAGGGCCGATACCGCAGACGGAGCCCCATATGGACGAGGATTTACGTGCCAATGCTAGGCACAGGTTTCATGATGTTTCCATGATTTTGATTATATCCTTACATTTACATGCATGATGCATATTGTCATTTGGGTGACAGGTGGACGGGATCCACACTTATACAGACTAGTATTACATTGATCATACTTCATTGTATATATAACAGGGTATGAGGGCGCTGTTATATATACCCTTACACCAATATTAGTGGAATGGGACGCTAATATATGTGTATTGATATTCATTTTTATACTTCATCATATTTACTTCATGCAGACATACCTTATGTTTATGACATGTTATTACCGGAGGCACTGACACGAGTATTTGGCACTACCTACATATTTAGATGTTACATTGCCACCTTATCATGCTTCAGGCTTATTCTTTGAGGTTTATATCTGATTGTATTGACCTAGGATTATGTCATGCATAAGGTTTCTGCTTGTAGATATTCTCTATTCACGAGTTGGCAACTCACTCCCGTTGTGCCACAGTTCTTGCAGGTTTTGCCGTACAGGTTCCATAGCGGCATTTCTGGCACATTACTTCTTTACGGGTGAATTGCTTTTGGTAGGTGGGTTCCTTTGCATCAAGAACCACCATTGTACTTGTATTTTCCTTTGTATCTAGAATTCCATCAACCAAAACTTGTATATTGTTTCAGACTTAGACATTAGTGATGTATTATTTCGACCTTAGAGTCGTGCTTAGCAGTATTGCGGTTTTAATTCTTATTGAGTTTCTTTTGGATTTGACCCTCGCCATTCGGCGTTGTATATTATATTGCTTGCGTGGTTGTGACCGTCAATTGACGAAGAGCTAGCTCCCGCTTGGGGATGCCTTTTATCATTGCATATATATTGTTTTTGTTGTACCCCGTTCGGGGCCAGTATTTACAAAAGAAACTCTGCCGAAATTTTTAGAAAAGACTTTACATTTTTTTTAAATGCATATTCGTCTTAGTTATTTAAAAATCTTGACTTCAAACATATTTTTCTTCACTTCTTTAAACTAGTTTTCTTTATTTACTCTTAAAATGGTTTTAGATTTCTGGGTTTTTGGCTTACTTGGATCAGATGGAGTCCTATAGACTTCATATGGTTCAAGGTCCAGTCATGTGCTCTTTCGGATCGTGACAAAGTTGGTATCAGAGCGCTAGGTTGACCTTGGTTCGAGTCTAAGTTTGACTATGTGGAGCCTATGGCGTCTATGTATTTACGGAACTTAGGCTTGACCTTACGGAACTTAGACTTAGTCGAGGGGGTATTAGACCCGAACTTTTGTCGCGTAGGATGACCCTTGGTTGATGGAATAGGTGACTAAAGTAGAGTGACGTACCGTGGGTATGTTCCACGGCATACTTACGACACGCCACTCCGCTTAAGGAACCTTAGGATGTACATATTTTCGAGATCAGTGATTCTCTTCATACCCATGATTATACATCCATTTGAGATCCTCGATTCTATTAGTTTCATGATCATACCTTCATTGATGCTGTTCCTTCTTATGATCATGTATCCACTCTGGATCTGTTGTTTTCTTTCTTGCCATTGATCTGCTCTATTCGATACTCGATTGAAGTTCCTGTCGCCATTGTTTGAGCGCAGTTGAGCTGCTGCTAGTGTTATGGTCGGGGCGAGCTCGTCGGGTACAAGGGCCGACCATTGTGTTTTCTGGTGACATGGGAATGTCTCGAGTTAGTATCGATGATTGTGACCACTTGTGGAGGCGAGTGCTTGGTTTTACACCGGATAATCGGGCCATTGTTAGAGCTGCCAGTTGAGAGATGACTGTTGATGTACAGCATACCTCAGAGATTATGATGTCGCCTACCGCGCAGACAGATGGACCAGCTGTTGCTGAGATTGACAGGATGTCGTTTCCGGAGCTTGCGAGCTGAGATCGCCGGAGCTTCCAGGCGCATATGAGACAGATGACAGCTAGTCTACCCGATTTGAGAGACGAAGTTGATTCGTTCGATTGTGCGCCGGAGCAGGCCCAGTTGAGTTAAAGATTTCCAGTGTGGAGAGTCATACTCAGATCTAGAGCAGGCCGATTTAGAGATGACCGCCAATGTATCGCCTTTCCTGGAGGATTGGGGCGCTGTTCACCGTACAGGCGAATGAGCCGGTTGCTGCTGCAAACGACGAGATATCGCCCAGATGATTGGAGCTACTGCAGCATGAGTATATACTTCGAGATATGATGGTGAGTCGCTAGTCACCGATGATGAATGACTAGAACATGTAGTTCGTTCGCTTACCCCGATGCGAGGTCATCAGATAGATTGCTTACAGCTAGAGACGACTTCACGCGGAGACGTTGAGAGTCGACAGAGACGATCGAATGTCAGGAGCCCATTTTTCAAGTTTAAAGTATACGGAAAGACATGCAGGCGATTCCATGGACCCTCTAGAAGAATGAAGCCCTAACTCGACTTAATGACCGTGTGAAAGCCTTTGAACCTTAGGGTTTGCGGTAGTTCTGTGGCGCCATTAGTGAGGCTTGGGTTTGCCCTTCTACGGCTGGACCACCGACGCTGTGGCATGTACTCGATACTATTAAACTGTACTCAAGATGTTGAGCTCTTGGGGGATTATGAGGTTTTGACGAAACGATCGAATGGTTCGACTCCCTTCGGATGCTAGGTGGTGAGATGTATTTCTTGGGAGACTCCAGATACGAGTATAGACGTTGGAGCACAGTCCATGCAGCCACGATGAGACGAGTCCGAATCAGTCGACATTGAAGCAGAATGAAGTAAAGAGTTCGCAAAAGAGCTCGACGAGATGACGTTCTACTCCGCCGACATCAGAGATGCGATACGCACGCAGAGGCATTGTTTATGGATATATCTTCCAGAAAAAAGGGGCGCGATGAGTATGCAGCCGTTCCGGAACAAGGATTAGCTTCAGTAAAGGACGATGTCTTCCGGGCAATTCGGCAGGGATGATATTTGAGAGAAACCTCGACAGGACCTTTCTGGAATACTATACGAGAAGACCAGGACCCAAGAGGGGTCATATTGAGCACACTCAGCAGGCCTGAGCTTGACATCGTCGACGAGGTAATTGACCAGGTTAGGATAAAGGACCTTACCCAGATGCATTGCGAGTTGATCGAGGACGGACGAGTATTGAGTATTCATCCGATGGTTGGGACGTATTCCCGAGGACCTGTTCGGCCAGACATCTTCTACAGAATGATGGAGCTACAGAGTACGCGATTTCGAGTCCGTGCGAGAGACTTCGGATTGACCATGGCCGAGAACATTGCAGTGCACCGATAGAGACGTGATGTCGATGTGGACGACGATACAGACAAGCGGAACAAGAGGTTCGTGCGAGACGCTGACGTGCTGTCATTACTTTCCATCGAGACCGGAATCTGATATGCATACAGAGGTGCAGGGATACGACCAGCTTTCGAGTAGATGTTGTACTAAGGATGCGGATGTCCAGAGAGCGAGAAAAGATTATGCCTGAGTACCATCCTCCGTACAGATTGGCTTAGGCAAGATTGGAAGAGACCTTGAACGGGATTCCTTCCATAAAACTGCTGCAATGATATTTGCACCCAGGATCAGATGTGTGATGTGCATTCAGAGAGCTAGAGGCCGAAGCCAGTGATATGCTGCTTTATGAGTGGTCGTGAGGATTGACCGAGAGATGACCAGAGAAGTGCCAGAACGGAATCGTCCTCGTTAGCACACCTGACAGGGCCGATGAGCTGATTGTTTGCGAGATAGGTAATCCGCAGAGAAGATAAGGACCCAGAGGCTGAGGAAGCCAGACCATGAGAAAGAGGCAAGTAAATATCTTGCGCTGCTAGCATTGGATGCGCTGACTCCTTCTCGACTTTGAAGGAGGAACTACCGACGACGGTATTTATGATTAGTGATTTTGTGATTCGGTTATCACGTATCCGTCATCTTGGATTTCGGTATTTTGGGCGTTCTGTTTGTATGATTTAGTCTTGATGGCCGAGTTTCATGATATTTGTTTTCATGCACCCACTGGGTATTGATATTTTGCGCATAGTCATTACATTTGAGGTATTGATTGTGATTTCACGCCTATCTTATGCAGTGATTTGATTTACGCTTCCAGCATAGTTTTCATGCACCTATAGTGTTTTGATATGCGATTTTGGTGCACACCAGATGCACTAAATCGAAATTCTTCGTGCATGTCAAATGCACCTGATTTTGTTGTCAGGCACACACGTTGCCTATGACAGATGTTTCGTGCACACCCGTTGCACCTAGATGTTGTTTTGTGCCCATGTATGGCACATATATAGATTTTGATTTCCGTGCGCACTTGACGCACGGGGTATTCTTATATACATTTTTGGGGATTGATTTCTGTTCAGTCGATAAAACTGCACATTTGTAGTACATTTTTCCTACCATTTTTATATTAAAAAGGACTTTATTATAATATATTATACATATGAGGGTTTATATGTAAAAACATTATTTTCCATGTGTTAAAATATTTAATTATCATTTGGTACGAAAATGTATGCAAATAATATTATTGGTCTAATCCTAGTAGAACAAAGTCTACTAAAATCTTATTTGAGTTGTTGTGCAGAATATTTCCAAGTTGTTATGCAGGATTTAACAAACAAATCAATTTGTTGAAGAAAACTTGCCAAATTAAGAAGCAAACTTGGAGACCAAGTCTGGAAGCAACCGAGAGATGATTTCTGAATTCTAAAGATGCCTAGGATTGCCAAATGTCACCATCAGAGAGCCAGAGAAATATGATCAAAAGATCCCTACCGTTGGTCGCGGATCCGCGGCCAAACCCACCCTTGGGCCGCGGATTCGCCGCACTATTGATGAGTTGGAATGCAAGATTTTGGGAGATTGATTACTGCAATATTTTACCAACTTTTTAACTAAAAGATTCTGGCTTTGCACTATAAAAAGGCACCGAGAGCCTCTTGGAAAAGCTATCAAGCCGAAGAGATCACGAAGTCCAAGACGGCTCACGCATCCAGGCTGATCATCAACTGTTCGTCTACCTCCTTGGAAGAGATCGAGAAGCAAACTAGTCTTTGTAATCATTTTCTAAGGAATCAAAGTGTACTTGATCTTGTTGATTAATAAAGGAGATCTGGAGTTACAGAATTGAGGAAAACAGAAGACAGAGGCATTCATCGAGATCCAGAGGAGCACAGAGGGACACAGAAAAATTTTCATCAACTGTTCCATCCACCTTGCGGCGGAACCGCGGCACCAAAGGGGAATCTGCGGCGGAAACGCGGCCTGACAAGGGGATCAAGGGTTCAAACTCCTCTGGTAAGATTCTCAACTCTTTCTCTCTCTCCTCAAATCCAATAAAATATATTTTCTGCTGGATTCTTTGCAAAATTGCGCCGCTCAAAAATCTTTTTGCAAAAAGTTTTGTGTTTGGTTTTGTTTTGCATATTTAATACGGATTTTAAGGGGCAAAGACCAAATCAAGATTAGGTGGGGATTTCATCACCCTTCCTAAGCCCCACAAATCACAAACCGAGCATATAGAACAACCCTTCATTAATTTAAAAAAATATCTAGACCAGACTCTAAGGACTGTCGAGCTCAATAGGAAAAAGACTAGTATAGGCATCGGCCGTTTATCCTAACTGACATTGCGGTGTCTAGGCTAGTGGTTTTTAATTAGGCCCACTGTAGTGGTGGTTCCTTCCCACTTACCTGGCCGTACTTGTCCGTGAAGAGGCGGTTTGAGGTCCTATTTCTAGCCTTAGTTAGGAGCTTTCTAGAGACTGACCTAGGTAACCTTAGTTCTAGGGTTGCTTGTGCATTTTAGGGAGATTTGTCTTGAGTCCCACTTTTTCAAAACAAGCCAATTTTAAAATCACACACACGCTGCCACTTGCACTAAACCCGCTTAGTGCATGCTCGGCTGGACACGGGATCCTAGTGCCCGTCTTGTCCGCGTTCCTGTTATCGACGCCGAAGTCGGTACTTCTTCATCTTCTTTTCCCCCACCACACACCACATCAACCGAGATGGACGGCACTCCATCAGAGTATAACACCACGCTGCCACCGCCCGAAGGTGCGCAGAATCCACCGCGCATCTCTCTCCAAGAGAGATGCTATCCTATTCGTGGTCCCCTTCCTACTTGTCTATCTCTTCCACCACCTAACGGGGATAATTTCGAGATTAAACCCCACTACATCAATCTGCTGCCCAAATTTCACGGGCTTGAATCGGAAGACGCGTACGTTTTCATCACCAAATTCGAAAACGTATGCGCAATGATGGGTACTTCACAATTGACTTTAGATGCTATGCGCTTACGTCTTCTCCCATTCACATTATGCGACTTGGCAGAAAAATGGCTTTATAATACTGCCGCACACTCTATCGCTAATTGGGATGAATTCGTCGTAGCATTTCTTAAGAAGTTTTACCCAAATCATAAGACTGCACATGTTAGGAGCGAGATTAACCAGTTCACCCAGCTTCCCAATGAACCATTTTGGAAGTGCTTTGAACGTTTCAAAGATCTGCTTGTCCAATGCCCCCATCATGGAATACAAAGATGGGATTTATGTCGGATTATATATGAGGGCATTAATCCAGCGACAAAGCAGATGCTTGAAACAATGTGTCAATGCAATTTCATGTCTAAAGATGACGGTGAAGCATGGAAATATCTGGAAGACCTTGCTGAACACACGTTGCAGTGGGAAAGCATAAGACCACCTTCAACTAAGGGAGGTATTCACCAGCTCGATGTTTCTATCGCAGTAAAAGCCGAAATGGCAGCGATACAAAAGAAACTCGACGCTATTGAAAACAAGTTCTCATCTTTCTCCCTAAATCAGGTCACGCTTCCTAAGACCGTCTGTGGTTGCTGTTCGGATCCTTCACACTTAACGGAAGAATGTCCTATGAATGCATCGTTTCAAGCTAATGCTGCTTTTCAGCAGCGACCTAGAAACGACCCTTATTCTTCCGCGTACAATCAAGGATGGAGGAACCATCCTAACTTTGCTTGGAATCAAAACCAACAAAGTAATTATCAAATACCTCCTCCACAGCAACCACAACCACAGAATCAGCCCCCCTTTCAGTCACAAAATTTCCAAAATCCGGCCAACATTTCTACACCACAAGTGGCCGGTACTGACAACTCACTTGCACAAATTTTGGATATGTTCATGAAACAATCCATGCAAAATTCGGCTGAGATAAGGTCTTCTATTGATACCCTAACGAAAAACTCCTCCTCCCATGGTGAGAGTATTAAATCAATAGAAAACCAAATCGCACAGTTAAACGCCGCAATGAGTGCGAGAGAGAAAGGGAAACTCCCATCTCAACCCCTACCGAATCCTGGCCATTCACAAAGTCATAATATGAATGCCATTACTACGTTGAGATCGGGGAGAGTGCTGAATAACCAAGTGGGTGAGCAAATTGATGATAGTGACACATTTGATACCCCTTCTTCTTCTTCTTCCCCTAATTCGTCTATTCTCCCACCTTCATCCGAGCCTATTCTCCGTTTTCCCCAAGGCTCGAACATTTCACCAAATCTATCTAAGTCGATTCTCACTCCAGTTTTAGGATCGAATCCATCCCCACAGTCTTCTTCACAAACATTGGACCCAAAACTTATTGATCAAGCACCTTATCCAAACAGGTTAAGGGGCAACAGACCAAGTCCACAAATGGAGAAGATCGTGGAAATTTTTAAGCAAGTTAACATAAACATTCCTCTCCTAGATGCTATTCAACAAGTTCCGTCATATGCGAAAATCCTAAAGGACTTGTGCACTAGGAAGAGAAAAGTTCAAGTACCTAAAAAAGTTTTCCTTGCGAGTAATGTGAGCACAGCTTTTACACAACAACTTCCCAAGAAACGAAAGGACCCCGGAAGTCCTACAATTTCAATCTCTATTGGGGGTAAAAATATCAATCGTGCTCTACTCGATCTTGGTGCTAGTGTTAACTTGCTTCCGTATTCTGTTTATGAGCAATTAGGGATCGGAGAGTTAAAACTTGCGCATTGCACTCTTCAGATGGCCGATCGATCTATCACCCAACCAAGGGGTGAGCTAGAGGATGTGTTAATCAAAGTCGGGGAATTCATATTCCCTGTCGACTTTATCATTATAGATACACAACCTGTAGCGAACCCACGCAATCAAATCCCGGTAATACCCGGTCGACCCTTTTTGGCCACTTCCAACGCAGTAATTAATTGTAGAAACGGCTCTATGACCCTATCCTTTGGAAAGAAGTCAATTGAGCTTAACATTTACAAGTTGGGAAGTGAACCCTCTGAACCATATGCTCATGTGTGTTCTGTCGAATTAATGGATGTCGACAGCAGCGAATTTGATCAACCTCATGATACAGACTCTTTTCATATGTTGTTGTTTGACCCAACCATTTACTCTTCCACCGAATTGTCCGGGTCAACATCTAATGAGGAACCTTATATTGAGTCTGACGATCACCCCATTTTTTCTGATGACATTATTTTTCGGGGTATCTGTAGGGTTGCTAGGCACGCGCACAAGGGTCTACGAGGCATCAACCATGCCCGAATAAAAATTTAGCCGTGCCGAACAACCCGAATACGGAACTTTAAACTAGAGATTAGGCGATAACTTGCATGCTAAACAATTTAACACTAAGTGAGACGGATTACAACCTTTGTAGATCCGGTCCTTCACTTCATATGCTCCGTGTTGTGGTCCCTTCGCTGCGATCATCGGGATCCGGACTCTCGAGAGGTTCCACGAAGAGAAAGACGCAACCTTTGCTTCCGATCTTCGATACTAAGATGATCTACCTCGAAGTTTCTTTAACACAAGCTAACACTCATGAAATGATGTGAACACCCTCATCTAAATGGTAAGTGAAGATGAGGATGATGAAGTAGGAATTTTGCTCTATTTATTTATATTTTTCTCACATTTATCCATCACAAAATCAAAGCAAGAAACATTTTCAAGCAAAGAAGAAGAAGGAAGAAGATGATGAATAATGAATTATCCTTTTGTGATGAATAGGAAAAGAGATGATAATGATCAATAAAGCAACCATGGTTTCTAAACCATTGTAGAGAATAAACTAAGGGTTAGGGTTTTGGGTTGAGTTAAAGATGAGTCATGAGTAAATATCTTTCACAAAACAAAAAAGAAAAGCTTCTAGAATCAACTAGAAGACTTAACCCTAATCCAAACCCTAATCATGTTTAAACTCCACAAAACAAGTTACATTAGTTATCATATCATGTTACAATATTATATATCACATACATAATATTTACTGTAACAAAATAAAATAATACAATTAACATATATCGCATATATATTAATGTATTACCCGAGTGAGAAAAAGAATCTTTTAGTGAGCAAATATTAGTTAATGCAATTTAATATATCACATATATTATTATACATTAAATTATCGAATCAACACTTGATCCGACAATCCGGCTATATCGTATATAACCGGCTAATATTTATCCGTACCAATTCATCGAATCAACACTTGATCCGATGACCCGGCTGATATCAAATATCGCGAGAATAGAATACGGTATCACATATCGCATTATCCTCGGTCCCGCACATATCACATATGTGCTCCTACTCCGTTTTGCCTGAGTCAAGAAACCTCTGTGTAGGACTCTAAAGAATCGTCAATACGCCGGCAGTAGGTGATGATCATATCAAACACCCACAAGCTGCAAGCGGTCAGCTAAACGTAACAGCTACCCAGGTATTGAGCGCTCAGAAGATCAACAAGCAAGCCTGTACATTCTCCTGTGGATCCAACAGTAACACTCCCGTACAGTCCGGTCTCGTCGTCTGATATGTCGCATATCTCGCCTAGGGGTGGTAAACGTCAGACCCCAGTAGCTCGATAAGTCGTGTCGATATGAGGTCTATAACAGTTCGAGAAACTACTGATAACACTTACCAGTAAATCTCAGCAACCCTGGCCAGGGATTTCCGGTTATAGCCAATCGAACACAGTACAACATCAACTCCCTATACCAGGAGAGACGAATCCCCTCCTATCGCTCATTGCCTCCATATGATTCGGGACTGTACCCAAAAGCCACCTTTTTGCACGCCCTCTTGGACGTGGTATGATGGAAATCAAAGCACAGTGGGAACCACACAAGACTCTATGACGATCTCGGGTCAACAGACTACTCTGTACCAGTGTCACCAGAGAACTGCCATCTGACGTATGGTATAATACCATCTGGGAGTTCTCGGCGAGTCCGTCCAGTGTACCCAGTCTCCACTGAGCACCCGTACACCATCCTTGATGTCAAACACCGATGGATATGGGATCATCCATCGCCCATCATATGGGTCAAGATGCGTATACGCTAGTCTACTCTGGTCCATCGATGCCCTGTCTCGATACACCCTCGACTAGGAACAGTTATAGGATGTACTCGTCGACTACCGTGGCCCCACTAGTATGATCTCATCATAGTCCCAGTAGTCGAGTACATATCCTAAGGGCTTTATCAACATGTAATATAGAGACAATCAGAGTACATGTTAAGATAAAGTACAACCAGATAGCATACTATCATGTCGAGCAAGAAAGTCCTCCCTATATATGTCCTAGCATCCACTACAATATACATCGTATGTATAGTAATGGCCTCTAGGGCATACATATAACTAACAATCTCCCACTTGCACTAGGGCCATCTGTTATGGTATCGCATACCCAACAATTAGCTGCGGTTGAAGTATCTCATACTCAACCATCCCATAAAAGTCTCTACTGGGAAAAAGGCCTTCGTGAGTGGATCCGCGCTGTTGTCCTCTGTGTCTGCTCTCCTAACCTCGATCTCCCTGGAGATCAACCATCTCCATGATCAGGTGATACTGCCTAAGAATTATATCTGGATTTCTGATGGGACGGGGGTTCCTTGGCCAAAGCCACAACTCCATTGTCACACAATGGTAGGAACGAAGTTCATCTTATGAACTTATATATATCCAGACTGCCTCTTTGGTAGTATCCTTGGTAACGATGCATCTTGCCTTTAATCGTCTAGTATGTCACGGTATCTAGTTTGGAACTCTTCCAACATACCGTCCCTCTACTGAGGGTATAGACAAGCCTGCGACTGACATTCAGTCATCCTTATCACTCTGGAACCCTTCCAGTGATTCTCCTCAGGATCGATTGATACCATCTCACTACAACTAGTGAGTATCCTAACATCCAATTAGATCTATCTCATAGATCCAAAAACCAGGATTTAGGAGGTATCACCAGATCCTATATGGAGAATCCTTGTGATAAGCGGAGATTGACCGAGCGTAGCATAGGAAACACCTTCCCTATCAAGAGTATGTCATCCACGTACTCTACGAGGATCACCACCATACTCTCTACTACCTTTTTTTTTGTATATACAAGGTTCATCTACCATTTTGATGAAGTCAAACTCTTTGACTACCACATCAAAACAGATGTTCCAACTCCGCGATGCCTGCTTTATCATATAAAACATCTTGCACACGTTTCCGCTGCTCCCACTGTCTACGAAGCCCTCTGGCTGTGTACTTATAGACACACTTTTCTAAAACATCATTTAGAAAAGCAGTCATGACACCCAACCACCAGATATCGTAGTCATGGTATGTAGCCGTGGCAAGTAGGATCTGGATGGACTTAAGCATAGCTTTGAAAGTCTCAACTTTTCCATGTACACCAAGTAATCTTCTCAAGATATACTCGCTCCTGATGGGGATCTAACCCTTCAGATAAAGCAACCAAAGTCCATACTTTGTTGGTGTATAAGGATTCCATCTCAGATCGATAAGCACCCAGCCATTCTTACAGAGTCCCACTCCTGATGGCCAGCTCGAAACTAGTTGGGTCATCATCTCATGATGCAATCCTCGCTCCCACTGTCATAGAGAAACCGAAGTATCTCTCAGGTGGGTGAGGAACCGTACTAGATCGGCGGAGAGGCTGAGGTTCGTTGGAAACTATTGAATCCTTTGGTCTACCAAATCATCATCTGCATTTTGTATAGCTGGAACCATTCCAGTTCTACACAACAGACCTTGTCTCGAGCTTGTCCAGATTTTGCTTTAAGACATAGGCCGGACAACCCCAAATCTTAACAAGTTTAAGATATGGGCTCTTCCCATTTCCATATCACATATGAAGTGGTAGGCAACTGATTTGATTCGAACCCTATTCAATAGGTATGCAACTTCACAAGTCATAACTCCCTAAAGGAAATAGGAAACTCAGTAGTACTCATCATAGAGCACACCATATCACATAGGGTGTTATTGCTCCGCCCCGATATACTATCGTGCTATGGTGTATACGGAGGAGTAATGCTGAGAGAGAATCTCATTCTCCTTTAGAACAGTCCAGGAATTCCGTGCTCAAGTATTCTCCTCCTTGATCTCATCAAAGGACATAATACTTTTACCCGTATTTTGGTTCTCTACTTCTAATTTATATTCTGTGAATATCTCAAAAGGTTCGGACTTGTGTTTCAACAGGAACATATGTCTGAATCTTGAGAGATTATCAGAGAATGTAATGAAGTAAAAAGAACCGGTCTTGGCATGTGTAGACAGGGGACTTTCATACATCAACATGTATCAATCCCAAAAGTTCACTAACTCTTTATCTGTTTCCAATAAACAGAGCTGTGGTCATCTTATCTTTGTGACATGATTGGCAAGTTTCACAAGATGTAAATTCAAACAGATTTAAATATGCATCTATATGTAACTTCAGCCAGTCGGGTCGCATTGATATGACCTAGTCTACAATGCCTCAAGAAGGATTCGTTCATTTCTGAACTCTTCCTCTTGTGTGTGTTCCGTATACTAAGAACTGTAGTTTGATTTAGAACATCAATGCTTTTAGATAACGTGCCTGAACCGATCAACTATTGATATAGGAAATGTTCAAAACATTATCCAACAATACAAAATTATATCCTTTCTTTACTAATAAAGAGACTGATATGATTTTGTATATCAGGTTCGGTATCTAATAACATTCGTTCAGAATCAATGTATTCTGGTAATACAGGGTGACAGTGACCAACAGACTTGGCTACAACACTTGCACCGTTTTCTGTCTCATGAAACTTATCACCCGTTCTCAGTTCTCTACCTATCTGTAGCCCATGTAACAGATTACATATACGGGATCCTGATCCGGTATCACATACCCAGGACGTAAAGGATACTGAGAAACAGTTCTGTGTAATGAACACACCCGAAGACGATGCATCAGCATGTACTTTCTTCGTTTGGGCGGCACGGGAAATCTGGTATTCCCCAATTTCCTGCTCTGTCTTATAACAATTATAAGTTGGAGCGGGACCAACGTTCCCCAGCTCAGTATAACAAGCGGGTTCAGTCAATATATCCGTTTTATTATCTTGATTAAGGCGTGATATGGTCGCTATCTGGAGAGAGAGAGAAGAAAACACTCAGCGTATGCTCTTGCAAGATTAGATTGGTTATCTAATATATCTAATCAGGATGTCTCCCACTGTTTTAATCAAATCTTCCTTCAAACCCTAAAAGGAAAGACTAGCCGGGATTAATTACACGCTACAAGTTCGCCAATCTTTCAGCCAGGCCAGTGTCGGTACTTTGAGGGAGGTCCCCCGTGCTTTCGCACGGACCTAATTACAGTAAACCTCATTTTCCCAGAGGCGTAACCCCGTTAACACCTTTCTAGACACCTACTTGATCGGCTAATTGTAATGTGTAAAACTCTCTCAGGAGTAACTCTTACTCGCAGCGGGTATCGGGATCCAACTATCACATAGAAGGTATGCAATCTCATTGCAAATTTCAACACTTGAAATTGCCAATAATGTTTTGCCCCTAGCAGCTTATGACCTTGGCTAAGGTCAACAAATCATAAGTGCTAGCCAAGTTCAACCCGTCATTTCCCGATTGAATTAAACCCACCCGCACGACCCTTGGCTAAGGTCAACAAAGTCGCACGACTACCCTAACTCAATCGCATCATATGCTTATGCAGATAAGCACTAATCAGCTACCGCACACTACGCCTTGACTAAGGTCAACAAACATAGCACGAATACTAACCAGTACTTATCTGAAATGACGGAGGGCTACGACGGGTTTTTCAGAAAACCCTTTGCGTAATGAACTTGATATCGTTGTAGAATCGAGTGATTTTAAATGGAGTGTATTTGAGGCTTTTATAGTTTTGCTAAAGGGGTCACTCCCGGTGAAGGGATCGTCGGCCCTTTCCTCATCGAATAAGGTGCAGGATATATCACATATACCGCTGTGCAAAGCAAGAACTATAGAACCAATCAAAAGACAAACCGAGTTTGTAGCATCTGCCAGTTATTGCTAAAGGAGTCACTCCCGGTGAAGGGATCTCGGTCCTTTCCTTATCGAATAAGGTGCTGGATGTTCTACAAGGAACACCGCTATGCAAAGCAAGAACTGTAGCTACCAGTTTTATAAACAAGTTTCTACAACATCTTAGGTTTCTTTTAATTCATTAATCTCATTAATGAAGTCCCATTTTAATTATGCTTCATAAGCATCTCTTTTGAAACGAAATCTGCAATATAACATATATCTCATATATATAATATATAAACATTCGTCTCAGGCAGTAATATGATCTCATCACAGAACATTGCAGCAGAAGAAACATATATGAAATATTGGATATACTAGGACGTCCGTGTTTTCAATACGAGCCTGTATAAAACACGGATTCCACGGTCGCGATGAATAGCCAAACCCATATCCCTAGACCCCTACGAGAGCGGCAAGTAACACTGCCAATTCTAGGGTTAGGAGACCCGGTCTCGACTCCTCGAGATGGTCTCCCACTGGACCCTAGAACCCGGTTACTTGTGCTCCCCTCCTTGGGTCTACCTAATGCGGAAAAGTAAATAATATACAACGGTGACATCTTCCGTTACCTGGAAGTGCCCCAATAAAAGAATATTACATACAAATGAATTTTACATGAATGAAAAAGAAAAACTCTCATCTCACATAAAACCCCCGGCTATTCAAAACGCGACGATCCAATACCTCATATCACAGCAACACATAATATCTCATATCATCAACGTAAGCAAGTATGCGTATCCCGATTGTCGTTGATGTATAGCAACGAAGCCGGCGATATACCACATACTACGCTTACGGTCACAGAAAAGAAAGTGTAAAACTACAACAGTTGGAATCCGCAACCTCCTTAGACATCACATGCCTAACCAAATGAATTCCTTAGACATCGCATGCCTAACAATTATAAACCCCGCATTTTAGTCTCATTATCGAAAACTCTTTTCAATATCAAGTCGGGCAATTCAACAAGATTCCCGACGTCCTGATCGAATGCTCGTCGCAAACTTTAGTAGACGGCCGCACCCCCGATACCGTCGACGAAGTGCACCAAGGCGGAACACCGCTACCGGGAGCACCCGAACGGATGCTTCGGCGACGGGGTTCTCCTACAGTCACTTGGTCGGGGCTATGGAGTGAGGCTGCCTATTAAGTTTACCCGGCGAGTATCCGCGTACGCTACGTGATTGCGACGGACTTTTGATCACATCAAAATTCCGTGGCAACCGATCATCTGAGACTAAACCGCTAGATTTATAACATTCATTTTAGTTATCTCATAACTACTTGTGAATTCCAATTATTGTATCACATTCCAGATAAATAGAAAAAATTAAACTTTCCGATCGAATCATCAAGCACCCAAGATTTTCCCAACATATTTCAACACTTGAAAACAGTTTAAAAACATCCATTACATGCCACAGTACCAATGATCCAGCCGTAGAAGGGTCAAGCCAACGCCTCACATGTGGCACGCCGTACTGCCCCAAACCCTAAGGTTCAAAGGGCAGTTCAAGACGGTCACATAATCGAGTTAAGGTTTGTTGTCTTCTAGAGGGTCCACCGAGTTACTTGCATGACTTAGAACATTCTTACACAGTAGAAAAAATCCAACTTTTGAAAAATTTTCCGACAGGGGAAAAAGTGAGTTATTGATATCCGTTCGAACTTTTTAACAGTTTCTATAAGATATCCGGAAAGCCACATAGACAAAATCTAATACTCCGATCGAAACATCGAATCCCCAAAACAACTCCAGAAAACTCAACTGTAGAATAAAAATTAAAACATTCCAGAGAACTCAGCACTGTGTAATTGGAATTACTGTGCCAAATAGGAGGGATGACGTCATCAAGTGGCCGCGGAAGCGCCGCAGAAGCCAGGCTTCTGCCGTTCTTCCGCCGCACTTTTGACGAATTACCCCCTCGAATTTCACAGTAATTCTAATTAGACCCTGCTGAATTTTTTAGAAACTTTTAATTGACAAAAATCCAAATTTTCAGAAAATTTCCAGAGAGCATTTTGGAGTTTTGGGTTTCGGGTTTTCCGGGTTCGATCGGACTTTAAACTTCGTCTAGACTTCGCCTAAAGCTCTAGCTTGGCTCTGATACCACTGTAGGGTTGCTAGGCACGGGCACAAGGGTCTACGAGGCATCAACCATGCCCGAATAAAAATTTAGCCGTGCCGAACAACCCGAATACGGAACTTTAAACTAGAGATTAGGCGATAACTTGCATGCTAAACAATTTAACACTAAGTGAGACGGATTACAACCTTTGTAGATCCGGTCCTTCACTTCATATGCTCCGTGTTGTGGTCCCTTCGCTGCGATCATCGGGATCCGGACTCTCGAGAGGTTCCACGAAGAGAAAGACGCAACCTTTGCTTCCGATCTTCGATACTAAGATGATCTACCTCGAAGTTTCTTTAACACAAGCTAACACTCATGAAATGATGTGAACACCCTCATCTAAATGGCAAGTGAAGATGAGAATGATGAAGTAGGAATTTTGCTCTATTTATTTATATTTTTCTCACATTTATCCATCACAAAATCAAAGCAAGAAACATTTTCAAGCAAAGAAGAAGAAGGAAGAAGATGATGAATAATGAATTATCCTTTTGTGATGAATAGGAAAAGAGATGATAATGATCAATAAAGCAACCATGGTTTCTAAACCATTGTAGAGAATAAACCAAGGGTTAGGGTTTTGGGTTGAGTTAAAGATGAGTCATGAGTAAATATCTTTCACAAAACAAAAAAGAAAAGCTTCTAGAATCAACTAGAAGACTTAACCCTAATCCAAACCCTAATCATGTTTAAACTCCACAAAACAAGTTGCATTAGTTATCATATCATGTTACAATATTATATATCACATATATAATATTTACTGTAACAAAATAAAATAATACAATTAACATATATCGCATATATATTAATGTATTACCCGAGTGAGAAAAAGAATCTTTTAGTGAGCAAATATTAGTTAATGCAATTTAATATATCACATATATTATTATACATTAAATTATCGAATCAACACTTGATCCGACAATCCGGCTATATCGCATATAACCGGCTAATATTTATCCGTACCGATTCATCGAATCAACACTTGATCCGATGACCCGGCTGATATCAAATATCGCGAGAATAGAATACGGTATCACATATCACATTATCCTCGGTCCCGCACATATCACATATGTGCTCCTACTCCGTTTTGCCTGAGTCAAGAAACCTCTGTGTAGGACTCTAAAGAATCGTCAATACGCCGGCAGTAGGTGATGATCATATCAAACACCCACAAGCTGCAAGCGGTCAGCTAAACGTAACAGCTACCCAGGTATTGAGCGCTCAGAAGATCAACAAGCAAGCCTGTACATTCTCCTGTGGATCCAAACAGTAACACTCCCGTACAGTCCGGTCTCGTCGTCTGATATGTCGCATATCTCGCCTAGGGGTGGTAAACGTCAGACCCCAGTAGCTCGATAAGTCGTGTCGATATGAGGTCTATAACAGTTCGAGAAACTACTGATAACACTTACCAGTAAATCTCAGCAACCCTGGCCAGGGATTTCCGGTTATAGCCAATCGAACACAGCACAACATCAACTCCCTATACCGGGAGAGACGAATCCCCTCCTATCGCTCATTGCCTCCATATGATTCGGGACTGTACCCAAAAGCCACCTTTTTGCACGCCCTCTTGGACGTGGTATGATGGAAATCAAAGCACAGTGGGAACCACACAAGACTCTATGACGATCTCGGGTCAACAGACTACTCTGTACCAGTGTCACCGGAGAACTGCCATCTGACGTATGGTATAATACCATCTGGGAGTTCTCGGCGAGTCCGTCCAGTGTACCCAGTCTCCACTGAGCACCCGTACACCATCCTTGATGTCAAACACCGATGGATATGGGATCATCCATCGCCCATCATATGGGTCAAGATGCGTATACGCTAGTCTACTCTGGTCCATCGATGCCCTGTCTCGATACACCCTCGACTAGGAACAGTTATAGGATGTACTCGTCGACTACCGTGGCCCCACTAGTATGATCTCATCATAGTCCCAGTAGTCGAGTACATATCCTAAGGGCTTTATCAACATGTAATATAGAGACAATCAGAGTACATGTTAAGATAAAGTACAACCAGATAGCATACTATCAGGTCGAGCAAGAAAGTCCTCCCTATATATGTCCTAGCATCCACTACAATATACATCGTATGTACAGTAATGGCCTCTAGGGCATACATATAACTAACAGTATCGATGAAAGCTTTGAGGAAATTTTCGCTGATGAACTCGTATTTTTACAAGACACGGGTGTTGAGATGAATCAACTCCAAGATGAAGAAATTGGACCTACACCCCTTCTTTTGGACAATCATGATAATGCGAGTAATCCATCATCACTATCACTGTGTCGTCTCTCCAAATTGAGACGCTATCTTTTTCCATTACACCTCTTATCACCTCCCCACTTCTTCACGTCGAAAGGTGACATGTTCTTCCACCAACCTTGGTGCTTCATCGATAAAATTTTTGAATGGTTGGTGTTGACCTTCGGTCTTTGCAAAGCTTGGAATTGACCAATAACCTTGACCCCCTCATGCAATTTTAAAAGATTAAAAATGTTTAACTCAAGTTTGGGGGAGGGGTGGTATATTTTGGCTCTTGAAAGAAAATGATTTTTACAAAATTGTGAGCCTAAAATAAGTTTGGGGGAGGATTTTCACTTTCATATATTCTTGCCCCCATTAATAATTTCCTCCCAAGTCTACAGGTTTTTTGAGCTTAACAGATGACATCAGTGAGGACACTGCTGTAAACAGGTTTGGGGGAGGTTTGTGCTTATTTACACATCAATTTGCATCATATTTTGCATAAGCACAACATTTTCAAAAATTAAAAAAAAAAATTCTTTTTTAACAAAAGAATAGAAAGTGAAAAATTACATCCAAAAGATAGGAATAGTTTAAGAAAACCAAGAAAATTAGAAGTTTTCTTAAACTAACTAGTAATAAGTAGTTATGAGCTGTTGTCCCAAGGGTTAGTAAAATGAAGGAAGCCACTAATCTGAGGATAAAAATAAGTCTGAAAAATAGTTTCTATTCTGGAAGATGAACATTTGAATGTTGATACCCTACTATATGCACTTACACACGTCTTGAAACTCGGGATAGTAGAGGATACCTTGAAATGCTCTTGTCTAAAAGCCAAAGTATGAAGGAAAAAAAAATGAAGAAAATATAAAAATGGTGAAAAGAAAAATGAACACTGGTTTTGTTATCGCCAAGGCAGCAATAAAAAAATATAGCGAGGGTGCCTCTTCACCTAGTGCCCTAAGGCCAACTGGTCTGGGAGTCACTGCTAAGCCTTAGGTGGTGCAAGACGAGAAAAATATTATCACCTAATCAGCAAGCACATAAGTAATCGGTCTGTTAGTACCTCAAGAAGTATTAACGGTCGCATGAAAATGTGTGAGCAAATCTTAATATTCATCAAATTAAAAAGTACTAAGGTAGATGGACAAGAGTATGATAGCTTGAATTGAATTCTCCGAGTGTATGGATGTTCTTTACACACACGTGGGGTTATATGATCAATGTTTGGATGAAAGGTAGGAATGAAGAATAAAGACGATGTTTTATTGAGGGATGATGTGATTTCTAACATTTTTTCATGACTATTAAGATAGGGCTCATGACAACTGAAAAGCTAGTATAGTTGGAAACTCTTCTTTTCAAAGTATTTCTTTTATGGTTCTTGTCTTTATATGTAAATTTCACCATCTTTCTTTTGTTATTGGATTTTGTGGGTGTAATCCGCTGAAAACCCTCAGGAGACAACACTCTTCCTACTAGGGACACCTAGAGGTTTAACGGCTTGTTGCACGTGCTCAGTGCAATCGTGTCTGCCTACGAAAGTGTGCTTAGTTTTCTCCTTTCTTTTTCTCCTCTTGAATAAACTAGTTTGCTCGGGACGATCAAAGAGAAGTTTGGGGGTATTTGTTCAGTCGATAAAACTGCACATTTGTAGTACATTTTTCCTACCATTTTTATATTAAAAAAGGACTTTATTATAATATATTATACATATGAGGGTTTATGTGTAAAAACATTATTTTCCATATGTTAATATATTTAATTATCATTTGGTAGGAAAATGTATGCAAATAATATTATTGGTCTAATCCTAGTAGAACAAAGTCTACTAAAATCTTATTTGAGTTGTTGTGCAGAATATTTCCAAGTTGTTATGCAGGATTTAACAAACAAATCAATTTGTTGAAGAAAACTTGCCAAATTAAGAAGCAAACTTGGAGACCAAGTCTGGAAGCAACCGAGAGATGATTTCTGAATTCTAAAGATGCCTAGGATTGCCAAATGTCACCATCAGAGAGCCAGAGAAATATGATCAAAAGATCCCTACCATTGGCCGCGGATCCGCGGCCAAACCCACCCTTGGGCCGCGGATCCGCCGCACTATTGATGAGTTGGAATGCAAGATTTTTGGAGATTGATTACTGCAATATTTTACCAACTTTTCAACTAAAAGATTCTGGCTTTGCACTATAAAAAGGCACCGAGAGCCTCTTGGAAAAGCTATCAAGCCGAAGAGACCACGAAGTCCAAGACGGCTCACGCATCCAGGCTGATCATCAACTGTTCGTCTACCTCCTTGGAAGAGATCGAGAAGCAAACTAGTCTTTGTAATCATTTTCTAAGGAATCAAAGTGTAGATTGTTCAAGTTGATTAATAAAGGTAGTTGTTTTATTTAATTCTTTTTGCATTTTACATTATGTTTTCCCCCTCTTTCTTTTCATCTTCTTCTCCCAACATGCGCGAGTAATTCTCCGCTTGTTAGGGTTCGTAGGATTAGGGTAGGCTAATGGACGATGAAAATAACTAAACCCTTTTTAAGTCCTATAAAGTTTAGGAACTTTATCAAAAGAATCATTAACATCCTAATCGGGCGCGCTAGCAATTCTTTGCTAGTTCCGATCGCGATTAGAGATTAGATTAATGATTGTTTTGGTAAAGGCTAGATATGAACGGAGTTCCGTGTCGAGATAAGGGTTAAGAGTGGGATTTCTTTTCCTTCCAGAAACCCTAATCTACACGCATCAACGTCGTTCTAGTTCTAAATCTATTAATGGATAAAAATGGTAACATTTAATTAATCGTCCATAACTACTAAATCCTAACGAACCCTACAAGCCTTCTTATTATATTATCTAAGTCTCTAAAATAATCTAGATCTATATTTTACATTCTTGTATAACGTAGATCTAGAAACCATTCTATAAAATTCTTTATCCCTCCTCTCTTTCTCAACACATCTAAAGTAAAAGTAAAAGGTTCCACGTTTCCCAGAGGACGACCCGTACTCATCTCGGTCTAGCTACGCGCGACACCGTTCTGATTGCGGTTATTCTACAAACACAAATTTTCGTATCAATCAATTTCTTATAGAGTAGTACATTTTTTTATGATATTCGATATGTATTGATGTTTTCGGAGCCCCGACAATTTGGATTTTTTCTGAAATGTCTTAGTACTTGGGGGTTTGAACTTAAATTCGGGGACCGAATTTCTTTAAGGGGGGTAGATTGTAACGTTTCAAAATAATAAAATATTATTTTTTGGAATTTTTATAAATTAATATTATTTTAATGAATATTTTAATATTCTGGTATAATTAAATACAAATAAATGGGGAAAAATTATGGAAAATTCTAAAATAGGGTATTTTATGGAATTGTGCCATTTTTAAGTTTTCATGATTAGTTATATGCTAATTTAGTACTAATCGCGATTAAAAATCGCTAATCGGATTTTTGGCATTTTTGTGCAAAAATGTGCACATATCATTTTCCACACTTGTTACATGTTTTGGGTACATGGTTGCTTAGGTTTCACCATGGTGGGAGAAGGAAAATAAAAGAAAAGAAAAGATAAAGGTCTCATGATGAGAGAGAGAGAGAGACCAAGTCAACCCCCACTTTTTGAACCATACTCCCATCATTTCCTCACACCCATTTCTCTCCCCCCTCTCCTTGAGCTGCTGCTGCTCCTGCCCCTCCCTCATCTCCCTCCCCTTCACTCCATAGATCCCTCTCATTTCCCTCACCAAAACCCCATTCCCACTTCATAAAAAGTGTTCCCGAGCTCACTAGCTACACATTGAACCTAGAAAGATTGGATTTGGAGGACCTTCAGCAACTCAAGAATTTTCTTAAGTTGCCAAAGGAGGTAAATTCTGGACCTATTAGACTAGTATTTCATTTCTTGTGCATCAATTCTAGTTTCATGTCAATATGGTGTCGTTTGATGGATTTGTGAAACATCAAGTTAGGGTTTAGGGTTTGATCTGAAACCAAAGTGAAAGTGAGGCTTGTTGTGACCTTAGAACCCATGGTGTGATGTTATTTTGGATCAAACTAGAGACTAGAACACAGAATATGGATTTATGAGACGATGTCGGAGAAAAACTGTGAATCTGTGATCCTATTTGGGAATCTGCTATCACCCCGAGACCTCTAAAATAAAATTGAGTTGACAGTGACATGTGCAGGCATCAAGGAAGCTAACCCCAGAACCCTAGCCCCTACTTCCCATTCTCGGCCGCAGATTTAACCCTTCTGGCCTCAATTTGCGGCCAGAGCAGGAGGGTTTTGCCTCGTTTTTGGTGCAGGGCCCTTTCTCCAATAAACTTGACCCCTGGCATGTATAGATTTGTCTAATTTGACCTAGGGTGAAATATGGAGCCTATTTCCTTAGTTACTGTTTTGGATTCGTGTTTCCGTATTCCGTATTTCAAATTCTGAATTTTGCTTATGGCGTTTTACCTCGACTACTTGGCGTTTATACGACGATAGCGAGGGTTGTTGATGGTTTTGGAGACGTACCCATAGGTTCTAACCTATAGGCCCCATAGCGTATCGTTTTGGCTTTCGTGTGTCGTTTTAGTTTTGATTTGGTTTTGATACGCATTTGCGATACGTTAATGTGTAGGTACCCCATGATGACTTCGGGATGACAAGCAAACGCGTGGCGACGTCGACAGATAAAGACGCAAAGTGAGTAGATTATATCTACGGGGGATGTCGGGTGGATGGCGTATAGCACCCCCGCTGTCCGTAGTTGGTATACCTTATATGTATATATTATTTATGACAGTATAGTGTAGTGGATTATTTGAGAGGTGATATCATGTGATAGGGTTAGAAGTAAACTAGAATATTTCCTAGTTGCGAACCCTAGGATAGGTTTACGCCCACACGCATACACATGTTGATTCGCTATACTTATACTGTGATAATGATGGATAGTGAATGACTTTGGAGATGAGTCGATGATATTGGGTTTTGTGCCGCGAGATCGGTGATTTGATATGATTCGTATTTGGGATACGATATGTGATCTCTAGCGGGCCTTTGGACGTGTGTTTACACACGCAGTCATATTGATGGTATCGGTTGTACTAGACTTTGATCAGTACCCCAGATTATGTGATATAATGATGAAGATACCAAATAATTGATGAGTTGATTGTGATATCGACCCGTACCCAGCTATTGGGATGCCGTACGACGATTTACTGTACGAGCTTTATATTGATGATAGATCCGCACTCATGACTCAAGGATGTCAGATGATATACTGTTTCGTACGCGATACTATTGAGGCGGGATCATCGACTATATATATATATCGACTCAGATTTAGGTGGTTTCCATACACCTCCTGATGGACTAGGCTTAGTAGATATTAGACCAGACCCGAGTCATACCTATTTCAAAACTAACGAATCGGGAGTATCTTAAGGACAAGTAAAGGGATAATACGGGTATTTTCAAAAGACGTATCTATTCTTAAAAACATCGCAACCCTTATTTTACTAAAAACCCCGATTTGTCTTATTTCAAATGGCACCACTGTATAACATGTACATATTGGTATAGATTCTTCACTACTGCATTGATTATTCGATTCCGCATCGCATTGCATGTGTTTATTTCTATATTTCAATCATTCTGTTAGGACACTAACACCATTATCGATTATGCATATGTTCTACGTACACTTGCTTGCCGGCCCACACACTTCATCATCGATAATTGCCATGTCACTACATAGTAGTATTATTACATCAGGATATGACCTTGTATATGCTTACCACTATTCTATGTTGCATGATATACTGTTATTCTTACATTTCTTTTACATGTCGCATACATCATGCTTTCTGATTATACGCATTGAGATATGTTGTTTCCATGATATTTCAGGATTTGGGAACCGTGGGTATTTCAAAGAGAATATGTAATTGTTTTAAAAACCCGGTTACCCTTGATATGATATTTCGGTGCGTCCACCATGTGTTTTCTCGGTGCTGAGAGCGACATGTGAAACCCGACTCGAGGAGGCGGATGAGGCCGATTGCGGGTACATGGTGGACCCGGTATGGTTCCCTGGGGCAAGAAATGTTTTTCGTGGAGTAGACGATGAGCCTAGCAGGGTGGCGAGTACCTACCGGTGATTGGTTGGAACTGGCGGTTATCCGGAGGATACCGACCAGAGTCGATAGATGGACATGGGTTGACCCGTGCTGCCGGGGCCGAGGGCCGATACCGCAGACGGAGCCCCATATGGACGAGGATTTACGTGCCGATGCTAGGCACAGGTTTCATGATGTTTCCATGATTTTGATTATATCCTCATATTTACATGCATGATGCATATTGTCATTTGGGTGACAGGTGGACGGGATCCACATTTATACAGACTAGTATTGCATTGATCATACTTCATTGTATATATAACAGGGTATGAGGGCGCTGTTATATATACCCTTACACCAATATTAGTGGAATGAGACTCTAATATATGTGTATTGATATTCATTTTTATACTTCATCATATTTACTTCATGCAGACATACCTTATGTTTATGACATGTTATTACCTGAGGCACTGACATGAGTATTTGGCACTACCTACATGTTTAGATGTTACATTGCCACCTTATCATGCTTCAGGCTTATTCTTTGAGGTTTATATCTGATTGTATTGACCTAGGATTATGTCATGCATTCGGTTTCTGCTTGTAGATATTCTCTATTCACGAGTTGGCAACTCACCCCCGTTGTGCCACAGTTCTTGCAGGTTTTGCCGTACAGGTTCCATAGCGGCATTTCTAGCACATTACTTCTTTGCGGGTGAATTGCTTTTGGTAGGTGGGTTCCTTTGCATCAAGAACCACCATTGTACTTGTATTTTCCTTTGTATCTAGAATTCCATCAACCAAAACTTGTATATTGTTTCAGACTTAGACATTAGTGATGTATTATTTCGACCTTAGAGTCGCGCTTAGCAGTATTGCGGTTTTAATGCTTATTGAGTTTCTTTTGGATTTGACCCTCGCCATTCGGCGTTGTATATTATATTGCTTGCGTGGTTGTGACCGTCAATTAACGAAGAGCTAGCTTCCGCTTGGGGATGCCTTTTATCATTGCATATATATTGTTCTTGTTGTATCCCGTTCGGAGCCAGTATTTACAAAAGAAACTCTGCCGAAATTTTTAGAAAAGACTTTACATATTTTTTAAAATGCATATTCGGCTTAGTTATTTAAAAACCTTGACTTCAAACATGTTTTTCTTCACTTCTTTAAACTAGTTTTCTTTATTTACTCTTAAAATGGTTTTAGATTTCTGGGTTTTTGGCTTGTTTTCTTTATTTACTCTTAAAATGGTTTTATATTTCTGGGTTTTTGGCTTACTTGGATCAGATGGAGTCCTATAGACTTCATATGGTTCAAGGACCAGTCATGTGCTCTTTCGGGTCGTGACACAGCTGGATGAGGACGCCGGTAGCATAAATAGGGAGGTGGCATGATTCAGAATCTCTCTCTTCACATTTTTCTCGTTCTGAGTCTTGTTTGCTCGGCGCTCTCCTTTTATGTCGGATCTTGCGTTTTTCTCTTCTCGAGTACTTCTCTCCATCAGGTTAGATGTCTTGTTTTAAGGAGTCTGTAGATGTCGTAGGGGTAGATTCTATGGATTCTTCCCCTGGGTTGGAGCCTCTTCAGGAAGTTGGGGTCAGATGCTCTTCCCAGGGGCGCGCGTCTGGGGCGGTTCCCGGAGCGGCGGCGGCGGACGCTCCTGGTGCGTCGTCCTCAGTGAGATACGAGGACGAGCTTGTCACCGCTCGGGCTCGTTTCCATATTCCTTCTGGCTACACGCTACGATTGGCCGAAGAAGGAGATAGGGCAGATCAGGTGAAGGGTAGAGAGATTGCTTTGTACCTGGAAGCCCTTTGGGCCGGAATGCGCCTGCCTTTCTCTCCCGAGGTTGTAGCCGCGTTAAATTACTTTGGGTTATCCCTGGGCCAGCTAGTGCCGAACTCTTGGAGGATTCTCCTTGGGTTCCTGTTCCGGCTGAAGCTGCAGATGATCCTCTTTAGTCTGTCCATCCTTGCCTCCTCTCTCGTTTACAAAAGTCACCCCGGAACTCGTGCAGGCAACCCGAGGTGGGTTTACCTCTCCTTTAGGAAGCAACGGGGGAGTGTAGCCGGGCCAGGAGTTGTCGTCTTGCCTTCTTCCATCCATGATTGGAAGAAGAAGTTTTTCTTCGTCGGGCCGCCAGAGGGTGAGGACTGGCCCGTACCCATCCAGTGGTTTAGGGATAGGTGCTAGCAGGGAGATTCGTCCAATGACCCCGACGCGGTGAGGGTGGCGGGGTGGGAGCCTATTCCCCGGGCCGACGTGTTGCTTTCTGAGCGGGCCCTTAGTTGGGCCGGGCTCAGCCCCGTCCAGTTCGTCGGTAAGTTAGGCTTGTGTTTGTTTCTATTTCTGTTTGTGTCGCTGATTCCATTATATATTGTCTTGTGCAGAAACCATGGACGTGGACCTCCTCCGAGCAGCCATGCTCAAGCCGAAGAAAGGGTCGAAGGCTGTAGGGGCTAGCTCTTCTAGTCAGACGCCGGTCCCGGCTCCCCCAGCGGCCGTCCTGCCCCAGCGGTCGAGTGCGGATCGCGCCCCGGAGCTCGGCCAGGCGCCGAGCAGAAAAAGAGCTGGGAGAAAGGACGCCCAGGCTTCGGCGGCGGAGACGAGCTCTTCGCCGTCGTCTCTCAAGAGGTTCCCCCGAATAGTTCCACGGACCCCAGCCTCTCCGATCTTGGTGGACGAGGGGGAGCTCCGCTTTGAGGTGACTCCGTCGCTGACAGCTTGCTGTACGAGATGGAAAGGTCGGCCGGGGGCCGGGTCCCTGGGGGAACGCTGAAGGCGCAAATGGCGTCCATCGCCCAAGAGGTCGTGCAGGTGAGTGTTCGTACATCGTCTCATCATTTGCGAGATTAGGTGCCCCTTTTTCTTTCTGATCCCCCTTCAATTTCTTCAGGTCCTCCAGCACGTCGCTATCGTCACCCGGATGGAGGAGGAGATAGCCCCGGCGATGCGAGCCGCGGGCAAGCTCTCCTCGCTGGGGGAGAGCTTGAAGCGGGAGCTGGAAGCGGCGATAGCGAGGGTCACTGCCCTTGAGGGCGAGGCGGCAGCCGCGAGGCAGGAGGCGGCATCCGTGAGGCCGCCCAGGCTGCCGAGGCCTAGCTTCGAGACTCCAGGGTACTCATCGGCACCATGAGGAAGTCCGTGAGCACCCTCCGGAAGGAGTTGGAGGCTGCGGGAGAGGCAGCAAAGTGAGACGATCTCCAAGCGGCGAAGGCGGTGGAGAACTTTCAGAAGTCAGAACAGTTCTACACCGTCCTAACCTCGGCCACCACCGCCATCTGGCACGAGGCCCTCGACGCTGTCAAGGCTCGGATGCCGGAGTTCGCTGACGAAGAGCTCCGAGCCGAATATCCCTAAGGGGATGACGAGCAGGAGGATGGCCCCGGGGAGATACCGACGAGGGCGACGCCGAGGCTCCTATGGTGGGCACTGGGCTTCCCGAGGTTGCGCCCGGCCCTGAGGCCTGAAGCCCCTTGTCTTCATGCTTTTTTCTTTTTTTTGTTGCCTCGGGTATTTTGTAGGCCATCGGGCATTTTTGTAAGGCTGGGGAGCCCACGGTACCCTTGTAAAAGCTTTGACTTTGTGAATAAAGATTTTTTTGTTTTCGCGGTAGTGTTTGTGCTTGTACTTCCTTTTGTTGGTAGACACTTGTATTCGCACGGTACTGGTTTTATGTTCGGCATGTTTCTCGTCTAGCGATTACTCGTCGACTTTAATCTGATCACTTGCCAAGTGTGCGAGGACCGGAGGGAAGACGGTATCTTTATGGCCCCGAAGTCGAAGTGGAGATGGCTAAGACGTTGATAGACCGAATGCCTCTTGTTGAGTGTAAGTGCACGGCGGCACCCCGGCCGTCAATCCGACGCCGGAATGCGGAAGCGATGCTTAACTTTAATTTTTCAAACCGGCACCACCGCGCAGTATAAACCCGGATCGTGCCATTAAACTAGTCCTAGCTAACTACAAGATGGGGAAAAGAGATATACCGAGCGATCCGTGTCCTTCGGTCTTCTCGTCGTCGTCCCGATCTCCCCGCGGAATCTCCGGTCTCCACCTCGTCGCCGGAAGGGCACCACGTCGCCTGCTTCTTTTACGGGCTCACACCTCTATACCGAGGCAACTCGGGCACGAAGTTGGCGAGCCGACGTGCCCAAGGTTTGCTGTAGAATGTGTGTAGAACTCATGTCTCATTTGGGGTAGTGGAAGTTGCCATTTGGTGGAGGGATGAACTATGGAGTTGAACTTGGGAATTTTGGTGAAGCAAAAATGATATGAGATGAACCAAAAGACCCACACCAAATTGGACAGCCCCTCCCTCTTTAGTGGCCGGCCATATCCTTGAATGAGTGAGAATTGGGAGTGAGAGAAAAGTCAAGGGGGGAGGAAGCTATCATCCAAGAGAGAGAAAATGTTATGATGATAAAACAATGATCACAAAATAAGAATCTCACTCCAAAACTTAATCATATCCAACAAAGGTCAAGCCATCATGAAAACTATCATGAAGCAAAAAGTCAAGTGATCATGACACAACAAAATGCAAAGACCACCCTCCACAAATGCTTATTTGCACAAATGCAAATAAGCCCTCCTCCACTAATCTTCGGCCAATGAAGGATACAAAGAAATATGGCCGAAACGGAAAGCAAACTGGCAACCCCAGAAAACTGGTCCCCTAATAAATTACAGGAAAACCCCGATACTGTGTATACACACCCGCATCTGTATTCCGACCGAAATACAAATGCAATGAGACAACATCTACACTGTACTATACTAGGATCCGGCTTAAACCAAATCCGGCTAGTAATATCCGTCCGATCCTGATCCGTGCAATACCGCACGTATCTGATCGAACCCTGCCATATATCCATACGGCCTCTAGTACTAACCGTCCGATCCTGATCCGTGCAATACCGCACGTATCTGATCGAACCCTGTCATATCTCCATACGGCCTCTACAGCGTTTCGCCCGAAACTTGAGTAACTGAATGTAGGAGACTCTAAAGACTCGTCAATACTATGGCTGTGGATTTAACCACTAGCACGTCAGAGGTATTAGCCATACGTGAAGGGCTACTAGCTATTGACCAAAAGGGACGTCAATGAGCGAACTCATCCTGACACCCTACTGAGCCTGTCAGTGACAATATCCGTACAGTCCGGTCCATTCGTCTATGAGCATCGCATGGCAGGCCTAGGGGTTGGTAAAAGTCAGACCCCCAAAAGCGGTACAAGTCGTGTCGGAGTGTAGCCCAGAACACCCTGAGATACTACTGGAATACCTACCAGTAAATCTCCTGCCTTGGCCAAGGACTTTTCATGTTCCGGCTCTCCTAGACACAACGCGACCTCACCCCCAATACCGGGAGAGACGAACCCCTGAAGATCTGCTCACTGCCTCCATGTGGCTCGGGACTGTACCCAACTAAAACCTGTTTGCACGTCTCCTTTGAGCGTGGTAGGGTAGTAATCAAAGTACAGTGGGAACTCACACGAGACAAATGACGATCCTCAGGTCGATGAACTAACCTGTACACATGTCACCAGGGAACTGCTATCTGACGTCAGGTATAAGACCAACTAGCATGTTCCCGGCGAGTCCTGTTCGGTGTACTCATAACCCAATGAGCACCTGTATACATCTTAGGTGAACCAACTGACACCAGTGGCTTGTGAGACCGGCCACCGCCCCTCATCGGGGTCTCGACTGTATACACTAGTCTACTCTGGAGAATCGATGCCCTGTCTCGAAACTCCCACGACTAGGGACCTTTTAAGAATGTGCTTATAGACTACCAGTTCCCACGTATATGATCGCCCTCATACTGCTGGCAGTAAAGCAAGAATCCTAGGGGCTTTACCAACGTGTAATAGCGACCTGTCAGGTCACCTAAAGCAGTACACGATGATAAAGATAAACCAGATAGCATACTATCATCTCGAGTAAGACTGTCCTACCGGGATAGGTCCTCCCTCAATCATTGCAATCACGTGCCTGCGATCCAATAATTGACTCCGAGGGCACTATCTCCAATATTGAGTTCATGTTCCTTAGTTGTTGGAGGGGCCGTGAGTAGCCTATTAAGGATGGCGCCGAGCAGGGTAGCTGCTCGGTGCCTTATGGCGAGGGCATTGATCCTTAGTTGTTGGAAGGGCCGTAACTGGCCAACTAAGGATGGTGCCGAGCGGGGTAGGTGCTCGGTGCCTATTGACGAGGGCTTTGATCCCTGATTTGTTGGGGTAGGGAGCTACCAGCCAGGGATAACCGAACAAGGGCAGGTCCGGTTGCCTCTGTGAGGACTTTGATCCCTGGTTTGTTGGGGTAGGGAGCTACCAGCCAGGGATAACCGAGCAAGGGCGGGCCCGGTTGCCTCTTTTGAGGGCTTTGATTCTTAGCGTGGAGGGGCCGTTAGTAGCCTATTAAGGATGGCCGAGCATGGTAGTTGCTCGGTGCCTCTTGGCGAGGGCTTTGATGCTTAGCGCGGGAGGGGCCGTGAATGGCCTACTAAGGATGACCGAGCAGGGTAGCTGCCCGGTGCCTCTTGGCCAGGGCTTTGATCCTTAGCGTGGGAGGGGCCATAAGTGGCCTAATAAGGATGGCCGAGTAGGGTAGCTGCTCGGTGCCTCTTGGCGAGGGCTTTGATCCTTAGCGGGGGAGGGGCCGTGAGTACCCTACTAAGGATGGCCGAGCAGGGTAGCATCCCGGTACCTCTTGGCGAGGGCTTTGATCTCTGGTTTGTTAGGGTAGGGAGCTACCATCCAGGGATAACCGAGCAAGGGCGGGCGCGGTTGCCTTTTGCGAGGGCTTTGATCCTTAAGGACGGGCCGAGCAGGGTTACTGTCTGGTGCCTCTTGGCGAGGGCTTTGACCCCTGGTTTGGTAGGTAGCTACCATCCAGGGATAACCGAACAAGGGCGGGTCCGGTTGCCTCTATGAGGACTTTGATCCCTGGTTTGTTGGGATAGGGAGCTACCAGCCAGAGATAACCGAACAAGGGCGGGTTCGGTTGCCTCTTGCGAGGGCTTTTCATCCTTAGAGCGGGAGGGGCCGTGAGTGGCCTACTAAGGATCGCCGAGCAGGGTTACTGTAAGTCTACGCTAGCGCCCCGGCAGTCTACAGACGCCAAATGCGGAACAAAAAAAAACTTTTTAACTGGCGCTATCATATACTTTAACCCGGATCTGCCATTATTGCTAAACTAACAAACTGTAAAGAGTGTAGGAAGATTGTACCGAACGATCCGAGTCCTTCGTTCTTCAACCATCATCCCACGCTCCGTTGCGGCTGCTCCGATCTCGTCGATCTCCGATATCCTCGTCGAGGTGGCACCACATCACCGATTCTTTAAACGGGCTCCCGCCTCTGACTCGAGGCAACTCGATCGTCAAGTTTGCTAAAAGAGACGACCAAGAATGATGTAGAGAATGAGTAGATGACTTTGTCTCACTTCGTCCAAGTCCGTGGACAATCGGTTAATGAAGTTGCCGTGGAAATCGGGTGATGGAATGAAATGAACTGTAAAATTCCATACACCCCGAATACTATCATAATCTTTTCTAACCGAAATGAAACATCAAGTGAGAGTGAGCGAGAGAGAGAGAGGGGCCGGCCTCTTTATATGATGGAGGGAGGTGACCGTAGGAGGAGGGAGGTGACCACAAGCAAAAGATATTATGAACAAAATATCTTAAGGAAAACAAAAAGCTTTAATAACAAAGCATGAGTCATTAAGCAATAATTGAACCATTAAAGCAACCAATGAAAATCCAACACCAATTAATCCTAGTCACCTCATCTAGAAACTTCTAGAAGCACTGACTCACCATATCTGAAGAAAAGATAAATCCGTCTTTAACCAAATGTTAAAAGACGGCTGATAGAAAACTGGAAACTGGCAACTTCCAAAAGTGATCCTGAAACGAATTTCAGGACAACCCCGAATCTGTATAAATATACCCGCATTTGTATTACGACCGAATACAAATGCAACTGAGACAAAGATATTATACCTACTCAATATAATACTCGGATCCGGCTTAAACCAAAGCCGACCAGTATCATCTGCCCGAAAACTGACACGTGCGTAAACGCATGTGCATTTTCTGAACCCTGCCATAAAACCATACGGCCTCTACAACGTTTCGCCCGAACTTGGGAAACTGTCTGTGGGGGACTCTAATGACTCGTCAGCACCCTGGCAGTGGGTTTAACCACAAACCGTCAGCGGCACTAGCTATGCGTAACGGCTACCCACGGACTGACCTCAAGGGTGGCCGAGGAGCGAACTCAAGGGAGACCGATGAGAGAACTCCTCCGAAAACCCTACTGAGCCTAACAGTGACAATGTATATACAGTCCGGTCCGTTCGTCAATGAGTATCGCATATCTGCCTAGGGGGCTAGTAACGTCAGACCCCCAATAGCAGTATAAGTCGTGTCGGAGTGAAGCCCAATAACACCCTGAGATACTACTGGAGTACCTACCAGTAAATCTCCTGCCATGGCCATGGACTTTGTGTAATGGCTCTCCTAGACACAGCACGACCTCGCCCCCAATACCGGGAGAGACGAATCCCCTGCCGATCCGCTCACGTGCCTCCATATGGCTCGGGACTGTACCCAAAAGCTACCTGTTTGCACGACTCCTTTGAGCCGTGGTAGGGTAGAAATCAAAGCACAGTGGGAACTCACACGAGACAAATGACGACCTCAGGTCGATGAACTAACCTGTACACATGTCACCAGGGAACTGCTATCTGACGGTAGATATAATACTAACTAGCAGATTCCCGGCGAGTCCTGTCCGGTGTACTCATAACCCAATGAGCACCTGTATACATCTTAGGTGATCCAACTGACACCAGTGGCTTGTGAGACCGGCCACCGCCCCTCGTCGGGGTCTCGACTGTACACACTAGTCTACTCCGGAGTATCGATGCCCTGTCTCGAAACTCCCACGACTAGGGACCACAATTAAGGATATGCATATAAACTACCCAACTCTCACGTATATGATCGCCATCATACTGTTGGTAGTAAAGCAAGATCCTAAGGGCTCTATCAAAGTGTAACATGCAATCAGTCACCTGAACATGTACACGACTGATAAAGGCAAACCAGATAGCATACTATCATCTCGAGTAAGACTGTGCTACCGGGATAGGTCCTCCGCAATCATTGCAATCACGTACCTGCGATCCAATAATTGACTATGAGGGCACTATCTCCAACAATCTCCCACTTGCACTCAAGGCTAATATTGCGATGTCGACTACTCACAGCCCGTGTGAAACCGAACATCCAACTCCTCTACTAATCAGTTTCACAAAGCCCGTTTGTAAAACTATTGTGTTCGAGAAATAGCCTCGGTGAGTGGATCCGCCTAGAAGTATCTTTCAATATCTCTCTAAATCTCAAGTTCGCGGAGAAAGCCATCTCCCGAATTGAGTAGTACCTGTCTTAGAATATGTCTGGATATCTGATGGGACCTTAGTTCATAAATGAACTCCATATCCAAACTTCTTAGACTGAATCGATCACTGAACCTAATCAGTATCGGGCACCATGCCACCCACAGTATCCTCTTGAACCACCTGTCCATAATACTGTCCCTCGTCAGAGGGAAAACTAAAACTCTGACAAACACTCTGTCATCCATGTCACCTTTGAAGCCTGGAATGATAACCGTATCCCGAAAGAGGCTGCCGTTATCAAATCCGCAGAACATGTACCAATGTTCTAAAACTGCTTCCTTATGTTTCTCCAGGATTGGATTAATACAAACTTATTGCATCTAGTGCAAAACCAACATTTGGTGTCGTACTTGACATCTCATGATTGACTCAATTGCCTAAGCAAGTGATCTGCCAATCATGCACATCCCTCTCCCCTTTAGTCTGTAAGACACCTTTAGAGAGGGTGACTCCATCACCTGCAGGTACACCACCATACTAGGAGTCAACTATTCCAAAAACCATTAGAATATTGTCAAAGTACCCGCATTGGGAAACTACCCAAATCCAGATCTAAAACCATAGATCTAGAAACCAGAATGTCAAATATTATATCCATATCCTGTCTGGAGAAACAACTGTGTGACGACCACAGTACAACCGATCGTAGTATAGGAATTTTACTTCCTACTCTGTGTATGTCATCCAGATACCATGACATCACACCCTACTACCTTCTTAACAGATCCATCCCTTATTCTGATTGAAGTCAAACCCATGACTGTCACATCAAAATTAGATGATCTATCTCCGCTATAACTGCTCAAGTCTATAAATAGATATAAGCATCTTGCCCACTATGCTTCCGTTGCTCCCACTGACTACGACAACCCTCCTACCGGGTCTCATATCCTGAAACAACAGTAGTGTCAAGTCTGGGTAGATAAGAACCTCCCTGTCACCGTCCTTGAGCCTACCGAAGCACCTCTCGGGTGTCTGAGGTTACCTACCATATCTGCGGAGTGGCTATTGGAATGTCAAACCTGATCGAATATATAGGTCCTATTAAATTTTCCGTAATCGTTCGTGGTTCTAGAATCACTTCCAGTTCTACCATACTCCCACTACTGTTTTCTGAAAAAGATCCATTTTTACTAAAACTGTGGCGAGTCAAGAACAATATCACTATTGATCTTGCAAATGGTAGAATATCAACCCTCGTCATAACCAGGGTCAACCCACAAACAGCCATTACAGAAACGTGCCCTGAGTTATCCAGTGTCTGGTTTTAATCATAAGCTGGACAACTCCCCGTACCTTAACATCTTTTAGGGTACGATCCATTCTATATCCAATATAGAAACTTTGGCACTAATTTAATTGGAACCATATTCAAACCATGCAGCTGTCTCCAGTGCATATCAACTTAATGGAAAGAGGCTAATCAGCATTGCTCAACTTAGGAATCCATCCAATTATGAGTAACCTGAAAGAGAAACACGTTTCTCAAAACCATCACTATCATCTGAATACCAATCACAAGAATCTACATCTTCGATCTCTTTGAAGAATCCCGATACTTGTGATACCTGGTTCTCTACTTTATTCTTATACCCACAACTTCTCAAAACTTAGACCTTGTATTTCTATGAAACACTCGTCTAAATACTAGAGAAGTTATAAGTAAACAGAACATAGTACGAGGACCTACCCCTTTGTCCTGATGGACACTGGACAACATACAATACTCTGTATAAGTCCGCTGAGTTAAACAACTCAAAACCTGTGCGTCGTAGGTTGAAAACTGTACCCTGACGATTTCCTCAAATTTCACCAATTACAACGAATTCCGATATGATGAGGATGATCACCTAATTCCCAATATCTTACTCCCACTCATCATCTGTAAAACCATACAGATATGAGAATGAAACCTGGTAAATACATACCCTTGGAGTAAGTGTCTAATCGGGAAAACAGTTTTTCTTTAACGATGCACTGAAACATGAAAATGTTTCGTAGGGGTATCCTGGTATTCATAGCAATGCCTCTTCCATAATCCAATTCATGACTTCAACCGTATATTTTATTGCCATCTCTCCAAATCCCTTAATTTGTCTTTAGTCGTTACCTTCTGTACACCATCGTTAGGCTAAATGGTTTTCTTCCTTCCCTACCGTTCGGCACCAGCCTATGGTTTGGAAGAAGACTATCCAGTAAGCATAATAGGTGTACCCTCCTAAACCAAGGAGTACTCGCAACTGAGAGAAGGTGATGATAAAAGACAACTGAATAATATCTTATTCTTTTAAAGGTGAAATGGGAGTGGCGATTAAGTACGCGGTTTTGGTCGTGAATGATATCAGTCGCAATTTACTTTGCCCTCTTTCTAATCTCTTTATTTTGTCTTTACATATTACCTTCTGCACACCCTACTTAGGCTAATTGGTTTTCTTCATTCCCTACCTTTCGGCACCAGCCTATGGTTTGGAATAAGACTATCCAATAGGCGTAATAGGTGTACTCTCCTAAACCAAGGAGCTCTCGCAACCTGAAAGAAGGTGATAATAAAAGACAACTGAATAAACCAATTCTATTTCTCCTGAACCTGGATCCATCTCCGAAGAAGTCCCTTCGAGTTCGTATATAACCATACGATGGATCTATCCAATGGAAGTGGATATCCGTAGTAATACGGGTGTTCTGAGAAATGCAAAGGGTAAAAGAAGGAGTGGCAATGACTTATGCAACTCAGACAATCCAAAAGCCAGTATTTTAAGAAGGTTCGGTCAACCTGGTCACTGAGTCATAGTCTAGGGTCGGTCAAAGGTCGCTGCCAAAGAGAGAGAGAGAAAAGAAACACTCTGCGTGCACTCTAACCTAGATCAGAATGGTCATCATTTTATCTAATCCGGAAACCTCCCACTGTCCTGTCAAATTCTCCTCCAAACCTAAAGAAGAATCAATCGGGATCACCCGAAGAGTAAACCAACTCATCAGTGGGAATCAGGATCCAACTCTCATCGCATGATAACGTGATGGAATGCATCCACGTTACTCATACTCCAGAAGGTATGCGCATACTCGGCAAGTTTCAGTTTCTTTAGAAACTCCTGATATAGTTTTTGCCCCATGCTCTTATGATCGTGACTAAGGGCCAGCCCACCATAAGTCACATGTCAAGTTCTTCCCATCATTATCTTGTTAATTTGAACCCACCCGTACTCGCCCTTGACTAAGGGCCAACAAGGCTGTACGACTGTCCCAAACCAACTCATCTATCTATGCAACATGTGAACACCCCAGCAGCTACCAATCACTATGTCCTAGCTAAGGGCTAGACCAACATAGCTTGAATACTACTGACCATCCATATGAAATGACGGAGGGCTACGGCTGGTTTTTGGCGAAAAACCTTTAGCGTAGTGAACTTGATATCGCTGAAGGAACCTGATAGCTTTTTAAAATATAGTGGCGAAAACCTTTTGCTAAAGAGGTCACTCCCGGTAAAGGGATCTCGGCTCTTTCCTCATGGAATGAGGTGCAGGATATTCCACTGAATACCGCTATGCAAAGCAACATGTAATCGACTATAGTGAAGTTATTACCCTGACGCAAACTTCTGCCCAAGGGGTCAGTCCCGGTGAAGGGATATCGGCCCTTGCCCCGTCGAATGAGGTGCTGGATATTCCACTGAATACCGCTATGCATAACAAAAGGAAACGTCTTTGCAATAACACTTTTTAAATTAGTTCCAACAACTGCAAATAGGTTTGTTTTTACTTTGCGTTGATCAGAATCAACGCAGTCCCATCATTTAATCACACCAGAAAAGAACGAAAATAAAATGTACGTATATGCCATCCGCATTCGTCACTGGGTCCCGTCATCACTCGTTAGGTTACTTAACTAACGACAGAGCGGGGACTGGACTAGCGCGGGTGTAAAACATATACAACATCTAATAGTATATAAACCAATATACAATAATCGCTCCAGGCGTGATAGTATGCAACATTACAGAAAAGTAATAAGCATCACAGAACAATACAGATATCTGGGATCCCCGAGTTTCACAGAGCCGCTGCTGAAACCCGACGTTCCCCTGTCGTGTGGATAGCCTGTGCAATGAAACCTAGACCCCTACGGGTGCGGCAAGTTACCCGCCAAGACCTGAAGCGAGGTAGTCCCCACAGCATAGTGAATGGAACACCCGGCACTTCACGGAATCCGGTAAATTGAGCACCCCTCCTTGGGTCAACCTGTACCCTCTACGAGTGCGGCGAATAGTCTGCCAATTCTAGAGTGGGACCCCTCTGCCTCTCAAAGCCATGAGATGCGGACCCGTTGCCCTCCCGAACCCGGCTATCCGTGCACTCCGTCTTGGGGTAAAACCTAGTACAGTAATGAAAAATAGTACAATAGGTACATCGACCGCAACCTGGTCGTGCCCCAAAAGAATATTATACAACAGGCAGTGACGGCAGTCCACAAGTTGGACGCTCGCCCCGCAATATCAAATGTACAAATAAACACAAACTGTACTACCATTGCACACTGCTATCCACCATGACAAATCCGCAACATCACAGCACAACACAGAACATCAACGCGAATGTCACGTTCGCAAACCCGTCTAAAAGAACTATAGCAATTAAACGCGGTTTACCGATCAAATGACATTCCCGGTCGGAGATATAATGTAAGCACTGTAAACTAACGTGTTTAAATTTCGATCGACCAAAGACCAAATATCAAAAAGTGGGCCCCACAGCTTACTGGTGAACAGTAACAAAATCTGGGCCAAAACGATATTTACCAAAAACCCCAAAATCCAACAGAGAACACACAGAAAAAATTTGATGCACTGATCCCCTAGAACGGCCGCGGATGAGCGGCCAAACCCACCATGGGTTTGGCCGCTAATCCGCGGCGCTCTGGTGAGATTGCGTGCCCAAATTTTGTCCGTACGCTTAAAAAACCCTGCACGGATTTTTAAGATATGCAGAATTAATTTCTGAGACCATTTAAAAACAACAGAAACTGTCGAGCTAGGATTTTGCCGTTTTTGATTTTCGGTTCGATCGATGTTTTGAACACGTTAGCACAAGTTAGTATAGCAAAATGGTTAGGCTCTGATACCACTGTAAGTCTACGCTAGCGCCCCGGCAGTCTACAGACGCCAAATGCGGAAAAAAAAAACTTTTTAACTGGCGCTATCGTATACTTTAACCCGGATCTGCCATTATTGCTAAACTAACAAACTGTAAAGAGTGTAGGAAGATTGTACCGAACGATCCGAGTCCTTCGTTCTTCAACCATCATCCCACGCTCCGTTGCGGCTGCTCCGATCTCGTCGATCTCCGATATCCTCGTCGAGGTGGCACCACATCACCGATTCTTTAAACGGGCTCCCGCCTCTGACTCGAGGCAACTCGATCGTCAAGTTTGCTAAAAGAGACGACTAAGAATGATGTAGAGAATGAGTAGATGACTTTGTCTCACTTCGTCCAAGTCCGTGGACGATCGATTAATGAAGTTGCCGTGGAAATCGGGTGATGGAATGAAATGAACTGTAAAATTCCATACACCCCGAATACTATCATAATCTTTTCTAACCGAAATGAAACATCAAGTGAGAGTGAGCGAGAGAGAGAGAGGGGCCGGCCTCTTTATATGATGGAGGGAGGTGACCGTAGGAGGAGGGAGGTGACCACAAGCAAAAGATATTATGAACAAAATATCTTAAGGAAAACAAAAAGCTTTAATAACAAAGCATGAGTCATTAAGCAATAATTGAACCATTAAAGCAACCAATGAAAATCCAACACCAATTAATCCTAGTCACCTCATCTAGAAACTTCTAGAAGCACTGACTCACCATATCTGAAGAAAAGATAAATCCGTCTTTAACCAAATGTTAAAAGACGGCTGATAGAAAACTGGAAACTGGCAACTTCCAAAAGTGATCCTGAAACGAATTTCAGGACAACCCCGAATCTGTATAAATATACCCGCATTTGTATTACGACCGAATACAAATGCAACTGAGACAAAGATATTATACCTACTCAATATAATACTCGGATCTGGCTTAAACCAAAGCCGACCAGTATCATCTGCCCGAAAACTGACACGTGCGTAAACGCATGTGCATTTTCTGAACCCTGCCATAAAACCATACGGCCTCTACAACGTTTCGCCCGAACTTGGGAAACTGTCTGTGGGGGACTCTAATGACTCGTCAGCACCCTGGCAGTGGGTTTAACCACAAACCGTCAGCGGCACTAGCTATGCGTAACGGCTGCCCACGGACTGACCTCAAGGGTGGCCGAGGAGCGAACTCAAGGGAGACCGATGAGCGAACTCCTCCGAAAACCCTACTGAGCCTAACAGTGACAATGTATATACAGTCCGGTCCGTTCGTCAATGAGTATCGCATATCTGCCTAGGGGGCTAGTAACGTCAGACCCCCAATAGCAGTATAAGTCGTGTCGGAGTGAAGCCCAATAACACCCTGAGATACTACTGGAGTACCTACCAGTAAATCTCCTGCCATGGCCATGGACTTTGTGTAATGGCTCTCCTAGACACAGCACGACCTCGCCCCCAATACCGGGAGAGACGAATCCCCTGCCGATCCGCTCACGTGCCTTCATATGGCTCGGGACTGTACCCAAAAGCTACCTGTTTGCACGACTCCTTTGAGCCGTGGTAGGGTAGAAATCAAAGCACAGTGGGAACTCACACGAGACAAATGACGACCTCAGGTCGATGAACTAACCTGTACACATGTCACCAGGGAACTGCTATCTGACGGTAGATATAATACTAACTAGCAGATTCCCGGCGAGTCCTGTCCGGTGTACTCATAACCCAATGAGCACCTGTATACATCTTAGGTGATCCAACTGACACCAGTGGCTTGTGAGACCGGCCACCGCCCCTCGTCGGGGTCTCGACTGTACACACTAGTCTACTCCGGAGTATCGATGCCCTGTCTCGAAACTCCCACGACTAGGGACCACAATTAAGGATATGCATATAAACTACCCAACTCTCACGTATATGATCGCCATCATACTGTTGGTAGTAAAGCAAGATCCTAAGGGCTCTATCAAAGTGTAACATGCAATCAGTCACCTGAACATGTACACGACTGATAAAGGCAAACCAGATAGCATACTATCATCTCGAGTAAGACTGTGCTACCGGGATAGGTCCTCCGCAATCATTGCAATCACGTACCTGTGATCCAATAATTGACTATGAGGGCACTATCTCCAACAGTTACTGCCCGGTACCTCTTGGCGAGGGCTTTTTATCCTTAAGGATGGCCGAACAGGGTTGCTTCCCGGTGCCTCTTGGCGAGGGCTTTGATCCCTGGCGTTGTGTGGTAGGGGAGCTAACAGCCAGGGATAGCCGAGAAGGGTAGCTGCTGGGCTGCCTCTTGGTGAGGGCTTTGATCCCTGGCGTTGTGGGGGTAAGGAAGCAACTAGCCAGGGATAGCCGAGCAGGGTAGCTGCTGGGCTGCCTCTTGGTGAGGGCTTTGATCCCTGGCGTTGTGGGGGTAAGGAAGCTACCAGCCAGGGATAGCCGAGCAGGGTAGCTGCTGGGCTGCCTCTTGGTGAGGGCTTCGATCCCTGACGTTGTGGGGTAGGCGAGCTACCTGCCAGGGATAGCCGAGCAGGGTAGTTGCTGGGTGTCTCTTGGCGAGGGCTTTGATCCTTAGCACTGGAGGGACTGTGGGAGGCCTGCCAAGGATGAACCAAGCGGTGAAGCTGCTCGGTCGCCTCTTTTTGAGGGCTTAGATCTCTGGCGTTGTGGGGTAGGAAAGCTACCAGCCAGGGATAGCCGTGCAGGGTAGCTGCTGGGCATCTCTTAGCGAGGGCTTTGATCCTTGGCGCTGGAGGGGCCGTGGGAGGCCTGCCAAGGATGAACCAAGCAGTGAAGCTGCTCGGTCGCCTCTTTTTGAGAACTTAGATCCCTGGCGTTGTGGGGTAGAGAAGCTACCAGTCAGGGATAGTTGAGCAGGGTAGCTGCTGGGCTGCCTCTTCGTGAGGGCTTCGGGAAGATGGACTGTCGCAATTGACACGTGCCACGAATGCGTGGAGGAGGCGAAGCGCCAGAGTCGCATCGTTTTGATTCTGCATTGAGCGGCGCGATGTCTGCCGCGTGGCGGCAGAGTTGCGGGCGACCGTTGAACTCCGGGGGCGTTGTGGGCTATAAAATGGAGGGATTGTTGATGACTCCTTTCCTCACACCCAAAACGCAAGAATGGAGGACTTCCCATTCACCACCCCCGAGATCATAAGCTTCGAGGACGTGTATCTCTATGATCAGTACTACACTGATGACATGGTGCAGTTGGTGATAGGCCGGATCGAGGATCATTTCGGCCGATTGCTCCTCCGGCGCTCCTCCCTACTTCAGCTGCTGATGTACTCCATCTGGAGGGCGTCGCCGGGGCTCTACAACCCCTTTTCCAAGCAACTGAAAGAGGAGGCCGTTGGCAAGCTGAGGTCTCTGAGGCGTTTCGGCCTGATCTCTGCGAGATGGCTAAATCGCTCGGAGGCGTTCGTCCTTGAGTGCTTCCACTTGAGGCTCGATGCCGACGCTAGCTTGAGTGCTCCTTTCCGACAGACGGCGTAAGCTGACGCGACCTGGATCGCGCCAAGATGTTACCTTCCATTGATCTGCTGATAGCGGCGATGAGTGGCTGAGAATGGATCGGGAGGCTGTCGCTCCTAAAGCGTGTGGATCTCAATGGGTTTGAGGTTGTGATTGTCGAGCTACCTGCAAGGAAGTCCCGGGGTGGTTGTACCACCGAGGACCCTCCGACGGTCAAGTTAGACTAGAGATCCGAGCAGAATAGCGGCTTAGTGGAGTAAAAATGGCTTCCCTGAACCGTCTGAAGGAGGGGTTTATATAGCGGTGGTAGCAGGAGAGACAGGCGCGAGGATCATGCCGGCCGTTACGCTCCCGACGTCACGCCCGCGTGATAAGCGGGACCTCCCATTAATGGCGAGACAGGCTCGTTAATGGGGATTCATGGTTGCGTGGAACGTGGGATGTGGCCGGCGGAGATCTCGCGCATGGCGAGACAGTCTCGTTAATGGAGGATCGCGGTTGCGTGGAACGTGGGATGTGGCCGGCGGATATCTCGTGCATGACGAGATTTGCGGGATGGCGGTTACGCCTGCAAGCGGTGCTGTTGGTCGGCCGATGAGACCGAGGAAGATGACCTTGGCGGGAGAGCTCGCGGAGGAGCGGGAGAGCCGAGGTATCTTGGTTATGCTCGAGCCCGGAGGCGAGCTGAGAGGGCCGAGGAGGCTCGGGTCTGTGATAGCTCGGAGACGAGCTATGGGGCCGAGGAGGCCAATTGTGCTGGGGGCTCGGAGGTGAGCCAGCGTTTGCTCGTAGGACGGGCACAGGGATGGTCCGGTCGGCCACCTTTCTTGTGAGCCTTGGGACACGTTATCTGCCACGTGTCCTCATCTGGGAGATTACCGATATCGAGCATCATCAATACCAGTGATTAGTAAATGTGATATCTGTTTATATCAATTCTTAGTTTATGCAACAATCTTTATGATTATTTGATAATGGTCTGATGATATATTTTTTTTATTCAGAATGGATCAAATTTAGCATGTTGAATGTAATGACGATATGTTGGAGAATTGGGTACCGAAGTTGAAACAAGAATTTGATTCTGAAGAACATGCCTGGGCTTTTTATCTTCACTATGCAGGTAGAATTTGATTCTGAAGTTGAAACAAGAATTTGATTCTGAAGAACGAGCAATTCCATCACCTTTTTTTGTGATATTTTTTTATGTGCATTGGTAAAAGGATGTTGGAGTCCCGCATCAAGCAGCATGGGAGAGTAGCGATTTAACCGAAAATTGTCATCAAACTTTTACTGAATTATTGACGGTAATCCTCTAGCTTGTTAAAAAATTGTTTTTGGGAGTTTAACAATGATTTTGCCTGTGGTTGTTAGTTATTGGTGAAATTATTTATTTATTTATTTATTGAAATAGCGAACTATTTAGTGTATCAAACTTATCTTTGTTGAATTATGTACAAGGTGTAAGTTCTACAATTATATCGTTACGTAGACCATCACAAGTATATATATGCATGGAACTAACCAGTAAATAAATCAAGGCAGTACAATCTTCTTTACCATCGTTAATTGCATTTGGAATAATTATTATTATTTATATTAATGAATTCATTTTGTTCAAACTTGCAGGATGAAACATTGTATTTTGGCTTCATTATTTTGGATTTCAGGAATAAATTTTTTAAAGTTGTTCCTATTCAGTATCTTATATCTTGAATTTTATTTTAGTTTAACGTACCATGACTTATTGAATGAATTATTTATATTATTATTTCTGTTGAACCACTTTCAAGGATGTTTATTGAGGAGCTATTTATTTCCTATGTTAACAATGTTTAAAAATAAATTAGTTTACCGTTACCCTTGTGAGTGATTTGTGAATTTTTTTCATGTGCCCTATCTCTCTTTATGTTCAGAATTGTCAGTATCATGCTCAATATTTATTTATGTCTATAAGTGATCGAGTCGAGTTAATCGATGTGGTTTTTATGTTCTTATATACACGAATACACGAATACTATTCAGAAAAAAATGCCATTTGGCAACTCGAAAACACCACTTTTGCTATTGCTAAAAGTTCAGAAACAAGATCATTGTTGAAAAAATCCTTTTGTTTTGAAAAATCATTAATATAATTTAATATTCCATATATAGTTTAGTAATTTTAGGTCATCAGTAATTTAGTCATAAAATTAGTTTAAAAGTAAATTTTATAAAATAATTTTAGTTTTATGGAAACCATTTTTGTAATTTTTTTAATATATATTTAGCATCTTTTATTAAAAAATATTTTCATATCTTTTCATAAGTTTTTATCATAATTCTCTCTATATATATACACTAGCGTTTTGGCATGTGCACATAATTTTAAAATTTTATAATGATAAATTTCTTTATAAATTTAAGTACGTGCATCGCAATTATATATTAATAATGACATGGCACTTAATTACGTGCACTACACATGAAACAATATTGTTTTTCTACTTGATTTCTTTGAAAAAATAGGAAGCCACGTCAACAATCAATTTTAAAACTAAATGACCCTCTTTCTGTTGCCCTATAATATTAGGGATTAACTAATTTTGCTATTAGAGATTAACTAATTTTTTAATTTGCTTTTTGGATGGTTATAAAAATTTGTTCGAATCAACCTTTTTTTATAAAATCCAAATATAATTTTAGCATAATTTTTGTTCATATATTATAGAGAGAGTCTATATATATTAACTAATTTTTTAAATCTACTTTTAAGTCATAACTTTTTTGAAGTTTTCATCATAATTTGCTAATTTAAGTTTTATGGAAATTAAATTTATGATATAAAATCAAATCAACCTTTTTTATAAAATCCAAATATAATTTTGGCATATAATCTTTTTTTAATATACTATAAAGAGAGTGCTAAATATATATAAAAAAGAACAAAAAAATGATTTCCCTAAAAATTAAATTAGCAAATTATGATAAAATAAAAAAAAGGACATGAAAAGATTTTTTTTTCTAATAAAAAAGTCTAAAAATATTTTTTTTTAAAAAGACATGATACCGGGATTTGAATATGCTTGGGAACCAAGATTTGGTAGTATGAATAATCTCTTGGTATGAATAATTAGTTGGTCCGAAAATACCGCGAAAAAACTCTCCAATTTGCTTTTAGAAGTACTATAGATTTATATAGATGTAAATAGAGAGATGTATAACTCTCTCTCTCTCTCTCTCTCTCTCTCTCTATATATATATATATATATATATGCCATAAGAGGGAATTTCCTTCTATGGCGTTGAAAAAATACACCCACCACAATTTTTTTCGACGATCGGTATTTATCAACATCTTTATCATGTAAAATGTGGATACACCAAAATTTCATGTGATTCCACCAATTTTTCACTGTTGATTTAATTGGTGCAAAATTAACGGTTTACCGACAATAAAACTTTTTACATTGCTAATTCAAATGTGAAAAAATGGTAGAATCACATGAAATTTGGTGTATCTATATCTTAGATGATAAAGATGATAATGATGATGAGTGTCGATCGTCGAATAAAATATTGGAGGTTGTAGTTTTTTAACGCCCCCTAACGAAAAAGCCTCTTAGGGCCTCTTTTCATCATTATTCTAATATATATATATATATAATGGAGGAAAGGTTTCATAGGAGAGAATTTCCTTCTCCGATGTCGAAAAAATATATTCTCCATGGTTTTTTTCGACGATCGACGTCCATCATTAACATGTAAGATGTTAATACACCAAATTTGATATGATTCCACACTTTTTCACCGTTGATTTAGTGGGTGAAAAATTAACGGTTTACCAACAATAGAACCTTTTACATTGCTAATTCAACGGTAAAGAAGTTGTGGTATCACATGAAATTTGGTGTATCCACATCTTACATGACAAAAATGATGATGATGATGGATGCCGATCGTCGAAAAAATTATGGAGGATATAGATTTTTGACGTTACTTAAAGGAAAATCCTCATGGGGCCTCTTTATATATATATATATATATATATAAGGGAGGAAAGGTGCCGTAGGAGGGTATTTCCTTCTATGACGAAGAAAAAATATATATAAGGGAGGAAATGTGCCGTAGGAGGGTATTTCCTTCTATGACGAAGAAAAAATACACCCTCCATGACTTTTTTCGCAATCGGCATCCATCACCTCTATCTTTATCATCTAAGATGTGGATAAACCAAATTTCGCATTGTTCGGTCATTTTTTCACCGTTGATTTAGAGTGTGCAAAATTAACGGTTTACCGACAATATAACTTTTTACATTGCTAATTCAATGGTGAAAATCTGGTAGAACACGTGAAATTTGGTTTATTCACATCTTAGATGATAAAGATAAAGATGATGACTGCTGATCGTCGAAAAAAATAGTGAAGGATATAGATTTTTGACGCTGCCTAACAATATATATATATATATATATATATATATATATATATATATAAGGATAATGGAGGAAAGACGCCATATGAGGGAAGTCCCTTCTATGGCGTCGAAAAAATACACCATCCACGATTTTCTTCGACGATCGGCATCATCATCATGCTTATTATATAAGAATTGTTGGATGTAGTGCCCTCAAAGTTAATTATTGGATCGCAGGTACGTGATTGCAATGATTGAAGGAGGACCTATACCGGTAGGACAGTCTTACTCAAGATGATAGTATGCTATCTGGTTTGCCTTTATCAGTCGTGTACAGTTTTAGGTGACATGTTCACTATTACACGTTAATAGAGCCCTTAGGATCCTTCTTGACTACCAACAGTATGATGGCGATAATATACGTGAGAGTTGGGTAGTCTATAAGCACATCCTTAAAAGTGGTCCCTAGTCCTGAGAGTTTCGAGACAAGGCATCGATACTCCGGAGTAGACTAGTGTATACAGTCGAGACCCCGACGAGAGGCGGTGGCCGGTCTCACAAGCCATTGGTGTCAGTTGGATCAACTAAGATATATACAGCTGCTCATTGGGTTATGAGTACACAGGACAGGACTCGCCGGGAACCTGCCAGTTGGTATTTGAAGGGTTTCCTACAGTACCACTACAAGGGTTTGGAGGCAACACACATGCCATATTTAAAATTTATATGGTGCTAAAGAAACTATCTTAAGGACCATGCTAGAAAATTTAGGGTAACATAACTTTAACATGCACACAAGTAGTGAAAGCTAGTGTAATACCCAGTCTTTTTGAATACCAATATCCGTATTTTTGTCACTCTCAAGATTTATTTATTTTATAATTATTATTTGTATTATTCTAAAAACCCAAAACCTAATCTAATCTCACATCTTTTAAACTTCCTTTCCACTTTTATTATCCCCTTCTTTTTCATTTTTAGCCCAGCCGTTACTTTCCCCAAGCCCAGAGCAGGCCCACTCCTCTAATCCTTTTCTCATTCACTTAAAATCCCAAGCCCGGCCGCTTTCTTTTTCCCTATTATTTTATCCTTTGGCCCGAGCCCATTTTCCCCTTCCCAGCCCCTTAAAATAACAATTTAAATTAAATCCTACTCCCAAGCCAGCCCAGTCCCTTCAGCCCGCTTCACCCAACCCGACCCGCAGCTGCCTGACCCGACCCGCTTCGATCCCTCTTCTCCTTCCCAACGGCTCTTTTCTTTTCCCCCACTCACGCGATCCACTTTCTTCGCCTCACCTCGCTTCCACGCCCGCGCCCTTGCCCCACGTCGCGCACCCCTCGCGATCCACTCAACGTCATCACCTCGTCTCCCCTATCTCCCTCTCATCCCTCACAGTCTCTCAAACTCCTCTCTTCTCTCTCGAAAACCCACTCCCGCAGCCCACTGCCTTCGTCACTCGCCGCCGCCGCCGCCGACTACCACCCTTCAAACTCCCTCCCTCGCTCTCTTCTCTCCAGAACTCATCCCCTCATCGAGCCTCCCCTGCATCTTCAACCGCCGAACTCACCCCCTCGAACCCCCCTGCACGCCCAACTCCCTCTACTCCCTTCACAGCCACCCCTGCACCCCTCGCCGGCGAGTCCTCACTGCCATCGTCGACGCCCCTCTGAGCCCAACGACGACGACCACCGACCACCTACTGCACCACCGAGATCATCGCCGACTTGACTACCCCCGACGCGAAACCCTCGCCGGCGCCTTCGTCGACCCCTCGTCGGCGCTCGGTAAATCTTGCAGTCTCTCTAAATCTCTCTCTATTTCCCTCTCTCTCTGTTACTCTCTCTCTCTCTCTCTCTAACTCTCTCTCTATTTCTCTAAATTTCTCTCTCTCTCGCAGATCAAAACCAGAAACAACTCGGAGCGGTGATGAAAAGGGTTGCACGGAGAGTAACTAGAGTGAGTACAATTGTCTGATTCCAAAAGGCCGAACTGTGTTGCGCCCGTGATGCGATCGTGTTGCTGCCGCTGCCGGACCCTCGTCGACACGTTTCCAGGCAAATTCCCTACTTGCTACATGCTAATTTGTGTTGGTTACAAACTATAATCGTATAGATTCCATATTTACTATTCCCGATAAACTATATGACGTAATTGTTCGATGCATGATCTCAATAGAAATCTTCATTTAATTTGACGGAACTCAATTGCATAGTCTGGCCCGTAAGGCAATGCACCTTGTGTGTAAATTTCACTGGAAAATATGACCGTTAACAACTTAGACGAACACTCCCAACTACGCCCACAAAAACTGGGAATTTCCCGCACCTGAAAATCGTTAAAATCACAATAAATTATGTACATATCGGAATGATGCATTCGAGGGCTTAAATCGAAGCCGACTCGACGAAATTTAACCCCATGCAAATTTATATTGGTTTCTATACTGATATTGTGACGATATTTGGGTCAGAGTGCGACTCTGGTTACTGTCTACTGTTCGGTAATGTGTTCCACCTTGTTTCCTGAACTCATATGTTGCGTAACTCCGTAGTTTATTAAAGGTGAATCTGTTAGCTAAATAACTCAAGTGGTCTCATTCCGTTTCATCGTCGTTTGCTATTTAATTTGTAAATTAAGAGGGCAGGGCGTATAACAGTCCAGAACAGATTTAGAAGTGACAAACTAGTGTTAAATAGTGTATAACTCCTGACATACAGACGCGATTGAGAATCCATCTGTTGCGTTGAAAACCTTATTGAAAACCCTATATTTCATTCAACTGTAGTGTCGCTAAAATCTGATCCCAACCGGGATTAAAATGCGTTGCGAAATGGACTTCCGATTCAGAAACCGGATTTCCAGCAGTGAACACCTAAAATGAAATGGCCATAATCCCGATTGACGTGAAACCAAAGTCGCTGGATAGATAATCACACATACTACTTATCCCCTGTTCATTGGTTCACTAAAATTTTGGCATATATTATTTATGATAAATTATCCAAGTGGTAGGATACCGACATATGACATCTTAATCCTGCCTTACATACTGTTTTCTCATCACATCATATGTATATGTTATTGCATTGGTAGCCTAGTGATCATGTGTTTTACCCAGTGTTAGGTATTAGTGGTGATTGTGGCAAGTACGTTAGTGTTCGTGCATGAGTGGATAAGTGAAAGTGACACGTACTTGTACACAATCAGTGAATCCTATTATTCTATTGCATTGTCGACGTTTGTGGGACGCGTGTAAGTGTGACTATAAGTGGTATGGGACACTTATGGAAGCTCTTGCATGGGTGTCACAGGTAAGGCACCAGACACTGCCATTTATCTTGGGTATTAGTCGGGACGTGCTTGATGGGGATCCTGTCTTCAGTTCTCGCGCAGACTTGTCATGGACCGACCGGTATTTGAGGTTATGGTTGGCGTTTGATGTAGACCACGGGGTGTGGGGTAGTTTGAGTGTGAGTTCAACAGAATCTCAGAAGTCCCATGCCGGCTTATATATATGGAGATATATGGAGATTTACAGGTTACATGATTATTACCGTGAGTTATATTTTGGGCCCGTGGTCCCTTGCCTTTGGGTCCTACCCTTGGGTGGAGGACACTCGCGAGTGGTTGACTCTCACACTTGGACTGACGATAGGCTTAGTGACCTGTACAGTGAGACTTAGAGACTGATAGGGAGAATGGCATTGATATACATTACTTACTGTGTTGACATACATGGCATACTATTTTACTGCTTTACCGTTCACCTGATCTATTGGACACTTCATTGGTTACTCCATGGTCATATCTTTACCGTCTTGATTTACTGTTATATATCTATTATCACTGTTCGAGTTGTCACTTGCATCTATATATTTATATTACTATTGTGTCGCTCTGACGACCTGAGTATGCATGCTCAGAGTGAGGAGTGGATCTAGCCTGGACTTGGACCAGACGTACATCGTGGACATCTTGATTAGCTATCCAGGGTTATACTCTTTTTACCTTCATCAGGTCAGTTCTTTGTATTTGTTTTGTTTCAGTTACTTCATTTCTCATTACCTGCGCATTGTTTACTGATTACCACGTAAAGCTAAAAGCCGAAGTGTGACTACGGCAGGACATTTCCTTGACCGTAGGAGCATGGCTGGCCTTGTCAACCCCTCGTATTCCGTATTTTGGGAAGCAGGGCGTGACATGGTTTTGTTGGTATCAGAGCCAGGTTTTGCTTCGATTGGGATTGCAGTTCCGTGTAGTGTTTCACAATCTAAGACATCATTCAGTCTGGATTGTAAAGTTGTTATTCTTAATCTTGATTCACAAAGTGTATTCGGCTATGCATTTTGATCTACCCGCTAAGGTTTGAATGACTTGGAGTTCTGCAGCTGATTTCCACTTGTAATGAATTTCATCACACCCGATGTTCTTGATTCCTTGCCTAATCCATATTATATTTTAATTCTTATAGCTTGTGTCTTATATCATCCTCAAAATTGTTGTTTCAGGACCATGTCTTCCAACGACTCTTTCTCTATCTCCACTCCCAGAATCAGACCGTAGAGATCCTGACTGCACTGCAAAGTCTGAAGGAAGTCCAGGAGCAAACGAATGACCTGCTAGCTGAAGGACTGAGAAGGCAAGTGAATCAGGCACCAGCGGATGTCTCCAATCGTAAAGGGATCCCTGTTAGACGAGGAAAAGAGATGAAGATGAAGCGCCCACTTGTTTCCCCGCGACAGAAGCAGCAGAAGACCCAATGTTGTGGGTACTGCAAGAGGCCAGGACATCTTCAGAGGGATTGTCGCCGCGCCCAAGGGAAATGCCTGATTTGCGGATCCAGCGAACATCTTATCAACGGTTGCTCTAAAAGGAAGGAGCTACAAGGAGGAGACTCGTCCACACTCTCCACTTCTGCCAAGTGATGATTATTGCATAGTTCGAACTTCGAGGATAGGGCGGACCCAGCGCAGGATTCAACTCGCATGACGAGAATGCAGCGGTCTAGTAATCGAAGAAGAGTGATCACGTTTTCTGTTTTTAATAAAATGTTGTCACTTATAAATATTTCTCTTTTCGTTTGAGATCCTGTATCCGTTAAGCTTTTGGCTGAATGTAATAAAATCCTGAGTTGTGATGTATGTATCGTCTCCTTTTCCACCTCACTTTACTTATACCATTCGTTGCATCAGTATTCTAGATTTTGTTTTCAGTCCTTGCTTGCCTTGTACTCCGTATCCTTGATTTTTTCTAATATGTTCCACTGTCTGATCATGACTCTTTCTTTTCAGGCCATGGCCCACCCTGGAGCAGCTCCGTATCTAGATGAGGATACACAGTCATGCGTTTCCTTAGACCGCATGCTGGTGAGTTCTGACGATGAGATCAACGGCCCCCAGGTCATTTTCGGAAACAGCGATTCCGAGGACAAAGGAGCCGCCGCCCCAGAGGTTGACATGATCGGCGATTCCGACGAGGAGGAAGGAGACCCTGAAGAGAACCCGATAGAGGAAGATCCCGAGGAGGGCCTGATAGAAGAAAATCCAATGGAGGAAAATCCCATGGGAGAGGATCCAGAAGAAGAGAATCACATGGAAGCAGACCTCGATGAAGAAGCTCCAGCCGAGGAAGAAGGACCAGAAGAACAATATCCTGCGGTGGAAGAACTCCCAATGGCGGTCCCTGCGAGGCGCTATGGAAATGGACGCCCCTACCTGAGCGCGCGAGCCTACCGCAACCTACCGAACCTCCACAACCGCGACTGATGGGATTTTTAGATGTTGTCTTCTCTGGCCAAATAAATCTGTGTATAATTTAGGGCCATCTGTTACTTTTCGAGAGTGCTTTGTTTCGAATTTTCTAGAATGAAATAAACTTTCTGAGTTCGCAAATTTTTTGATTACTGGTTCACTTGATGCTTTGACTTTTTCTCTATACCGTTATTTCCTCCTAAGACTCCTGACTGTCCACCCCTATACCCTGTGCTGTTTCGACCCTCACTTAGATTAACAAGCACCGCACCCTGATCTTTTGAATAGGCCACCCTTCATCCTTCATCTATGCCTCGTTTGAAATCCTTCAGGGAGGGGAAATTGATAGTAAAATTTCCGAGTTAGCTGACCCTTCGGATTTTTGATTCACATGATGTATCGACCGTTATCCTCCCCATACATTCTTTTCCCCTTGTAGTCCCTTGCTGCTCACCCTTAGTTCCTGTGCTGACCCGACCCCAATCTCTTTGACCTTCAGTCTAAAGCCGTCACACTCCGACCTTTTGAATGAGCCACACTCCCTTGTAATCCCTACCTTAGCCAGCCCTATACATTCTTGTGCTTTTTCCTATTACCCTAACTATATTTAGGGACATCGTTATTCAAATTTAGTTTTCATTATTTTGTATTTATCGAAGAATGCGTGCTATTGACTACTCCGTTTTATGTATTTTAAGTACACTACTATTCTTCTCATTTTTCGGTAGCGTGACCATATGTATTACACGTATTATTTTGGTGCTATGCTTTTTATTTTCACCATGTGGTTTTATAAGCTACGTTAAAGTGGTTTGATTGATACGTTATTCTAAAAATGTTTTAAACCACCGACAAGTCCTACACTTCTTCATTATGATTATGCCTTATATTTATTATTTCTGCTGTGCTACTTTTGATATACTTAGATGTGCACATATTTGGGTTTCGATTTTATCGAGCACGCCTCGAATATTATTGTTCGTTATTGTTATTTATATTCTCGTATACATGTAGTTTGCCTTATAGTTGTTCTTGCCTTATACTTATTTAGACCTATCATTTCTGTATGTTGTTCTTACATGTATAGACCTTCAAAAATTTTATCCACCCATTGTAAGTAAATCACTAGGTGTTAGCATTCCATGTGGTAACCTTTCGCTTGTTATTTTGTAGCTTATCGTTATTTTAAATTTCGAGGACGAAATTTTTGTAAGGGTGGTATGATGTAATACCCAGTCTTTTTGAATACCAATATCCGTATTTTTGTCACTCTCAAGATTTATTTATTTTATAATTATTATTTGTATTATTCTAAAAACCCAAATCCTAATCTAATCTCACATCTTTTAAATTTCCTTTCCTCTTTTATTATCCCATTCTTTTTCATTTTTAGCCCAGCCGTTACTTTCCCAAAGCCCAGAGCCGGCCCACTCCTCTAATCCTTTTCTCATTCACTTAAAATCCCAAGCCCGACCCATTTCTTTTTCCCTATTATTTTATCCCTTGGCCCGAGCCCATATTTCCTTTCCCAGCCTCTTAAAATAACAATTTAAATTAAATCCTACTCCCAAGCCAGCCCAGTCCCTTCAGCCCGCTTCACCCAACCCGACCCGCAGCTGCCTGACCCGACCCGACCCGCTTCGATCCCTCATCTCCTTCCCAACGGCTCTTTTCTTTTCCCCTACTCACACGATCCACTTTCTTCGCCTCTCCTCGCGCCCACGCCCGCGCCCTTGCCCCACGTCGCGCACCCCTCGCGATCCACTCAACGTCATCACCTCGTCTCCCCTATCCCCCTCTCATCCCTCACAGTCTCTCAAACTCCTCTCCTCTCTCTCGAAAACCCACTCCCACAGCTCACTGCCTTCGTCACTCGCCGCCGCCGCCGCCGACGACTACCACCCTTCAAACTCCCTCCCTCGCTCTCTTCTCTCCAGAACTCATCTCCTCATCGAGCCTCCCCTGCATCTTCAACCGCCGAACTCACCCCCTCGAACCCCCCTGCACCCCTAACTCCCTCTACTCCCATCACAGCCACCCCTGCACCCCTCGCCGGCGAGTCCTCATTTCCATCATCGACGCCCCTCTGAGCCCAACGACGACGACCACCGACCACCTACTGCACCACCGAGATCATCGCCGACTTGACTACCCCTGACGCGAAACCCTCGCCGGCGCCTCCGTCTACCCCTCGTCCGCGATCGGTAAATCTTGCAGTCTCTCTAAATCTCTCTCTCTTTCCCCCCTCTCTCTCTGTTACTCTCTCTCTTTCTCTACATCTCTCTCTCTTTCCTTCTCTCTCTCTAACTCTCTCTCTATTTCTCTAAATTTCTCTCTCTCTCGCAGATCAAAACCAGAAACAACTCGGGACGGTGATGAAAAGGGTTGCACGGAGAGTAACTGGAGTGAGTACAATTGTCTGATTCCAAAAGGCCGAACTGTGCTGTGCCCGTGACGTAATCGTGCTGCTGCCGCTGCCGGACCCTCGTCGACACGTTTCCAGGCAAGTTCCCTACCTGCTACATGCTAATTTGTGTTGGTTACAAACTATAATCGTATAGATTACATATTTACTATTCCCGATAAACTATATGACGTAACTGTTCGATGCATGATCTCAATGGAAATCTTCATTTAATTTGACGGAACTCAATTTCATAGTCTGGCCCGTAAGGCAATTCACCTTGTGTGTAAATTTCACTAGAAAATATGACCGTTAACAACTTAGACGAACACCCCCAACTACACCAACAAAAACTGGGAATTTCCCGCACCTGAAAATCGTTAAAATCACAATAAATTATGTACAAATCGGAATGATGCGTTCGAGGGCTTAAATCTAAGCCGACTCGACAAAATTTAACCCCATGCAAATTCTATTGGTTTCTATACTGATATTGTGACGATATTTGGGTCGGAGTGCGACTCTGGACTGCTGTCCAGAGCGACTCTGGTTACTGTCTACTGTTCTGTAATGTGTGCCACCTTGTTTCCTGAACTCATATGTTGCGGAACTCTATAGTTTATTAAAGGTGAATCTGTTATCTAAATAACATAAGTGGTCTCATTCCGTTTTATCGTCGTTTGCTATTTAATTTGTAAATTAAGAGGGCATGACGTATAACAGTCCAGAACAGATTCAGAAGTGACAAACTAGTGTTAAGTAGTGTATAACTCCTGACGTACAGACGCGATTGAGAATCCATCTGTTGAGTTGAAAACCTTAGATTTCATTCAACTGTAGTGTCGCTAAAATCTGATCCCAACCGGGATTAAAATGCGTTGCGAAATGGACTTCCGATTTAGAAACCGGATTTCCAGCAGTGAACGCCTAAAATGAAATGGCCATATCTAGTGATCCTGAAACCCGATTGACGTGAAACCAAAGTCGCTGGATAGATAATCACACATACTACTTATCCCCTGTTCATTGGTTCACTAAAATTTTGGCATATATTATTTATGATAAATTATGCAAGTGGTAGGATACCGACATATGACATCTTAATCCTGCCTTACATACTGTTTTCTCATCACATCATATGTATATATTATTGCATTGGTAGCCTAGTGATCATATGTTTTACCCAGTTTTAGGTATTAGTGGTGATTGTGGCAAGTACGTTAGTGTTCGTGCATGAGTGGATAAGTGAAAGTGACACGTATTTGTACACAATCAGTGAACCCTATTATTCTATTGCATTGTCGACGTCTGTGGGACGCGTGTAAGTGTGACTATAAGTGGTATGGGACACTTATGGAAGCTCTTGCATGGGTGTCACAAGTAAGGCACCAGACACTGCCATTTATCTTGGGTATTAGTCGGGACGTGCTTGATGGGGATCCTGTCTCCAGTTCTCGCGCAGACTTGTCATGGACCGACCAGTGTTTGAGGTTATGGTTGGCGTTTGATGTAGACCACGGGGTGTGGGGTAGTTTGAGTGTGAGTTCAACAGAATCTCGGGAGTCCCATGCCGGCTTATATATATGGAGATATATGGAGATTTACAGGGTACATGATTATTACCGTGAGTTATATTTTGGGCCCGTGGTCACTTGCCCTTGGGTCCTACCCTTGGGTGGAGGACACTCGCGAGTGGTTGACTCTCACACTTGGACTGACGATAGGCTTAGTGACCTGTATAGTGAGACTTAGAGACTGATAGGGATAATGGCATTGATATACATTACTTACTGTGTTGACATATATGGCATACTATTTTACTGCTTTACCGTTCACCTGATCTATTGGACACTTCATTGGTTACTCCATGGTCATATCTTTACCGTCTTGATTTACTGTTATATATCTATTATCACTGTTCGAGTTGTCACTTGCATCTATATATTTATATTGCTATTGTGTCGCTTTGACGACCTGAGTATGCATGCTCAGAGTGAGGAGTGGATCTAGCCTGAACTAGGACCAGACGTACATCGCGGACATCTTGATCAGCTATCCAGGGTTATACTCTTTTTACCTTCATCAGGTCAGTTCTTTGTATTTGTTTTGTTTCAGTTACTGCATTTCTCATTACCTGCGCATTGTTTACTGATTACCACGTAAAGCTAAAAGCCGAAGTGTGACTACGGCAGGACATTTCCTTGACCGTAGGAGCATGGCTGGCCTTGTCAACCCCTCGTATTCCGTATTTTGGGAAGCGAGGCGTGACAGCTAGGGTTTTGAGAGTACAACCTTTGTAGCTCCCTACGCTAGACTCCTTGGCTACTTGAGGGTTGGAAAATGGTTCGCTTGAGATCCTCTAGGTCCACGACGATCCACCCGGAGTCCTCTTTGTTCAAGCTTGAAGCTCCACTAGATCAAGAGAAGAAATGGAAGCTAACACTCTACACTAATGGGCAAGACTAGTGTAGAATGGTGATGTGGTTTGTTTTCTCACTTCAAAATCCTAACTTGGTGACTCTTTTGCTCATAAGAGAAAACTAGAGAGCAAGAGAGAAAGGAGGAAGAAGATGATGGTTTGTGAAGAGCTCAAGATAATGATACGCATAAGAAAAAAAAATGAGAAATGAAAATATATATATTTTCTCTTTCTCATTCTTAACCATAGTTATAAAATATCTAGATATTTAGTTTGGAACAAAAATGGCGATAGAAAATGAATCATGGTTAATCCAAGGGGTTAGTGCATGAATAAAATAATAAACCATGATAACAATTTTCCATTTCCATTTTTCTTTTTCCAAAATTAATATCTATATATTTATATATATATGGTGTGAGTCTTATATTGCCACCATCCACTATATCAACAACCATGATAGAATTATGTATGCATGTATGTGTGCATGCACATCCTATGTGCATGAATGAGAATAAATGCACACATGCATGCATACAAAAAAAAGAAAAGAAAGCGTTTAAAGTGAGAAACTAATGGTCAATGATAAATCAACACTTGATTTAGCAATCCGGTCATATCGCATACGATCCGACCAAAAGCAAACCGCCCGATTAATATACGGTATCTCATACGCGTATTTTAACCGGGTCCATGCGCAAATCTCATATGCACACCACATCGTTTCGCCTGGACTAGGAAACTCCATTGTGGGACTCTAAGACTCGTCAATACGCCGGCAGTGGGTGATGATCATATCAAGCACCCCCAAGCCGCAAGCGATCAGCTAAACGTAACGGCCATCCGGGTATTGAGCGATCAGAAGAAAACAATCGAACCTGTCACCACTCCCGTCGAGCCAACCGGAAACACTACCGTACAGTCCGGTCTCTTCGTCAGATATGCTGCATATCGAGTCTAGGGATGGTGACGTCGACCCCAATAACTCAATAAGTCGTGCCGACGAATGGTCTATAACAGATCGAGAAACTACTGATAACACTTATCTGTAAATCTCAACAGCCCTGGCCATGGACTTACTGATCTAGCCAATCGAGCACAGCACAACATCAACTCCCAATACCGGGAGAGATGAAACCCCTCCTATCTCTCATCGCCTTCGTGTGTTGATCAGTCGAAAATAATGTATTTTTAACACGGCAATTTCCCTATCATTTGCACTCAAATAGAAGTGTTCGGCATTCATATTTCACATATTAGCAAATCAGTCGTTAAATATCAGATTTCATGTGTTAGACTTTTAAACCGGCACTTTAAGGGAAATTGACCGCATTTCATGGCATCGCATCATCTCTGTATTTGCGCAACACTTGTATTGAGATTTGTGCAGGAAATTGCAGGAGCAAAGCCAAAAGAGCTGATCAAAAATACGCCAACTCAATGATTTCAGATCTGGTAGCAATTCAAAAGGAAATATAAAAATCAACATATCAAATAAAGGCCCACAATTCAGCCTAAAACAGCACAAGAAATTCCAAGCCATGAAGCCCCAAAAGCGCCGCGGAACCGCAGCGGGAGTCGGCTTGCGCCGCGGTTCCGCGGCGGTTTGGCCACATCATCATGCCATTTTCAGTGCAATATCCTTCTCTCAGTGGGTACAACTCATTTTGAGACGTTAAATTCCAGAATTCTCCAGAGTCTTCTGCCAGATCAGCAAAAGATCATTAAGCAAAGCTAATCTTAATTAAGCTCCTAACAAACTATTTCTAGAAGCTCCCTCCTAACTAATCACATCTAGAAGCTTCTCCTCAACAAACTTTTGGAGGGAAATTCAAATCTCCTCAACAAACTTTTGGAGGGAAACTTAAAATTCAAATCCTAGATCTAGGGTTTGGTTGTCTATAAATAGGAACCTAGATCTAAGGGTTGAGGGGAATTTTCCATAATCTTTAGTTTTCTTCAATTCTTCATCTTCTTCCACAAGTCTAGTGACAAGGCTTGTGCGAAACCCTAACCCTAATTCCAATCAAATTCAAGATCCCGAGTACCATTCAAGCAAGAGAGCCTTCAACCTTTTAGGAGCGGAGCCGATCTCCAATCGAGCAAGTGATCCAAGCCGATCCGCGACTCACGGAGCCGAGCGAAGCCAAATCGACGATCGAGTTCTTCCTTTTGTAGTTCTTGAGCGAATGTAATGAAATTGTTGATATAAATAAAAGGTGAAATTCTTTAATCTTGTTTTCTTTAAATTCTTGCATCATGATTCGATCTCAATTTGTAATTGTGGTTCTTGTTATGATGTTTGAGTAAAACTCCGCTCGTCGAGGAGTCGAGACGATCAATAGAATGATGATGTAACAAATCTTAAAATGATTCTTAAGTCCTATGGGTTTTGTAAACCCTAGCAAATTCAAGAATCGATGACCTAGTTTCGTTGCGATGCTTTCTTGATTGTTATCGCTCGAAATTAGGGATCTACGATTGTTTCTTAAATTTACTAGAGGCTAGAATGTGAATGATATCGACGAATGAACAAGGGATAAATGATGAAACCCTAGTTTCACTAGAAATCCCTAATTCTCGTCGATCATCATCGATCTAGTATCAATCCATTGAAGGATGAGAATACGTCATCGTGAGATTGCATCACATCTATAGATCCGATCGATTCCTACGAGCCTCATTTTGATTCTTGATATTTGGTTGGAAAAATCATCAAACTCTCAATTCTTGATTATATTTTTTTCTTGTTATTAGATCTAGATTTTCTAATTCTTGAACTTCAAATATAAATCATGAATTGTTTTGTTTTCTTTTCTTTAAAGTTCGAATCATCTAATTCAAAAGACGAACGATTACACTTTCCCTATGGACGATCCGCACTCACTAACAATCTACATCCGACACCGTAGTTGATTGCGGTCAAATAATTTTTGGTTGTGATTTCTATACAATTTTCCATACTACACAAACAAGAATTCTTTACAATCAAATGGCGCCGTTGCCGGGGATAGTGCGCTAATTGTTCGTATTTTGAAATTTGAGTTGAAAAGTTTATTCCATTATAATTTTTAGATCTAAACTCGCACAAACCCTAATACGTGTGTTGTGATTTGATTGCGAGGGAATCTGGAACCATTGGAGCTGGAGAAAATTTTTTCTGAGCATTCCAGAGAGCTAAGGAAGTCACAAGAGGCTCTCTGTAAAAATTGTGTGCAGTGATCTTGCTACAGTGCGGCGATTCCGCGGCAAACACCTACCAACTGCGGCGGTTCCGCGGCTATCTTGCTGCTTCACTGTACCAAACTTTCAGGTATACTTCCACACTTTCTTATCTTCTCCAAAATCAGCTCCAATTAACATTTTGTGCAGGTTTCTTTGCAAATAATCGCAGCGCCGCGCTAAAAGCAAAATTAATTTGTGTGTGTTTTGATTTTTGGTTGTTTGCATATTAATACGGATATTAAGGGGCATGACCAAATCCAGATTAGGTGGGGAGTTCATTACCCTTCCTAAGCCCCGAAAATCGCAAAACTTGCATCCGCATTTACCCTCATTAATTAAAAGAAATCTAGAGATGACTCTAAGGATCGTCGCGCTCACTTAGGACAAGAGAAGGCCGTTGGTAATTCATTGCTTATCCGCGTTTTCTTGTGGTGTCTAAGGCAAGTGTGTCTAAGGCTAGTGGTTATTAATTAGGCCCACTACTTACGTAGTGGAGTACCTTCCCACTTACCTGGCACTTACCTGGCCATAGGGGGACAAAGAGGCAGTGGAGGATTTATCCTGCGACTTGTCTTTTGGCAGTTAGGAGCGGTCTAGAGCCGGACCTAGGTGACCCCTAGAATTAGGGTTTTTGTGTGTTGCATTTGTTGTGTTGCATCATATTTTTCAAAAAAAATCCGTATCCTTTTCAAAACAAACACCAATCACATTCATTCATTCCCCTAATTATAAATTCACGCTGCCACTTGTACTAACCCTTTTTAGTGCAAGATAGGCGGGACACGGGTTTCTAGTGCCTGTTAAGTCCGCGTTTCCTTGATCGACCCTAAAGTCGGTATTTCTACATTTACCCTTTCTTTTACCCTCCACCACACCCACATCGATGGATCCGTCTCCATCGAACTTCTTTTCCACTACCCTGCCGCCGTCCGTTGGTGCGCAGAATCCACCTCGCATCTCTCTCCAAGAGAGGTGCTATCCTACACGAGGTTCACTTTCCACTTGTCTTTCTATTCCACCAGCCAACGGGGAAAATTTTCAAATAAAACCCCAATACATCAACCTTCTACCAAAATTTCACGGTCTCGAGTCTGAAGACGCATACGTGTTTATCACAAAATTTGAAAATGTATACGCAATGATGGGTACTTCACAGCTTTCTGTGGATGCTTTCCGTCTTCGTCTTCTCCCATTTACCTTGTGCAATTTAGCCGAGAAGTGGCTATATAACACTACCGCACATTCCATTTCAAATTGGGACGAATTCGTCAAAGCATTCCTTAAGAAATTCTACCCACATCAAAAGACAGCTCGAGTCCGTAGCGAAATCTATCAATTCACCCAGCTTCCAAATGAAACATTTTCAAAATGTCTTGAACGTTTCAAGGATCTGTTAGTCCAATGTCCACATCACGGCATCCCGAGATGGGAACTATGCCGAATCATCTATGAGGGCATTAATCCTAACACAAGACAGACCCTTGAATCCATGTGTCAAGGCAACTTTATGACTAAAGATGATGGGGAAGCCTGGAATTTTCTAGAAAATTTCGCTGAAAAATCTTTACAGTGGGAGAGTGTGAGTCAATCGTCTAGGGATGGCAATGATATTTTCATAGGAGTTAGAGCTGACATTTCAGCTATGCAAAAGAAACTTGAGACTATGGAAAACAAATTTTTAACCGCCCTAAGTCAAATATCACTCTCCAAAACTGTATGTGGATGCTGTTCTGATCCTTCTCACTTGATGGAAGAATGTCCGTTTCAAGGTCATGAGCATACCAATGCTGCATTTCAAAGACCTAGAAACGATCCATATTCTTCCACATATAATCAGGGTTGGGGGAATCACCCAAATTTTGCTTGGAACCAATCACAATCTCAAAACACGGTTCCAAACATGAATCATTTCCAAAGGGTCCCTCCACCACAACAGCAGCCACCACTTCAATTGAGTCAGCACCCCTTCCAAGCACAAAACTTTCAAAATCCGGCCAACACTTTTGCACCGTCTAGTCCTTAGCAATTGACCGGTACAGATAATACCTCTGCACTAGCACAAATCTTGGATACTTTCATGAAACAATCCATCCAAGGGACGGCAAGTTTGCAATCTTCCGTCGAGAATGTGATGAAGATCATTGTCTCTCAAAATGAGAACATCAAATCGATGGAAGAACAAATTGCACAACTAAAAGCGGAAATGCGTGCAAGAGAGAAAGGGAAACTTCCAGCTCAACCTTTACCCAATCCTGGCTATTCACATCATGTGGATGCAATCATGTTGAGATCTGGAAGAGTGCTTGACACTCACGTTGGGGAAGAGTTTGATGATACAGAAAAATCAATCAATAACACCCCGGCTGAGACCTTTCCTCACACATACACTTCTAGTTCTGATCCTTGTTCTTCTACCCCACCATCTTCTTCCGAGCCTATTCTTCGTTTCCCAAAAGGCTCGCCACTTCAGCCCACCTCTTTTACTCCTCCACGGACGATCCCCACTTCTATTCTGGGATCGGTTCCACAAACACTTCCTTCTCCTATGATGGACCCAGCGCTTATTGCTATAGCACCTTATCCTAATCGGTTAAGGGCTAACACACCAAGTCCACATATGGAGAAGATTATGAACATTTTTAAGCAAGTTAACATCAACATCCCTCTCCTAGATGCCATCCAACAAGTTCCGTCCTATGCGAAAACTCTTAAGAACTTGTGCACTAGGAAGAGGAAGACTCAAGTGCCCAAGAAGATATTCATGGCAAAAACAGTAGACACGGCCTTCCCCCAGCAATTACCGAGGAAACGTAAGGATCCTGGATATCCTACTATTTCCATTTCTATTGGGGAGAAACACATCAACCGTGCTTTACTTGACCTTGGCGCTAGTGTTAACTTGCTTCCTTACTCGGTTTATGAGCAACTAGGTATCGGAGTGTTAAACCCTTCGAACATAACTCTCCAGATGGCTGACCGATCAATCACCAAACCTAGGGGTGAACTGGAGGATGTGTTAATAAAAATTGGGGAATTTATCTCCCCTGTGGACTTTATTATAATTGATACACAGCCTGTAGCGAACCCACGGAATCAAATTCCGGTGATTTTAGGTCGCCCCTTTTTGGCCACTTCCAACGCTATCATCAACTGTCGTAATGGTTCTATGACCCTATCCTTCGGGAATAGGTCAATAGAGCTGAACATTTACAAGTTGGGAAGTGTACCCTCCGAACCTATTGCTCAGGTATGTTCTGTCGACTTAATGGATGTCGACAGCAGCGAATTTGATGATCCTCCTGATATCGATCTAGACTCTTTTCATACGTTATTGTTTGACCCAACTATGTATCATACACATACGGACTCTTCCACCGAGATATCCGGGTCAACAATAACACTGATTATGAATTGCTTTTAGAGTCTGAAGATCACCCCGCACTTTGTGATGACATTATTCATCGGGGTATTGATGGAACTTTTGAGGAGATCTTCGCTGATGAACTCGCATTTTTGAATGACACGGGTGTTGAGATGAATCATCTCCCAATCAATGAAATTGAACCTCCACCCCTTCTTTTGAACTGTAAAAAGAATGCGAGTAATCCATCACATTCACTGCATCGTCTCTTCAAAATGAGACGCACACACATTCTTTTCCACCACTTACCCTTTGCCTACTTCTTCTTCCACCAACCAGAGCACTGCATTGATAAATTTTTTGAATGGTTGGTGTTAACTTTCGGTCTTTGCAAAGCTTGGCATCGACCAATGATTCTTGACCCCCTCATATGATTTTCAAAGATTAACATTGCATAACTCAAGTTTGGGGGGGGGGATATTTTCTGGCTCTTGAAAAGAAAATTTTTACAAAATGATGAGCCAAGAATAAGTTTGGGGGAGGATCTTCACTTAAATATTATGCCCCCACTAATAAATTCCTCCCAAGCTTACAGTTTTTTTCGAGATTTAGCAGATGGCAACAGTGAGGACACTGTTGAAAACAAGTTTGGGGGAGGTTTGTGCTTATTTTCACATCATTTGCATCATACTTTGCATAAGCACAAAACATTTTCAAAACCTATAAAAATTTAAAAATTTAAAAAAAAAATATTCTTGTACATAAATAAGATAATAAAACATTAGATAGTGAAAAATTATATCCATGAGATTAGAAAAATTTAATAAAACCGAGAAAATTAGAAGTTTTCTTATACGAACTAGTAATAAGTAGTTATGAGCCGTTGTCCCAAGGGTTAGTAAGATGAAGGAAGTCACTAATCTGAGGATAAAAATAAGTCTGAAAAATAGTTTCTATTCTGGAAGCCAAACATTTTGAACGTTGATACCCTGCTATTCGCACTTACACACGTCTTAAAGCCTGGGATAGTAGAGGATACCTTGAAATGCTCTTGTCTTAAAGCCGAAGTATGAAGGAAATAAAAAAAATGAAGAAAATATAAAGTGGTGAGAAAAATGGACACTGGTTTTGTTATCACCAAGGGCAATAAAAAATGTATAGCGAGGGTGCTTCTTCACCTAGTGCCCTAAGGCCAACTGGTCTGGGAGTCACTGCTATGCCTGAGGTGGTGCAAGACGAGGAAAATACACCAAGTAAGCAAGCACAGGAGTAATCGGTCGGTTAGTACCTCAAGAAGTATTAACGGTCGCATGAAAGTGTGTGAGCAATCTCATCTAAATATTCATTAATTAAAAAGTACTGAGGCTGATGGGCAAGAGTATGATAGCTTGAATTGAATTCTCCGGGTGTAGGGATGTCCTTTACACACACGCAGGGTTATATGATCGATGTTTGGAAAACAGATAGGAATGAAGAATAAGACAATGTTTTATCGAGGGAGGACGTGATTTCTGACATCTTTTCATGACCATTAAGATTGGGCTCATGACAACTGAAAAGCTAGCTTAGTTGGAAACCCTAATTTTCAAGGCTTTTCTTTTACAATTCTTTTCTTTAAATGTAATATTCATGATCTTTCTTTTATTATTGGATTTTGTGGGTGCAATCCGCTGAAAAGCCTCAGGAGACAACACTCCTCCTACTAGGGACACCTAGAGGTTTAAAGGCTTGTTGCACGTGCTCAGTGCAATCGTGTTGCTTACGAAAGTGTGCTAGTTAGTTTTTCTCTTTCTTTATTTTCTCCTTCTCTTTTTAATAAAACAGTTCGCTCGAGACGATCGAAATTAAGTTTGGGGGAATTTGATCAGTCGAAAATAATGTATTTTTAACACGGCAATTTCCCTATCATTTGCACTCAAATAGAAGTGTTCGGCATTCATATTTCACATATTAGCAAATCAGTTGTTAAATATCAGATTTCATGTGTTAGACTTTTAAACCGGCACTATAAGGGAAATTAACCGCATTTCATGGCATCGCATCATCTCTGTATTTGCGCAACACTTGTATCGAGATTTGTGCAGGAAATTGCAGGAGCAAAGACAAAAGAGCTGATAAAAATTACGCTAACTCAATGATTTCAGATCTGGTAGCAATTCAAAAGGAAATATAAAAATCAACATATCAAATAAAGGCCCACAATTCAGTCCAAAACAGCACAAGAAATTCCAAGCCATGAAGCCCCAAAAGCGCCGCGGAACCGCGGCGGGAGCCGGCTTGCGCCGCGGTTCCGCGGCGGTTTGGCCACATCATCATGCCATTTTCAGTGCAATATCCTTCTCTCAGTGGGTACACCTCATTTTGAGACGTCAAATTCCAGAATTCTCCAGAGTCTTCTGCCAGATCAGCAAAAGATCATTAAGCAAAGCTAATCTTAATTAAGCTCCTAACAAACTATTTCTAGAAGCTTCCTCCTAACTAATCACATCTAGAAGCTTCTCCTCAACAAACTTTTGGAGGGAAATTCAAATCTCCTCAACAAACTTTTAGAGGGAAACTTAAAATTCAAATCCTAGATCTAGGGTTTGGTTGTCTATAAATAGGAACCTAGATCTAAGGGTTGAGGGGAATTTTCCATAATCTTTAGTTTTCTTCAATTCTTCATCTTCTTCCACAAGTCTAGTGACAAGGCTTGTGCGAAACCTTAACCCTAATTCCAATCAAATTCAAGATCGCGAGTTCCATTCAAGCAAGAGAGCCTTCAACCTTTTAGGAGCGGAGCCGATCTCCAATCGAGCAAGTGATCCAAGCCGATCCGCGACTCACGGAGCCGAGCGAAGCCAAATCGACGATCGAGTTCTTCCTCTTGTAGTTCTTGAGTGAATGTAATGAAATTGTTGATATAAATAAAAGGTGAAATTCTTTAATCTTGTTTTCTTTAAATTCTTGCATCATGATTCGATCTCAATTTGTAATTGTAGTTCTTGATATGATGTTTGAGTAAAACTCCGCTCGTCGAGGAGTCGAGACGATCAATAGAATGATGATGTAACAAATCTTAAAACGATTCTTAAGTCCTACGGGTTTTGTAAACCCTAGCAAATTCAAGAATCGATGACCTAGTTTCGTCGCAATGCTTTCTTGATTGTTATCGCTCGAAATTAGGGATCTAGGATTGTTTCTTGAATTTACTAGAGGCTAGAATGTGAATGATATCGACGAATGAACAAGGGATAAATGATAAAACCCTAGTTTCACTAGAAATCCCTAATTCTCGTCGATCATCATCGATCTAGTATCAATCCATCGAAGGATGAAAATACGTCATCGTGAGATTGCATCACATCTATAGATCCGATCGATTCCTACGAGCCTCATTTCGATTCTTGATATTTGGTTGGAAAAATCATCAAACTCTCAATTCTTGATTCTATTTTTTTCTTGTTATTAGATCTAGATTCTCTAATTCTTGAACTTCAAATATAAATCATGAATTGTTTTGTTTTCTTTTCTTTAAAGTTTCGACTTATCTAATTCAAAAGACGAACGATTACACTTTCCCTGTGGACGATCCGCACTCACTAACAATCTACATCCGACACCGTAGTTGATTGCGGTCAAATAATTTTTGGTTGTGATTTCTTTACAATTTTCCATACTACACAAACAAGAATTCTTTACAATCATGTGTCTCGGGACTGTACTCAACAGCCACCTGTTTGCATGACCCAGTAGAGCCGTGGTAGGGTGGTAATCAAAGTACAGTGGGAGAACACACAAGACTCTATGACGATCTCGGGTCTACAGACTAACCTGTACCAGTGTCACCTGAGAACTGCTATCTGACGATAGATATGAAAGGTTCCTAGGCACCCTATAGTGGTCTCACAAGGCATCAACCATGCCAATTTACAAAAATTATGGTGCCGAGAAACCCTAATACGGATCGTCGGCTAGAATCCTAGGCGAAAAACGAATCTAGTTAACATTTTAACTAAAAGTTAGATGCTACAAACTTTGTAGATCCGGTTCTCCACTTCCTTAGCTCGACGTGGGTGTCCTCTCGCTGTCCATCATGAATCCCGAACTCAATCGTCGGCTTCATCGGAGAAACGGGTGAGCTAGGTCGTCGGCTTCGTGTTAAAGACGATCTACGTCGAGGCATCACAAGTTCAAGCTCCGACTTCACAAAGTTGTGAAACTTATGAAGAAAACACCCAAAACAACTTGGCAAGAGGTAGAGGGTGAAGAAATAGGAGGTGGGTTCACTTTAGAATTGGATTTCTCTCACTAGAACTCAAGTTGCCATTGATGGCATCAAGGTTTCTATCTTGAAGAAGAAGGAGAAGATGAAGCTAGTTTTATGATAAGTTATTTAAAATGAAAAGAAAATTCATACTTATCATAATCTAACAAGGGTTAAGTGTAGAGAATAAACCATGGTCATTTGGAGAGTTAGGGTTAAGCATGAGGACACGAATGGTTGCAAAAGTCAAGGCTTCATGAAGCTTCAACTAATGACAAAAGAAAGCCACCATTCTCTTTAAATCATTTCCAAATAAATAAATGAACAAATAAATAAATATGCAAAACCCTAATCAGCACTTAACCATGGTTTTAATTCTTTACACTTAACAAAGTGATCAAGTATCATCAAACATGATACAAATATGTGCACAAAAGTATATCACATATACAATTTGCACATCAAGTGAGAAAATCCATTTAAAGTGAACCAATACTAGCTAATGCAAAGTAATATATCAAATATATAATTATACATTAAATCATTAAATCAACATTTGATTCAATGATCCGGTCATGTCGCACATAACCGACTAGTATCCAATGTATCGATTTATCGAATCAATGATTCGATAACTAGGTCATATCGAATATAACCAATCGATACATCCATTGCGAGAATGAAATACGGTATCACATACACGCATTATTCTCGGTCCCGCACATATCTCTTATGCGCTCCTATTTCGTTTCGCTTGAACCAGGAAACCTCTGTGTAGGACTCTAAAGACTCGTCAATACGCCGGTAGCAGATGATGATCATATCAAGCACCCACAAGCCGCAAGCGGTCTGCTAAACGTAACGGCCACCCGAGTATTGAGCGATCAGAAGATCGACGAGCTAGCCCGCTCACACTCCTGTGAATCCAACCAGTAACACTTACCGTACAGTCCAGTCTGTTCGTCTGATACGTCGCATATCAAGTCTAGGGGTGGTAAACGTCAGACCCCAATAACCGATAAGTCGTGCCGATGTGAGGCTCATAACGGGTCGAGAAACTACTGGTAACACTTACCAGCAAATCTCTGATCAGCCCTGGCCAGGGACTTCCCTGTTACGGCCAATCGAGCACAGCGCAATATCAACTCCCAATACCGGGAGAGACGAAACCCCTCCTATCGCTCATTGCCTCCATGTGACTCGGGACTGTACCCAAAGACCACCGTTTTGCATGCCCTCATGGACGTGGTAAGGTGGAGATCAAAGCACAGTGGGAATCACACAAGACTCTATGACGATCTCGGGTCTACAGACTAACCTGTATAAGTGTCACCTGAGAACTGCCATCTGACGTGAGGTATAATACCATCTGGGAGTTCTCAACGAGTCCGTCCAGTGTACCCAGTCTCCACTGAGCACCCGTATACCATCTCTGATGTCAAACACCAATGGATATGGGATCATCCATCGCCCATCACATGGGTCGAGAAGCGTATACGCTAGTCTACACTGGTATATCGATGCCCCGTCTCGATACACCCACGACTAGGGACCTTGAAGGATGTACTTATGGACTACCATGTCCCCACTAGTATGATCTACATCATAGTCCAGGTAGTCAAGTACACATCCTAAGGGCTTTACCAACATGTAACTATAAGACAGTATAAAGAGACAAGTGTACATGTTAAGATAAAGAGCAACCAGATAGCATACTATCATGTCGAGCAAGAAAGTCATCTCTATATATGTCCAAGCATCCAATATAATATACATAATCTGTACAATACTGGCCTCTAGGGCATACATACAACTAACAAGATATAATTCCATATAGGAGTTCACGGTGAGTCTGTCCAGTGTACCCAGTCACCACTGAGCACCCGTATATGATCTCGATGTCAAACATCGATGAATGTGGGAACATCTATCGCCCATCATATGGGTCTAGTATCATATACGCTAGTTTACTCTGGTATATCGATGCACCGTCTCGATACACCTACGACTAGGAACATTCCAGGATATGCTTATAAACTACAGATGTCCCACTAGTATGATCTCTATCATAATCATAGTAGTCAAGCCTATATCCTCAGGGCTTTATCAACATGTGTGAATGAATAAAAGCATGATCAAATCAACATGTCAGATAAAGAAGAACCAGATAGCATACTATCATGTCGAGCAAGAATGTACACTGAATACACACACACACACACACACACACACATGTATAAATACATCCACTATCATATAATGGCTTCTAGGGCATACATATATCCAACAATCTCCCACTTGCACTAAGGCCAGTTATTGGCGTATCTCATACCCAACATCTCAAAAAGTCGCTCAAGGTGCGGCTGAGGGAGGGCCTTGGTGAGTGGATCCGCGGCGTTATTCTTTGTGTCTACTCTCCTAATCTCGATCTCGCGGCGATCTACAATCTCCCGGATCAAATGAAAGCGCCTTAGGATGTGTCTGGACCGCTGATGGGACCTGTGCTCCTTGGCTAACGCCATAGCCCCATTATTATCACAATACAATGGTATTGGATCAATAATGGTTGGAACTACTCCTAGCTCCGAGACGAACTTCTTCATCCAGACGGCTTCCTTGGCGGCATCATTTGCAGCAATGTACTCAGCCTCCATCGTAGAGTCTGCAACAGTATCCTGTTTGGAACTCTTCCAACTTACCGCCCCTCCATTGAGGTTAAATACAAACCCGGAGATAGATTTGCTATCGTCCTTATCGCTCTGGAAGCTCGAATCGGTAAAGACCTCCATTTGGAGATCTCCATTACCATACACCAAGAACAATTCTTTAGTCCTTCGCAAGTACTTAAGAATGTTCTTCACAGCTATCCAGTGATTCTCCCCCGGGTTGGATTGATACCTGCTTACAACACTAAGTGCATAAGCTACATCTGGGCGTGTACATAACATCGCATACATTATAGATCCTACTGCCGAAGCATAGGGTATAATGCTTATGCGAGCTTTCTCTTCATCGGTCTTTGGGTAAGAGTCCTTAGAGAGAGTGACCCCATGGCAAGCGGGTAAGGCACCCCGCTTGGAGTCTTCCATACTAAACTTTTTTAGGATGGTGTTGATGTACCTGGTTTGGGACAATCCCAATAACCTCTTGGATCTATCCCTATAGATCCTAATGCCCAGAATGTATGTGGCATCACCCAGGTCCTTCATGGAGAACCTTAGTGATAAGAAGGATTTGACCGACTGTAGCATAGGAATATCATTTCCTATCAGAAGAATGTCATCCACGTACAATACGAGGAATGTGACAGCTCTCCCTACAGCTTTCTTATAAACACATGGTTCATCTGGATTTTTGATGAAATCAAACTCTTTGATAACATCATCGAAACAGATGTTCCAACTCCGTGATGCCTTCTTTAACCCATAAATGTATTTTAGAAATTTACATGCTTTCCCGCTGCTCCCACTGTCAATGAAGCCCTTTAGCTGATCCATATAAACGCATTCTTCTAAATCTCCATTTAGAAATGCCGTTTTAACGTCCATCTGCCAGATTTCATAGTCGTAGTGAGCAGCAATAGCAAGTAGGATCCGAATGGATTTAAGCATGGCTACGGGAGAAAAAGTCTCCTCATAGTCCAAACCTGGTCTTTGACGAAAACCTTTCGCCACAAGTCTTGCCTTATAGGTCTCTACCTGCCCATCTACACCAATCTTTCTTTTAAAGATCCATTTGCACCCCACAGGTTTTACCCCAGGGGGTACAACGTCCAAAGTCCATATTTTGTTGGTGTACATAGACTCCATTTCGGATATCATGGCATCCAGCCACTTCACAGAGTCTCCTCTCGTGATAGCTTGCTGAAAGCTGGTAGGATCATCATCCTCCATGATGCAGTCTTCTCTGTCACCATCAATGAGGAAACCGTAGTACCTCTCCGGTGGGCGAGAAGACCTACCAGATCTACGGAGTGGTCGAGGTTCCTCAGTTTCTATTGCAACAGCCGGTTCAACCAAGTCGTCATTTGTAGTTTGTGTCTCTAGAACCTCTTCTAGATCCACCACATTGCCATCAGTTTCATTTGTGAAAAACTCTTTTTCCAAGAATATGGCATGCTGAGAAACAAACACCTTTTGTTCCTCCTTGTGGTAGAAAAGATATCCATAAAAATTCCTTGGATATCCTACAAAGTTACACATGACCGACCGTGTCTCGAGTTTGTCCGGATTCTACTTTTTAACATAGGCCGGGCAACCCCAAATCTTAATTCTCTTAAAAGATGGTCTGTTCCCATGCCATATCTCATATGGCGTGGTAGATACGGTTTTGGTTGGAACCCTGTTCAGTAGAAACGCTGTAGTCTCCAATGCATGCCCCCAAAATGAGACGGGTAACTCAGCATCACTCATCATGGAACGGACCATATCTAATAGGGTCCGATTCCGTCGTTCTGACACACCGTTGTGCTGTGGTATGTATGGAGGAGTGAGCTGAGAGAGAATCCCATTCTCTTTTAGGAAGTTCGCAAACTCTGTACTGAGATACTCCCCACCTCGATCTGATCGAAGCATTTTGATACTCAAGCCGGTTTGTTTTTCTACTTCGAGTTTATATTCAGTGAATTTCTCGAAAGGTTCAGATTTGTGCTTTAATAAAAATACATGACCGAATCTTGAGAAATCATCAGTGAATGTAGTGAAGTATGAAAAACCGCCTCTAGCCTGTGTAGACATTGGCCCGCATACATCACTATGTATGAGCCCTAAGAGCTCAGTAGCTCTTTCTCCGTGTCCTGTAAACGGAGTTTTGGTCATTTTACCCTTGATACAAGACTGGCAAGTTGCATAAGATTTATATTCAAAAGGATTTAAATATCCATCTTTGTGTAACTTGTTTAGTCTTGTTTCGTTAATATGACCAAGTCTACAGTGCCAAAGAAAAGTTTCATTTATTTCTGAAAGTTTTCTTTTATTAGTGTGTTGTATGCTGAAAACTGTGTATTGATTTAGGACGTATATCCCGTTATTAAGCGTACCATACCCAACCAACATTTGATTCAGGTGAATGTTCATAACATTGTTCTGCAATACAAAATTATATCCTTCATTGTCTAACAAGGAAACGGATATTATATTACAAAGCATACAAGGTACATAATAACATGGGTTCAAAACCAATATACACCCAGATGGCAACCCCAAGTGATACTCTCCCACTGCAACTGTATGTACATTGGAACCATTTCCAACGCGGAGAGTATGGTCACCTGTCTTCAAAACCTTGCTATTTCTCAGCCTCTGCATAGAATTGCAAATGTGAGAACCTGAACCGGTATCTAATACCCAGGAAGCAGAGTTTATTGAAAAATAGTTTTCTGTCACAAACACACCTGAAGCAGAAGCATCCCCATGCTTCTTCTTGAGATTCAAGTACTCCGTGCAGTTGCGCTTCCAATGTCCTGTTTTGTGGTAGTGATAACATTCCCCTTTCCCCGATTCTCCAGCTTTGGACTTGTCCTTTCCCTTAACCCTTTTAACTCCTCCCCTAGGATTGGTGGGCTTCTTCTTCATCTTTCCCTTGGCCTTAGCCTTTGGGCGAGAAGAGGAAGATTGCCCAACATTCAAAGTGGGATTTTTCACTGATTTCAGTGTGCTCTCTGCACTCCTTAACATATTAAGGAGTTCAGGTAGTTCCTTCTCCATGTTGTGCATGTTGAAGTTAACTATGAATTGAGCAAAGGTGGAGGGGAGGGACTGCAGAATAATATCCGTATATTGTTCATTGTCCATTGTCCATCCAAGGTCCTCAAGCTCTTCTATGAGAGCTATCATCTTCAGAACATGATCTCCTACTGGTGTACCAGGGGCCATTCGCATCTGAAACAATTTTCTTGATGCTTCGTATCGTAATACGCGGGATTGCTCTCCATAAAACTCTTTTGTATGGAGGAATATGGCGTGAACGTCCATATTCTCGTGCTGCTTTTGATGTGTGTTATCCATCGATGCAAGCGCGAGGCATTTGGCCGTGGCACAGTCAGCGTCCCATGTCTTGCGGACTTCAATATCCGCAACTGAGGATTTTGGACCTGGGACGAGCGGGGCTGGAGTCGTGAGGACATATGATACCTTATCATAAGTCAAGGCAATATTAAGATTCCTCAGCCAGTCTTTATAATTAGTCCCTTTCAGTTTATTTTTATCTAGTAGAAGCTTGAGTCCTGTCATTGGTATCTGCCATTAAGAGAGAGAAAAGAATACACTCAGTGAAAGCTCTTGCAAAGATCAGATTGGTTATTATCTTATCTAATCGATGTCTCCCACTGCTTTAATCAAGTTTTTCTTTCAAACCTTAAAAAGAAAACTAGCGAGGATTAATTACAGTCTACAACTTCGCTAACCGTTCGGCCAGGCCAGTGTCGGTACTTGAGGGAGGTTCCCCGTGAAGTAAACCTCGTCTTCCCAGAGGCGTAGCCCCGTTAACACCTTTCTAGACACCTAATGGGTTATCTAATTGTAAACTGCAAAACTCTCCTGGGAGCAACTATTGCCCACAGTGGGATCGGGATCCAACCATCATATGGAAGGTATGCAATCTCATTGCAAATTTCAACTATTGAAATTCCCGATGTGGTTTTTACCCCCAGTACTCATGACCTTGGCTATGGTCAACAAATCACAAGCACTAGTCAAGTTCAACCCGTCATTTCTTGATTAATTAGACCCGTTCACATGACCCTTAGCTAAGGTCAACAAAGTCACATGTCCGTCCTAATTAATCTGCATCATATGCATTGTAGGAAGACGTCACTTAGCTATTGTACACTACGCCTTAGCTAAGGTCAACAAATGTAGCATGAATACTAAGTACTCTACTTCCTAAAATGACGGAGGGTTGCGGATGATTTTTAAGAAAATCTTTAACGCTTTGAACTTGATATCGTCGTAGAATCAAATGGTTTTCAAAAGGAGTGGCTTGAGCTCCGCAGTTTTGAAATGTAGCTTTTTCATAAAGAGCCGAGTGGTTTTCAAATCCGATTCTACAACATCCTTTTAGGTTTATTTTCTTTACATTAATCATATTAATGTAGCCCCATCATTTAAGTCCTTATGCCAATCACAGAAAAGAAACGAAAATACAACGTACGCTTATGCCATCCGCATTCGCCGCAATGTTCCGTTATGCACCGTTATGTTACTTAACTAACGGCATACCGGGACGAGACTAGCGCGGGTGTAAAACATAAGCAACGTCTACTATATATCTCATATATAATATATCATTCATCTCAGATATCACAGAACACAGGCAGCAGAAACACAGATATAATGTGGGATATACTAGGACGTCCGTATTTAGTATTTAGCCAACAATAGAAAATACGGATTCCACAGTCGCGATGAATAGCCAAGCCCACACCCCTAGACCCCTACGAGAGTGGAAAGCGACCCTACCAATTCTGGAGTTTAGGAGACCCGGTCTCGACTCCTCGAGATGGCCTCCCACTTAACCCCAGAACCCGGTCACTTTTGCTCCCCTCCTTGGGTCTATCCTAATTCGGAAAAGTAAATAATATACAACACTGGTGGCATCAACCTCAACCCGGAAGTGCCCCAAATAAAAGAATATTACATTACATTTGAATTTTACATGAATGAAAAGAAAACTCTCATCTCACATGAAACCCCCCGGCTATTCAATCATGACAATCCTACATGTCAAATCTCAGTAACACATAATATCACATATCATCAACGTAAGTAAGTATGCGTATCCCGATTGTTGTTGATGTATAGCAACGAAACCGGCGATATGCGACATACTACACTTACGGTCACAGAAAAGAAAGTATAAAACTACAACATTTGGAATCCACGATAACTTTAGACATCGTAAATCCGAAATATCGCATACTTCGCATTTCATGCCTAACTATATGAATTCCACATATTGTATCACATTCAAGATAAACAGACAGTATTAAACTTTCTGATCGAATAATCAAATACCCAAGATTTCCTAAATAGCTCAACACTTGAGCGGAGTTCAAAAATCCCAGAATGTGTCACAGTAGCAGTGGTCCAGCCGTAGAAGGGTCAAGCCAACGCCTCACATGTGGCACGCCGTACTGCCCCAAACCCTAAGGTTTAGAGGCAGTTCAGACGGTCACGTAATCGAGTTAAGGTTTGTGTTCTTTTAGAGGGTCCACCACATTACTTGCACGTATTTCCGAAAGATTCAAACTCGAGAAAAATTCAATACTTGAAAGTTTTTCGTGCCGGGAAAAAGTGAGTTAATGATATCCGTTCGAACTTTTTAATACTTTCTAAATTACCCGAAAACAGCACGAAATTAAATTTTCCGATCGAATCAACGAATACAAAATAATCCCCAGAACTCTCAACACTTGAGTCAGATTAAAAATACCCAAAAATATGTACAAGTAGCTATTGACAATACTGTACAAAATCGATGCCATAAAGCTTCTGTAAGGCCGCGGATTCGCGGCCCAAGCAAGGTTTGGCCGCGGTTCCGCTGCGATATGTACGGATCCTGGTGTCGTTTTTTACAGTTATGCTTATATTTCCCTGCTGAATTTTTTAAGTATTTTTAATTCAGGAAAAAACACAGTTTTAAAAAATGTCCAGAGAAGGGTCTAATTCCGTATTTCGTGGTTCGATCGGAGTTTTAACTTCGCCTAAACATCGACTAAAGCTCTAGCTTGGCTCTGATACCATGAAGGGTTTCCTACAGCACCACTACAAGGGTTTGGAGGCAACACACATGCCATATTTAAAATTTATATGGTGCTAAAGAAACTATCTTAAGGATCATGCTAGAAAATTTAGGGTAACATAACTTTAACATGCACACAAGTAGTGAAAGCTAGGGTTTTGAGAGTACAACCTTTGTAGCTCCCTACGCTAGACTCCTTGGCTACTTGAGGATTGGAAAAATGTTCGCTTGAGATCCTCTAGGTCCACGACGATCCACCCGGAGTTCTCTTTGTTCAAGCTTGAAGCTCCACTAGATCAAGAGAAGAAATGGAAGCTAACACTCTACACTAATGGGCAAGACTAGTGTAGAATAGTGATGTGGTTTGTTTTCTCACTTCAAAATCCTAACTTTGTGACTGTTTTGCTCACAAGAGAAGACTGGAGAGCAAGAGAGAAAGGAGGAAGAAGATGATGGCTTGTGAAGAGCTCAAGATAATGATAAGCATAAGAAAAAAAATGAGAAATGAAAATATATATATATTCTCTTTCTCATTCTTAACCATAATTATAAAATATCTAGATATTTAGTTTGGAACAAAAATGGCCATAGAAAATGAATCATGGTTAATCCAAGGGGTTAGTGCATGAATAAAATAATAAACCATGATAACAATTTTCCATTTCCATTTTTCTTTTTCCAAAAATAATATCTATATATTTATATATATATGGTGTGAGTCTTATATTGCCACCATCCATTATATCAACAACCATGATAGAATTATGTATGCATGTATGTGTGCATGCACATCCTATGTGCATGAATGAGAATAAATGCATACATGCATGCATATAACAAAAAGACAAGAAAGGGTTTAAAGTGAGAAACTAATGGTCAATGATAAATCAACACTTGATTTAGCAATCCGGTCATATCGCATACGACCCGACCAAAAGCAAACCGCCCGATTAATATACGGTATCTCATACGCGTATTTTAACCGGGTCCATGCGCATATCTCATATGCGCACCACATCGTTTCGCCTGGACTAGGCAACTCCATTGTGGGACTCTAAGACTCGTCAATACGCCGGCAGTGGGTGATGATCATATCAAGCACCCCCAAGCCGCAAGCGGTCAGCTAAACGTAATGGCCACCCGGGTATTGAGCGATCAGAAGAAAACAAGCGAACCTGTCACCACTCCCGTCGAGCCAACCGGCAACATGTTCATATCAGATTATTGCATTTTTATACCGCCCAATTTTTATCATATTGCTTATCGGTAGGTACTCTTGAGCCGTGTTTGCTAGTCAATTGCAGGATGCAGGTTCTCGGCTCTAAACAGTGAAATTCATGGAAAAACACGACAAAATCCGGGTTCCTGCCAACCACAGATAAAACACGGATCTCCGCTCTTTATCCGTCTGTTGCCACACATCAGTTTAAGAGACAAAATGGAAAATCAATGTCGTTTTCATGCACAAGGCTCAATGGCAACACAAGATCCAAGAAATCTACACGGAGCTCGAGGAAATCATGACAAAAAGATCCACATCAAATCACCTTTTGCTCAACAGAAATTCTGGAAAGATCGTGAAGAAAATCTGAGAAAATACATATACCAGAATAAAGGGCACACAAAACCAGGAGAAACCACAAAACCTGAAGACCTAAGTCCTCTATACGGCCGCGGTTCCGCGGCCTAAGCATGCTTAGGCCGCGGAACCGCGGCCGTATGGTGGCGGCAGAAGTTGGTCTTTTGGGGGTAGATTTGTCTTTTTACTTGGGTCCAGAATGTTGCCCTAGAATTTCTGTTGCCTGCCTATAAATAGTCCAGAACTTGCCAAAGCCAAGGATGCATAATCTTGTATTTTTCTTGGTTTAGAATACTTGTTCTTCTTCCTCTTCTCATCTCTTCTCCATTGAAAAACTTGTAGTGAGCTTTTGTGAGTGAAGAATGATGAATAAAGAAGTCCCTTTTGTTATTATATCTTGTCTTGTTCTTTAGTTAAATTATTATTGCTTGTAATTTTCATTTGTTAACTTAGTTATTGTTATTTCTTGTTGTTTCTTTCTTTTCTCTTTTCCTTTATCCTTAAACAACCATGACGCTTACGCTTGATCCTTGCCAAGGTGAGGTCGCAAATAGCTAGTTGTTATCTTCTAATCTCCTTCTTTCTATCTTCCTCTTTTGTTTTGTTTTCTTTTCGTTATGATGTGTGAGTAGTTTCCATACTTGTTAGGGTAGGATAAGGGAAGTTTGAGAGAAGGAAATCTCTCTCACTCTTTCCTTGCCCAACATCTTAAATCGATTCCCGTTAATTGAACCACAATCCGCTCCCTACGGCACCCTATCCTACATGATAGCGGTGATTCCGTAGTGAGACCGGTTGTGGTTGAATTAACCGGAGGTTATGGCTAAGAGCCAAGAACGGACGGACAAGCACCAAAAGGAAGAACTTAAGCGTTGGAAAGCCTAGCTTATACTCGCAAGTTCCTTCCTAGTCGTGCTAATCCCCGTTGTTGCCGATTACCGTAACACCGATATTAAGAGTGGCAACGAAAGAAGTGAGCGACTCCTAACTCAAACTAACATAATCCTAACCCTAACAAGCTCTCTTTACATATCATTTTAACACTTAGTTAATCACAAACAAATCTGGACCTTCGGACTTAACTCGTTAAAACACATAGAAAAAGATTCCCATCTCCCTACGGACGACCCGTACTCAACCGGCTAGCTACAAGCGAAACCGTTTTGATTGCGGTAATTAACTAAACTTGAACACGCAGAATACTTACCAATCAAATGGCGCCGTTACCGGGGAGACGGTAGTTTATTTCTTTGTGTAATTTCGGGTTAACTTGTGAATATAACCGAAAAACAAAACAAAAAAAAATACTTTGTAAAAAAATCATTTTGTTATTTTTGATTAGTTTTTGTGCAAGTGTGCAGGATAAAACGACGTTCGAGTTCAGTGCCAAAGACGTGGGAAGATAGACCCACATTTCGCGGCTACACCGCGACGGATCAAACGAAGCAAACTGTCTACTGTTAAAATCTGGAGCAGATACAGCAAGCAAGTCAAAATTCAGCACATCCAGACAAGCAGAGGACACCCAACAGAGCACCTACACAAAAATTGAAGGCCCATCTCACTGTTCCTGCCGCGGAACCGCGGCATAAGAAGGCTTAGGCCGCGGAACCGCGGCCACTTGGTGCCCTCTGCATCTCAAAATCTCTGTAAGTCTTTCTTGCTTCTTCCCCACTCCTCTGGACTCCAATAAACTGTGTTTTCTGCAGCATTCTTTGCGCAAACTCTCTTCCCCCTTCCAATAAACTGTTCTTGTGCAGGATTCTTTGCGCCGCGCTAAAATAAAAATTGTTTGCAGTTGATTTGTTATCGCTTTGCATTCATTAATACGGACTTAAGGGGCTTGAAACCAATTCAGATTGGGTGGGGATTTCATCACCCTTCCCAGGACCCCAAAAATCACAAAAAGCATATGCATTGACCATTGTTAAATTAAAAAATACTAGACTCAGCCCTAAGGACTTCGCGCTCAATAGGACAGAGGACTAGTTACAGGCATCGGCCGTTTATCCTATCTGACTTTTGCGGTGCCTAGGCAAGTGTGACGAAGGCAAGCGGTTATTTAATTAAGGAACTTCGCGAAAGCGTTGGACAATCTCCCACTTACCTGGCACTTATCTGGCCGCATTAGACGGAGAAGAGGCGGTTTGAGGTCCGATTTCTAGCCCTCTGGAACAGTTAGGAGCTGTCTAGCAGACCTAGGTGACCCTAGATCTAGGTGTGATTGTGCATATCTTGTTTGTGATTTCTTAAAGCCGTAAGTCCGTACATATTTCTGTAAAGCTCTTTCTAAAAAAAAAATCAAAAACTTTTATAAAAACTTGTCTTTTGTCGCCAAATCCATTTTTCACCCTCCACCCATCATTTTTCTCCATTGACGTTTTCTTACCCTCACCTTCTCCGCTTTGACTATACTAAAATCGTTTAGTGTATGTCCGCTTGGACTCGGGACACTAGCGCCCGCCTAGTCCGCGTTACGTTAGTCGCTACCGACTACGCGATCCCGGTGCTTGCGGGGAGGCGGAAAACGGAATAAAAATCGGATTTTTACTACTTTAGGCAACATGGACTAGACAAAGAAGGATCTTTGCTAAACAAAAACAAGCTAAACTTAACTAGAAACTAGCTAAAAGGTAGAATGGTTATACCTAGGGCTTTATGTCCTTCTCTCCTTGCTCCTTGGAGTAGTAGAAAGGGATCGCCTTTGTCGTCTTCTCACGTCGAAGAAGGATCCACCCGAAAGTCTCAACCTTTGGCTTCAACTCCAAGCTAGAAGTAACTAGGGTGCTAGAAGTGCTAATCCTAGAACCCTAGATGAGAGTAGAGATTATCAAGAAGTGGTTTTTCTCAAGCTCAAGTGTTTCTCAACACATGAGAGGGGAGATCTTGAGGAAGAGGAAGAGCAAGAGAGAGAAAGTAAATGATAGAATGAGAGAATTATGAAGCATTCTCACATATATGTGTGAATTATTGTAAATAGATAATTAGTGAGATAATTGTCATGGCTTAATCAAGACATGACCATTATCATTTCATTTTTAATGCAAATTGCAAGGATCAAAGAGCATCTTCCAAATGAAATGATGATGGTCGAAGTGTCAACCTAGGTCAACAAGTCAAGAATGTCAAATGGTCAACAACCATAACCATGCACAATTATATTAAACTAATATCAATTAACCATAATACACACATAAGCATTAGGGTTAATAAAATGACAATGGTCATTAACCCTAATCAAAGTCCTCTCCCTCTGTCTCAAGCAACAGTGCATACGCACCCGTATTCGTGATCCGAGGAACACGAATACAAAGAGATAAAACCAATCCCAAATCATATACTAGGATCTGGCTTAAACAAAAGCCCGCTAGTATAAGCTGTCCGGACAACAAACGTGCACAAGTGCGCGGATGTGAACGAACCTTGTCGCAAAACCATGCGACCTCTACTCATTTTGCCTAAAGGAGAATAGCTCTCTGTGTGGGACTCTAAATACTCGACACTACGCTGGCAGGGGGTTTAACCACAGACCGCAAGCGGCACTAGCTGTACGTAACGGTCCCCAGGTAGATGCCGATAAGAAGACTGACGAGGTGACCCCATCTGAACTCCTACTGAGCCTGTATATGACAGTCTCCGTACAGTCCGGTCTGTTCGTCCGATACATCGCATGGCGGGCCTAGGGGGGTGGTGAACGTCAGTCCCCTAATAGCGGTACAAGTCGTGTCGGAGTGTAGCCCAGAACACCCTGAGATAACACTAGAAACCTACCAGTATATCTCGCTTGCCCTGGCCAGGGACTACTTGTGTAATGGCTCTCCTGGACACAATGCGATGTCAACCCCCAATATCGGGAGAGACGAATCCTGTCTAACCGTTACTGCCTCTTAGTTCTTCGGGACTGCACCCAAAAACTACCTGTTTGCACGACTCCTTTGAGCCGTGGTAGGGTAGTAATCAAAGTGCAGTGGGAACACACTCGAGGCGAAGTGACAGTGTCAAGTCAGCGGACTAAGCTGTACTCATGTCACCTGGGAACTGATAACCGACGATAGGTATAATACCAACCAACAGTCCCCGACGAGTCCTGTCCAGTGTACTCGTAACCTAACGAGCACCCGCATACTATCTCAAGTACGACGTACTGACGGCTGTGGGACAGATCGTCTCCCACGCTGGGATGAGAAGTGCATACGCTAGTCTACTCCGGAGTATCGATGCCCTGTCTCGATAGTCCAACGACCAGGGACCTGTATAAGGATGTGCTTATGGATTACCCAGCTCCCACGAGTGTGAGCGCCATCACAACGCTGGTAATCAAGCAATAATCCTAAGGGCTCTACTAATATGTATATCAGCGATATGCTAAAAGAAACACATGCACATATTAAAGCAGAGACAAATCAAGTAGCATACTACCATTTCGAGCAAGATTGTATATACAACTGTGAATATCCCAAGCTTCCATCAAGTAATATACAAACTAGTATGATACAGTAATGGCCTCTAGGGCATATACACTAACAATCTCCCACTTGCACTAAGGCCATGTACTGGCGTATCGATGACCTATCATCTCGATCAGCCGCTCGAACTGAGTCTGGGGCAAGGCCTTGGTGAATGGATCTGCTGTGTTATCTTCTAAAGCAACCCTCCGAACCTCGATCTCCTGGCGATCCACGATCTCCCTGATCAGGTGATACCGCCTCAAGATGTGTCTGGATTTCTGATGGGACCTAGGTTCCTTCGCTAAAGCTATAGCCCCGTTGTTGTCGCAATACAGAGGTATTGGGTCAATAATGGACGGAACCACCAGAATTTCTTTCAAGAACTTTCTCATCCAGACAGCTTCTTTTGCGGCATCAGATGCAGCGATGTATTCCGCTTCCATAGTTGAGTCAGCAACGGTTTCCTGTTTGGAGCTCTTCCAACACACCGCCCCTCCATTGAGGGTGAAGACAAAACCCGACATGGACTTGGAATCATCCTTATCACTCTGGAAGCTGGAGTTAGCAAAGGCCTCAATCTGGAGGTCTTTTCCGCCATACACCAAGAACATCTCCTTAGTCCTTCTCAGGTACTTGAGAATGTTCTTTACCGCTATCCAATGTTTCTCCCCAGGGTTTGACTGATACCTACTTACCACACCCAGTGCATAAGCCACATCCGGTCTGGTACACAACATCGCATACATTATAGAGCCTACCGCAGAAGCGTAGGGTATACTAGACATGCGATCCCTCTCCAAATCAGTCTTAGGAGACATCTCTTTGGAGAGGGTGATCCCGTGACAAGCCGGTAGATTACCGCGCTTGGAATCTTCCATACTGAATCTCTTCAGTATGGTGTCGATGTACCTGGACTGCGAAAGTCCTAATATCCTCTTAGATCTGTCACGGTAGATCCGGATACCCAGAATGTATGAGGCATCACCCAGGTCTTTCATGGAGAACCTGTGTGATAAGAACCCCTTGACAGATTGTAGCATAGGAATGTCATTTCCTATTAAGAGAATGTCATCCACGTATAAAATGAGGAATACTACAGTTCTCGCTACAAATCTACAATAGATGCATGGTTCATCTGGATTTTTGATAAAGCCAAATTCCTTGACCGTCTCATCAAAACAGATGTTCCAACTCCGCGATGCCTGCTTTAGTCCATAAATGGACTTAAGCAACTTTCACACCTTTCCGCTGCTCCCACTCTGAATGAAACCCTCTGGCTGGTCCATATAGACACACTCCTCTAAATGTCCATTTAGAAAAGCTGTCTTTACGTCCATCTGCCAAATCTCATAATCGTGGAAGGCGGCAATGGCAAGAAGGATCCGAATGGATTTCAGCATAGCTACTGGAGAAAAGGTTTCGTCATAATCCAAACCAGGTCTTTGACGAAAACCCTTTGCAACCAGTCTAGCTTTATAGGTCTCAACCTGTCCATCTACACCAATATTCCTTTTGAAGATCCACTTGCATCCTACGGGTTTTACCCTATCTGGAGCAATGTCCAACGTCCATACTTTGTTGGTATACATGGACTCCATTTCGGTCCGCATTGCATCCAGCCATTTTACCGAGTCGACGCTCTGAATGGCTTGCTGGAAGCTAGTAGGCTCATCACAGTCTATGATGCAATCCTCTCTATCCCCGTCAATGAGAAAATCGTAGTGTCTCTCGGGCGGATGAGACTGCCTACTACTCCTGCGGAGTGGCGTGGGAATGTCCTGATCTTTCGAACCCTCTAGTTCTACTAAGCTTTCAGTAATAGCTCGTGGTTCTGGAATTTCTTCCAGTTCTATTGCGCTCCCACTTATTTCTTTTTCTATGAACTGGTGTTCTAGAAAGTGGGCATGGCGAGAAACAAAAACCTTTTGTTCCTCTTCGCAATAGAAGAAATATCCCTTGGAGTTCTTTGGATATCCCACAAACTTGCACTGTACTGAGCGTGCCTCGAGCTTGTCCGCATGCTGTTTTTTACAAAAGCTGGACATCCCCATGTCTTAATGTGATTAAGATAGGGTCTCTTCCCACACCACATCTGATATGGTCTAGTAGGCACAGTCTTAGTTGGAACTCGGTTCAAAAGGTATGCAGCTGATTCTAGCGCATATCCCCAGAACGATCGCGGAAACTCAGCGTTACTCATCATGGACCGTACCATATCCAATAGGGTTCGGTTCTGTCTCTCCGATACACCGTTATGTTGCAGAGTGTATGGAGGAGTAAGCTGAGAGAGAATTCCATTCTCTTTTAAGTAACCCAGGAACTCGGCACTCAAGTATTCACCACCTCGATCAGATCTCAGTGCCTTGATACTTTTGCCTGTTTGTTTTTCTACTTCATTCTTATATTCCTGGAATTTTTCAAAAGCCTCGGATTTATGTTTCATTAAGAAGACATAACCGTACCTTGAAAAGTCATCCGTAAAAGTAATGAAGTAAGAATAACCGCTTCGCGCATGTGTAGACATTGGACCACACACGTCGCTGTGTACGAGTCCCAAGAGCTCGCTCGCTCTTACTCCGTGTCCAGTGAACGGAGTCTTTGTCATCTTTCCTCTGAGACAGGATTGACAAGTTGCATACGATTGATATTCGAACGGATCCAAATATCCTTCTGCATGTAACTTAGTCAACCTTCTCTCATTGATGTGACCCAGTCTACAATGCCATAAGAAAGTTTTATTGATTTCTGGAGACTTTCTTTTGTGTGTATTCTGGACATTGAAAATCTGTGGTTGGTTTAATACGTATATACCGTTGTTCAATGTACCTGACCCAATCAAAACTTGATTAAGGTGAATGTTCACTACATTACTTACAAATGCAAATTCATAACCTTCTTTAGATAATAAAGATACAGAAATGATATTACAGGTTGCATTTGGTACATAATAACAACTACGCAAAACCAAAAAGTGTCCATCCGACAATCCCAGGTGATAGTCCCCCACGGCCTCAGCATCCATGCTAGCACCGTTTGCAACTCTGAGGGTCATGTCACCTGCCTTCAAAACTCTACGCTTTCTCAACGCCTGCAAAGAATTACAGATATGAGATCCTGATCCGGTATCCAATACCCAGGATGTAGAATTTATTGATAGACAATTTTCAATAACATACACACCTGAAGCTGAAGCCGCAACTCGCTTCAAATCCTGTGTTCTGGCCTTCCAAGCCTTGCAATCCTGTTTCCGGTGACCACTTTTGTGACAGTAGAAGCATTCTTCCTTTCCCACCAGCTTTCCCGCTACCTTTGTTGCCTTTCCCTTTCCCTTCGTATCCACTTTACTGACACCGCCTCTTGGTTTGGCGGGGGCTTTCTTCTTCTTACCCTTGGCTTTCGCCCTGGATCTAGAAGAGGAAGATCCTCCTACAATTAAAGTGGATGTCTCCCTACTCTTCTGTAGGGTGCCCTCAGCACTCCTCAACATGTTCAAAAGTTCGGAAAGTTCAACCTCCTTTCCTTGCATGTTGAAGTTTAAGACAAACTGGGCGTAAGTGGAAGGAAGGGACTGGAGAATCAAATCAGTATAGAGTTCATTCTCCAACGTGGTCCCAAGGTCCGCGAGCTCCTCTATGTAGCCAATCATCTTAAGCACGTGTTCCGCTACCGATGATCTGACGGCCAATCTTGCCGAAAATAGCTTCTTCGACACTTCGTATCTTGCGATACGAGACTGCTCTCCATACAGTTCTTTTGTATGGAGAAATATGGACTCTAGGTCCATATTCTCATGCCTCCTATGATGTTCGTTGTCCATCGAGGCAAGCACGTGGCATTTGGCCTTCGCGCAATCGATCTCCCATGTCTTATGGATTTCCTTATCCGCGACGCTGGAGGTGGGACCTGGGACAGGGGGAGCTTTGGTGGTAAGGACATACCCCAACTTGTCGTAAGTGATTGCCATCTTGACATTCCTGAGCCAATCTTTGTAGTTTGGCCCTGTCAGTATATTTTTATCTAGTAATAACTTAAGTCCGGTCATGTTGAATGGTCGCTGCAATTAGGAGAGAGAAAAGAAACACTTTAGCATGATGCTCTTGCAAGTTTAGAGTGGTTTTTAGTTTGTCTAAACTGGATGGCTCCCACTGTCTCTCGAATCCCTTCTCAAACCGTAAAGAAAGGATTAGTCGGGATCAATCTCACCGTACAATACTTGCTTAACCGTTCAGCCAGGCCAGTGTCGGTACTTCAAGGGAGGTTTTCCAACGCTTTCGCGAAGTTCCTTAATTTAAGAACCTCTTTTCCCTGGGGGCGTAGCCCCGCTAACACCTTTCTAGACACCTACTAAGTTTATAGCATTGATCGTTAAGTGAGAGTTTTCCCGAGGAGTAGCATATACTCACAGTAGGATCGGTATCCAAATATCATCGCGTGATAAAATTGAAGGAATCCTACCAGAATTATCACACTCCAAATGGTATGCAGCGCTAGCAAGTTTCAGTACTTATGAAACTCCCGATGTGGATTTTTGCCCCATGCTCTTATGACCTTGACTTTGGCCAAAATATCATAAGTCACATGTCAAGTTCTACCCGTCATTCTCCTGGTTAATTTGGACCCACCCGTACCTACCCTTGACTTTGGCCAAAATGGCAGCACGACTGTCCCAAACCAACGCATCTATCTATGCTGCACATGAATACCCAATAGCTACCAATCACTATGCCTTGACTTTGGCCAAAATACATAGCTTGAATACTTTTGACCATTCATGTGGAATGACGGAGGGCTAAGAATGTTTTTGGCGAAACCGTGAACGTAGTGAACTTGATATAATCGATGGAACGAGATAGCTTTTAAAAGGAGTGGTTCAAGCTCCGCGTTTAAAAGTTTTAGTTTTGAAAAGAACCGAGTGGTTTTCAAAGTGTTCCAATCGACTTTTACTTGGTTTATTTTCTTGCATTAGTTCTTTTAATGCGTCCCATCATTTAATCCTACCATTGCAGAAAACAACCAAAATATGATGTACGCTTATGCCATTCGCATTCGCCATGGGGCCCCGTCATCACCCGTTAGGTTACTTAACTAACGACAGAGCGGGGGCTGGGCTAGCGCGGCTGTAAAACATAAGCAACGCCTAAATAGTTATCATATATAAATATATAGCAATGATAGACATTACAGATCACAGATGAATACATTGGATATACTAGGAATCCGCAATCCGTTCGAGCCTGCAACGAAAAGCGGATTACACGGTCGCGGTGAATAGCCAATACCCCACCCAAGACCCCTACGGGTGCGGCAAACTACCCGCCAAGTACCCGAAGCGAAGCAACCTCCCTCAACACCGTGTGAGTAGGCCACTCGGCACTTCGAGATACCCGGTAGTTTGTGCACCCCCTCCATGGGTCTATCCTAGGAGCAAAAACAGTAAAAAGAATTATACAATGACGGCTACAACCCCGACCCGGTTGTGCGGCCATACAAATAATAATACATCAATTTACATATTACAATGAATGAAAGAAAAAGAAACACTCATCTCACATCCATCCCGGCTATTCACCCGCGACAATCCAACGCATTCATATACACATACCAGCATCAAACACAGATCACAGATATGTATAACCCCCACTAATCGACATATAGCGATTAGCCGACGTTCAATACATATAAACATCACAGATATAACCCTTTAGTCAAAGTGTAGAGAAGTTCGATCAAAAATACGGATTTATAGGCCCCCAAAAACAAATTTCTTTTCTGGAAAACCTGGGCACAAATAAACCATCTTAAAAATCCCAAAACCAAGCCAGAAGAACACTGCACCAAACTCGACCCAGAACCGAGTCAAAACGGCCGCGGTAGCGCGGCAATAGCTTGCTATTGCCGCGGAACCGCGGCGCTTTGAACGATTCACTGGATCGTTTTTGGTGTCTTTCTTCACAAAACCCTGAGATGATTTTTGACGTACGATTTATTTTATTTTGAACAGAAAAAATTTCAACAGAAAGTTAGGGTTTTGATGTTTTGGTTTTTCGATTTTTCCGATCAAACTTCCATACACTTTTACTACCTAGCTAGTTTATGTTTAGTTAGTCTCTGATACCACTATAAGTCCACGTTGCCCACCCCGGTGCTTGCGGGGAGGCGGAAAACGGAATAAAAATCGGATTTTTACTACTTTAGGCAACATGGACTAGACAAAGAAGGATCTTTGCTAAACAAAAACAAGCTAAAGCTAACTAGAAACTAGCTAAAAGGTAGAATGGTTATACCTAGGGCTTTATGTCCTTCTCTCCTTGCTCCTTGGAGTAGTAGAAAGGGATCGCCTTTGTCGTCTTCTCACGTCGAAGAAGGATCCACCCGAAAGCCTCAACCTTTGGCTTCAACTCCAAGCTAGAAGTAACTAGGGTGCTAGAAGTGCTAATCCTAGAACCCTAGATGAGAGTAGAGATTATCAAGAAGTGGTTTTTCTCAAGCTCAAGTGTTTCTCAACACATGAGAGGGGAGAGCTTGAGGAAGAGGAAGAGCAAGAGAGAGAAAGTAAATGATAGAATGAGAGAATTATGAAGCATTCTCACATATATGTGTGAATTATTGTAAATAGATAATTAGTGAGATAATTGTCATGGCTTAATCAAGACATGACCATTATCATTTCATTTTTAATGCAAATTGCAAGGATCAAAGAGCATCTTCCAAATGAAATGATGATGGTCAAAGTGTCAACCTAGGTCAACAAGTCAAGAATGTCAAATGGTCAACAACCATAACCATGCACAATTATATTAAACTAATATCAATTAACCATAATACACACATAAGCATTAGGGTTAATAAAATGACAATGGTCATTAACCCTAATCAAAGTCCTCTCCCTCTGTCTCAAGCAACCGTGCATACGCACCCGTATTCGTGATCCGAGGAACACGAATACAAAGAGATAAAACCAATCCCAAATCATATACTAGGATCTGGTTTAAACCAAAGCCCGCTAGTATAATCTGTCCGGACAACAAACGTGCACAAATGCGCGGATGTGAACGAACCCTGTCGCAAAACCATGCGACCTCTACTCATTTTGCCTAAAGGCGAATAGCTCTCTGTGTGGGACTCTAAAGACTCGACACTACGCTGGCAGTGGGTTTAACCACAGACCGCAAGCGGTACTAGCTGTACGTAATGGTCCCCAGGTAGATGCCGATAAGAAGACTGACGAGGTGACCCCATCTGAACTCCTACTGAGCCTGTATGTGACAGTCTCCGTACAGTCCGGTCTGTTCGTCTGATACATCGCATGGCGGGCCTAGGGGGGCGGTGAACGTCAGTCCCCTAATAGCGGTACAAGTCGTGTCGGAGTGTAGCCCAGAACACCCTGAGATAACACTGGAAACCTACCAGTATATCTCGCTTGCCCTGGCCAGGGACTACTTGTGTAATGGCTCTCCTGGACACAACGCGATGTCAACCCCCAATACCGGGAGAGACGAATCCTGTCTAACCGTCACTGCCTCCAAGTGCTTCGGGACTGCACCCAAAAACTACCTGTTTGCATGACTCCTTTGAGCCGTGGTAGGGTAGTAATCAAAGTGCAGTGGGAACACACTCGAGGCGAAGTGACAGTGTCAAGTCAGCGGACTAAGCTGTACTCATGTCACCTGGGAACTGATAACTGACGATAGGTATAATACCAACCAACAGTCCCCGACGAGTCCTGTCCAGTGTACTCGTAACCTAACGAGCACCCGCATACTATCTCAAGTACGACGTACTGACGGCTGTGGGACAGACTGTCTCCCACGCTGGGATGAGAAGCGCATACGCTAGTCTACTCCGGAGTATCGATGCCCTGTCTCGATAGTCCAACGACCAGGGACCTGTATAAGGATGTGCTTATGGATTACCCAGCTCCCACGAGTGTGAGCGCCATCACAACGCTGGTAATCAAGCAATAATCCTAAGGGCTCTACTAATATGTATATCAGCAATATGCTAAAAGAAACACATGCACATATTAAAGCAGAGACAAACCAAGTAGCATACTACCATTTCGAGCAAGATTGTATATACAACTGTGAATATCCCAAGCTTCCATCAAGTAATATACAAACTAGTATGATACAGTAATGGCCTCTAGGGCATATACACCAACAAACATAGCATGAATACGATGTGCTGTTTTATTTGAAACGACGGAGGGTTACGACTGGTTTTTGGCAAAAAACCGTTAACGTAGTGAACTTGATATGATCGAAGGAACCAAGATAGCTCTTTTTAAAAGGAGTGGTTTAAGCTCCGTATTTAAAATTTGCTTTTTGAAGAAAACCGAGTCGTTTTGAAATTATTCCAACGATTAAGTTTAGGTTTTATTTTCTTTGCATTAATAATAATGCGTCCCATCATTAACCTATCATTACAGATAACAACAAAAATACAACGTCCTCTTATACCATCCGCATTCGCCACGGGGTCCCGTCATCATCCGTTAGATTACTTAACTAACGTTAGAGCGAGGGCTGGGCTAGCGCAGGTGTAAAACATAAGTGACGTCTAAATAGCTATCATATATAGATATTGTACATTCGTCAGACGCAATAATAGGCATTCCAGATCACAGATGAACATTATTGGATTTTGCAAGCAATTCGCGTTTCTATTGAGCCTGCAACGAAAGACGGATTACATAGTTGTGATGAATAGCCATTACCACACCCAAGACCCCTACGGGTACGGCAAACTACCCGCCAAGTGCCCGAAGTGAAGCGGTCTCCCTCGACAATGTGAGTAGGCCACTAAACACTTCAAAGTACCCGGTAGTTTGTGCACCCCACCTTGGGTCTATCCTAGGAGCATAAACAGTAAAATGAAATAATACAACGGTGGCTACAACCGCAACTTGGATGTGACCCGCAAAATAATATTACAACATATTACAATTACATCGAATGAATTAATATAATAACCCATCACAAAACCCCGGCTAATCATCACAACAATCCAATACAGTTCATAATCACAAACAGTTAAAACATTACAGATATGTGCAACTCCCTGCCAACCGACATACTAGCAGTTAGGGGAGGTTTACGAACACATAATACAGTTCACAGATATAATCAAATTAGCAAACATCGTATAATTTCGATCGATCAAACACATTAGAATCTGCTCCAAAACTTCTCTGTAAATTTGAAACTTGAGCAGAAAATAAATCATTTCAGAAAAGACAAAACATCACAGAAGATTCACAGGGAAAAACTGGGCTGAATCGGCTCCAACTCGGCCGCGGATCCACGGCGGATCGGTGGGATCGGCCGCGGTTCCACGGCTCAGTGGCCGATTCAGGAGCCCATTTTTTTTCTGTGTTCTTATACTTTCCTGTAGGTTATTCTGGAGGTCCCTGAAAAATTTTTAGGCCTCATTTTAAAATCAACAGAAACATGGTGATATCCGTGTATTTTACGGTTTGTTTTGCGTTCGAAATTCATACGACTTTGAAAATGAGTTAATTATTGTTTAGTGAGGTTCTGATACCATTGTAAGTCGATGTACAACACCCCACGGGTTGCGGGGAGGCGGAAATATGAAAAACGATCTTGTTCTATATGCAAACATTGACTAACCGAAGATCTTTACTAAACGATAACTAACAACAACCATAGAAGTTCTTAGCTACTATGAAAAGAGATTATACATAGTGAATCATGTCCTTCGTCTTTTCGATCTCTAAGTCCTCCTCGGCCTCCTTTCCGTGATAGATGATCCACCTGAGAACCCTAATCCAAGCTTTACCTCTATGCTTGAGGTAACTAAGTTTCTCTAGTTGCTAATCAAAGAACTTAGATGATATAGAGTTAGGTTATGGGTTAATTAGTCTATTTTAATCCTTGATCTCAACTCATGAGTGGTAGGATTAGGGTTTGAAGAGAGAGTGAGCTTGAGGAGAGAGAAGGTGAACATGATAATGTTAATGATATTGTTTCTCACTTGAATATATGAAGCATAATGAATAAACAAACAAATGAATAAATGTGATTATTCATCATGCTACATTAATTCAGTATGAGTGATTCACTATGTGAGTCATTAAGCATTTAATGATGCATTAATGATATGATGAATCACACAAAATGAGTCACAATTTCATTTAATGATAATGCCACCTAAACCCTCAAGTCACCATGCTTCTAGAAGCTTCCCGTAAAATTACGAGAATGCCCCTCCTATCCGTGAAAACACGGAAAAACTTTAGACTGTAAAAATCCAATAACCTGATACTAGAATCTGGCTTAAACCAAAGCCGGCTAGTAAAAACTGTCAGAACGTCGTACGTGCGTAAACACACGTATGCGTCCGAACCCTTGTCGTAAAATCGTACGACCTCTATATTGTTTCGCCTGGAGTAGGGAAATCTCTGTGTGGGACTCTAAAGACTCGACTACTACGCTGGCAGTGGGTTTAACCATAGACCGCAAGCGGTACTAGCTGTACGTAACGGTCCCCAGGTAGATGTTGATAAGAAAGACGATGAGGAAACCCATCCGAACTCCTACTGAGCCTGTCCGTGACAATATCCGCGCAGTCCGGTCTGTTCATCTAAGAGTATTACATGTATGGTCTAGGGGGGTGGTGAACGTCAGACCCCTAATAACCGTACAAGTCGTGCCGGCATGGCTCAAGACCATCCGAGAATCTACTGATCAGTCCATCAGTAATTCTCAATCAGCCCTGGCCAGGGACTTATGGTAATGACCAACCGATCACAGTGCGATATCAACTCCCCAGACCAGGAGAGACGAATCCCTAACAGTCGCTCACTGCCTCCACGTGGCTTGGGACTGTGCCCAACTAAAACTTGTTTGCACGACTCCTTTGAGCCGTGGTAGGTAATAATCAAAGCACAGTGGGAACCCACACGAGACAAATGACGACTTTAAGTCAACAGACTATCTGCACACATGTCACCTGAGAACTGCTATCTGACGTTAGGTATAATACCATCCAGTCAGTTCTCGGCGAGTCCTGTCCGGTGTACTCACATGAAGTGAGCATCTGTATAAAATCTTAGGTGCACATCACCAATGGCTGCGGGACCAATCCATCGCCCCTCTTCAGGGTCTAGATATGTATACACTGGTCTACTCTGGAGCATCGATGCCCAGTCTCGATACTCCTGCGACCAGGGACATTTAAGGATGTGCCTATTGACTATCCAGCTCCCACAAGTATGACTGCCATCACAACACCGGTAGTCAGGCAAAACACCCTATGGGCTTTATCAACATGTTTATAAATACAAAGTAAAATATATCACACGTTTAAGATAAAGACAAACCAAATATCGTACTATCATTAGCAAGATTGTCATGTACATACATATCCCTAACTGTCTATACAATGAAGGCCTCTAGGGCATATATATATCCAACAGTATTAAGTTTTAAACTACCGCAATCAAAACGGTGTTGTGTGTAGCGAGTCGAGATGAGTACGGGTCGTCCGCAGGGAGATGATAGGTTTTTTAATCTTTTATTTAGGAGTTAAACCCGCAAAGTTGAGTTTAGTTGCTATTCTAAGTGATGTGAAAAATATATTCAAAAGAAAGAGACTTGTTAGGGGTAGGATTAGGTTGGTTCAAGCTAGAATAATGTTTGTTACTTTCTTGTGAACTTAACTTGATGTTTGATGCTAAGGTAATCAGCAACAACGTGGATTTGGGCGCATAAATACGGTACTTGCGATTATGTGCTAAATCCGTACTTATCGGCACTTGCCTCTTAACCCCTGCCTCCGGCAAACCAGTCACAATTAGGAATCACCACTATCATGGTAGGATAGGGTGCCTAACGGAGTGGATTGCGAGTCGTTTGGTCGGAGTTCAAACTACAAGTTATCGATTTTAAAGAAAATGGCGAAACACTTCTCCTAGTCAAACTACCCCTCTTCTACTCTTAACAAGTGATTATACTATTCACACATAGTCACAAAAACAAAGAAAATACAAAAGAGAAGAGAGAACAAGAAACCATAGCAAAGAAAAGGAAAGAGTTAGAGATATACTAAGAACCAAGTGCAAATCAACAAGTAGCCAAGTGAGTCTTGTTATGTTCAATCAAATGAATCCAATAATCTCAATCTAAACTTGCAAACTCAATAAAGAGCTTACAAGATGAGAGAGAAGCAAGAGATTCAATATCTAAGTTCTAAAATATCACAAACCATACACTTAAAGCTTGAAATGAAACTTTTATTAAAATGCAAGAGAGATACAAACTATTGAATTCAAGAACCTAAATTTTAAGCTTGTAAGTTCATTGAAGAAATTATAAGATCAAGAAAAAGGGCAAGAACTCAAGATTACAAAATGGAAATTACAAGTTAACATTTAGAATGAAAAACTTGGTCTAAACTTAGACCCTTGCCTCTTGTTCTGATATGGTATTTATAGAAAAGTTTACAAAAAAAAAAATCAAACAATACAAATGGACTTATGAGACAACCTGGGGCTCACAGAAGAAGTATGAGAGCAATTGGAGACTTTTGGGTTGCCGGATTTGTACTTTGGACGGTTTTCCGGCGGTTGGTGGGACCCACTTTCTTTGTGTTGTTTTCTTACATCATTAGCATCTTTCTCGTATTGTTTGATTTATTTAAATATCTTGTGATAGAACTCTGGCAGATTTGGAGGGAAAGATCAAATTTTATCACTCAAAAAGTAAACATCAAATCATAACTTTACAAGAATTTAACACTGCCTAATCCACTTGCCATGCCAAATCATGGCTGTCTGATTAGTAAAAAATATTGAACATTTGTATGAACATTTTTCCTACTATTATTAACTAATAAAAGGTGTAAATTGTAAATAAAGAATATATATGGGTTTATTTGTAAAAAGATTATTATCATATGTTTCATCATTTATAATTAATATAATTAGGGAAAATGTATGCATATCACATTTAAATAAAATATCAATAAGATTATTTATATTCAAATATGCATATCATATCAAATATTCTTAATCAATATTCTTAAGATGTCATATCATGTAAATGGTTGAAATAATATCTCAAAAATAACAAATACTACTAACAATTGAATTTGAGATATTGTGCAGGTATTAACTCAGGTCTGAAATCTAAGTAGGAAATCCACGTCAAATCGCAATATCAAACCGAATATGCCAAATATTAGAAGCAAATCGAAGAATCTAACAACGACAGAAACTAAGGACAATTGTTCAGTCGAAAATATTGCACTTTTGATATAACATTTTCCTTACTTTTCTTAAATATTTAAATGTGTTTATTATAAATACAGAACATATGTGGGTTTATCTGCAAAGTTACTCTTTATCATATGTTTATATATTATAATTAACATTATGAAGGAAAATATATGCATATAATATTTATATAATATTTTTATTATGCATATCATATCAAATAATCTTAAAGATTTATTACCATATAAAAAGATTAAGATACTATCTCTAATTTAACAAATATTACTAATATTATTCATGGAGATATTGTGCAAATTTAGTTCTGGTCGGAAGATCGAGATATTCGAGATGTCAGGATCAAAATCTACCAATAAAATCGTAGAATCAATACTGGCAGAGACTCAGGAAATATTTAAAGAATCCACGCATTGAAGAAATCTCCTCGTGTCAACATGAGAGAGCACCTGAAATTTGGAACCCTGATCTCCCCAAAACCGCCGCCCTTCCGCGGCCAATAGGCACAATCTGCGGCGGATCCGCGGCCATTTAATGGCCGCAGGATCTGAAAATTTGGGAGTTGGATCGTGATTGCATATCTTAACCTATGAGATCTAGGGTTTCTGTTTTGAGGGCTATATAAAGGATCGATGGCTCAACTTAGAGAATCATCACCTTTAACACGAAGCAAATCACCGTCAAGAACAAGAGATCCACGACAGGTCCGCGATTCGACGTGATAGAGCGACGTGAATATCGACGGAGCATCTACTTCATACGAGGCAGAGATCGAGAGAAACTTCTTCTTGTAATTTAAATTCGAAGGATTTTGTACTTGTAACGTTGATTAATAAAGGTAGATCATTTGCTTAATTATTTTGCATTTACTTTCTGCATTTAAATTTTGCATTATGATTTCCTTCTCTATCCTTTCTTCTTCTTCTCAAAACATGCATGAGTAATTCTGCGCTTGATAGGGTTCGTAGAATTATGGTAGATCAATGGATGATAAAATATTATAACTCCTTTTACATCTTATAAAGTTTATAAACTTTAGCAAAAGAATTATCAACATCCTAATCGGGCGCGCTATCAATTCATTGAATGTCTCGACCGTGATTTGAGATTAGATTAACAATTGTTTTGGTAAAGGCTAGATATGAATGGAGATCCATGCAAAGATAAGGGTTAAGAGTGGGAACCCTGTTCCCTCCAAAAACCCGAATCTACATGCATCACTATCGATCTAGTTTTAAATCTATTAGAAGATAAAATGAGTAATTTTTAGTTAATCGTCAATTACTACCAAATTCTATGAACCCTACAAGTCTCTTCTTTATATAACTTACATCCGTAGTATATCCGTAACTACAACCAATCTCCCATATTTCTAATCAACTCGTCTAAAGCAAGATTAAAAGTTCCACGCATCCCTGCGGACGACCCGTTCTCACCATAGCTAGTTACACGCGACGCTGTGTTGATTGCGGTAACTACAAACACTTTTTCACATCAATTAAATAACATCGTTGCCGGGAATACAAGCGTAATTTTTTTTCTTGCTATTCGGGTTAAATTCTTATCCGATCCATATCATAAAAATAAAACAAAACCGCTACCTACATATTTAACGATTATTGTGTCAATTTTGCAAGGGGATCTGGAGTCACTGGAATGAGGAATTTGAGATTCCAAGACATCAAGCAAAGCCCAGAGGAGCTTAGGAGGCAACTGAAGAAAAATAAGCAACAGATCTCTCCCTATTGCGGCAGAACCGCGGCCTAAGCTTGGCTTTGGCGGCGGAAGGGCTGCGGAGTAGAGGAATTGGAGCGCCGAACTCCTCTGGTATATTTTCCTGATTTTTCTCTCTCCTCTAGAAATCCAATAATTTGATTTTTTGCAGGATTCTTTGCAAAATATCTTCGCTCAAAAATCTTTTTACGTGTTTCGTTATTGGTTTGTTTTGCATACTTTTAACCGGATTTTAAGGGGCAAGACCAAAATTCAGATTAGGTGGTGATTTTATCACCCTTCCTAGACCCCACAAATCACAAAACGAGCATCTGCATAACCCTACATTAATTAAAAAATATCTAGACAAAGACTCTAAAGACTGTCATGCTCAGTTAGGACAGAGGAGGATTGTGGGTAATCTATCGCTTATCCGCATCTCTCTTGTGGTATCTAGGCAAGTGTGACTAAGTCAAGTGGTTACTTAATTAGGCCCGCTATTTTCGGTGATTCGTATAGCGGATACCTCCCACTTACCTAGCCACAAGAGTGATAAAGAGGTGGTAGAGGATTGATCCTGCGACTTTTCCTTTGTACTGGGTTCCTTAGTGTAGGACCACGGCAGCGCCCCGACCGTCAGAACGAGGCCAAAATGCGGAAACAAAAACTTTTCTATATCTAGAAACCGGCGCTACCGCGGACTATAAACCCGGATCGGACCATTAACCTACTACTAGCTAACTGAAGAAAGGGTAGAGAGATATACCGAACGATCCGTGTCCTTCGGTCTTCTCGTCGTCATCCCGATCTCCCCGCGGAATCTCCGGTCTTCACCTCCTCGTCGGAAGGGAACCACATCGCCGGGTTCTTTTACGGGCTCCCACCTCTGGACCGAGGCAACTCGGGCACGAAGTTGGCGAGTCGACGTGTCCAAGAATGCTGTAGGATAGTGTAGAACTCTTTTATCTCAATGGGGTTAAGGAAGTTGCCATATCGATATGGAGGAAGAGTAGTATGCTTTTTGGATGAACTAGAGAATTTTTGTGGCAAGCAAAAGAGATCAATTTCTTTACTCAAATTTTGGACAGCCCCTACAAGTGTGGCCGGCCATTCTTGGTGAAGGAGAATGGGAGTGATGTCAAAAGGGGGGGGGTTAGAAATCATACAAGAAAGAGAGAGAAAGGTGATGATTAAGAATCATCATCACAACAAAGTCCACACTCATAAACCCATCACCAATCTCATCAAAACAAAAGTCAAGTAATGATGAACCAAGAAGTCAAATGATGGTTGAACCATCATGAAGCAACAACTTACAAAAAACACCCTCCACTTTGCTAATTTGCACATTTGCAAATAAGCCCCTCCACACAAATTTTCAGCCAAAGAAAGAACAAAGGAAAAATGGCCGAAACGGAAAGCAAACTGGCAACTTCAGAATAACAATCCCATAATAAATTACAGGAAAACCCCGCGACTGTATATACATACCTGCATTTGTATTGCAACCGAATACAAATGCAATAAGGCAAAATCTACACTGTACAATACTAGGATCCGGCTTAAACCAAAGCCCGCTAGAATTATCCGTCCGATCATGATCCACGCAATACCTCACGTATAAGATCGAACCCTGCCATATCTCCATACATCCTCTACAGCGTTTCTCCCGAAACTTGAGAAACTGTCTGTAGGGGACTCTAAAGACTCTTCAATACTTTGGCTGCGGATTTAAACACTAGCACGTCAGAGGTATTAGCCATACGTAATGAGCTACCAGGTATTGACCAAAAGGGAGGTCGATGAGCGAACTCATCCTGACACCCTACTGAGCCTGTCAGTGACAATATCCGTACAGTCCGGTCCGTTCGTCTATGAGCATCGCATGGCGGGCCTAGAGTGTTGGTAAAAGTCAGACCCCCAAAAGCGGTACAAGTCGTGTCGGAGTGTAGCCCAGAACACCCTGAGATATTACTGGAATACCTACCAGTAAATCTCCTGCCTTGGCCAAGGACTTCGTGTAATGGCTCTCCTAGACACAGCGCGACCTCACCCCCAATACCGGGAGAGACGAACCCCTGCATATCCGCTCACTGCCTCCATATGGCTCGGGACTGTACCCAACTAAAACCTATTTGAACGACTCCTTTGAGCCGTGGTAGGGTAGTAATCAAAGTACAGTGGGAACTCACACGAGACAAATGACGACCTCAGGTCGATGAACTAACCTGTACACATGTCACCAGGGAACTGCTATCTGACGTCAGGTATAAGACCAACCAGCATGTTCCCGGCGAGTCCTGTACAGTGTACTCATAACCCAATGAGCACCTATATACATCTTAGGTTAACCAACTGACACCAGTGGCTTGTGAGACCGGCCACCGCCCCTCGTCGGGGTCTCGACTGTATACACTAGTCTACTCTGGAGTATCGATGCCCTGTCTCGAAAACTCCCACGACTAGGGACCTTTTAAGGATGTGCTTATAGACCCCAGCTCCCACGTATATGATCGCCATCATACTGCTGGCCGTCAAGCAACAATCCTAAGGGCTCTATCAACGCGTAATAATGACCTATAAGGTCACCCAAAGCAGTACACGATGATAAAGATAAACCAGATAGCATACTATCATCTTGAGTAAGACTGTCCTGCCGGCATAGGTCCTCCCTCAATCATTGCAATCACGTGCCTGTGATCCAATAATTGACTCTGAGGGCACTATCTCCAACAATCTCCCACTTGCACTCAAGGCTAATTATTGCTATGTCGCATACTTACAGTCCGTGTGATACCGAACACCCAACTCTTCTACTAATCAGTCTCACAAAACGCGCTTGCGAAACTAATGCGTTCGAGGAATAGCCTCAGTGAGTGGATCCGCTCTAATGTTTCTTTCTATGTCTCTCTTTATCTCAAGTTCGCGGAGAAAGCTATCTCCCGAAATGAGCAATACCTATCTTAGAATGTGTCTGGATATCTGATGGGACCTAGTTCATAAATGAACTCCAAATCCAAACTTCTTAGACTGTATCGTCAACTGAACTTAATCAGTATCCTGCGCCATGCCTCCCTCAGTATCCGCTTGGACCACCTGTCCATAGTACTGCCCCTCGTCAGAGGGAAAACTATAACTCTGACAGTCACTCTGCCGTCCAGGTCACCTTAGAAGCCTGGAATGACAACTTTCTCCTGAATGAGGATGATGTTATCATATCCATAGAACATCCACTTATGTTCTAAAACTTCTTCCGAATGTTTCTCCAGGATAGGATCAATATCAACTTATTGCATCTACTGCAAAAACAACATCTGGTGTGGTACTTGACATCTCATGATTGACTCAATTGCCTAAGCAAGTGATCTGCCAATCATGCACATCCCTCTCCCTTTTAGTCTGTAAGAAACCTCTAGAGAGGGTGACTCCATCACCTGCAGGTATACTACCGTGCCAGGAGTCGTCCATTCTAAAACACCTTTAGAATGCTGTCTAAGTACCCAGATTGGGAAACTACCCAAATCTAGATTTAAAAACATAAATCTAGTAATCGGAATGTCTGATATTATATCTATATCCTATGTGGAGAAACCACTGTGTGACAACCAAAGTATAACCGACCGTAGTATAGGAATTTCACTTCCTACTCTGTGTATGTCATCCAAATATCAGGACATAACACCTTACTACCTTCTTAACAGATCCATCCCCTATTCTGATGAAGTCAAACCTATGACTGTCACATCAGAAATAGATGATCTATCTCCGCTATTTCTGCTTTAGTCTATAAATAGATATAAGCCACTTGTCCATTATGCTTCTGCTGCTCCCACTGATTACGACAACCCTCTGGCTGAGTCATATACACGTACACTTCTAAAGCTAGTCTAGAGCGACGCTATACTCATCCTCATGCCGGGTCTCACAGTCTGGAACAACAGAAATGGCAAGTCTGGGTAAACAAGAACCTCCCTGTCACCGTCTTTGAGCATATCGAAGTACCTCTCGAGTGCCTGAGGTTACCCACCTTATCTGCAGAGTGGCCAATGGAATATCAAACCAGATTGAATCTTTAGGTTCTAATCAAATTTTCAGTAATCGTCTGCGGTTCTGGAATCACTTCCAGTTCTACCATACTCCCACTGCTGTTTTCTGAAAAAATCCATTTTACTTAAAACTGTGGCGAGTCTAGAACAATATCACTATTGATCTTCCAGATGGTAGAAAGTCAACCCTCGACATGGCCCGGGTCAACCCACAAACGGCCATTACAGAAACGTGCCTTGAGTTATCCAGAGTCTGGTTTTAAGCATAAGCCGGACAACTCCCCGTACCTTAACATCGTTAAGATATGAACTGTTCTATATCCAATATAGAAACGGAGGCACTGATTTAATTGGAACCAGATTCAAATCATACAGCTGTCTCCAGTGCATGTCAACTAAATGGAGAGTGGCCGATCAGCATTACTCAACTTAGGAATCCTATCCAGATATGAGTAACCTGAAAGAGAAACAAGTTCTCTTAATCATTACTATCAACTGAATACCATACACAAGTATCTACATCTTCGATCACCTTGAAGAATCCTGATACTTGCAATACCTGGTTCTCTACTTTATTCTTATACCTATAACTTCTCAAAAATCAGACTTTGTGTTTCTACGAAACACTTGTCTAAGAACTAGAGAAGTCATAAGTAAACCGAATATAGTACGAGGACCAACCTCTCTGTCCTAATGGACAATATACAATACTCTGTATAAGTCCCCTGAGTCTAATAACTCAAACTCTGTGTGTCGTATGTTGAAAACTGTACTTATGGTTAAGAAGAATTACACCGCTGTTTAATGCTCCTTACCTAATCATCAACTGATATAGGTAAACGTCATCGACATAATTTCAAAAAGTTATATCTCACTCTATAAAAATAGACGTACAGATATATCAATTTGAAATTGGTGCATAACAGCGGATATTCAAAACCAAATATTTGCCATCTGGCAAACAACCCAGGTGGTTTCCTTAAATATCACCAATTACAACGAATTCAGATATAATGAGGACAATCACCTAATTCCCAATAACTTACTCCCAATCATCATCTGTAAAACCATATAGATGTGAGATTCATACCTGGTAAATACATACCCTGGAGCAAGTTTCTAATTGGGAAATCAGTTTTCCTTTAACAGTACACAGTGAAACTGAAACATGAATATGTTCCGAAGGGGTATCCGGGTATTCCTAGTAATGCCTCTTCCATTATCCAGATTCACAACTGTAACCGTATATTTCTATGCCATCTCTCTACATCCCTTCATATGTCTTTAGTCATTACCTTTTGTACACCCTCTTAGGCTAAATGGTTTTCTTCCTTCCCTACCGTTCGGCTCCAGCCTATGGTTTGGAAGAAGACTATCCAATAAGCGTAATGGGTGTACTGTCCTAATCCTAGGAGCACTCGCAACGCGAGAGAAGGTGAAGATAAAATACACCTGAATAAACCTTATTCCTATTTCTCCTGAACCAGAATCCATCCCCGAACTGGAACAAGTTCCTTTCGAGTTCGTATATAACCATACGATGGAGTATCCAATAAACTGTGGATCTTCATAGTGATACGGAGTGTCCTGGAGAAATATAAAGGTGAAGTGGGAGTGGTAATGAAATACTTGGTTTGGTCGTGAATAGCAGTCGCAATTTACTTTGCCCTCCTTCTAATCCCTTTATTTGTCTTTACATAATACCTTCTGTACACCACCGTTAGGCTAATTGGTTTTCTTCATTCCTTACCGGTCGGCACCTGCCTATGGTTTGGAAGAAGACTATCCAATTTGCATAATAGGTGTACTATCCCCTAATCTAAGGGGCACTCGCAACCTGAGAGAAGGTAAAAGGAAAAGACAGCTGAATAGTCCTATTCGTTTTCTCCAGAACCGGAAACCATCCTCGAATAAATTCCTTCGAGTTCGTATATAACCATACGATGGTTTTATCCAATGGAAGTGGACGTTCGTGGTAATACGAGGTGTCCTGGAGAAAAGGGTAAAAGTAGGAAGGGCAATGAGGTATGCAATTCTTACAATCCAAAAGTCAGTGTTTTAAGAAGGTTCGGTTAATCATGGTCACTGAGTCATAGTCAAAGGTCGGGTCATGGTTGCTGCCAAAGAGAGAGAGAGAAAAGAAACACTCAGCGTGCACTCTAACCTAGATCAGAATGGTTACCAATTTATCTAATCAGGAAACCTCCCACTGTACTGTCAAATTCTCCTCCAAACCTGAAAGAAGAATTAGTCCGGATCACCCGAGGAGTAAACCAACTCATCAGTATGAATCGGGATCCAACTATCATCGCATGATAACGTGACGGAATCCACTCACGTTATCACACTCCAGAAGGTATGCGCATGCCTGGCAAGTTTCAGTCTCTTTAGAAACTCCCGATGTGATTTTTACCCCAAGCGGCTTATGACCTTGACTAGGTCAACAAAACATAAACCGCCAGTCAAGTTCAACCCGTCATTATTCTGGATTGCATTAAACCCACCTGTACGTGCCCTTGACTAGGTCAACAAAGCTGCACGACTGTCCTAACCAATCCCACTTATGCAACAAACAAGTACCACTTAGCTACCGAACAATACGTCTTGACTAGGTCAACAAACGCAGCACGAATACTAAATAATACCCGTAAGAAATGACGGAGGGCTATGGCTGGTTTTTGGCGAAAAACCTTTGACGTAATGAACTTGATATCGTTGAAGGAACTTGATCAGTCGAAAATACTGTATATTTTAGCAGGCAATTTCCTTAACATCTGCATACATATAGAAGAGTACGGTATTCATAATTCACATATTAGCTAATTGGTCGCAAAATATCAAATTACATGTATTCGACCTTTAAACCGGAAATTCTAGGGAAATTAACTGCATTGCATTACATAGCATATTTTCTATATCTTGCAACCCCTATTTTGAAGTCTATGCAGGTAAAGAGATGCTTGCTCGATCAATACATTGCTCGACCATTACAATTGCTCGTAAACTCATTGAAAGCAAATCTGGTATCAACACAGAAGGGCAACTGCAATTCTAAACATCAAAGGATAACTCATACAGCAGTAACAAGCTACTGAAGAAAGCACAGATCCCAAGGCCACCAACGTGCGGCGGAAGGGCGGCCAAAGCCCACCTCACGCGGCGGTTGCGCGGTGGATCCAGTGAGTCAGCCCCTCGAGTTGCACCACAACTCCTGTGTTAGTACCTGCAGCTCAAAAATGCATACAAAAGTCCAGAAGAGTCCAGACACTTCCACCAGATCATCAAGCTCCTAAACTAGCCTAAAAATTCTAGAACTTTCCCAAACCCTTGCTTAAACCCTAAGCTAAACCCCAACAAACTTGGCCAACAAACTTTGGGAGGGAAAGTCTAATTCAAACCTAAACCTAGGTCTATAAATAAGACCCTAGGCTCACTCATTTCTCATCTTGGAAATCTTGGAAATCTTGGAAAAATCTTGATTCAATCTTGGAGAGTGATAGATTCAACCCATTTTTAGTTTAGCCTTTCTCTTTCTCCATCTTCTTCTTCCTCAAGATTAGTGAGAAATCTTGTAGGAAACCCTAACCCTAGATCCAACCACAATTCAAGATCTTGAGTGCAAGCCAAGCAAGATTCCTTCAACCCTTTTATGAGCCGAGCCGATCTTCCATCGGGCAAGAGATCCAAAGTAGATCCACGATCCACGGAGTCGAGCGAAGCCGAGTCAACGATCGATTTTCTTTCTTCTTGTAGATCTTGAAAGATTGTATTGAAATTGTTGATGAAATAAAAGGTGATATTTTCTTCTATCTTGTTTCTTTTAAATTCCGCATCATGTTATCTTTACTGTTCTTGAATATTGTCTATGTGGTGATGCGTGAGTAAAACTCCGCTCGTTAAGGAGTCGAAACGATCTTTAGTATGATGATGTAGCAAATTTATAATCAATTCTTGAATCCCACGAATGTGTAAACCCTAGCAAGTTCAAGAATCGACAACCCAATTTGATGCGATGCTTTCTTGATCAACATCGCTCAAGATTGGGGTGATCCGATCGTTTCTTGAAATTGTTAGAGGCTAGAATGTGAATGATATCAACAACAGTACAAGGGATAAGATGAAACCCTAGTTTCACGAGAAAACCCTAACTCTTGTTGATGATCATCGATCTAGTATAAACTCTTTCGAAGGACAAGAATACGAAATATTGTAGACTACAACACATCTAAAGATCCTATCGATTCCTACGAGCCTCTTTATCATTCTTGATTGTCGTTTGGAAAATACCATTGAAACCGATTCTTGTTGTTTATAGTTCTTGAATCTTTAGAAAAGATTAGTGACACACGAATACAATTCAATCTTGAATCGAGTTTTCTCTTATTGTTGCTTAACATTTCATTTCAAACAAATAAAAGTAAAAACGAATCTCGAGATCCCTGAGGACGATCCGCACTCATTCATTAACTTCAACTGACACCGTTGTTTGATTGCGGTCAAATATTTTTGGTTGTGATTTCTTTGCTATTTGATACTTTTACATCCAAGAAAACAATTCGATCAAAATGGCGCCGTTGCCGGTGACTATTTGATTCGATATTTCACAACAACACTTTATAACGATCAAAATGGCGCCGTTGCCGGGGATCGCGCGCTAATTCGTTTACATTTTATAGTTTGAAGTGAAAGAATTATGACGTTTCATTTCTTGAAATCAAAATTCGTACAAACTCTTATACGTGTGTTGTGAATTGATTGCATGGTGATCTGGAGCATTCTGTGCTGTGGAAAAATTATTTGGGATATACCAGAGAGCTGGAGATAGTAAAAGGAAGCATCTGAAGAAAAATTGTACAGTGAACCCACCAACAAGCCGCGGAAGGGCGGCGGAAACATGCCTTGTGCGGCGGAAGCGCCGCAGTATTGAGGGTTCTCTGGAAAATTTTCCAGCAGGTGATTTCTTGCTCTCTCCCCTTTCCCTTTTTAGCTCCAACTAATCCTTTCTGCAGGATTCTTTGCAAACAATAGCTGCGCCGCAAAAGCAAATTAAAATTGTGCGTGATTTTGCTTTTCTTGGTTGTTTTGCATATTAAATACGGAATTTAAGGGGCACGGCCAAATCCAAATTAGGTGGGGATTTCATTACCCTTCCTAGGCCCCGAAAACCACCAAACTTGCATCCACATTTACCCCCATTAACTAAAAGAAATCTAGAGATGACTCTAAGGACTGTCGCGCTCATTTAGGACAAGAGAGGGCCGTGGGTAATTCATTGCTTATCCGCGTTTTCCTGTGGTGCCTAAGGCGAGTGTGTCTAAGGCTAGTGGTTATTAATTAGGTCCACTGTAGTGGTGGTTCCTTCCCACTTACCTGGCACTTATCCGGCCACAGGGGGACAAAGAGGCAGTGGAGGATTGATCCTGCGACTTGTCTTTTGGCAGTTAGGAGCGGTCTGGAGCCGGACCTAGGTGACCATTAGATTTTAGGGTTTGTGTGTTGCATTTGGTTATCGCATCATTTTTTCAAAATCCGTCCCTTTTCAAAAGCAAACACCGCATTCATTTTACCCCTAATTATAAGCCAACGCTGCCACTTGTACTAATCCTTTTTAGTACAAGATAGGCTGGACACGGGATTCTAGTGCCCGTTTAGTCCGCGTACCCTTTATCGACTCCGAAGTCGATAATTCTCCATTTACCTTTTCTTTACCTACTACCACACCCACACCGATGGATCCGAATCCATCAAACTTCTTTAACCCCAATCTGCCACCGTCCGTTGGTGCGCAGAATCCTCCACACATTTCTCTTCAGGAAAGATGCTATCCACTTAGAGGTCCTCTTTCGACCTGCTTATCCACACCACCAGCCAACGGGGATAATTTTGAAATCAAGCCCCAGTATATCAACCTTCTACCTAAGTATCACGGACTCGAGACCGAGGACGCTTACGTTTTCATTACCAAATTTGAAAACGTATGTGCTATGATGGGTACGTCTCAACTTTCTGTGGATGCGATGCGTCTACGACTTCTTCCTTTTACCTTGTGCGATATAGCCGAGAAGTGGCTATATAACACCACCGCACACTCCATCACAAATTGGGAAGAATTCGTCGCTGCATTCCTAAAGAAATTTTACCCAGTCCAGAAGACGGCTCGAATCCGTAGCGAATTAAACCAATTTGCCCAGCTCCCTACCGAACCATTTTCAAAGTACTTTGAACGTTTCAAGGATCTAATGGTTCAATGTCCTCATCACGGCATCCCGAGATGGGAGCTTTGCCGAATCATTTATGAGGGCAGTAACCCTAGCACGAAACAAAGCCTTGAGAATATGTGTTAGGGTACATTTATGACTAAAGACGATGGGGAAGCCTGGCGATACTTAGAAGAGTTCGCTGAAAAATCACTAATTTGGGAGAGTGAAACCCAACCATTGAATAGGGGTGGCATACACCAAGTAGATGTGTCCATAGGTGTTCGAGCAGAAATGGCAGCAATGCAAAAGAAGCTCGACGCTATGGAACACAAATTTGCAGCAGCCTCCCTAAACCCGGTATCACTCCCCAAAACTGTTTGTGGGTGCTGTTCTGATCCGTCTCATTTGACGGAAGAATGTCCGTTTCAGGGTCGTGAGCATACCAATGCCGCATTTCAAAGACCTAGAAACGACCCTTTTTCTTCCACATATAATCAGGGGTGGAGGAATCACCCTAACTTTACTTGGAACCAATCACAATCACAAAACACGGTTCCAAACCAAAACAATTTCCAAAGGGTCCCTCCACCACAACAGCAGCCACAACTTCAACTCACTCAGCACCCCTTTCAAGCACATAATTTTCAAAATCAGGTCAACACACCTGCACTGTCTAGTCCTTTACAGTTGACCGGAACTGATGAATCCTCTTCTTTTGCACAATACATGAATTTGATCTTATCAAATATCATGCAAGTTTCGGCTGAGGTGAAATCTTCCGTCGATGACATGAAGAAAAACTCTGCGTCCCAAAACGAGAGTATTAAATCAATGGAAGAAGAAATTGCACGATTAAAAGCCGAACTGAGTGCAAGAGAGAAAGGGAAACTTCCAGCTCAATCCTTGCCCAATCCTGGTTATTCACATCATGTGAATGCAATCACCACATTGAGATCTGGAAGAGTGCTTGACAATCATGTTGGGGAAGAAGTTGATGATACTGAAAATCATATCAACACCCCGGCTGAGACCTTTCCACACACACACACTTCTGACCCCAGTTCTTCTACCCCACCAATTTCTTCCGAGCCGATTCTCCATTTCCCAAAAGGCTCGCCATTACAGCCCACCTCTTTTACCCCTCCTCGGACGATTCCCACTTCTATTCAGGGATCGGTTCTACACACACTTCCTTCTCCCATGGACCCAGCGCTTATTGCTAAAGCACCTTACCCGAATCGGTTAAGGGCTAACACACTAAGTCCACAGATGGAGAAGATCACTGAGATGTTTAAACAGGTTAACATCAATATCCCTCTTCTAGATGCTATCCAACAAGTACCTGCATATGCGAAAGTTCTTAAAGATTTTTGCACTAGAAAGAGGAAGAAACAAATGCCCAAGAAGATATTCATGGCAAAAACAGTAGAAACGGCTTTCCCCCAGCAATTACCGAGGAAACGTAAGGATCCTGGATATCCTACGATTTCCATCTCTATTGGGGAGAAACACATTAACCGTGCTCTACTAGATCTTGGGGCAAGTGTTAACCTGCTTCCTTTCTCAGTTTATGAGCAGTTAGGAATCGGAGAGTTGAAACCATCTCCATGCACTTTACAGATGGCTGACCGATCAATCACCAGACCTAGGGGTGAACTAGAGGATGTGTTAATAAAAATCGGGGAATTTATTTTCCCTGTAGACTTTATTGTAATTGATACACAGCCTGTAGCGAACTCACGGAATCAAATTCCGGTGATTTTAGGTCGCCCCTTTTTGGCCACTTCCAATGCTATCATCAATTGTCGTAATGGTTCTATGACCTTATCCTTCGGGAACAGGACAATTGAGATGAACATTTATAAGTTAGGAAGTGTACCCTCTGAACCTACTGCTCAGATCTGTTCTGTCGACTTAATGGATGTCGACAGCAGCGAAGTTGATGATCCTCCTGATACCGATCTTGACTCTTTTCATACGTTGTTGGTTGACCCAATTATGTATCATACGGAATCTTCCACTGAGATGTCCGGGTCAACAACTAACACTGATTATGAACTGCTTTTAGAGTCTGAAGATCACCCCGCACCTTGTGATGACATTATTCTTCGGGGTATTGATGAAACTTTTGAGGAGATCTTCGCTGATGAACTCGCATTTTTAAATAACACGGGTGTTGAGATGAATCATCTCCCAATCAATGAAATTGAACCTCCACCCCTTCTTCTGAAATGTAAAAAGAATGCGAGTAATCCATCACAAACACTGCTTCGTCTCTCCAATATGAGACGCACACACATTCTCTTCCACCACTTACTTTTTCCCCATTTCTTCTTCCACCAACCCGAGCACTGCATTGATAAAATTTTCGAATGGTTGGTGTTAACTTTCGGCCTTTGTAAAGCTTGGCATCGACCACTGATTTTTGACCCCCACTTGTGATTTTAAAAGATTAACATTGCATAACTCAAGTTTGGGGGGTATGTTTTTCTGGCTCTTAAAAAGAAATTTTTACAAAATTTTGAGCCAAAAATAAGTTTGGGGGAGGGTCTTCACTTATATATTTTGCCCCCACTAATAATTCTCCCCAGATTTACAGATTTTTGTAGGTATAACTGTCGGCAACAGTGAGGACACTGTTGAAAACAAGTTTGGGGGAGGTTTGTGCTTATTTTCGCATCATTTGCATATCATCTGCATAAGCACAAAACATTTCTTTTAAAATCTATAAAAATTGAAAAATTTCAAAACCCATAAAAATTTAAAAATTTTAAAAATATAAAAATAATTTTAATACTTACACTTTTTGTATATAAATAAGATAATGAAAGTTTAGACAGTGAAAAATTACATCCATGAGATTGGAAAAATTTAAGAAAACTAAGAAAATTAGAAGTTTTCTTATACGAACTAGTAATAAGTAGTTATGAGCCGTTGTCCCAAGGGTTAGTAAGATGAAGGACGTCACTAATCTGAGGATAAAAATAAGTCTGAAAAATAGTTTCTATTCTGGAAGCCAAACATTTTGAACGTTGCTACCCTGCTATTCGCACTTACACACGTCTTGAAGCCTGGGATAGTAGAGGATACCTTGAAATGCTCTTGTCTTAAAGCCAAAAGTATGAAAAAAAAAATGTGTTTTAAAATGGTGAGAAAAATGGACACTGGTTTTGTTATCACCAAAGGCAATAAAAATATATAGCAAAAGGGTGTTTCTTCACCTAGTGCCCCAAGGTCAACTGGTCTGGGAGTCACTGCTATGCCTGAGGTGGTGCAAGACTAGGAAAATACACCAAGTTAGCAAGCACATCAGTAATCGGTCGGTTAGTACCTCAAGAAGTATTAACGGTCGCATGAAAGTGTGTAAGCAATCTCGTTTGCCAAGAAGTACTGAGGTAGAAGGGCAAGAGTATGATAGCTTGAATTGAATTCTCCGGGTGTAGGGATGTCTTTACACACACGCAGGGTGATATGATCGATGTTTGGAATAAAGATAGGGATGAATAATAAGACGATGTTTTATTGAGGGAGGACGTGATTTCTGACATCTTTTCATGACCATTAAGATAGGGCTCATGACAACCGAAAAGCTAGCTTAGTTGGAAACCCTAATCTTCAAAGTCTTTCTTTTACAATTCTTTTCTTTAAATGTAATATTCATGATCTTGCTTTTATTTTTGGATTTTGTGGGTGCAATCCGCTGAAAACCCTCAGGAGACAACACTCCTCCTACTAGGGACACCTAGAGGTTTAAAGGCTTGTTGCACGTGCTCAGTGCAATCGTGTTGCCTACGAAAGTGTGCTAGTTAGTTTTTCTCTTTCTTTGTTTTCTCCTTCTCTTTTTAATAAAACATTCTCTCGAGACGATCGAAATTAAGTTTGGGGGTATTTGATCAGTCGAAAATACTGTATATTTTAGCAGGCAATTTCCTTAACATCTGCATACATATAGAAGAGTACGGTATTCATAATTCACATATTAGCTAATTGGTCGCAAAATATCAAATTACATGTATTCGACCTTTAAACCGGAAATTCTAGGGAAATTAACTGCATTGCATTACATAGCATATTTTCTATATCTTGCAACCCCTATTTTGAAGTCTATGCAGGTAAAGAGATGCTTGCTCGATCAATACATTGCTCGACCATTACAATTGCTCGTAAACTCATTGAAAGCAAATCTAGTATCAACACAGAAGGGCAACTGCAATTCTAAACATCAAAGGATAACTCATACAGCAGTAACAAGCTACTGAAGAAAGCACAGATCCCAAGGCCACCAACGTGCGGCGGAAGGGCGGCCAAAGCCCACCTCACGCGGCGGTTGCGCGGTGGATCCAGTGAGTCAGCCCCTCGAGTTGCACCACAACTCCTGTGTTAGTACCTGCAGCTCAAAAATGCATACAAAAGTCCAGAAGAGTCCAGACACTTCCACCAGATCATCAAGCTCCTAAACTAGCCTAAAAATTCTAGAACTTTCCCAAACCCTTGCTTAAACCCTAAGCTAAACCCCAACAAACTTGGCCAACAAACTTTGGGAGGGAAAGTCTAATTCAAACCTAAACCTAGGTCTATAAATAAGACCCTAGGCTCACTCATTTCTCATCTTGGAAATCTTGGAAATCTTGGAAAAATCTTGATTCAATCTTGGAGAGTGATAGATTCAACCCATTTTTAGTTTAGCCTTTCTCTTTCTCCATCTTCTTCTTCCTCAAGATTAGTGAGAAATCTTGTAGGAAACCCTAACCCTAGATCCAACCACAATTCAAGATCTTGAGTGCAAGCCAAGCAAGATTCCTTCAACCCTTTTATGAGCCGAGCCGATCTTCCATCGGGCAAGAGATCCAAAGTAGATCCACGATCCACGGAGTCGAGCGAAGCCGAGTCAACGATCGATTTTCTTTCTTCTTGTAGATCTTGAAAGATTGTATTGAAATTGTTGATGAAATAAAAGGTGATATTTTCTTCTATCTTGTTTCTTTTAAATTCCGCATCATGTTATCTTTACTGTTCTTGAATATTGTCTATGTGGTGATGCGTGAGTAAAACTCCGCTCGTTAAGGAGTCGAAACGATCTTTAGTATGATGATGTAGCAAATTTATAATCAATTCTTGAATCCCACGAATGTGTAAACCCTAGCAAGTTCAAGAATCGACAACCCAATTTGATGCGATGCTTTCTTGATCAACATCGCTCAAGATTGGGGTGATCCGATCGTTTCTTGAAATTGTTAGAGGCTAGAATGTGAATGATATCAACAACAGTACAAGGGATAAGATGAAACCCTAGTTTCACGAGAAAACCCTAACTCTTGTTGATGATCATCGATCTAGTATAAACTCTTTCGAAGGACAAGAATACGAAATATTGTAGACTACAACACATCTAAAGATCCTATCGATTCCTACGAGCCTCTTTATCATTCTTGATTGTCGTTTGGAAAATACCATTGAAACCGATTCTTGTTGTTTATAGTTCTTGAATCTTTAGAAAAGATTAGTGACACACGAATACAATTCAATCTTGAATCGAGTTTTCTCTTATTGTTGCTTAACATTTCATTTCAAACAAATAAAAGTAAAAACGAATCTCGAGATCCCTGAGGACGATCCGCACTCATTCATTAACTTCAACTGACACCGTTGTTTGATTGCGGTCAAATATTTTTGGTTGTGATTTCTTTGCTATTTGATACTTTTACATCCAAGAAAACAATTCGATCAAAATGGCGCCGTTGCCGGTGACTATTTGATTCGATATTTCACAACAACACTTTATAACGATCAGAACTGCATAGCTTTTTATAAATATATAGTGGCGAAAACCTTTGCAAAAGAGGTCACTCCCGGTGAAGGGATCTCGGCTCTTTCCCCGTAGAATGAGGTGCAGGATATTCCAACTGAATACCACGATGCAAAGCAAAAGGCAATCGACTATAGTGAAGTTATTACCCTGACGCAAACTTCTGTCCAAGGGGTCACTCCCGGTGAAGGGATCTCGGTCCTTGCCTCGTCGACTGAGGTGCTGGATATTCATAACCGAATACCACTGTGCAAAATAAAAGAGAACATCCTTGCAATAACAGCTTTTAAAAAAAAGTTCCAACAACATCAGAATAGGTTTGTTTAGCTTGCATTGATCCGAATCAATGCAGTCCCATCAATTGATCACACCTATAAAGAACGAAAATAATGATGTACGTATATGCCATCCACATTCGCCACTGGGTCCCGTCATTACCCGTTAGGTTACTTAACTAACGACAGAGCGGGGACTGGACTAGAGCGGATGCAAAACATATACAACATCTACTAGTATATATATCAATATATAATAATCGCTCAAGGCGTGATAAAATGCAACATCACAGAAATGTAATAAGCATCACAGAACAATACAGATATCTGGGATCCCCGGGTTTCATAGAGCTGCTACTGAAACCCGACGTTCCCCTGGTCGTGTGGATAGCCTGTGCAATGAAATCCTAGACCCCTACGGGCGCGACAAGTTACCCGCCAAAACCTGAAGCGAGGCAGCCCTCTTCAACAACGTGAATGGACTACCCAGCACTTCACGGAATCCGGTAACTTGGGCACCCCTCCTTGGGTCAACCTGTACCCCCTACGAGTGCGGCGAATAGCCCGCCAATTCTATAGTGAAGCCCCTTCCGTCTCAACGCCATGAGATGCGGGCCTGTTGCCTTCTAGATCCCGGCTATCCGTGCACCCCACCATGGGGTAATCCTAGTACAGAAAGTAAAATATACATACAACGGGTACATCGACCTCAGCCCGGTCGTGCCCCAAAAGAATAATATACAAACAGGCAGTGACGGCAGTCCACATATTGGACGCTCGCCCCGCAATATCAAATATACATATAAAAACCAAAAGTGTACTAACATTGCATCCAGGCTATCCACCACGACAAATCCTCAACACCACAGCACAACACAGAACATCAACGTGAATGTCACATTCGCAAATCCGTCTAAAAGGGCTATAGCAGTTAGACAGGATTTACCAATCAAGTGACATTCACGGTCGCAGATATAATGTAAATACTGTGAACTAACATGTTTAAAATTTTCGATCGACTAAATATACCGAAGTGGGCCCCAAGCACAACTGTAGCACTCAAAGAAAATCTAGGCCCAAACAGAACATACCAAAAACCCTATTTCCATGTCAGAAGCTCACTGTAAAAATTTGGTGCAGTGAACAGTTTAAATGGCGGCGGAACCGCGGCCAATGCGTGGGTTTGGCCGCTGTTCCACGGTGGAACAGAGCCATCGAGCTACCAAATTTTCACAGAATGCATAAAAAACCCTGCACGTATTTTTACAATGTACCAAATAATTTTTAGAGCACAGCAAAAATTCGACAGAAACTAATGCATGGAAACGCGGTTTTTGGAAAATCCGTTCGATCGAACTTGTAAACACGTTAGAGTAAGCTAGAATAGGTTAATGGCATAGCTCTGATACCATGTAGGACCACGGCAGTGCCCCGGCCATCAGAACGAGGACAAAATGCTGAAACAAAAACTTTTCTATATCTACAAACCGGCGCTACCACGGACTATAAACCTGGATCGGACCATTAACCTACTACTAGCTAACTGAAGAAAGGGTAGAGAGATATACCGAGCGATCCGTGTCCTTCGGTCTTTTCGTCGTCATCCCGATCTCCCCGCGGAATCTCCGGTCTTCACCTCCTTGTCGGAAGGGCACCACATCGCCAGGTTCTTTTACGGGCTCCCATCTCTGGACCGAGGCAACTCGGGCACGAAGTTGGCGAGTCGACGTGTCCAAGAATGCTGTAGGATAGTGTAGAACTCTTTTGTCTCAATGGGGTTAAGGAAGTTGCCATATCGATGTGGAGGAAGAGTAGTAAGCTTTTTGGATGAACTAGAGAATTTTTGTGGCAAGCAAAAGAGATCAATTTCTCTACTCAAATTTTGGACAGCCCCTACAAGTGTGGTCGGCCATGCTTGGTGAAGGAGAATGGGAGTGATGTCAAAAAGGGGGGGGGGTTTAGCAATCATACAAGAAAGAGAGAGAAAGGTGATAATTAAGAATCATCATCACAACAAAGTCCACACTCATAAACCCATCACCAATCTCATCAAAACAAAAGTCAAGTAATGATGAACCAAGAAGTCAAATGATGGTTGAAACATCATGAAGCAACAACTTACAAAAAACACCCTCCACTTTGCTAATTTGCACATTTGCAAATAAGCCCCTCCACACCAATTTTCAGCCAAAGAATGAACAAAGGAAAAATGACCGAAACGGAAAGAAAACTGGCAACTTCAGAATAACGATCCCGTAATAAATTACAGGAAAACCCCGCGACTGTATATACATACCTGCATTTGTATTGCGACCGAATACAAATGCAATGAGGCAAAATCTACACTGTACAATACTAGGATCCGGCTTAAACCAAAGCCCGCTAGTATTATCCGTCCGATCATGATCCATGCAATACCGCACGTATAAGATCGCCATATCTCCATACGACCTCTACAGCTTTTCGCCCGAAACTTGAGAAACTGTCTGTGGGGGACTCTAAAGACTCGTCAATACTTTGGCTGTGGATTTAACCACTAGCACGTCAGAGATATTAGCCATACGTAACGAGCTACCAGGTATTGACCAAAAGGGAGGTCGATGAGCGAACTCATCCTGACACCCTACTGAGCCTGTCAGTGAGAATATCCGTACAGTCCGGTCCGTTCGTCTATGAGCATCGCATGGCGGGCCTAGGGGGTTGGTAAAAGTCAGACCCCCAAAAGCGGTACAAGTCATGTCGGAGTGTAGCCCAGAACACCCTGAGATATTACTGGAATACCTACCAGTAAATCTCCTGCCTTGGCCAAGGACTTCGTGTAATGGCTCTCCTAGACACAGCGCGACCTCACCCCCAATACCGGAAGACACGAACCCCTGCAGATCCGCTCACTGCCTCCATGTGGCTCGGGACTGTACCCAACTAAAACCTGTTTGCACGACTCCTTTGAGCCGTGGTAGGGTAGTAATCAAAGTACAGTGGGAACTCACACGAGACAAATGACGACCTCAGGTCGATGAACTAACCTGTACACATGTCACCAGGGAACTGCTATCCGACGTTAGGTATAAGACCAACTAGCATGTTCCCGGCGAGTCCTGTCCGGTGTACTCATAACCCAATGAGCACCTGTATACATCTTAGATGAACCAACTGACACCAGTGGCTTATGAGACCGGCCACCGCCCCTCGTCGGGGTCTCGACTGTTTACACTAGTCTACTCTGGAGTATCGATGCCCTGTCTCGAAAACTCCTACGACTAGGGACCTTTTAAGGATGTGCTTATAGACCCCAGCTCCCACGTATATGATCGCCATCATACTACTGGCCGTCAAGCAAGAATCCTAAGGGCTCTATCAACGCGTAATAGAGACCTATAAGGTCACCCAAAGCAGTACACGATGATAAAGATAAACCAGATAGCATACTATCATCTTGAGTAAGACTGTCCTACCGGCATAGGTCCTCCCTCAATCATTGCAATCACGTGCCTGTGATCCAATAATTGACTCTGAGGGCACTATCTCCAACACTTAGCACCTTCACTATGTTTTCTAAGGCATCTAGCATGCAATTTTAAAAAATCTAGAGAGCAAAGCAACCCAAACTAGGAATCTAACTAGAGAATTAGGGTTAAGATATACAAGTAAACATCTTTACTCTATGTGAATAAGGAATACAACCTTTGTATACCGGTCCTTCACTTCTAAAGCTCCGTGTAGTAGTACATTTTCTCCAAGTAGTGGTCTCCCGGACTCTCGTTAGGCTCCACTAGGCGAAAGGAACAAGCTTGCTTGAAGAACTTCGAGGCCGAAGATGATCTACGTCGAGCAATCTCCAACTCAAGCTACCTCTTCACTAATTGATGAACTAGTGAAGAAACAACAGCAACAACTGAGCCTTTTATCCCAAGCATAAGGGGTAGGCTACATGAACCAACATGAGAATCACGCCGGGTCCAACACATGAATCCTCTGTCTCCACTCACTTCTATCGAACAATATACTTTCATTGAGTCCTTTGGCAACCATATCGTTTCGTATCACCTCCATCCATGTTTTCTTCGGTCTCCCTTTTGCCCTTTTGCCATTACCCATATCGAGGTATCTATTCGTCGAACCGGTGCTTCTATAGGTCTGCGTCGCACATGACCAAACCATCTAAGCCGGTTTTCCCGCATCTTCTCCTCCACGGGTGCTACACCAACTTTTGCACGAATATCCTCATTTCGCACCTTGTCTTTTCTAGTGTTACCGCACATCCAACGAAGCATGCGCATCTCCGCTACGTGCATCTTCTGTGTATGATGCTTCTTAGGAGCCCAGCATTCTGTACCATATAATAAGGCAGGCCGAATAGCGCTCCGATAAAACTTCCCTTTCAATTTTAACGGAAAGTTACGATCACACAAAATCCCTGTTGCACTCCTCCATTTCAACCAACCAGCTTGGATCCTTTGATTAACATCACTATCGATCTCCCCATTCCTTTGGATGATGGAACCTAGATATCTAAACTGGTCGCTCGGTGATATCTCTTGCCCTTCCAATGTTATACCAATATGGTTTTGATTTCTCTGGCTACTAAATTTGCAGTGCATATATGCTGTCTTGGACCTGCTCAATCTGAATCCCCGAGATTCCAATGTTTGTCTCCATAATTCCAATTTGGCATTAACCCCTGCTTTCGTCTCATTTACTAGAACAATATCATCAGCGAATAGCATACACCAAGGGACTTCATCTTGGATAGTTCTAGTAAGCTCATCCATCACGATGGTAAACAGGAAAGGACTTAATGCAGATCCTTGATGTAAACCAATAGTAATCGGAAAATCACTTGTTAAGCCACCGCAAGTTCTGACATTTGCCACTACTCCGTCGTACATATCCTTGATTATGTCAATATACTTGACGGGGACCCCCTTTTTCATCATTGTCCCCCATAATACCTCTCTAGGTACCTTGTCGTACGCTTTTTCTAAATCAATAAATATCATATGCAAATCTCTTCTCCTCTCTCGAAAGCGCTCGACAAGTTGACGAAGCAAATGAATCGCCTCTGTCGTCGATCGTCCAGGCATGAACCCAAATTGGTTCTCTGTTATCTTAATATCCTTCCTTAGCCTGTGTTCAATCACCCTCTCCCAAAGTTTCATGGTGTGACACATTAGTTTTATTCCACGGTAGTTTGAGCAACTTTGAATGTCACCCTTATTCTTGTAGATAGGTACAAGGATACTTTTCCTCCATTCATTTGGCATCTTTTTTGTCTGCCAAATCTTATTAAACAGATCTGTCAGCCATTTAACGCCTATTTCGCCTAAGCATCTCCAAATCTCGATAGGATTCCCGTCAGGACCAACCGCTTTTCTTAAACCCATTCTGTTCAAAGCTTCTTTAACCTCAGTAAGTCTTATTTTGCGCATGAAATCACGATTTATATCTTGAGATTGAATGACAAGTCCATCCAAATTCTTAGTAAAGCTCTCATTGAACAATTTGTCAAAATAATCTCTCTATCTTTCCTTGATATCCTCATCTCGAACTAAAACCTTCTGATTTTCATTTTTGACACACTTCACCGCACATAAGTCTCTAGTCTTCCTTTCCCGCATTCGAGCAATCCGGTATATATCATTTGCAGCCTCTTTAGTGTCTAATTTCTCGTACACCTCCTTGTAGACCTTAGATTTAGCTTCCCGAACAGCTTTCTTAACTTCCTTTTTAGCCATTTTGTACTTCTCAAATCTCTCCACATCTTTACTTTTCTTCAAATCTTTATAAGAATCCCTTTTAATTTTAATAGCAGCCTTTACATCTTCATTCCACCATGATATGTCCTTAGATGGTGGAGCACCACCTCTCGACTCACCAAGTGGATCTCTAGCTACTTTCTTGATACAACTAGCCATTTTGTTCCATGTTTTGTCTGGATCATCTTCCGACTGCCAATCCGCTTCTTGTACTACACGATCTATAAAAGCCTTTTGATTACCTTCTTTCAATCGCCACCATTTAATTTTAGGCTCTACCTTACGTCTAATCTTCCTAGGTTCTCTTCTAAATCGAAAATCTAGAACTAAAAGTCTATGTTGAGTAGTTACACTCTCACCTGGCACTACCTTACAGTCGATACAACAACCTCTATTCTACAGACTAACCTGTACCAGTGTCATCAGAGAACTGCTATCTGATGTTAGGTATAATACCATCTAAGAGTTCTCGGTGAGTCCTGTTCAGTGTACCCAGTCTCCACTGAGCACCCGTATACCATCTTTGATGTCAAACACCAATGGATATGGGATCATCCATCGCCCATCAAATGGGTCAAGAAGCGTATACGCTAGTCTACTCTGGAATATCGATGTCCCATCTCGATACTCCCTCGACCAGGAACAATTAAAGGATGAACTTGTGGACTACCCTGGCCCCACTAGTATGATCTGCATCATAATCCTCGTAGTCAAGTATACATCCTAAGGGCTTTACCAATATGTGAGAGAAATACGGTATCACAATACTAGTCTACATGTTAAGATAAAGAGCAACCAGATAGCATACTATCATGTCGAGCAAGAAAGTCCTCCCTATATATGTCCAAGCATCCATTGTAATATACAATCATGTACAACAATGGCCTCTAGGGAATATATATAACTAACACTTTGGAAGTCTAGGAGAGGTCTAGTGCTTGACCTAGGAGACCGTAGTTCTAGGGTTGATTGTGCATTTTGTGTTTTATTGAGTCAAGCCTCACGTCCAACACCTTTTTGAAAAAAAAACCATTTAAAAATCATTCTCATACACGCTGCCACGTGCGCTAAACCCGCTTAGTGCATGATCGGCTGGACATGGGATTCTAGTACCCGTCTTGTCCGCGTTTCTGCTATCGACTCCAAAGTCGGTACTTCTTCATTTTCTTTTCCCCCTCCACCCACCACATCGACCGAGATGGACGGTTCTCCATCAGATTTTACCAACACACCCCTGCCACCACACGTAGGTGCGCAAAATCCACCGCGCATCTCTTTCCAAGAAAGATGCTACCCGATACGCTGTCCCCATCCTACTTGTCTATCTATCCCACCAGTCAATGGGGATAATTTTTAAATTAAACCCCACTTCATCAACCTGTTGCCCAAATTTCACGGGCTTGAATCCGAAGACGCATACGTTTTTATCACCAAATTCGAAAACGTATGAGCAATGATGGGCATTACACAACTTTCTATGGATGCTATGAGATTACGTCTTCTCCCCTTTACCTTGTGTGACCTGGCAGAAAAATGGCTTAATAGCACTGCCGCACACTCTATCGCTAAATGGAACGTATTCGTTATAACATTCCTTAAGAAATTTTATCCCAATCACAAGACTGCCCGTGTTCGAAGCGAGATTAACCAGTTTACCCAACTTCCCAACGAACCATTCTGGAAATACTTTGAACGGTTCAAGGATCTTCTTTTACAATGCCCCCATCACGGAATTGATAAATGTAAACTTTTCCTAATTATATATGAGGGTGTTAATCCTGCCATAAAACATATGCTTGAAACCATTTGTTAATGCCATTTCATGTCTAAAGACGATGGTGAAGCTTGACAATTTCTGAAAGATCTCGCCGAATAAACTTTGTAGTGGGAAAGTGTTAGACCAACATCGTCTAGGGAAGGTATCCATCAGCTCGACGTTTCCATCGCAGTGAAAGCCGAAATGGCCGCGATGCAAAAGAAACTCGATGCTATCGAAAACAAATTCACATATGCCTCCCTAAACCAAGTTACGCTTTCCAAAACCGTGTGTGGTTGCTGTTCCGACCCCTCACACTTAACGGAAGAATGTCCTTTGAGTCCACCTTTTAAAGGTCAAGAACAAATTAATGCTACTTTTCAGCAACAACCTAGAAACGATCCTTATTCTTCCACATACAATCAGGAATGGAGGAATCATCCTAATTTTGCTTGGAACCAAAACCAAATTCAAAATCAAAACCAGTTCCCAAGCTACTATCAAAGGCCTCCTCCACAGCAACAGCAACCACCACAACCGAGTCAGCACCCCTTTCAACCGCAAACTTTTCAAAATCCGGCCAACAATTTTGCACCTTATAATAATTCTTTCCAAACGGCCGGTACCAATAAAACCTCTGCACTCGAACGTAACTTAGAAACGTTCATTAACTAATCGACACAAATGATGGCTAATTTAACAACTTCTATCCAAACGTTAGTGCAACACACCGCTTCTCACGGTGAAAGCATAAAATCGATAGAAGCACAACGTGCACAGTTAAATGTCGCAATTGTAGGGTGTTTTTCGTCACCCCATTGAGATGGGAATACGCGCGCGCTTGTCAGGCGCATTACAGATTCCCCCTACCTAGGGTAAGCTAGGGTTTATTGATTGTGGGGATCCGAATCTCCGGCAGCCACGGACTAAGCTGTCGTTAATTACCCCTCGCCTTTGGAACGAGAGAACCACCGATTAACGGATCAAACGGGTCATGCGAACTCGATGTACAATGTACGCGTGTTGTGTTTTGAAAGGGGTTTTGGATATATCGGGGGCCCCGCATGTTGGAGATAGTTCCTTTAGAGTCAATTATTGGATCACAGGCACGTGACTGCAATGATTGAGGGGAGGACCTATCCCAGTAGGACAGTCTTACTCGAGATGATAGTATGCTATCTGGTTTATCTTTATCATCGTGTACTGCTTTAGGTGACCTTACGAGTCGCTATTACACGTTGATAGAGCCCCTAGGATTCTTGCTTGACTGCCAGCAGTATGAGGGCGATCATATAAGTGAGAGCTGGAGTCTATAAGCACATCCTTAAAAGGTCCCTAGTCGTGGGAGTTTCGAGACAGGGCATCGATTCTCCAGAGTAGACTAGTGTATACAGTCGAGACCCCGACGAGGGGCGGTGGCCGGTCTCACAAGCCACTGGTGTCAGTTGGTTCACCTAAGATGTATACAAGTGCTCATTGGGTTATGAGTACACCGGACAGGACTCGCCGGGAACCTGCTAGTTGGGATTATACCAGACGTCAGATAGCAGTTCCCTGGTGACATGTGTACAGGTTAGTTCATCGACCTGAGATCGTCATTTGTCTCGTGTGAGTTCCCACTGTGCTTTGATTACAACCCTACCACGGCTCAAAGGAGTCGTGCAAATAGGTTTTAGTTGGGTACAGCCCCGAGCCACATGGAGGTAGTGAGCGGATCTGCAGGGGTTCGTCTCTCCCGGTATTGGGGGTGAGGTCGCGCTGTGTCTAGGAGAGCCAGAACATGAAAAGTCCTTGGCCAAGGCAGGAGATTTGCTGGTAGGTATTCCAGTAGTATCTCAGGGTGTTCTGGGCTGCACTCCGACACGACTTGTACCGCTTTTGGGGGTCTGACTTTTACCAACCCCCTAGGCCCGCCATGCGATGCTCATAGACGAACGGACCGGACTGTACGGATATTGTCACTGACAGGCTCAGTAGGGTGTCAGGATGAGTTCGCTCATCGACGTCCCTTTTGGTCAATACCTGGTAGCCCGTCACGTATTGGCTTATACCTCTGACGTGCTAGTGGTTAAATCCACAGCCATAGTATTGACGAGTCTTTAGAGTCCACCACACACAGTTACTCAAGTTTCGGGTGAAACGCTGTAGAGGCCATATGGAGATATGGCAGGGTTCGATCAGATACGTGCGGTATTGCACGGATCGTAATCGGACGGTTTTTACTAGCCGTCTTTGGCTTAAGCCGGATCCTAGTATTAAATAGTATAGTTTTGTCTCTTTGCATTTGTGTTCAGTGGGAATGCAAATGCGGGCATGTATTTGCAATAGCGGGGTTTTCCTGTAATTTATTACGGGATTAGTTTTCTGCAATTGCCAGTTTGCATTCCGTTCCGGCCAGTTTTCCTTTGTTATTTCGCGGCCGGACTTTCCGTTGGAGGGGGTTATTTGCAAGAGTGCAAATAACTTATTTGTTGAGGGCTTTCTTGCTTAAGTGAGGCATCATGAGTGCTCTTATCATCATGAGATTCCATTATGGTCTTCTCATTGCTTTTCATGAGATGGGTGTGGAGTTGATTTGGAAAAGAAATGGTTGTGACCATTTTTTTCTTTTTAGCTTATTCTCTTTCTTCTCTTGATTTTATTGATTCCCTTTTCCCACCCGAAAGAAGGGGGCCGGCCACTTGAGTGAGAGGAGAGGATTGATTTTGTGGTGGTGGGATTTTTATTCATCTCATTTTCTCTTTGGCTTGCTTGAAAAATTCCACACACAACTCTCCATAGCTCATTTTCTTCCTCCACCTCCATACATGGCAACTTCTAACCCTCAAGAGACATAGCCTACTACACTAGTCTACAGCAAACCTTGGATGCGTCGGCTAGCCAACTTCACGCCCGAGTTGCCTCGGTCCAGAGGTGGGAGCCCGTAAAAGACTTTGGCGATGTGGTGCCCGTTTCGACGAGGAGGTGACGGACGAAGTATCCGCGGGAGATCGGAGTAGAGACGAAGACCGAAGGACACGGATCGGTTGGTATACTTCTCTACCCGTATTTTACTTTGCTAGTTGCTAGGTTAATGGCCTGATCCGGGTGAAAAGTGCGCGGTGGTGCCGGTTTGCTAGTTTGCAAAGTTTTTGTTTCCGCGTTTCCGGCGTCAGATCGACGGCCGGGGCGCCGCCGCATGCTTACATTGGTATCAGAGCCACGCCATTAACCTTGCCTAGCTTGTTCTAGTGTGTTTACATGTTCGATCGAACGGATTTTCCGAAAACCCATTTTCATTTGCACAGTTTTCTGTCGAAATTTTTTTGGCTCCAAAATTTTTTAAGTACATTGCAGTGACATGTGCAGGGAATTCTAAGCATTCTGTGAAAATTTGGTAGCGTGATCTCACTATTCCACCGCGGAACCGCGGCCAAACCCACGTATTTGCGGCGGTTCCGCGGCCATTTTTACTATTCATTGGACCAAATTTTTGCAGTGAGCTCCTGGGTTGAAAATGGGGATTTTGGAATATTCTTTTTGGGCCTAGACTCTCTTTAAGTGCTACAGTAATGCTTGGGGCCCACTTCGATAAATTTGATCGATCGAAAAGTTTAAACACATTAGTTCACTATATTTACATTATATCTGCGACCGTGAATGTCACTTGATCGGTAAATCCTGTCTAACTGCTATAGCCCGGTTAGACGGATTTGCGAACGTGACATTCACGTTGATGTTCTGTGATTGTGTTGTGTTGTTGCGGATCGGTCGTGGGGGATAGCCTGGATGCAATGCTATTACTGTTTTGTTTTATATGTACATTTGATATTGCGGGGCGAGCGTCCGACATGTGGACTGCCATCACTGCCTGTTTGTATTATTATTTTGGGGCACGACCTGGTTGCGGTCGATGTATCCGTTGTATGTATATTTTACTTTCTGTACTAGGATTACCCCAAGGAGGGGTGCACGGATAGCCGGGTTCTAGAGGGCAACGAGCCCGCATCTTATGGCTTTGAGATGGAGGGGGCTTCATTCTAGAATTGGCGGGCTATTCGCCGCACTTGTAAGGGGTATAGGTTGATCCAGGAGGGGTGCCCAAGTTACCGGATTCCGTGAAGTGCTGGGTGGTCCATTCACGTTGCTGAAGGGGGCTGCCTCGCTTCAGGTTTTAGCGGGAAACTTGCCGCGCCCGTAGGGGTCTAGGATTTCATTGCACAGGCTATCCACACGACCAGGGGAACGTCAGGTTTCAGTAGCGGCTCTGTGAAACCCGGGGATCCCAGATATCTGTATTGTTCTGTGATGTTGTACATTTCAGTGATGTTGCATTTTATCACGCCTCGAGCGAAAATTATATATTATATATATACTAGTAGATGTTGTATATGTTTTGCATCCACGCTAGTCCAGTCCCCGCTCTGTCGTTAGTTAAGTAACCTAACGGGTGATGACGGGACCCAGTGGCGAATGCGGATGGCATATACGTACATCATTATTTTCGTTCTATTTGGTGTGATCAATTGATGGGACCGCGTTGATTCGGATCAATGCAAGCTAAACAAACCTATTCTGATGTTGTTGGAACACTTTTTCAAAAAGCTGTTATTGCAAGGGCATTCTCTTTTGTTTTGCATCGTGGTATTCAGTTGGAATATCCTGCTCCTCAGTCGACGAGGCAAGGGCCGAGATCCCTTCACCGGGAGTGGCCCCTTGGACAGAAGTTTGCGTCAGGGCAATAACTTCAATATAGCCGATTACTTTTGCTTTGCATCATGGTATTCAGTTGGAATATTCTGCACCTCATTCTACGGGGAAAGAGCCAAGATCCCTTCACCGGGAGTGACCTCTTTAGTAAAGGTTTTCGTCACTATATTTTTAAAAAGCTATCAGTTCCTCCAACGATATCAAGTTCATTACGTTAAAGGTTTTCGCCAGAAACCATTCGTAGCCCTCCGTCGTTTCATATGGATAGTCAATAGTATTCAAGCTGTGTATGTTGGCCAAAGTCAAGGCACAGTGTTTGGTAGCTGTTGGGTATTCATATGCAGCATAGATAGATGCGTTGGTTTGGGACAGCCGTACTGCCATTTTGGCCAAAGTCAAGGGTAGGTACGGGTGGGTTCAAATTAACCTGGATAATGACGGGTAGAACTTGACATGTGACTTATGATATGTTGGCCAAAGTCAAGGTCATAAGAGCATGGGGTAAAAATCCACATCGGAGTTTCAAAAGAACTGAAACTTGCCAGATATGCGCATACCTTCTGGAGTGTGATAGCGTGAGCGGATTCCGTCACGTTATCATGCGATGATGGTTGGATCCCGATTCCCACTGATGAGTTGGTTTACTCCTCGGGTGATCCCGGCTAATTCTTCTTTCAGGTTTGGGAAAGAATTTGACGTTACAGTGGGAGGTTTCCAGATTAGATAAAGTGATAACCATTCTGATCTTGGTTAGAGTGCACGCTGAGTGTTTCTTTTCTCTCTCTTTTTGGCAGCGACCATTGACCCGACCCTAGACTATGACTCAGTGACCAAGTTGACTGAACCTTCTTAACACTGGCTTTTGGATTGTCAGAGTTGCAAACCTCATTGCCACTCCTACTTTTACCCTTTTCTCCAGGACACCCCGTATTACTAAGAACGTCCACTTCCATTGGACAAAACCATCGTATGGTTATATACGAACTCGAAGGAATTCGAGGATGGTTTCTGGATCTGGAGAAAACGAATAGGACTATTCAGTTGTCTTTTCCTTTTACCTTCTCTCAGGTTGCGAGTACTCCTTGGTTTAGGAGTAGTACACCTATTACGCAAATTGGATAGTCTTCTTCCAAACCTTAGGCTGGTGCCGAACGGTAGAGAATGAAGAAAACTAATTAGCCTAAACGGTGTACAGAAGATATTAAGTAAAGACAAAGAAAGGGATTAGTAAGAGGGCAAAGTAAATTGCGACTGCTATTCACGACCAAACCAAGTATTTCTTCGCCAATCCCAAATCACCTTTGTATTTCTCCAGGACACTCCGTGTCACTACGAAGATCCCAAGTTTATTGGATAATCCATCGTATGGTTATATACGAACTCGAAAGGAACTTGTTCCAGTTCGGGGATGGATCCTGGTTCAGGAGAAATAGGAATAAAGTTCATTCAGGTGTCTTTTATCTTCACCTTCTCTCGCATTGCGAGTGCTCCTAGGATTAGGACAGTACACCCATTATGCTTATTGGATAGTCTTCTTCCAAACCATAGGCTAGTGCCGAACGGTAGGGAAGGAAGAAAACCATTTGGCCTAAAAGGGTGTGCAGAAGGTAATGACTAAAGACATATAAAGGGATTTGGAGAGGTGGCAAAGAATTATACGGTTACAGTTGTGAATCTGGATAATGGAAGAGGCATTACTAGGAATACCAGGATACCCCATCAAAACATTTCAATGTTTCAGTTTCACTGTGTACTGTTAAAAGAAAACTGATTTCCCAATTAGACACTTGCTCCAGGGTATGTATTTACCAGGTATGATTCTCACATCTGTATGGTTTTACAGATGATGAGTGGGAGTAAGTTATTGAGAATTAGGTGATCATCCTAATTATATCGGAATTCGTTGTAATTGGTGATATTTGAGGAAGTCACCTGGGCTGTTTGCCGGTCGGCGAACATTTGGTTTTGAATATCCGTCGTTGTGCACCAATTTCAAATTGATATATCTGTACGTCTATTTTTATAGACTGAGATATACCTTTTTGAAATTATGTCTATGACATTTACCTATATCAGTGGATGGTTAGGTAAGGAGCATTGAACAGCGGTGTAATTCTTCTTAACCATAAGTACAGTTTTCAACCTACGACAGACAGTGAATGAGTCACTAGACTCAGGGGACTTATACAGAGTATTGTATATTGTCCAGTGTCCATTAGGACAGAGGGGTTGGTCCTCTTACTGTATTCTGTTTACTTATGACTTCTCTAGTTCTTAGACATGTGCTTCGTAGAAACACAGGGTCTAAGTTTTGAGGAGTTATAGGTATAAGAGTAAAGTAGAGAACCAGATATTGCAAGTATCGAGATTCTTCAAGGTGATTAAAGATGTAGATACTTGTGAATGGTATTCAGTTGATAGTAATGTTTAAGAGAACTTGCTTCTCTTTTAGGTTACTCATAATTGGAAGTACTCCTAAGTTGAGTAACGCTGATCGGCCTCCTTCCATTTTGTTGACATGCACTGGAGACAGCTGCATGATTTAAATCTGGTTCAATTAAATCAGTGCCTCTGTTTCTGTATTGGATATAGAACAGTTCATATCTTGACATTGTTAAGGTACGGGGAGTTGTCTGGCTTATGCTTAAAACCAGACTCTGGATAACTCAAGGCACGTTTCTGTAATGGCTGTTTGTGGGTTGACCCGGGCTATGACGAGGGTTGATATTCTACCATCTGGAAGATCAATAGTGATATTGTTCTTGACTCGCCACAGTTTTAATAAAAATTGATTTTTTCAGAAAACAGTATTGGGAGTATGGTAGAACTGGAAGTGATTCCAGAACCGCAAACGATTACTGAAGATTTGATAAGAACCTAAAGATTCAATCTGGTTTGACATTCCACTAGGCCACTCCGCAGATATGGTGGGTAACCTCAGGAAGTCGAGAGGTACTTCGGTATGCTCAAGGACGGTGGCAGGGAGGTTCTTGTTTACCCAGACTTGCCATTGCTGTTGTTCCAGACTGTGAGACCCGGCAGGAGGATGTGTATAGCGTCGTTCTAAACTAGCTTTAGAAGTGTACGTCTATATGACTCTGCCAGAGGGTTGTCGTAGTCAGTGGGAGCAGCGGAAGCATTGGTGGACATCAGGCTTATGTCTATTTGTAGACTAAAGCAGATATAGCGGAGATAGATCATCTATCTCTGATGTGACAGTCATAGGTTTGACTTCATCAGAATAGGGGATGGAACTGTTAAGAAGGTAGTAGGGTGTGATGTCCTGGTATTTGGATGACATACACAGAGTAGGAAGTGATATTCCTATACTACGATCGGTTATACTTTGGTCGTCACACAGTGGTTTCTCCACATAGAAATTGGATCTTATATCGTACATTCTGGTTACTAGATCTATGGTTTTAGATCTAGATTTGGGTGGTTTCCCAATCAGGGTACTTAGACAGCATTCTAGAAGTATTTAGAATGGACGACTCCTGGCATAGTGGTGTACCTGCAGGTAATGGAGTCACCCTCTCTAAAGGTGTCTTACAGACTAAAGGGGAGAGGGATGCGCATGATTGGCAGATCACTTGCTTAGGCAATTGAGTCAATCATGAGATGTCAAGTACCACACCAGATGTTGTTCTTGCAGTAAGTGCAATAAGTTGATATTCATCCAATCCTGGAGAAACAATCGGAAGCAGTTTTAGAACATAAGTTGATGTTCTAGGGATATGATAACGGCAGCCTCCTTCGGGAGACGGTTATCATTCCAGGCTTCCAAGGTGACCTGGATGGCAGAGTGGCTGTCAGAGTTATAGTTTTCCCTCTAACGAGGCGCAGTATTTTGGACAGGTGGTCCAGGTGGATACTGAGGGAAGGTATGGCGCAGGATACTGATTAAGTTCAGTTGACGATACAGTCTAAGAAGTTTGGATTTGGAGTTCATTTATGAGCTAGGTCCCATCAGATATCCAGACACATTCTAAGATAGATATTGCTCATTTCGGGAGATGGCTTTCTCCGCGAACTTGAGATAAAGATAGACATAGAAAGAAACACCATAACGGATCCACTCACTGAGGCTATTCCTCGAACGCAATAGTTTCGCAAACGAGCTTTGTGAGACTGACTAATAGAGGAGTTGGGTGTTCGGTATCACACGGGCTGTGAGTATGCGACATCGCAATAATTAGCCTTGAGTGCAAGTGGGAGATTGTTGGAGATAGTGCCCTCAGAGTCAATTATTGGATCACAGGCACGTGATTGCAATGATTGAGGGGAGGACCTATCCCAGTAGGACAGTCTTACTCGAGATGATAGTATGCTATCTGGTTTATCTTTATCATCGTGTACTGCTTTTGGTGACCTTACGAGTCGCTATTACACGTTGATAGAGCCCCTAGGATTCTTGCTTGACTGCCAGCAGTATGAGGGCGATCATATAAGTGAGAGCTGGAGTCTATAAGCACATCCTTAAAAGGTCCCTAGTCGTGGGAGTTTCGAGACAGGGCATCGATTCTCCAGAGTAGACTAGTGTATACAGTCGAGACCCCGACGAGGGGCGGTGGCCGGTCTCATAAGCCACTGGTGTCAGTTGGTTCACCTAAGATATATACAGGTGCTCATTGGGTTATGAGTACACCGGACAGGACTCGCCGGGAACCTGCTAGTTGGGATTATACCAGACGTCAGATAGCAGTTCCCTGGTGACATGTGTACAGGTTAGTTCATCGACCTGAGATCGTCATTTGTCTCGTGTGAGTTCCCACTGTGCTTTGATTACAACCCTACCACGGCTCAAAGGAGTCGTGCAAACAGGTTTTAGTTGGGTACAGTCCCGAGCCACATGGAGGCAGTGAGCGGATCTGCAGGGGTTCGTCTCTCCCAGTATTGGGGGTGAGGTCGCGCTGTGTCTAGGAGAGCCAGAACATGAAAAGTCCTTGGCCAAGGCAGGAGATTTGCTGGTAGGTATTCCAGTAGTATCTCAGGGTGTTCTGGGCTGCACTCCGACACGACTTGTACCGCTTTTGGGGGTCTGACTTTTACCAACCCACTAGGCCCTCCATGCGATGCTCATAGACGAACGGACCGGACTGTACGGATATTGTCACTGACAGGCTCAGTAGGGTGTCAGGATGAGTTCGCTCATCGACGTCCCTTTTGGTCAATACCTGGTATCCCGTCACGTATTGGCTTATACCTCTGACGTGCTAGTGGTTAAATCCACAGCCATAGTATTGACGAGTCTTTAGAGTCCACCACACACAGTTACTCAAGTTTCGGGCGAAACGCTGTAGAGGCCATATGGAGATATGGCAGGGTTCGATCAGATACGTGCGGTATTGCACGGATCGTAATCGGACGGTTTTTACTAGCCGGTTTTGGCTTAAGCCGGATCCTAGTATTAAATAGTGTAGTTTTGTCTCTTTGCATTTGTGTTCAGTGGGAATGCAAATGCGGGCATGTATTTGCAATAGCGGGGTTTTCCTGTAATTTATTACGGGATTAGTTTTCTGCAGTTGCCAGTTTGCATTCCGTTCCGGCCAGTTTTCCTTTGTTCTTTCACGGCCGGACTTTCCGTTGGAAGGGGTTATTTGCAAGAGTGCAAATAACTTATTTGTGGAGGGCTTTCTTGCTTAAGTGAGGCATCATGAGTGCTCTTATCATCATGAGATTCCATTATGGTCTTTTCATTGCTTTTCATGAGATGGGTGTGGAGTTGATTTGGAAAAGAAATGGTTGTGACCATGTTTTTCTTTTTAGCTTATTCTCTTTCTTCTCTTGATTTTATTGATTCCCTTTTCCCACCCAAAAGAAGGGGGCCAGCCACTTCAGTGAGAGGAGAGGATTGATTTTGTGGTGGTGGGATTTTTATTCATCTCATTTTCTCTTTGGCTTCCTTGAAAAATTCCACACACAACTCTCCAAAGCTCATTTTCTTCCTCCACCTCCATACATGGCAACTTCTAACCCTCAAGAGACATAGCCTACTACACTAGTCTACAGCAAACCTTGGACGCGTCGGCTAGCCAACTTCGCGCCCGAGTTGCCTCGGTCCAGAGGTGGGAGCCCGTACAAGACTTTGGCGATGTGGTGCCCGTTTCGACGAGGAGGTGACGGACGAAGTATCCGCGGGAGATCGGAGTGGAGACGAAGACCGAAGGACACGGATCTCTTGGTATACTTCTCTACCCGTATTTTACTTTGCTAGTTGCTAGGTTAATGGCCCGATCCGGGTGAAAAGTGCACGGTGGTACCGGTTTGCTAGTTTGCAAAGTTTTTGTTTCCGCGTTTCCGGCGTCGGATCGACGGCCGGGGCGCCGCCGCGGGCTTACACCGCAGAGTTTTTACGGGGCTCACGCTACCCGGATAGCGGGCTGGGGGTCAAGTAGGCTAGCATCCCCCTTGCGGGTTGTGGGGCAGTGCCCCATTAGAAATTTTTTCTAATGGGGGACAGTGTTGTAGAGTATGTGTGTGTGTATACATACATACATACATATATATATATATATATATATATATATATATATATATATATATATATATATAAAGGGAAAGGGCATCCAAAGGATGCGTGGGAGAAAGCGCCAGCGCCTCACGTGGGCGGCACGCGGGCGCTTGGGCGCTGGAGCTATCTCCTTGGGCGCTAGCGCTTTGGACACCAGGGCGCTAGCGCCCCACGTACCTGGCACGTGGGTGCACGGGCGCTGGGGCGCTAGCGCCTCATGTGCTAGGAACGTGGGCGCTCGGGCGCTAGCGCCTCACGTGCCAAGCACATGGGCACTCGGGCGCTCGTGCTTTAGGCGCTAGTGCCTCACGTGCTAAGCACGTGGGCGCTCGGGCGCCGGGCGGCAAAAAGGACTTGGTCCCTGCACTGGGAGCTGTACTCCCAGAAAGAAATACTTATTATTTTGCGTGTGTATATATATATATATATATATGTATATGTATATATATATATATGAAGAGTTAAACTCCTAAGATATTTTTGAAGCTGATAAAGGGGCTTCTCCCCTTGAGCCCTGGATCTTCCCCAAAGTGCGGTCTTTGGAGATGGGTCTCCTTCTTCTTTCTCTGTTGGCCGGCTCTTGGATAACAAGAGGGGTGAGATTTTAAAAATCTCTTTTTTTAAGATCTGATGGAAGATCCAAGCTTCCCTTTATGGGTTTTGTGGTGAAAAACTATTTAGTTTTGGAAAAGGAAGAGAAACTCTTGATTTAATTCAAAAGAAAGAAGAAGGTTTTAGAACCTTGAGGAAGGAGAAAGAGCACAGATCTTAATTTTTTTTTGGGAGAGAGAAAAAGTTGTTGAGATATTTTCATTATCTTTGCCTTTATAGTCTACACACTTTACATATATCCCCTTGAGCTTTACAAAAATGGCATTTTGCCCATCTCATGTTTCATGTGCTATTTCTTTTTGCACATAAGCCATGGGCTTTACAAAAATTTGTCTTTATGCCTATTTTCTTACATTTATTCATAAAATAAAATAAAATAAATACACCAAAATTATTTATTACAAAATTTTTATTTTGGCATGGGGGGAGGCCGGCCGCTTCATGTTCGGGCTCGACCCGGGCATTGGCCTACTTGACCTGGGCTTGGGCCCACTTGGCTTGGGGTTGAATTTTATTTTGACTTGGTCAACCAGGGTGTAAATTTTGACCCCAACAAATTGCCCCCCATCAATAAATGCACACCACATATGTGGGTTGTGCGCATGAAATTGATGGATCTTCTTTCGTGTGGAGGTCGACTCCATTTTGACGACGTGGAGGTTGATGCTGCCCCTTTTGCGACTTGGACGGTCGTTGCTGCCCTTTTAGCGACTTGGACGGTCGGTGCTGCCCTTTTTGCGACGTGGACGGTCGGTTCTGCCATTTTAGCGACTTGGAAGGTCAGTACTGCCCTTTTTGCGACTTGGACGATCGATGCTGCCCTTTTGCGACATGGACGATTTGTTCTACCATTTTTGCGACGTGGACGGTCGGTTCTGCTATTTTAGCAACTTGTACGGTCGGTGCTGCCCTTTTTGCGACTTGGAAAGTCAGTTCTGCCATTTTAGCGACTTGGATGGTCGGCGCTGCCCTTTTTGCGACTTGGACGGTCGGTGCTGCCCTTTTTGCGACTTGGACGGTCGGTGCTGCCCTTTTAGCGACTTGGACGGTCGGCGCTGCCTTTTTTACGACTTGGACGGTCGGTGCTGCCCTTTTTGCGAATTGTACGGTCGGTGCTGCCCTTTTTGCGACGTGGACGGTCGGTTCTGCCATTTTAGCGACTTGGACGGTTGGTGCTGCCCTTTTTGCGACTTAGACGGTCGGTGCTACCCTTTTTGAGACTTGGACTGTCGGTGCTGCCTTTTTTGCAACTTGGACGATCGATTACTTGCTCCGCTTCTTACGGTGTCGGGATTTATTTGACTTGATCCGCTTTCCACGGTGTCAGGATTTGATTTGACTTGTTCCTCTTTCCGCGGTGTCGGGATTGAAGTTGACTTGCTCCGCCTCTTGCGGTGTCGGGATTGAAGTTGACTTGCTCCGCCTCTTGCGGTGTCGGGGTTAATTTATTTGATTTGATTTGTTTTGGAAGTTCCCTACATATCCAGCGGGACTTTCGATCATAGAAGTGCTGCCGGGTGGGACTTTGAATTTGGTTTTTGAGTCGGCATCAGCATTGCTGCACTGGAATAATGCCAGGAGCAACTCATCATTTGCCATGAGGGGATTTCCCTCGTTCCTAGTTTAACGACTTAGGGGTCTATTGGATTAGAGTCTGGAATTTTAGTATTAGGGCAGGCATCAACGTTGCTAACACTGAAGCACATGTACCAGGAGCAATTCATCATTTGTCTTTTCCTGTTGGGGAGTGATGGCTTAGGAGACAGGTTTGGGTCCCTATCACCTAAGACTTTTCAAATTTATGAGTCGTAAGGGTCCCATAAAAGAATTTTCTCCCTACGAGTCGAAAGGATCTCGTAGGTGTACTTTCTCCTTAGGAGTCGTGAGGACTCCTAAATGTGTTTTTTTCTTTGTGAGTCGTAAGGATCCCACGAAGGTGTTTTCTTACGAGTCGAGAGGATCTCGTAAGTTTGTTCTCCTCATGTATTGTGAGGATACATGAGTGGGTCTTCCCAAATGGAGCATAAGTCCAAGGGCGGAGACCGGCCGCTGGACTGGTGATTGCAGTGGGGTATGGGTATGATGAGAATTATTTGAGCCCGTGAATTGAATACGGTAGTCAATTTGGGGACTAACCGTTGGGCCGGGAGAATTTTGAGAAATTGGATTTTGGTTGGCGTCTGCATCGCTGCACTAGAATATGGTACTAGGAGCGACTCATCATTCGCCGTTTGGGGACTTAGAATTTGGATCTTGTTTGGCATCAACATTGCTGCACTGGAATAATACCAGGAGCAACTCATCATTTTCCCCGGGAGGACTTAGGATTTGGTTTTTGGGTCGGCATCAGCACCGCTAACACTGAAGCAATGCCAGGAGCAACTCATCATTTGTCGTTGGGAAAACTTGGGATTTGGGTTTTTGGTCGGCATTAGCACCTCTAACACTGAAGCGAAATCCCAGGAGCGACTCATCATTTGCCGTTGCCCGTTTGGGAGCGATGGGTCAGGAGACAGGTTTAGATCCCTATCACCTAAGGCTTTTCAATTTTATGAGCCGTAAGGGTCTCATGAAAGCATTTTCTCCCTACGAGTCGAGAGGATCTCGCAGGTGTATGTTCTCCTTAGGAATCGTAGGGATCCCTAAGTGTGTTGCTCCTTTGTGAGTCGTAAGGACCTCACACAGGGATTTTCTCCTCACAAGGTTGAGAGGACTTTGCGAGTGTATTTTATCTCTTTTCACGAGTTTGCGTCCTTTCGGGTTTTCACAAACTCGCCGGCAGTCCTGCTATTTTTACTCACGGAGCCCTTTCGGGTTTTCATCCGCGCCCGTTTTGCTTGTGGACATACCATTTTTTTTGTTTTTTTTTCGCTGGTGGGACTTTAAAAGTAGTCTCACCGGCAGGACTTGGGAGAGATAGGGTTCGTTTACGCCCGTGGATTTTATACGGTTTTACAGGATGCATGATCTAGACCGTAGGGCTGGTGTGCTCAATTCGCCTGCGACTTGGAGTATTCAAACGTAGTATTTCTTGAGATATCGGCCATTGATAGGTGGCATAGGCCTTTCTCCCTCGGCACTTATTAGTTGGTAGGATCCTCCGTCGAACACTTTCTCGATGACATATGGTCCTTCCCAGTTTGGCTCGAATTTTCCCTTGGCATGTCAATTGGGGATGATCGGTCTTTTGAGGACCAACACCAATTCACCTTTCTTGAAAGTGCGGAGACGAGTCATCTTATCATAGGCCCGTGACATTTAAGCTCGGTACCACTCCAGATTTTGTTGTACCGCGAGCCTCTTTTCTTCGAGGGCGTTGAGCTCTTCAAGCCGAAGGAGCACGTTTTCCTCCTCCGTCAACTCGTGCTGAACGGATATTCTTAAGCTTGGAACTTCGACTACGAGGGGGAAGACCGCCTCCACTCTGAAGAGCAATGGGTATGGATTGGACTGAGTTGGAGTACGGTGCGAGGTACGATATGCCCACAACGCCTCGTGAAGTTTTAGATTCCAGTCTCTCTTGTTGGCTGAAGCATTTTTCCTCAGGAGCTTATAGAGTCTTATTGAAGGCTTCGGCTAGCCCATTGGCTCTTGGATTATAGATGGAGGAATATCTCCAATCTATCTTGTGTTGAGTAGCGAACGCTGAGACTTTGAAGCTCTTGAAAGAAGGCCTGTTGTCAGAAATGATTCTTCTTGGTGCACCGAAGAGGTATAGAATATTATGTTGGAAGAACGTCAGAATATTTTCTGTCTTGACTTCTTTTAGCGGGACAACTTCAGCCCATCTGGAGAAATAGTCAGTTGCAGCCAATATGAACTGATGGCCTCTGGATGACGGAGGATCGATTGGGCCAACTATGTCGGTCCCCCAGACTTCGAAGGGCTACGACGCCACTGTAGGATGCAACGGATTAGGATGGATGTGAATGAAATCACCGTGAATTTAGCAGATATGACATTTCTTTGCATGCTCTCCGCAATCCCGTATCATGGTGGGCCAGTAATACCCAAGCCGTTTAATTTGAAGTCGTATTTTGGGGAAAGATTGGTGAGCACCGCAAACGCCCGAGTGAACTTCTTTCATGACCTTTTGGGCTTCGGCCAATGACAGACACCTGAGCCAGAGTTGGTCATATGACCTGCGGTATAGCGTGTCATTTACAAACACGTATCGGAGAGCTCTATTCTTCAGCTGAATCCTCGCAGGTTTTCCTTTGGTCAGCTTATCGTATCGGAGGTACTCTACGAAGGGTTCTCTCCAATCGGGCTCGTCTTGGATGATCGAAGCTTCTTCGGAAGGATTGTTTTCTTGTTCTACCCTTTCTTCTTCACGCAAAGAGGCTGGAGGCAGAATTTTCCGGCTTCTGACTGTGATTAGAATTTCTTCCATGTCAGGATCAGCTAGCTCTTTAGCTAGGCGAGCGAGTATGTCGGCTTTTCCGTTCAATGCTCTAGGGACTCTCATTAGTTCAATGTGAGTGAACCGTTTCATGAGTTCCACCACTTGGCTTCTGTACCGAGCTAACTTGGGTTTGTATATCTTGTAGTCGCCACTTACTTGATTGAAAACAAGCCGGGAATCTCCGTAGACTCATAGCCGAAGGATTTCCATTTCTATAGCAGGCTCCAGACCAGCTATCAGAGCCTCGTACTCAGCCTCGTTGTTTGTGCGAGGCTCGGTGAGAGCAAATGAACGTCGTAGGGTTCCCATCGATGGCGTGATGAACACCAATCCTATCCCCACTTTTATCTGCGGGATGCTTGATTTACCGGAGCTCCTTATTGATGAGGCTCCGTCAAAGTAAATGTAAAAACCTAGTTCATTTATACCAATTCCAGTTCTCATATTTACTTATCTGTAGTATTTTTTTGATTTATCGTGATTTGGGTGCGAATGGTACTTTACATTTTACTTTGCGTTCGATCCGACCCGCTTGCTTGAAACTTGTTTGATTCATATTTATGAATTACCTTGACTTGTTAAATGGACATGTGCATTTCATGTATACTGCATACTGGCATTTCATCTGGCATTGCATCTTTTACCATATAACATTTTAGGTTACAGAGAATAATTTAAAATTACATAACATGGCTTGCAAGATACCCCTAACCCCGTAGTAGCATCCACGCATCTTGTTCTCGTCCCGTTCAGTGAAACGTACGTGTTTGGATGGCTACGCGCACGTACGTGCATCCGTTCTTGGGGGTATGCATTTTCGTTACCTAAACATTCATTTTGAATTTTGAAAGTCGCATATATTTTTCATATTTTAAATCGAAATTTTTAGACCCGACCCGGGCGCGTTTTGGAATATTTTGTATTCCGCCAAAATTCAATTTATTTAAATTTTAAAATTTCGTCTCAGAAATAATTCAGCAGTTCAAAAGATTTTACAAATAACTAAAAATATTTTTTAAAACTAAATCCTAACTTTTAACAAACTCTCTAGTTCTCTCTCGTTGTCTCGTGGCCCCACTTCCTCTCTCCCTCTCTCTCTCCCCACTCTCAGTTTTTCTCTCTCCCCACATACAGCCAATTTTATTTCTCCTAACTATTCACCTTCTCTCTCTCTCTCCTCTCGATTCTCTCTCTCTCCTCTCGCGGATTCTGTAGCTCAAGGGATCTCGTCACCTCCATCTCACTTACGATTACCTCCCTTCTTTCTTTCTCTCGTCTTCTCCTCCCTCCTTTATTTAAAAACCCCGAGAGCCTCATGAACCATCAAAGAACTCAGCCTCCTCCTCGAAACCCTAACCCTAGCTCCATCACCTCTCTTCCCTCGACCTCTCCCTCATCTCCCTCATCTCCTTCCTTCTTCTTTCTTCTCCTTCCTCCTCCTTCCCGAGCCCTCATCAACATCCAGCACACCCACAGAACCCATCATCACCCCCCTTGAAAACCTTGTCGCCGATCATCCATCGCCATCACCATCTCCTTCCTCTTCTCTCCTCTGTCCTCTCTCCTTCACAAGAATCCCTGCACCAAACCCCCAGCAAACAAAAACACAAACCCTAACCGAAACCCTAACACAAAACTCTAGCTTCGCCGGAGATCGCTCACGGCCGTCGACACCCTCACGACCCCTCTCTGCAAACCCAATGATCAACCCCTCTTCTTCTCATTCCTCTTCTTCCTCTTTCCTTTCTTCTCTTTCTTCTCTTTCTTTTCTTTGCTTTTCTTTTCTTTAATTCTTTATTTCTGTAGATCGCCGGAGCCGGACGTAACGTCGACGATCCCGACGATCCAGACGTCATACCTGACTTGTGTGATCACCCTTGTGTGTTGTTTGGAACCGTTCTGTGTACCGTGCGCACGTCACGACTTTTCACCGACGTGAAACGTTCCGTACACATCCGTTTCTTGATCCGCCTAGGCAAGTTAATCCTGCTACATGCTATATAACTCATTTTATACCTATTTAAATAAATATCATACCTGTAGTTTAAATCTAGTACCCCATGTTTAGTTTTATAACTTTTCGATGTTCCGTTTGCATCCGTTTATATCATTTCAGATCTAGGTCATGAAAACTTATCTATACTGCATCCATATCAATATTTATATCACATATTGCTTAGTTGTACATCCCACATTACCATTTTATAGTTTTATAACTTTTCGGATACCCGTTTGCATCCATCTCATTTAGAATATATATAATTGCATCCATAGATCATATTAATACATAACACTGTGATATTAACACCCCATATTTAATAAAGTGCATCCTAATTAGTATTGGAACTATAAATGTAACCCTAATCGATAATTGTGCATCTATATCTTTGAATTTATATCTATTTGCATACCATATTACATTATTCCATTTTATTATTATATTAGTACCCCATACTTGATTTTGTGTACCCATACTTATTACAGTTTGATTATGAGCACCCACTTGATACTTGTGCACTACCTGATATGACCTGATACACTACTACTGACATCACTTGATACCTGTGCACTACTTGACATGACTTGATACATGTACACCACCTGACATGACCTGATGTACCACAGCGTGACATATTACCTGATCTTGTTACTAATGCCGACAGTCTTGACCTGTTGTCCCTACGGACATTCCCTGTTGTCTATACAGACAAACCTGTACCTGCTTGATCCTGTGTTGGCATTAGTCTCGGATCTATCAATACCTGACTTACACACATAACCTTGGGGGTATGGGGAAATCAAGATTGTAACTGAATGCAACTCAAAGGGCTATTACATCCTGTACCGTAGTCCTGTGGGGTATGGACGGGACATAGACTCACAGTTTATTATATATTGTACCGTGGTCCCATGGGGAATGAACGGGGCATAGACCTATGAGTTACGATGAGGATTATATTAATTGATTTCGAATAACTTTAGAGTAGATCACCCTATAGCACAGTTTAGACTACTCACTGCACTTCACTTGTTTATATCATGTTCACTGATCTATATTCATGTTACGTTTTACTTGTTACTGTTCATACTTCATGCCTGAATATAATTCATTATATCATGCTTGCCTTGAATTATTGATATTATGACGCACTGACGTCTGGGTTTTGCATGGTCCAGATCCCTTGTCCTTATCGCAGGCTGTCCAGGAGTACTTTGATCAACAGGCCGAGTGGTGATGACCTTGTAGGGTTACAAGGCACTATCACAAGGGTCTATAAGGCATCAACCATGCCCGATTTAAAATTTAGACGTGCCGAACAACCCAAAGCGAGGATCTTTGCTAGATTATTAGGGTTAAACATGCAAGTAAACATCTTTACCAGTAAGAGAGAGGGATTACAACCTTTGTAGTCCGCTCCTTCGCTTCATAAGCTCCGAGTAGTAGTCCCTTTGTCCCGATCCATGATCTCCCGGACTCAAGAGAAGCTCCATAACCCGAATGATCCATACTTGCTTGAAGTCTTCCTTTTCAAAGATGATCTACCTTGAAGTTTCTTTAACTTAAGCTCTCACTCACTAATCAAGTGTTAATGAAGTGAACACCCTAATCTAATTAGCTAGATTAGATGAGGATGATGAATTAGGATTTATGCTCTCTTTTATTATCAAAATCTCACACTAATCCATCACAAAAGAAAAACCTAGAAAGCTTTTTAAGAGCTCAAGGAAGAAGAAGAAGAATGAATAATCATTCTTTTGTGATGAATAATGAAAATATTATATCATTACAATTGCAACCATGGTTAAGTCAAGAAAGACTTAACCATTGTAGAGATTTAACTATGGTAAAGGGTGTGGTTGGGTTAAGAAAATATCTCCAAAAATATCAACACATAATATCTTTCCAAGAAACAAAACAAAAGCTTCTAGAAAATATTAACCCAAATCAAACCCTAACCATGTTTAATCTCCACTAATCATGTTGCATTTGTAATCATAACTTGTTACAATATTATATATCACATATATAATATATTTTTGTAACAAAAGAAAATAATACAATTAACATATATCGCATATATATCAATGTATTATCCGGTGAGAAAATGAAATAATAAAGCGAGTCAATATTAGATAATGTAATGTAATATATCACATATATAATTATACATTAAATTATCGAATCAACACTTGATCCGACAATCCGTCTATATCAAATATAACCGACTAATATATCATGTACCGATTCATCGAATCAACACTTGATCCGATGACCCGGCTGATATCACATATTGCCGGCCGATATCATATATCGCGAGAATAGAATAGGTATCTCATATCGTATTATTCTCGATCTCGCACATATCACATATGTGCTCCTACTCCGTTTTGCCTGCGTCAAGAAACCTCTGTGTAGGACTCTAAAGAATCGTCAATACGCCGGCAGTAGGTGATGATCATATCAAACACCCACAAGCTGCAAGCGGTCAGCTAAACGTAACAGCCACCCAGGTATTGAGCGATCAGAAGATCAACAAGCAAGCATGTACATTCTCCTGTGAATCCAATCAGTAATACTACTGTACAGTCCGGTCTCTTCGTCTGATATGTCGCATATCTGGTCTAGGGGTGGTAAACGTTAGACCTTAGTAACCGATAAGTCGTGTCGATGTGAGGCTCATAACAGGTTGAGAACTTACTGACAACACTTACCAGTAATTCTCAGTATCCGCCCTGGCCAGGGACTTCCAGTTATAGCCAATCGAACACAGCACAACATCAACTCCCTATACCGGGAGAGACGAAATCCCTCCTATCGCTCATTATCTCCATACGATTCGGGACCGTACCCAAAAGCCACCGTTTTGCACGCCCTCTTGGACGTGGTATGATGGAAATAAAAGCACAGTGGGAATCACACAAGACTCTATGATGATCTCGGGTCTACAAACTAACCTGTACCAGTGTCACCAGAGAACTGCCATCTGACGTGAGGTATAATACCATCTGGGAGTTCTCGGCGAGTCTGTCTAGTGTACCCAGTCTCCACTGAGCACCCGTACACCATCCTTGATGTCAAACACTGATGGATATGAGATCATCCATCGCCCATCATATGGGTCAAGATGCGTATACGCTAGTCTACTCTGGTGTATCGATGCCCTGTCTCGATACACCCTCGACTGGGAACAGTTATAGGATGTACTCATCGACCACTCTGGCCCCACTAGTATGATCTCATCATAGTCCCAGCAGTCGAGTACATATCCTAAGGGCTTTATCAACATGTGAGAGAAAGACAGTAAACCAATATAAGTCAACATGTTAAGATAAAGTGAAACCAAATAGCATACTATCATAACGAGCAAGAAAGTACTCTCTATATATATCCAAGTATCCATTATAATATACATCATATGTACAACAATGGCCTCTAGGGCATATATATAACTAACAATCTCCCACTTGCACTAAGGCCAGCTGTTGTAGTATCTCATACCTAACATCCCAAATAATCTCTCAAACTGTATCTGGGGAATGACCTTCGTGAGTGGATCCGCAGTGTTGTCCTTCGTATCAACTCTCCTGACCTCGATCTCCCGGCGATCAACTATTTCCCTGATCAGGTGATACCGCCTCAGAATATGTCTGGACTTCTTATGGGACCTGGGTTCCTTGGCCAAAGCCACGGCTCCATTGTTATCGTAATACAAAGGTATTGGATGCTCAATAGACGGAACCACACCAAGTTCAGTAATGAAATTCTTCATCCAGACAGCCTCTTTGGCAGCATCGTTGGCAGCGATGTATTCAGCCTCCATCGTCGAGTCTGCAACGGTATCCTATTTGGAACTCTTCCAACACACCGCCCCTCCATTGAAGGTAAAGACAAATCCCGAGTGCGACTTAGAGTCGTCCTTATCACTTTTGAAGCTCGAATCGGTAAAGGACTCCACCTGGAGTTCTCCGTTACCATACACCAAGAACATCTCCTTAGTTCTTCTCAAGTACTTGAGAATGTTCTTCACAGCTATCCAGTGACTCTCTCCAGGATCTGCTTGATACCTACTCACTACACTTAGTGAGTATGCTACATCGGGTCTGGTACATAGCATCGCATACATGATACAGCCTACTGCCGAAGCATAGGGTATCCCTTGCATGCGAGCTATTTCCAAATCAGTCTTGGGAGACATCTCTTTGGAGAGAGTGAGTCCAGAGATCGTGGGTAGGTTCCCACGCTTGGATTCTTCCATACTAAACCTTTCTAGTATGGTGTCAATGTACCTGAATTGGGACAATCCCAGTATCCGTTTAGATCTATCTCTATAGATCATAATTCCCAATATGCAGGAGGCATCACTAAGATCTTTCATTGAGAATCTTTGTGATAAGAAGAGCTTGACCGATTGCAGCATAGGAACATCATTTCCTATCAAGAGTATGTCATCGACGTACAATACGAGGAAGACAACCTTACTCTCTGCAACCTTTTTATATATACAAGGTTCATCTACGTTTTTGATGAAGTCAAACTCTTTGACTACAACATCAAAGCAGATGTTCCAACTCCGCGATGCTTGCTTTAACCCATAAATGGATTTAAGCAGCTTGCACACCTTTCCGCTGCTCCCACTATCTACGAAGCCTTCTGGCTGAGTCATGTACACACACTCTTCTAAATCACCATTTAGAAAGGCGGTCTTAACATCCATTTGCCAGATTTCTTAGTTATGGTATGAAACAATGGCAAGTAAGATCCGGATGGACTTAAGCATAGCCACTGGAGAAAAGGTTTCGTTATAATCCTCACCTGGTCGTTGACGAAAACCCTTTGCAATAAGTCTAGCTTTGTAAGTCTCAACTTTTCCATCTACACCAAGTTTCTTCTCAAAGATCCATTTGTTCACAATAGGTTTTACCCCTTCAGGAGCAAGTTCCAAAGTCCATACTTGGTTGGTGTACATGGATTCCATCTCAGATCGCATTGCATCCAGCCACTTCACAGAGTCACCACTCGTGATCGCCTGCTCGAAACTAGTCGGGTCATCATCTTCCATGATGCAATCCTCGCTCCCACCATCAACGAGAAAACCGAAGTATCTCTCAGGTGGACGAGAAGCCCGACTAGATCGGCGGAGAGGCTGGGGTTCGTCAGGAGCTACTGAATCCTCTGGTTCCAATAAATCATCAGTTGTAGTTTGTGGTGATGGAACCTCTTCCAGCTCTACCTCTTTGCCACTAATTTCTTTTGCAAGAAATTCCTTTTCTAAAAAGGTGGCATATTGAGAAACAAACACTTTTTGTTCTTCAGCGTGGTAGAAAAAGTATCCTTGGGAATTCTTAGGATATCCCACAAACTTGCAAAGAACTGATCGTGCCTCGAGTTTGTCCGGATTTTGCCTTTTGACATAGGCCGGACAACCCCATATCTTAACTCGTTTAAGATACGGTCTCTTCCCACTCTATATCTCATATGGTATGGTAGGTACAGATTTAGACGGAACTTGATTCAATAGGTATGCTGATGTCTCAAGCGTATATCCCCAGAAGGAAATAGGTAACTCATCATTGCTCATCATAGAGCACACCATATCTAATAGGATGCGATTCCTCCACTCTGATACACCGTTGTGCTGTGGTGTATAAGGAGGAGTAAGCTGATAGAGAATCCCATTCTCTTTTAGATAGTCTAGAAACTCATTGCTCAAGTATTCTGCTCTTCGATCAGATCGAAGGATCTTAATACTTTGCCCGTTTGGTTCTCTACTTCGTGATTATATTATCTGAATTTCTCAAAAGCTTCAGACTTGTGTTTCATCAGGAACACATGTCCGTATCTTGAGAGATCGTCAGTGAATGCAATGAAGTAGGAAGAACCGTTCCTGCCATGTGTAGACATGGGACCGCATACATCACTATGTACCAGTCCTAAGAGTTCCTCAACTCTTTCTCCGTGTCCACTAAACGGAGTTTTGGTCATTTTACCTTTGAGACATGAATGGCAAGTATCATAAGATGATAATTCGAATGGATTCAAATATCCATCCTTATGTAACTTAGCTAGCCGTCTCGCATTGATATGACCAAGTCTACAATGCCACAAGAAGGATTCGTTCATTTCTGAACTCTTCCTCTTGTGTGTGTTTTGTATATTAAGGACTGTATTTTGATTGAGAATGAATATGCCATTATGTAACAAGCCTGATCCAATCAACTTTTGATTTAGGAAGATGTTCATAACATTATCCTGTATTATAAAATTATACCCTTCTTTACTCAATAAAGAAACTGATATAATGTTGCACATCATGTTCGGTATATAATAGCACTCATTCAGAATCAATGTATTACTGCTTGGTAATACAAGGTGATATTCACCAACTGCTTTGGCTGCAATATTTGTACCATTCCCTACTTCTACGGAATGATCACCCTTTCCCAGTTCTCTACCCTTACGTAGCCCACGTAACAATTTACATATGTGGGATCCCGATCCGGTATCTAATACCCAGGACGTAGGGTGAACTGAGAAACAGTTCTCAATAACTAACACACCCGAAGAAGATACATCAACATGCTTATTCTTTGTTTGGGCGGCGTGAGAATCCAGATATTCTCCAATTTCCTGTTCAGTCTTATAACACTTATAAGAAAGAACGGGACTAACGTTTCCCTGCTCAGTAAAATAAGGAGGTTCAGTCAATACATCCATATTATTATCTTGATTAAGTCCTGACATGGTCGCTACCTGGAGAGAGATAGAAGGAAACACTTTAGCGTATGCTCTTACAAGATTAGATTGGTTATTATCTTATCTAATCAGGATGTCTCCCACTGTTTTTATCAAATATTCCTTCAAACCCTAAAATGTAAGATTAGCCAGGATTAATTACACCCTACAATTTCGTCAATCTTTCAGCCAGATCAGTGTTGGTACTTTGAGGGAGGTTCCCCGTTCTTTCGCACGGACCTAATTAAAATAAACCTCATTTTCCCAGAGGCTTAACCCCGTTAACACCTTTCTAGATACCTACTTGATCGGCTAATTGTCCTGTGTAAAATTCTCCCAGGAGTAACTCTTACTCGTAGTGGGTATCAGGATCCATCTATCTCATAGAAGGTATGCAATCTCATTGCAAATTTCAACACTTGAAATTCCCGATAATACTTTTGCCCCTAGCAACTTATGACCTTAACATAGTCAACAAATCATAATTGCTAGCCAAGTTCAACCCGTCATTTCCTGATTGAATTAAACCCACCTGCACGACCCTTAACATAGTCAACAAAGTCGTACAACTACCCTAATCCAATCACATCTCATGTTTTAACAGATAAGCACTAAATAGCTACCGCACACTACACCTAAACATAGTCAACAAACGTAGCACGAATACTAATTAGTATTTATCTGAAATGACGGAGGGCTACGACAGGTTTTTCAGAAAACCTATTGCGTAATGAACTTGATATCGTTGTAGAAACAAGTGATTTTGAAAAGGAGTGTTTTTGAGGCTTTTCTAGTTTCGCTAAAGAGGTCACTCCCGGTGAAGGGATCTCGGCTCTTTCCCCACCGAATAAGGTGCAGGGTATATCATATATACCACTGTGCAAAGCAAGAACTATAGAAGCAATCAAAAACTAAACCGCGAGTTTGTAGCATCTGCCAGTTTTGCTAAAGATGTCACTCCCGGTGAAGGGATCTCGGCTCTTTCCTCATCGAATAAGGTGCAGGGTATATCATATATACCGCTATGCAAAGCAAAACTGTAGCTACCTTTTTTATAAAGTTTTGATTCTACAACATCTTTTAGGTTTCTTTTCTTTTATTAATCTCATTAATAAATCCAATCAGTTATGCTTCCTAAGCATCACAGAAGAAACGAAAGCAGTAATATTTATATATCAACATATATATATATATATATATATATATATATATATAAATAGAATAAGCATTCGTCTCAGGCAGTAATATGTTCTCATCACAAAACATTGCAGCAGAAGATAACATATGAAATATTGGATATTCTAGGACGTCCGTGTTTTATTTCGAGCCTGTATAAAACACGGATTCCACGGTCGCAATGAATAGCCAAACCCATATCCCTAGACCCCTACGAGAGCGGCAAGTAACACTGCCTATTCTAGGGTTAGGAGACCCGGTCTTGACTCCTCGAGATGGCCTCCCTCTGGACCGTAGAACCCGGTTACTTGTGCTCCCCTCCTTGGGTCTACCTAATGCGGAAAAGTAAATAATATACAATGGTGACATCATCCTCATCCCGTAAGTGCCCCAATAAAAGAATATTACATACAAATGAATTTTACATGAATGAAAATAAAAACCCTCATCTCACAGAAAACCCCCGGCTATTCAGAACACGACGATCCAATACAACATATCACAGCAACACATAATATCTCATATCATCAACGTAAGCAAGTATGCGTATCCCGATTGTCGTTGATGTATAGCAACGAATCCGGTGATTCACCATATACTACGCTTACGGTCACAGAAAAGAAAGTGTAAAACTACAACATTTGGAATCCACAATTACTTTAGACATCATAAATCCGAACTATCACATACTTCGCATTTCATGCCTAACTATATGAATTACACATATTGTATCACCTCCCAGATAAATAGACAAAGCTAAACTTTCCGATCGAATAATCAAACACCCAAGAATTCCCAAATAGCTCAACACTTGAGCGGAGTTCAAAAATCCCAGAACATGTCACCGCCCCAATGAACCAGCCGTAGAAGGGTCAAACCAACGCCTCACATGTGGCAACGCCAAACTACCACAAACCCAAGGGTTCAGTGGAAGTTTTGACGGTCACATAATCGAGTTAAGGTTACGTTCTTCTAGCGGGTCCACAGATATGCTTGCATGTTTTTCCGAAAGTTTTAAGCTCAAGAAAAATTCAACACTTGAAAGTTTTTGGTATCGGGAAAAATGAGTTATTGATATTCGTTCGAACATTTTAACAGGTTCTAAATAATCCGGAAAACAAAGCGAAGTTAAACTTTCCGATCGAATCTACGAATACAAAAGTTCTCCAGAGAACTCAACACTTGAGCAAGATTAAAAATTCCCAGAAGTATATACTAATACCTACGGATCAACCCTACAAATACGAGGCCTTAACTCCCAAGTACGGCCGCAGAACCGCCGCGGGAAGCATGTTCCTGCCGCGGTTCCGCGGCGACTTTAGGGAGTTGATGGCTCGTATTTTATAGTAATCCTTAGAATTGCCTGCTGAATTTTCTGAGTATTTTTAATACGGAAAAAATCAAATTTTAAAAAATTTCTAGAGAAAGGGTTTGTATCGGGGTTTCGGGGTTCGATCGGACTTCAAACTTCGTCCATACAACGCCTATAGCTCTAGCTTGGCTCTGATAACACTTTAGGGTTACTAGGCACTGTCACAAGGGTCTATAAGGCATCAACCATGCCCGATTTAAAATTTAGACGTGCCGAACAATCCAAAGCGAGGATCTTTGTTAGATTATTAGGGTTAAACATGCAAATAACATCTTTACAACCAAGAGAGAGGGATTACAACCTTTGTAGTCCGCTCCTTCGCTTCATAAGCTCCGAGTAGTAGTCCCTTTGCCGCGATCCATGATCTCCCGGACTTAAGAGAAGCTCCACAACCCGAATGATCCATGCTTGCTTGAAGTCTTCCTTTTCAAAGATGATCTACCTTGAAGTTTCTTTAACTCAAGCTCTCACTCACTAATCAAGTGTTAATGAAGTGAACACCCTAATTTAATTGGCTAGATTAGATGAGGATGATGAAGTAGGATTTATGCTCTCTTTTATTATCAAAATCTCACACTAATCCATCACAAAAGAAAAACCTAGAAAGCTTTTTAAGAGCTCAAGGAAGAAGAAGAAGAATGAATAATCATTTTTTTGTGATGAATAATGAATATGTTATATCATTACAATTGCAACCATGGTTAAATCAAGAAAGACTTAACCATTGTAGAGATTTAACTAGGGTAAAAGGTGTGGTTGGGTTAAGAAAATATCTCCAAAAATATCAACACATAATATCTTTCCAAGAAACAAAACAAAAGCTTCTAGAACAGATTAATCCAAATCAAACCCTAACCATGTTTAATCTCCACTAATCATGTTGCATTTGTAATCATAACTTGGTACAATATTATATATCATATATATAATATATTTTTGTAACAAAAGAAAATAATACAATTAACATATATCGCATATATATCAATGTGTTATTCGGTGAGAAAATGAAATAATAAAGCGAGCCTATATTAGATAATGTAATGTAATATATCACATATATAATTATACATTAAATTATCGAATCAACACTTGATCCGACAATCCGGTTATATCAAATATAACCGACTAATATATCATGTACCGATTCATCGAATCAACACTTGATCCGATGACTAGGCTAATATCAAATATCACCGGCCGATATCATATATCGCGAGAATAGAATACGGCATCTCATATCGTATTATTCTCGATCCCGCACATATCACATATGTGCTCCTACTCCGTTTTGCCTGAGTCAAGAAACCTCTGTGTAGGACTCTAAAGAATCGTCAATACGCCGGCAGTAGGTGATGATCATATCAAACACCCACAAGCTGCAAGCGGTCAGCTAAACGTAACAGCCACCCAGGTATTGAGCGATCAGAAGATCAACAAGCAAGCCTGTACATTCTCCTGTGAATCCAATCAGTAACACTACCGTATAGTCCGGTCTCTTCGTCTGATATGTCGCATATCTGGTCTAGGGGTGGTAAACGTCAGACCCCAGTAACCGATAAGTCGTGTCGATGTGAGGCTCATAATAGGTCGAGAACCTACTGATAACACTTACCAGTAGTACTCAATATCCGCCCTGGCCAGGGACTTCAAGTTATAGCCAATCGAACACAGCACAACATCAACTCCCTATACCGGGAGAGACGAAACCCCTCCTATCGCTCATTGTCTCCATGCGATTCGGGACCGTACCCAAAAACCACCATTTTGCACGCCCTCTTGGACGTGGTATGATTGAAATCAAATCACGGTGGGAATCACATAAGACTCTATGACGATCTCGGGTCTACAGACTAACCTGTACCAGTGTTACCAGAGAACTGCCATCTGATGTGAGGTATAATACCATCTGGGAGTTCTCGGCGAGTCCGTCCAGTGTACCCAGTCTCCACTGAGCACCCGTATACCATCCTTGATGTCAAACACCGATGGATATGGGATCATCCATCGCCCATCATATGGGTCAAGATGCGTATACGCTAGTCTACTCTGGTGTATCGATGCCCTGTCTCGATACACCCTCGACTAGGAACAGTTATAGGATGTACTCGTCGACTACTCTGGCCCCACTAGTATGATCTCATCATAGTCCCAGCAGTCGAGTACATATCCTAAGGGCTTTATCAACATGTGAGAGCAAGACAGTAAACCAATATAAGTCAACATGTTAAGATAAAGTGAAACCAAATAGCATACTATCATGACGAGCAAGAAAGTCCTCTCTATATATATCCAAGCATCCATTATAATATACATCATATGTACAACAATGGCCTCTAGGGCATATATATAACTAACAGACCTGTTATTAGTTTAGTTTAGTTTTCTTTCAGTATTTTCATTCCTGATGTGAGCCCGCATTATGGGACGTACATTCCAGTTTATTATTGTATTGGATCTTTTTGCTTCCGCATTATTTTAGTCTTGACTTGTTTTTCTGGCTCATGGACATGTATTAGATAGTTGTTTATTATTGTTCTTGATATCTCTACAGCCGTAGTGTGACTGTGGAGGGATATTTCCTATCCACAGGTCGCATGGTTGGCTCTGTCACGTGCCTATCTTAGCGTACTCTAGGAAGCGGGGCGTGACAGGGTTTGTTTGGTATCAGAGCCATAGGATCTAGGTTAATCGGGTTTGATTCTTTGTAGTTGGGTATTGGACCCAATACACGAATCAGAATACTCGTGATTAGGAACATGTCCTGCCACTTTACCATCTTGCCATTTTTGAATCTTAACTTCCTCCTGATTCTACTTTGACGTTATGCAAACCCCTTTGAATCTCGACTTGAAAATTGGTTTCCTATTGTTTATCTCTAGAACTTAGGCGACTTGGGTGGAGTTATGTGATTGTAGCTATGTACCGCGACATGGTTACAATGCGGTACTCTATTTAAGTAACTTGGAGTTCTAGTCTTGATCCCTATCCTTGATCTATAGTTTGAATCTTGTTATCGTACTAATCCTTTCGGTGTTTTGGTTTCAGGAACATGGCAGGCAGAAATCTGAAAACGTACCAGAGACGTGTTGATGAAGCCGCTTTGCTTGGAGTAATTCGTGGGATGCTGGAGAACCAAAAACGACAGACCGAGAACCAGCAGCAAGTCGAAGCTTTTCAGGAAGGTTTGCGGACCGTCCAGCAACCCGTAAACAATGTTGTGGCCAGACCAGTTGATCGTGTGGGTACCGTGGCGGATTTCAAGAGACTTGGTCTGTCCGTCTTTACTGGCCTGAAAGAGCCGTTGCCAGCGGAGCAGTGGCTGGTTGATACGGAGAATTTGCTCGTTGCGGCACAGATTCCAGAAGATAAGAGAGTGGATGTGGTACGCATCCAGTTGGTGGACTATGCCCGTGAATGGTGGCTTGTGGAGAGACCCGCTTGCCCAAGTCGATCAGTTGGGCAGATTTTTCGAAGAGTTTCTTGGAGAAGTTCTTCCCGCAGACTGCACGGGAGGAAATGGAAGAAAAGTTTATCAGTTTGAAGCAGAACGGCGGATCCGTGGATGCGCATGCGGCTGAGTGGACACGACTCGGTCGATTCGCTGGACCTTTGGTGGCCAAAGAAGCTGATAGGGCGCGAAGGTTTATGCGCAGTTTGGATGTGGACATCCAGAGGCATATTATATCTCTTGGTTTGACCACTTTCTCACAAGTACTGACAGCAGCCCGAGAGCAGCAGAGCCTATCTATGAAGACTGGGGGTACACAGCAGCAAGCAGTTACAGTGCGAAAGCCGGCATTTGCACCGAACCGAGCGCATGTACGCAGAGGTATTCCGGTGAACCGACATGGCGTAACACCTATGAAGAAGCCTGTCGCAACCGTGCAAAAGGGAAGAGCATTTTGCGACTTCTGCCAACGATCGGGTCATTTCTGGAAGGATTGTCGAAAGAGACTTGGACTTTGCCTTGTTTGTGGATCAGCGGATCATACCGTTGATACTTATCCGTCAAAGCTTCGTCTTAAGGATGATGTTCAAAGGCCACCGCAGGAGCAGTTTCAGGGGCAGAAGCAGTTGACTCAGGGACCCAATCAAGCTCGAGCATTTACCTTGACGGCTGAGGAAGCTAAGGCTTCAGGAGAAGTTGTTTCAGGTATCCTACTTATTCATGGTTTTCCCGCATTAGCGCTATTCAATTCTGGTGCATCCCATTGTTTTATATCGTCCAAGTTTATTGCTACAGACTTGATTCCTTGCACGAACTTATCTAGTTGTTGGGACATACACACTGGGAATGGGAAGATCATAGCTAGTAGAAAATGTAAGGATTGTTCAGTTGTTGTTTGCGGACGGGAGTTATTTGCAGATTTCTTGGTGATTGATACAAGCAGCTATGAAGTCGTCTTGGGAATGGATTTTCTCGGCACTTTCCACGCTCACATTGATTGTAGGGCAAAGAAAGTAATTTTCCAGATTCCCGGACATCCAGAGTTTATCTTTACTGGAGGAAGTAGTTCTGTCGGGCCAGTCGAGTTTAGGGCTAGGCCGACAAATAATGTTCTTTCGTCTATGGAAGTTGATAAGGAAGAAACGCCAGCGGTGGTTCGAGATTTCATGGACGTGTTCGAGGACATCTCGGGTTTACCGCCAAAACGAGATGTGGAGTTCGCGATTGATCTTATTCCTGGCGCAGCGCCAATCTCTAAGGCGTACTATCAAATGGCACCAGTGGAGTTGGAAGAAGTCAAGAAGCAGGTTACCGAATTACTTGAGAAGGGTTGGATTCGCAGCAGTAACTCACCTTGGGGAGCTCTAGTTCTTCTAGTGAAAAAGAAAGATGGCATAAGGAGGATGTGCATCGATTATCGAGAATTAAACCGGGTGACTATTAAGAACAAGTACCCGATCCCTCGCATTGGCTAATTATTTGAGCAGCTTAGTGGCGCAAGGGTATTCTCGAAGCTATATTTGCGATCCGGATATCATCAGGTCCGAGTTAAATCAGAAGATATTTGCAAGACTGCGTTCCGAACTCGGTATGGACATTACGAGTATTTAGTGATGCCCTTCGGAGTAACGAATGCACCGGCGAGATTTATGGACTTGATGAACCGAATCATTTCACCATTCTTGGACCAGTTTATAGTGGTGTTCATTGATGATATTCTGGTTTACTCGAGGAGCGTAGAAGAGCATGCAGAACACTTGAAGATCGCACTGCAGACATTGAGGCAAGAAAGATTGTATCCATAGATGAGCATGTGCGAGTTTTGGCTTGAAGAAGTGAAGTTTTTGGGGCATGTTGTATCTGGAGATGGAATCGCCGTTGATCCCGAAAAGATTGCAGCAGTTCGAGATTGGCCGATTCCGAAGATCGTAGCAGAGATCAGAAGCTTTCTTGGACTTGCCGGGTATTACAGAAGGTTCGTGGAGAATTTTGCCCGTTTGGCTGAGCCTTTGACCAAGCTTACGCGTAAGGAAGTACCATTTGTGTGGATGGATAAGTGTGCGTTAGCTTTTGAGGCGTTGAAGCAGAGATTGATAACCACTCCTATTTTAACCATGCCAGACAGTTCCGGAGGATTGGTGATTCACAGCGACACATTTGGGAAAGGATTGGGATGTGTTTTGATGCAGCATGGGAAAGTTATAGCTTACGCATCGAGACAGTTGAAGACCCATGAGAAGAATTACCCAACTCATAATTTGGAGCTAGCTGCTGTGATTTTCGCTTTGAAGATTTGGAGACACTACTTATTAGGCGAAAGGGTCGAAATATTCACCGATCACAAAAGCCTAAAGTATGTGTTCACACAGAAGGAGCTTAATATGAGGCAGCGTAGATGGTTGGAGCTGATGGCTGACTACGATCTTGATCTTAGGTACCATCCGGGGAAAGTTAATGTTGTGCTGGATGCGCTTAGTCGGTTGCCAGCAATTCGGATGTTGACTGCACAAAATGAACTTATTGAAGGCTTTCGGAGATTTGATTTGGAGATCTTGCTACCGCATTCTTCGGGACAGTTTATGCAGCTGCAAGTACAGTCATCGTTGATTGAAAATATTAAAGCAGCGTAGTTATAGGACCCTAGATTGCAAAAGATTCGAGAACAGGTTGAAGCTGGACTTCGAACGGGCTTGTTGATTCATGAAGATGGTTCGTTGCGATATGGTAGCCGGTTGTGTGTGCCAAAAAGAGATATTCGCGAAGAAGTTATGAAGGAGGCGCACAGTTCCACATATTCCGTACATCCAGGAGGCACGAAGATGTACCGAGATCTACGACAACATTTCTGGTGGGAAGGCATGAAACGGGAGATTGCCCGCTTTGTAGCGAAGTGCTTGGTATGTCAGCAAGTTAAGGCTGAACATCAAAGGGTTGCTGGTTTATTGCAACCACTTTCGATTCTTCAATGGAAGTGGGAACATATAACCATGGATTTCGTGACGGCTTTACCGCGGATTCCAAAGGGCAACAATGCAGTTTGGGTGATTGTTGATCGATTGACCAAGGCAGCTCATTTCATACCATTTCGAGTTGGTCAGTCAATGGAAGCATTGGCAGAATGGTACATGCAGGAGATTGTCAGATTGCATGGAGTACCGGTGAGCATCGTGTCCGACCGTGACACCCGTTTCTTATCACACTTCTGAAGAAGCTTACAGGAAAGTTTGGGGACTCGATTGAAGTTTAGCACAACTTATCATCCTCAAAGAGATGGCCAGTCGGAGAGAACCATCCAAACTCTTGAAGACATGTTGAGAGCTTACTGTTAGTGTATATGCCCTAGAGACCATTACTGTATCATACTAGTTTGTATATTACTTAATGGAAGCTTGGGATATTCACCTTGTATAAACAATCTTGCTCAATATAGTAGTATGCTACTTGGTTTGTTTCTACTTCAATGTGTACTTGTGTTTATTTTAGTATATCACCTATACACATTAGTGGAGCCCTTAGGATCTTTGCTTGATTACCAGCGTTGTGATAGCAGTCACACTAGTGGGGGCTGGGTAATCTATAAGCACATCCTTATACAGGTCCCTAGTCGCAGGATTATCGAGACAGGGCATCGATACTCCGGAGTAGACTAGCGTATGCGCTTCTCATCGCAGTGTGGGAGATGGTCTGTCCCACAGCCATCAGTACGTCGTACTGGAGATAGTATACGGGTGCTCGTTGGGTTACGAGTACACTGGACAGGACTCGTCGGGAACTGACAGGTTGGTATTATACCTATCGTCAGTTATCAGTTCCCAGGTGACATGAGTACAGCTTAGTCCGCTGACTTGACACTGTCACTTCGCCTCGAGTGTGTTCCCACTGTACTTTGATTACTACCCTACCACGGCTCAAAGGAGTCGTGCAAACAGGTAGTAGTTAGGTACTGTCCCGAAGCATTTGGAGGCAGTGACGGTTAGACAGGATTCGTCTCTCCCGGTATTGGGGGTTGACATCGCGTTGTGTCTAGGAGAGCCATTACACGAGTAGTCCCTGGCCAGGGCAATCGAGATATACTAGTAGGTTTCCAGTGTTATCTCAAGGTGTTTTGGGCTTCACTCCGACACGACTTGTTCCGCTATTAGGGGACTGACGTTTACCGCCCCCTAGGCCCGCCATGCGATGTATCAGACGAACAGACCGGACTGTACGGAGATTGTCACATTCAGACTCAGTAGGAGTTCAGATGGGGTTCACCTCGTCAGTCTTCTTGTCGGCATCTACCTGGGGACCGTTACGCACAGCTAGTGCCGCTTCCGGTCTGTGGTTAAACCCACTGCCAGCGTAGTGTCGAGTCTTTAGAGTCCCACACAGAGGGCTATTCGCTTTTGAGCAAAACAGAGTAGAGGTCGCATGGTCTTGCGACTGGGTTCGTTCTCATCCGCGCACTTGTGCACGTTTGGAATCCGGACGGATATTACTAGCCGGCTCTGGTTTGAGCCAGATACTAGTATATGTTTTGGGGTTAGTTTTATCTCATTGTGTTCATGTTCCTCGGAACAAGAATGCGGGTGTGTATGCACAGTTGTTTGAGGCGGAGGAAGAGGATTTTCATTAGGGTTTCGGAACGGGTGTGTATGCACAGTTGACAGTCGTCTTTTTCCAAACCCTAATGAATTTGTGATATATCAATTAATAATATTAATTAAATGAAATTGTGTTATGGTTGGGTTTGTTGACTTGTTGACCAAGGTTGACTTGTTGACCATGGTTGAATGTTTGACCATTATCATTACATATCAAAGATGCTTTTTGATTCTAGCAAAACCATTTAATGAATGTAATGATAATAGTCATTCCAAACCATCCATCAACTATTTCATTTTTATTATTATTGTTAATTTGATATTCTTTTCTTTTTGGTTATGGTTGTAGAATGAGAAGGATATTATTTCATTCTATCATAACACTTCTCTCTCCTCTCTTCTTCTTCCTCCTCCTCTAGTTCAAGGAGACTCACTCTCATGTGTTGAGAAACTCTCTCCTTGAGATAAAAACACCCCAAAGCCACTCTCTACTCACTCTAGGGTTAGAGGTTTAGCAAGCCAAAGATCCTAGTTCTCTCAAAGTTCGAGAAAGGAGCCCGAAGGTTGAACCCTCAGGTGGATCTATCTTTGACGGAAGAAGGCGACGAGGAAAGCACCATCCAAGCTCTACAAAGGTTTCAAGAAGAAGGAGTTCAATTGAGGTATAACATCTTTTCCGAGTAGCTAACTCTCTTTAGCTTTGTAGCTAGTTTAGTTTAGAAAAGATCCCGACTTTTGTTAGTCCATGTTACCTAATGCGCTAAAAATTTGTTTTTTATACCGTTTCCGCCTCCCCGCAAGAACCGGGGTTGGCAACGTGGACTTACAGTGGTATCAGAGCCTAACTAAACTTAAACTAGCTAAGTAGTAAAGTGTACGGAAGTTCGATCGGAAAAATCACAAAAACCTAAAAGTTAAAAACCCTAACTTTCTGTTGAAATTTTTTGTGCTCAAAAGATAAAAAGTTTTACTCCTAAAATCGGCTCAGGGTTTTATGAAGACACCCACCAAAAACGGTCGCCTGATTCCCTCAAACCGCCGCGGTTCCGCGGCGATAGGTATGCATTTGCCGCGGAACCGCCGCCGTTTAGGCTCCTCTCACGACCGGGTTTTGTGCAGTGTTCTTCTGGTAGGGTTTTGGGATTTTTAAGATGGTTTATATGTTCCCAGGTTTTCCAGAAAAGAAATTTGTTTTTGGGGTCCTATAAATCCGTATTTTTGGATCGAACTTCACTATACTTTGACTAATATGTTATATCTGTGATGTTTGCATGTATTGAACGTCGGCTAATCGCTATATGTCGATTAGTCGGGGTTATACATATCTGTGATCTGTGATTGATGATGGTATGTGTATATGAATGCGTTGGACTGTCGCGGGTGAATAGCCGGGGTGGATGTGAGATGAGCTTTTCTTTTTCTTTCATTCATGTAATATGTAAATTGATGTAATATTATTATTTGTTTGGCCGCACAACCGGGTCGGGGTTGTAGCCGTCATTGTATAATTCTTTTTACTGTTTTTGCTCCTAGGATAGACCCATGGAGGGGGTACACAAACTACCGGGTATCTCGAAGTACCGAGTGGCCTACTCACGGTGGTGAGGGAGGTTGCTTCGCTTCGGATACTTGGCGGGTAGTTTGCCGCACCCGTAGGGGTCTTGGGTGGGGTTTTGGCTATTCACCGCGACCGTGTAATCCGCTTTTCGTTGCAGGCTCGAACGGATTGCGGATTCCTAGTATATCCAATGTATTCATCTGTGATCTGTAATGTCTATCATTGCTTTACATTTATAACTATTTAGGCGTTGCTTATGTTTTACAGCCGCGCTAGCCCAGCCCCCGCTCTGTCGTTAGTTAAGTAACCTAACGGGTGATGACGGGGCCCCGTGGCGAATGCGAATGGCATAAGCGTACGTTATATTTTGGTAGTTTTCCACAATGGTAGGATTAAATGATGGGACGCATTAAAAGAACTAATGCAAGAATATCACGCATTAAAAGAATTAATGCAAGATAATAAACCAAGCAAAAGTCGTTGGAACACTTTCGAAAAACCACTCGGTTCTTTTCAAAAATAACTTTTAAATGCGGAGCTTGAGCCACTCCTTCTAAAAGCTATCTCATTCCATCGATTATATCAAGTTCACTACGTTCACGGTTTTACCAAAACCATTCGTAGCCCTCCGTCGTTTCGCATGAATAGGCAATAGTATTCAAGCTATGTATGTTGGCCAAAGTCAAGGCATAGTGATTGGTAGCTATTGGGTGTTTATGTGTAGCATAGATAGATGCGTTGGTTTGGGACAGTCGTACTGCCATTTTGGCCAAAGTCAAGGGTAGGTACGGATGGATCCAAATTAACCTGGATAGTGACGGGTAGAACTTGACATGTGACTTATGATATTTTGGCCAAAGTCAAGGTCATAAGAGCATGGGGCAAAAATCCACATCGGGAGTTTTATAAGTACTGAAACTTTCTAGATTTGCATACCATTTGGAGTGTGGTGATTCTGGTAGGATTCCTTCAGTTTCGTCACGCGATGATATTTGGATCCCGATCCTACTATGAGTATATGATACTCCTCGGGAAATTTCTCACTAAACGATCAATGCTATAAACCTAGTAGGTGCCTAGAAAGGTGTTAGCGGGGCTACGCCCCCAGGGAAAAGAGGTTATTTAATTAAGGAACTTCACGAAAGCGTTGGAAAACCTCCCTCGAAGTACCGACACTGGCCTGGCTGAACGGTTAAGCAAGTATTGTGCGGTGGGATTGATCCCGACTAATTCTTCCTTTATGGTTTGAGGAGGGATTCGAGAGACAGTGGGAGCCATCCTGTTTAGAAAAACTAAAAACCATTCTAAACTTGCAAGAGCATCGTGCTAAGTGTTTTCTTCTCACTCTCCTAATTGCAGCGACCAATCGACATGACTGGACTTAAGTTACTTCTAGATAAAAAACATACTGACAGGGCCAAACTACAAAGATTGGCTCAGGAATGTCAAAATGGCAATCACTTACGACAAGCTGGGGTATCTTCTTACCACCAAAGCTCCCCCCGTCCCAAGTCGCACCTTCAGCGTCACGGATAAGGAAATCCGTAAAACCTGGGAGATTGATAGCGCGAAGGCCAAATGCCTCGTACTTGCCTCGATGGACAATGAACATCAGAGGAGGCACGAGAATATGAACCTTGAATCCATATTTCTCCATACAAAAGAACTGTATGGAGAGCAATCTCGTATCGCAAGATACGAAGTGTCGAAGAAGTTATTTTCGGCAAAGTTGGCCATCGGATCATCGGTAGCGGAACACGTGCTTAAGATGATTAGCTTCATTGAGGAGCTCGCAGAACTTGGAACCACGTTGGAGAATGAGCTCTATACGGACTTGATTCTCCAGTCCCTTCCTTCCACTTACGCCCAGTTTATACTGAACTTCAACTTACAAGAAAAAGAGGTTGAACTTTCAGAACTCCTCAACATGCTGAGGAGCGCAGAGGGCACCCTACAGAAAAGTAGGGAAACATCCACTTTGTTTGTAGGAGGATCTTCTTCTTCTAGGTCCAAGGCGAAAGCCAAGGGAAAGAAGAGGAAAGCCCCTGCCAAACCAAGGGGCGGTGTTAGTAAAGTGGATACGAAGGGAAAGGCAAAGGCAACAATGATAGCGGGGAAGCTTGTAGGTAAAGAAGAATGCTTCTATTGTCATAAGAGTGGACACTGGAAGAAAGATTGCAGGGCTTGGAAGGCCAGGACACAGGAACTGAAGCAGGTTGCGGCTTCAGCTTCAGGTGTGTATGTTATTGAAAACTGTCTTTCAATAAACTCTACTTCCTGGGTATTGGATACGGGATCAGGATCTCATATCTGTAATTCTTTGCAGGCGTTGAGAAACCGTAGGGTTTTGAAGGCAGGTGACATGACCCTCAGAGTTGCAAACGGAGCTAGCATGGATGCTAAAGCCGTGGGGGACTATCACCTGGGAATGTCAGAAGGACATGTTTTGGTTTTGCGTAATTGCTTTTTTGTACCCAACGCAACTTGTAATATCATTTCTGTATCTTTGGTTTCTAAAGAAGGTTATGAATTTGCGTTTGTAAGTAATGTTGTAAACATTCACCTTAATCAAGTTCTGATTGGGTCAGGTACATTGAGCTATGGTATATACGTATTAAACCAACCACAGATTTTCAATGTCTAGAATACACACAAAAGAAAGTCTCCGGAAATCAATCAGACTTTCTTATGGCATTGTAGACTGGGTCACATCAATGAGAGAAGGTTGACTAAGTTACATACAGAAGGATATTTGGATCCGTTCGAATATCAATCGTATGCCACTTGTCAATCCTGTCTCAAAGGAAAGATGACAAAGACTCCATTCACTGGACACGGAGTAAGAGCGAGCGAGCTCTTGGGACTCGTACACAGCGACGTGTGCGGTCCAATGTCTATACATGCGCGAAGCGGTTATTCTTACTTCATTACTTTTACGGATGATTTTTCAAGGTACGGTTATGTCTTCTTAATGAAACATAAGTCCGAAGCCTTTGAAAAGTTCCAGGAATATAAGAATGAAGTAGAAAAACAAACCGGCAAAAGTATCAAGATTCTAAGATCGGATCGAGGTGGAGAATACTTAAGTGTCGAGTTCCTGAATTACTTAAAAGAGAATGAAATTCTCTCTCAGCTTACTCCTCCATACACTCCGCAACATAACGGTGTATCGGAGAGACGGAACCGGACCCTATTGGATATGGTACGGTCCAAGATGAGTAACGCCGAGTTACCACGATCATTCTGGGGTATGCGCTAGAATCAGCTGCATACCTTTTGAACCGAGTTCCTACTAAGACTGTGCCTACCACACCATAGGAAATGTGGTGTGGGAAGAGGCCCCATCTCAGTCACATTAAGACTTGGGGAAGTCCAGCTTTTGTAATAAAGCAGCATGCGGACAAGCTCGAGGCACGCTCAGTACAGTGTAAGTTTGTGGGATATCCAAAGAATTCCAAGGGATATTTCTTCTACTGCGAAGAGGAACAAAAAGTTCTTGTTTCTCGTCATGCCCATTTTCTAGAACACCAGTTCTTAGAAAAGGAAATAAGTGGGAGCGCAATAGAACTGGAAGAAATTCCAGAACCACGAGCTATTACTGAAAGCTTAGTGGAACCAGAGGGTTCAAAAGAACAGGACATTCCTACGCCGCTCCGCAGGAGTAGTAGGCAGTCTCATCCGCCTGAGAGATACTACGGTTTTCTCATAGACGGGGATAGAGAGGATTGCATCATAGATTATGATGAGCCTACTAGCTTCCAGCAGGCCGTTTAGAGCGTTGACTCGGTAAAATGGCTGGATGCAATGCGGACCGAAATGGAGTCCATGTACACCAACAAAGTATGGACGTTAGACATTGCTCCAGACGGGGTAAAACCCGTAGGATGCAAGTGGATCTTCAAAAGGAAGATTGGTGTAGATGGAAAGGTTGAGACCTATAAAGCTAGACTTGTTGCAAAGGGTTTTCGTCAAAGACCTGGTTTGGACTATGACGAAACCTTTTCTCCAGTGGCTATGCTGAAATCCATTCGGATCCTTCTTGCCATTGCTGCCTTCCACGATTATGAGATTTGGCAGATGGACGTAAAGACCGCTTTTCTAAATGGAAATTTAGAGGATTGTGTCTATATGGATCAGCCAGAGGGTTTCATTCAGAGTGGGAGCAGCGGAAAGGTGTGCAAGTCGCTTAAGTCCATCTATGGACTAAAGCAGGCATCGCGGAGTTGGAACATCTGTTTTGATGAGACGGTCAAGGAATTTGGCTTTATCAAAAATCCAGATGAACCATGCATCTATAGTAGATTTGTAGCGAGAACTGTAGTATTCCTCGTTTTATACGTGGATGACATTCTCTTAATAGGAAATGACATTCCTTTGCTACAATCTGTCAAGGGGTTCTTGTCACACAGGTTCTCCATGAAAGACCTGGGTGATGCCTCATACATCCTGGGGATCCGGATCCTTCGTGATAGATCCAAGAGGATATTAGGACTTTCTCAGTCCAGGTACATCGACACCATACTGAAAAGATTCAGTATGGAAGATTCCAAGCGCGGTAACCTACCGGCTTGTCACGGGATCACTCTCTCTAAAGAGATGTCTCCCAAGACTGATTTGGAGAGGGATCCCATGTCTATTATACCCTACGCTTCTGCGGTAGGCTCTATAATGTATGCGATGTTGTGTACCAGACCGGATGTAGCTTATGCACTGAGTGTGGTAAGCCGGTATCAGTCAAACCCTGGGGAGAAACACTGGATAGCGGTAAAGAACATTCTCAAGTACCTGAGAAGGACTAAGGAGATGTTCTTGGTGTATGGCGGAAAAGACCTCCAGATCGAGGCCTTTGCTGACTCCAACTTCCAGAGTGACAAGGATGATTCCAAGTCCATGTCGGGTTTTGTCTTTACCCTCAATGAAGGGGCGGTGTGTTGGAAGAGTTCCAAACAGGAAACCGTTGCAGACTCGACGATGGAAGCGGAATACATCGCTGCATCTGATGCCGCAAAAGAAGCCGTCTGGATGAGGAAGTTCTTGAAAGAACTTCAGGTGGTTCCGTCCATTGTTGATCCAATACCTCTGTATTGCGACAACAACGGGGCTATAGGTTTAGCGAAGGAACCTAGGTCCCATCAGAAATCCAGACACATCTTGAGGCGGTATCACCTGATCAGGGAGATCGTGGATCGCCAGGAGATCGAGATTCGGAGGGTTGCTTCAGAAGAAAACACTGCAGATCCATTCACCAAGGCCTTGCCCCAGACTCAGTTCGAGCGGCTGATCGAGATGATAGGTCTTCGATACGCCAGTACATGGCCTTAGTGCAAGTGGGAGATTGTTAGTGTATATGCCCTTGTTCCCTTCCGAATGGCGGCCGAGACATGGGCCGTCCCGCCTGAAATTCGGGGCAGATGCTAATTGGTGCTATCCGTCCACCTCTCCGAAGATGCCAATTCGATCCATGGCGCCATAAATCGGAGGTCTAGACGGATGCGTCCGATGTAGCAGACTTCGTCAGATTCTCCCTCGTTCGAGGGGTTTTTGATTGTGGGGACGCTCTTCCCTGCAGGCGCAAGCCCCTGCAGTTAATTACGCTACCGCTTTGCGGTAACAACTTTCTCCTTCTCCAGATGGTCACTTCGTGTCGTGTGTTCTTGTTTTATGTTTCATTGCCCGTGGATCGTTTACGGAGACTGAGTTATGTCGTCGCCCGTAGGGCATGGACTGGTCCAAATCCGCATTATCTTAAATTTGGGTTTGGGGGTTTTGGTTTGAGGATACGTCAGCCATACTTGAGGCTAAGATCGACTCAAACGTTTGTTAAGGACACGTTAGTCTAATTTTGTGACTAAGATCAACTCAACGGGATCGTTTAGATCCGACAAAGGAGTGTTTGAACTCCATTGTTCCAATCATCGTCTATGTGACCGTCAGGACCCGTCACCTCTCTGACGACGTTGAGGGATTTCAACGACGGATGTCAGAGGAGTTCAGAGATGTACCCTCGAGCCAGAGTTAATTAGGGGGGATTCGTAGTCCAGTCTGCTTGAAGGTTTAAGGACGCGTTAGCCATTTTTGAGGCTAAGATCAACTTAAACAGGATCGTTTAGATCCGACGAAAGAGCATATGGAGGCTCTATGATTCTAGTTTAAGGACATTGCGGTCCATGGGTAGTTTAAGGACATTGCGGTCCGTGGGTAGTTTAAGGACATTGCGGTCCGTGGGTAGTTTAAGGACATTGCGGTCCGTTGGTAGTTTAAAGACATCTCGGTCAAGGTTAAGGACGTCATAGTCCATGGGTTTAAGGACTCCACAGTCCGGTATGTGCTCTGGATGCTTTACACGGGTTCACTGCCGTGCTAGGCGAGGACCAGGCTCCGCTCTGGATGCTTCACACGGGTTCACTGCCGTGCTCTGCGAGGACCAGGATCCGCTCTGGACGTTTTTCGTGGGGTCAAAGAGTGACGTTATCCACGTTCCACGTAACCAGGAATTTTGTATTATGCATGGGTTTTGTTGGAGATAGTGCCCTCAGAGTCAATTATTGGATCACAGGCACTGATTGCAATGATTGAGGGAGGACCTATCCCGGTAGGACAGTCTTACTCGAGATGATATTATGCTATCTGGTTTATCTTTATCATCGTGTACTGCTTTAGGTGACCTGGCATGTCGCTATTACACGTTGATAGAGCCCCTAGGATTCTTGCTTGACTGCCGGCAGTATGATGGCGATCATATACGTGGGAGCTGGTAGTCTATAAGCACATCCTTAAAAGGTCCCTAGTCGTAGGAGTTTCGAGACAGGGCATCGATTCTCCAGAGTAGACTAGTGTATACAGTCGAGACCCCGACGAGGGGCGGTGGCCGGTCTCACAAGCCACTGGTGTCAGGTGGTTCACCTAAGATGTATACAGGTGCTCATTGGGTTATGAGTACACCGGACAGGACTCGCCGGGAACATGCTAGTTGGTCATATACCTGACGTCAGATAGCAGTTCCCTGGTGACATGTGTACAGGTTAGTTCATCGACCTGAGGATCGTCATTTGTCTCGTGTGAGTTCCCACTGTGCTTTGATTACTACCCTACCACGGCTCAAAGGAGTCGTGCAAACAGGTTTTAGTTGGGTACAGTCCCGAGCCACATGGAGGCAGTGAGCGGATCTTCAGGGGTTCGTCTCTCCCGGTATTGGGGGTGAGGTCGCGCTGTGTCTAGGAGAGCCATTACGCAAAGCCCTCGGCCGAGGCAGGAGATTTACTGGTAGGTATTCCAGTAGTATCTCAGGGCGTTCTGGGCTACACTCCGACACGACTTGTACCGCTTTTGGGGGTCTGACTTTTACCAACCCCCTAGGCCCGCCATGCGATACTCATAGACGAACGGACCGGACTGTACGGATATTGTCACTGACAGGCTCAGTTGGGTGTCGGGGTGAGCTTCCTCATCGACGTCCCTTTTAGTCAATAGCTGGTGGCCCGTCACGTATTGGCATATACCTCTGACGTGCTAGTGGTTAAATCCACAGCCATAGTATTGACGAGTCTTTAGAGTCCACCACACTTTCAGTTACTCAAGCTTTCGGGCGAAACGTTGTAGAGGCCGTATGGAGATATGGCAGGGTCCGATCAGATACGTGCGGTATTGCACGGATCAGGATCGGACAGTTTTGTACTAGTGGCCGCATAGTTATATGGCAGGGTTCGATCAGATACGTGCGGTATTGCACGGATCAGGATCGAACGGATTTTACTAGCCGGCTTTGGTTTAAGCCGGTACTAGTTTAGTACAGTGTAGATTTTGTCTCATTGCATTTGTATCCGGTCGGAATACAAATGCGGCTGTGTATGCACAGTGTCGGGGTTTTCCTGTAATTTATTACGGGACCAGTTTTCTGGAGTTGCCAGTTTGCATTCCGTTCCGGCCGGTTTTCCTTTGTTCTTTCCCGGCCGTACTTTTCTGATGGAGGGGGTAATTTGCAGTTTTGCAAATTACATTTGGTGGAGGTTTTATTTGTATAAGTATTTATCATGAAAGCATCTTTTATATTCCTTTCTTTTCTATCATCATTTCTTGAAAAGGTGATTAGGATTGATTTTAAGCTTGATGTGAGTTTGTGATGATTATGTCTTGATGTGGTCACCACTTGCTTTACCCTACACTCACCTCCCTTCATGCTTCATATTACCTCCTCCACCATTCTCATTTGGATAATAAGTTTTTCATTAGAAAAGAAAGAACACTTGAGAGAAAAAGAAAAGAAAGAGAGAAGAAGAAGAAGAGAGCTTCATAGTTTCTTTCTTGATCTCATTTTCTTGCTAGAAAAATGCAAGCACCATTTTTCTATTCTTGATTCCTCCATCACCATGGCAACAAACCCCAAAAGAGACATACTCTCTACACTACACATTCTACAGCATATCTTGAGCATGTCGAGTTGCCGGCTTCATGCGCGAGTTGCCTCGGTATTGAGGCGGGAGCCCGTAAAAGAAGAAGGCGATGTGGTGCCCTTTCCGGCGAGGAGGCGACGATGTGGAGGCAACACTTTCCGCGGGAGATCGGGACGATGGAGATGAAGACCGGTGGACTTGGATCAGTCGGTATACTTCTCTTCCCCTCTCTTGTTAGCTAGCTTAGGTTAATGGTAAACGATCTGGGTTTTCATTGTCCGCGGTAGCGCCGGTTTCCGAGTAAGGAAAATTTTTATTCCGCATTTTGGCCTCGAGCAAGAGGCCGGGGCGCTGCCGTGGCGCAACATGGTATCAGAGCCACGCCATTAACCTTACCTAGCTTGTTCTAATGTGTTTTGCTTATCCGATCGACCGAAATTCCAAAAACCGTATTTTTCCTTCACATCAGTTTCTGTTGAAATTTTTTGAAGTCTAAAAATTTTTCTGGTGGTCTCAGAAAGATGTGCAGGGAGTTCTAAGAACTCTGGGAAAAAACGAGACAGTGAACCCTTACCTCGAGCGCGGAAGCGCCGCACCACCCCCCTTTCTGCCGCCCTTCCGCCACAAGTTGGTGGGTTCAATGCTTCGTATTTTTCCAGTGGGCTTCTGGGCTGAAAATAGGGCTTTTGGGATATTAAGTTTGGGCCAATTATTTCTGTGAGTGCTACAGTTTTTCTTGGGGCCCACTTGTTAATTGTTTGATCGATCGGATATTTTTAAACACATTATTTCACAGTATTTACATTATATCTGCGACCGTGAATGTCACTTGATCGGTAAATCCGGTCTAACTGCTATAGTCCGGTTAGACGGATTTGCGAACGTGACTTTCACGTTGATGTTCTATGTTTATGCTGTGTTGTTGCGGATTGGTCGTGGGGGATAGCCTGGATGCAATGCTAGTACAGTGCTGTTGTATTATGTACATTTGATATTGCGGGGCGAGCGTCCGACTTGTGGACTGCCGTCACTGCTTGTTTGTATTATTCTTTTGGGGCACGACCTGGTTGCGGTCGATGTACCCGGTGTATGTGTATTTTACTTTCTGTACTAGGATTACCCCGCGGAGGGGTGCACGGATAGCCGGGTTCTAGAGGGCAACGAGCCCGCATCTCATGGCATTGAGACGGAGGGGGCTTCACTCTAGGATTGGCGGGCTATTCGCCGCACTCGTAGGGGGTATAGGTTGACCCAGGAGGGGTGCCCAAGTTACCGGATTCCGTGAAGTGCTGGGTGGTCCATTCACGGTGCTGAAGGGGGCTGCCTCGCTTCAGGTTTTGGCGGGTGACTTGCCGCGCCCGTAGGGGTCTAGGATTTTATTGCACAGGCTATCCACACGACCAGGGGAACGTCGGGTTTCAGCAGCGGCTCTGTGAAACTCGGGGATCCCGATATCTGTATTGTTCTGTGATGCCGTACATTTCTGTGATGTTGCTTTTTATCACGCCTTGAGCGAATATAATATATTGGTATATATATTAGTAGATGTTGTATATGTTTTACATCCGCGCTAGTCCAGTCCCCGCTCTGTCGTTAGTAAGCTAACCTAACGAGTGATGACGGGACCCAGTGGCGAATGCGGATGGCATATACGTACATCAATATATTTTCGTTCTTTGTGGTGTGATCAACTAATGGGACTGCGTTGATTCAGATCAACGCAAGTTATAAACAAACTTATTCTGATGTTGTTGGAACATTTTTCAAAAAGCTGTTATTGCAAGGACGTTCACTTTTGTTTTGCATCGTGGTATTCATTTGGAATATCCTGCTCCTCAGTCGACGAGGCAAGGGCCGAGATCCCTTCACCGGGAGTGACCCCTTGGACAGAAGTTTGCGTCAGGGCATTAACTTCACTATAGCCGATTACTTTTGCTTTGCATCGTGGTATTCAGGTGGAATATCCTGCACCTCATTCTACGGGGAAAGAGCCGAGATCCCTTCACCGGGAGTGACCTCTTTAGTAAAGGTTTTCGTCACTATATTTTATAAAAAGGCTATGCAGTTCCTTCAACGATATCAAGTTCATTACGTTAAAGGTTTTTCGCCAAAAACCAGTCGTAGCCCTCCGTCATTTCAGATTAGTATTACTTAGTATTCGTGCTGCGTATGTCGTGCTCAGCCGAGGCGTAGTGTTCGGTAGCTATGTAGTGCTTTTCTGTTGCATGGATATGTGATTGGTTAGGACAGTCGTACGGTCATTTTGGCTCAGTCAAGGACTTGTGCGGGTGGGTCTAATGCAATCAAGATAATGACGGGTTGAACTTGACTAGGATCCTTTGATATGTTGGCTCAGTCAAGGTCACTTGGGTCCTAGGGGTAAAAATCACATCGGGAGTTTCAAAAGAACTGAAACTTGCCAAGCATGCGCATACCTTCTGGAGTGTGGTGACTTGAGTGGATTCCGTCAAGTTATCATGCGATGATAGTTGGATCCCGATTCCCACTGATGAGTTAGTTTACTCCTCGGGTGACCCCGACTAATTCTTCTTTCAGGTTTGGAGGAGAATTTGAGGTACAGTGGGAGGTTTCCAGATTAGATAGAGTGATAACCATTCTGATCTAGGTTAGAGTGCACGCTGAGTGTTTCTTTTCTCTCTCTCTTTGGCTGCGACCATTGACCCGACCCTGGACTATGACTCAGTGACCAAGTTGACCGAACCTTCTTAACACAGGCTTTTGGATTGTCAGAGTTGCAGACCACATTGACACTCCTACTTTTACCCTTTTCTCCAGGACACCCCGTATTACTACGAACGTCCACTTCCATTGGACAAAACCATCGTATGGTTAGATACGAACTCGAAGGACTTCGAGGATGGTTTCTGGTTCTGGAGAAAACGGATAGGATTATTCAGTTGTCTTTTCTTTTCACCTTCTCTCATTACGAGTACTCCTTGGTTTAGGAGATAGTACACCTATTACGCAAATTGGAAAGTCTTCTTCCAAACCTTAGGCTGGTGCCGACCGGTAGGGAATGAAGAAAACCAATTAGCATAACGATGGTGTGCAGAAGGTATTAAGTTAAGACAAAGCAAGGGATTAGTAGGAGGGCAAAGTAAATTGCGACAGATATTCACGACCGAACCAAGTATTTCTTCGCCAATCCTAAATCACCTTTGTATTTCTCCAGGACACTCCGTATCACTACGAAGATCCACAGTTTATTTGGATACTCCATCGTATGGTTATATACGAACTCGAAAGGAACTTGTTCCAGTTCGGGGATGGATTCTGGTTCAGGAGAAATAGGAATAAAGTACATTCAGGTGTCTTTTATCTTCACCTTCTCTCGCGTTGCGAGTGTTCCTAGGATTAGGACAGTACACCCTTTATGCTTTTTGGATAGTCTTCTTCCAAACCATAGGCTGGTGCCGAGCGGTAGGGAAGGAAGAAAACCATTTGGCCTAAGGGGGTGTACAGAAGGTAATGACTAAAGACATAGAAAGGGATTTAGAAAGATGGCAAAGAATCACAAGGTTACAGTTGTGAATCTGGATAATGGAAGAGGCATTACTAAGAATACCAGGATACCCCATCGAAACATTTCAATGTTTCAGTTTCACTGTGTACTGTTAAAAGAAAACTGATTTCCCAGTCTGACACTTGCTCCAGGGTATGTATTTACCAGGTATGATTCTCACATCTGTATGGTTTTACAGATGCTGAGTGGGAGTAAGTTATTGGGAATAGGGTGATCATTCTCATTATATCGGGATTCGTTGTAATCGGTGATATTTGAGGAGATCATCTGGGCTGTTTGCCGGTCGGCAAATATTTGGTTTTGAATATCCGCTGTTGTGCACCAATTTCAAATTGATATATCTGTACGTCTATTTTCATAGAGTGAGATATACCTTTTGATATTATGTCGATGACATTTACCTATATCAGTGGATGGTTAGGTAAGGAGCATTAAACAGCGGTGTAATTCTTCTTAACCATAAGTACAGTTTTCAACCTACGACACACAGTGAAAGAGTTGTTAGACTCAGCGGACTTATACAGAGTATTGTATGTTGTCCAGTGTCCATTAGGACAGAGGGGTTGGTCCTCATACTATATTCTGTTTACTTTTAACTTCTCTAGTTCTTAGACATGTGTTTCGTAGGAACACAGGGTCTAACTTTTGAGGAGTTATAGGTATTTGAATAGAGTAGAGAACCAGGTGTAGCAAGTATCGGGATTCTTCAAAATGATCGAAGATGTAGATACTTGTCTATGGTATTCAGTTGATAGTAATGATAAAGAGAAATTGCTTCTCTTTCAGGTTACTCATAATTGGAAGCATTCCTAAGTTGAGTAACGCTGATCGGCCTCCTTCCATTTTAGTTGACATGCACTGGAGACAGCTGCATGATTTGAATCTGGTTCAATTAAATCAGTGCGTCTGTTTCTATATTGGATATAGAACAGTTCATATCTTGATATTGTTAAGGTACGGGGAATTGTCCGGCTTATGCTTAAAACCAGACACTGGACAACTCAAGGCACGTTTCTGTAATGGCTGTTTGTGGGTTGACCCAGGCTATGACGAGGGTTGACTTTCTACCATCTGGATGAACAATAGCAATATTGTTCTAGACTCGCCACAGTTTTATTAAAAATGGATTTTTTCAAAAACAGTAGTGGGAGTATGGTAGAACTGGAAGTGATTCCAGAACCGCAAACGATTACTGAAGATTTGATAAGGAACCTAAAGATTCAATCTGGTTTGACATTCCATTGGCCACTCCGCAGATAAGGTGGGTAACTTCAGGCACCCGAGAGGTACTCCGGTAGCCTCAAGGACGGTGACAGGGAAGTTCTTGTTTACCCACACTTGCCATTGCTGTTGTTCCAGGCTGCGAGACCCGGCAGGAGGATGAGTATAGCGTCGTTCTAAACTAGCTTTGGAAGTGCACGTCTATATGACTCTGCCAGAGGGTTGTCGTAGTCAGTGGGAGCAGCGGAAGCATTGGTGGACATCAGGCTTATGTCTACTTATAGACTAAAGCAGATGTAGCGGAGATAGATCATCTATTTCTGACGTGACAGTCATAGGTTTGACTTCATCAGAATAAGGGGTGGATCTGTTGAGAAGGTAGTGGGAAGTGATATTCCTATACTACGATCGGTTATACTTTGGTCGTCACACAGTGTTTTCTCCACATAGGACTTGGATATTATATCAGACATACTGGTTACTAGATCTATGGTTTTAGATCTAGATTTGGGTGGTTTCCCAATCTGGGTACCTTGACAGCATTCTATGAGTATTTAGAATGGACGACTCCTGACACGGTAGTGCACCTGCAGTTGATGGAGTCACCCTCTCTAAAGATGTCTTATAGACTAAAGGGGAGAGGGATACTCATGATTGGCAAATCACTTGCTTAGGCAATTGAGTCAATCATGAGATGTCAAGTACCACACCAGATGTTGTTCTTGCACTAGATGCAATAAGTTGATATTGATCCAATCCTGGAGAAACAGTCGGAAGCAGTCTTAGAACATAAGTGGATGTTCTAGGGATATGATAACGACAGCCTCATTTGGGAGACAGTTATCATTCCAGGCTTCCAAGGTGACATGGATGACAAGGAGGTTGTCAGAGTTATAGTTTTTCCTTCTGACGAGGGGCAGTATTTTGGACAGGTGGTCCAAGGCACTACTGAGGGTGGCATGGCGCAGGATACTGATTAAGTTCAGTTGACGGTACAGTCTAAGAAGTTTGGATTTGGAGTTCATTTATGAGCTAGGTCCCATCAGACATCCAGACATTCTAAGACAGGTATTGCTCATTTCGGGAGATCGCTTTCTCCGCGAACTTGAGATAAAGAGAGACATAGAAAGAAACATCACAGCGGATCCACTCACTGAGGCTATTCCTCGAACGCAATAGTTTCGCAAACGAGCTTTGTGAGACTGACTAGTAGAGGAGTTGGGTGCTCGGTATCACACGGGCTGTGAGTATGCGGCATCGCAATAATTAGCCTTGAGTGCAAGTGGGAGATTGTTGGAGATAGTGCCCTCAGAGTCAATTATTGGATCACAGGCACTGATTGCAATGATTGAGGGAGGACCTATCCCGGTAGGACAGTCTTACTCGAGATGATATTATGCTATCTGGTTTATCTTTATCATCGTGTACTGCTTTAGGTGACCTGGCATGTCGCTATTACACGTTGATAGAGCCCCTAGGATTCTTGCTTGACTGCCGGCAGTATGATGGCGATCATATACGTGGGAGCTGGTAGTCTATAAGCACATCCTTAAAAGGTCCCTAGTCGTAGGAGTTTCGAGACAGGGCATCGATTCTCCAGAGTAGACTAGTGTATACAGTCGAGACCCCGACGAGGGGCGGTGGCCGGTCTCACAAGCCACTGGTGTCAGGTGGTTCACCTAAGATGTATACAGGTGCTCATTGGGTTATGAGTACACCGGACAGGACTCGCCGGGAACATGCTAGTTGGTCATATACCTGACGTCAGATAGCAGTTCCCTGGTGACATGTGTACAGGTTAGTTCATCGACCTGAGGATCGTCATTTGTCTCGTGTGAGTTCCCACTGTGCTTTGATTACTACCCTACCACGGCTCAAAGGAGTCGTGCAAACAGGTTTTAGTTGGGTACAGTCCCGAGCCACATGGAGGCAGTGAGCGGATCTTCAGGGGTTCGTCTCTCCCGGTATTGGGGGTGAGGTCGCGCTGTGTCTAGGAGAGCCATTACGCAAAGCCCTCGGCCGAGGCAGGAGATTTACTGGTAGGTATTCCAGTAGTATCTCAGGGCGTTCTGGGCTACACTCCGACACGACTTGTACCGTTTTTGGGGGTCTGACTTTTACCAACCCCCTAGGCCCGCCATGCGATACTCATAGACGAACGGACCGGACTGTACGGATATTGTCACTGACAGGCTCAGTTGGGTGTCGGGGTGAGCTTCCTCATCGACGTCCCTTTTAGTCAATAGCTGGTGGCCCGTCACGTATTGGCATATACCTCTGACGTGCTAGTGGTTAAATCCACAGCCATAGTATTGACGAGTCTTTAGAGTCCACCACACTTTCAGTTACTCAAGCTTTCGGGCGAAACGTTGTAGAGGCCGTATGGAGATATGGCAGGGTCCGATCAGATACGTGCGGTATTGCACGGATCAGGATCGGACAGTTTTGTACTAGTGGCCGCATAGTTATATGGCAGGGTTCGATCAGATACGTGCGGTATTGCACGGATCAGGATCGAACGGATTTTACTAGCCGGCTTTGGTTTAAGCCGGTACTAGTTTAGTACAGTGTAGATTTTGTCTCATTGCATTTGTATCCGGTCGGAATACAAATGCGGCTGTGTATGCACAGTGTCGGGGTTTTCCTGTAATTTATTACGGGACCAGTTTTCTGGAGTTGCCAGTTTGCATTCCGTTCCGGCCGGTTTTCCTTTGTTCTTTCCCGGCCGGACTTTTCTGATGGAGGGGGTAATTTGCAGTTTTGCAAATTACATTTGGTGGAGGTTTTATTTGTATAAGTATTTATCATGAAAGCATCTTTTATATTCCTTTCTTTTCTATCATCATTTCTTGAAAAGGTGATTAGGATTGATTTTAAGCTTGATGTGAGTTTGTGATGATTATGTCTTGATGTGGTCACCACTTGCTTTACCCTACACTCACCTCCCTTCATGCTTCATATTACCTCCTCCACCATTCTCATTTGGATAATAAGTTTTTCATTAGAAAAGAAAGAACACTTGAGAGAAAAAGAAAAGAAAGAGAGAAGAAGAAGAAGAGAGCTTCATAGTTTCTTTCTTGATCTCATTTTCTTGCTAGAAAAATGCAAGCACCATTTTTCTATTCTTGATTCCTCCATCACCATGGCAACAAACCCCAAAAGAGACATACTCTCTACACTACACATTCTACAGCATATCTTGAGCATGTCGAGTTGCCGGCTTCATGCGCGAGTTGCCTTGGTATTGAGGCGGGAGCCCGTAAAAGAAGAAGGCGATGTGGTGCCCTTTCCGGCGAGGAGGCGACGATGTGGAGGCAACACTTTCCGCGGGAGATCGGGACGATGGAGATGAAGACCGGTGGACTTGGATCAGTCGGTATACTTCTCTTCCCCTCTCTTGTTAGCTAGCTTAGGTTAATGGTAAACGATCCGGGTTTTCATTGTCCGCGGTAGCGCCGGTTTCCGAGTAAGGAAAATTTTTATTCCGCATTTTGGCCTCGAGCAAGAGGCCGGGGCGCTGCCGTGGCGCAACAGGTTTAAGGACCCCACAGTCCATATCATGAATGGTCTTCGGGACCCGTCACCTCTTTGAAGACATTGAGGGATTACAATGCCAAGTATCAAAGGAGTGAAGAGATGTACCCTAGAACCGAGATGGATTAAATGGTCCTTGGCCCAATTTGGGTCAAGACTGATCAATTATGTTATGAGCCTACCGGCCCAGTTAATCACAAATTGAGGACTTATGGCCAGCTTGGGCTAAGTCCAGTCAGGTCTGGAATATTGACTCTTTGTTGGTCCATTGAGGGAGAATATTTGCCTCTATCCCTCTAGCCAATTGGGCCAAAGCCTAGTGTTAAACACTTCAGAGCAATCAGTGTTGAACACTGGGAATAAGGCTGTTGAGTTAGTGTTCAACACTAAGAGATAATTGGTGTTAAACACCAGCAATAAGGCTTTTTCAAATTAGTGTTAAACACTAAAACGGATCGGTGTTGAATCCTGCCAATAAGGCTTTTTAGTCAGCATTGAATGCTAAGGCTCGACAGTGTTTTAACATTGGGCTTGAGAGTTTTAATTTTAGTGTTAAACACTAAGGCAAGAAGGGTCACGTGGCAGCACGTGAGGGCGCCCTCCCTTCATTTGTTCCGCTGACATTATCATTTCCTTCATAGCATCACGTGCCGTCACGTGATGGGCATTCAAATGCCTTTGTGTTAAGGCTTCTGCTGAGGGTCACGTGGGTCACGTGGGGTGCTGCCTCAAAGGGGCTTTCTGTAGGGGTTTTGGGGGGTCACGTGGTAGCACGTGACCCTGCCTCTATGTAGTTTCTAGAGGATCTGTTGATCTTTCTTTTCATGAATTAAATTCCTCTGGCTTTAATTTTCAAAGGAATTAAATTCCTACTTCCCTTTCGATCCTTGAACCTTCTGTAGGAATTAGATTCCTCGTTTATGTGAAGGATTGAATAGGGTTAAACCCTAATAAAAACTTTTTTAAGGAATCAAACTTCCGTTTCCCGTCAGATTATGATTAAGGGACTTAGATTCCCATTGTTTCAACAGAACTAAATTCTTAATTAGGGTTAAACCCTGCTCCTTTTTATTTTGAAGGAATTAAATTCCCATAACACAGGGTCAAGCCCTACTTTTATCTTAGAGGAATTAAATTCCTATAGTTCTGTGAGAATTAAATTCTCATGCTTGCATTCTTTCTCTATGTTTTGGATCTGCATGGCAGGATCTCGACCCATTGAGAATTAAATTCTCAACCTTAAGGGGAGATGTGCACTTTGCAGATCTTCTATCAAAGAGAGAAGAAATTTGCTCATCTTTTATATATATTAGAGTTAAACTCTATAGAGAATTAAATTCTCTTTCTTTCGAAAGGCTTCCTCTTTCTTACCTAGGGTTTTTTGCAGAAGATCCGAGTCTTTTCAAAGTATCAAAGCTCTCCTCCTTTTTTCTTTTCTCTTTTCTGCGCCTGTGTATATTTTTGTGTCTCTTGGCTCCTATTTATAGGAGAAGCAGCTGAATCAGTTGGTTTTTGACGAATCTTCGTTGAGAGATTTGATTTGCGTCCTTCATTCGTTCTGGACCTTTGGATTATTAGGTGAATTTTATTCACCGTTGGATTTCAAATCCAGAGATTCTCCTTTGTTATTTTGGTTAGATTTAAGGGGGAAATCTTTCCAAACCCGATATTTTCCATAGATAGATGATATTCAATCATCTCTAAATCTTTAATTTGATTGGTCCCAGATAATCACTTTCCTTTGGAAAGATTCAAATTTCCTTCAGAATTTAATTCTGTCATCAAAAATGGGCTTTGAAAGCCGGTCACGTGTGACCACGTGACCCATGGTCACGTGTAGACACGTGACCCTGTTTGGGACGAAGGATCCTCTTTCTTTCTGCGCTGTTTTCTGGTTGCTGTTTAGTCATCACGTGTCAACACGTGACCATTGGTCACGTGTGAACACGTGACCATTGGTCACGTGTGAACACGTGACCATTGGTCACGTGTGAACACGTGACCCCTGTTAGGAGCCTTCCTTCTTTTTTATTCGACCGAGGGACCGGTCTGCTGTTTCAAGCGTCACGTGCCAACACGTGACCTCTTCTGAAGCCTTTTTTCTTGACTTGATCAGTGGACCTTTTCCTTGACTTGATCAGGGATCCGGTGTGCCTTTGACGCTTGCATTTAAATGTCACGTGTCGACACGTGACCCTGGTCACGTGGGAGCACGTGACTCTTTCTGAAGCCCCCTTTTCTTCAATGTGGCCAGGAAACTGAACTTGCCTTGATGATGCGTTTAGGTGTCACGTGCCAACACGTGACTGCTGGTCACGTGTAAGCACGTGACCCTCTTCTGAAGCTTTTCCCAGAAGCTTTCCTGATTTTAAATCAGGAAACAAATGCCCCCACAGCGTTGTTCTCACGTGTCTGCACGTGAGTGCAACGCTGTCACCTCTTGTGACCGTTGGATCCGCTCTGGGGAGTAGGGTAGACGAAACGTCTTTTCAGAAGCGTCTTCACTTTTTCATCCTTTTCTTTTCAAATCTTTCTTTTAAGAGTTTGATTCTCGTTCTCAGGGCTTAGTTTTCTGTTGTGTTTGTGCAGGGCCGCTTTATCTTCCAATCGAAGGCTAGTGCTCACGTATTGCCCATGCAGGGATCTGCTCGATAGGGACGTTTCATTTCCCTTACCTGATTCCAATGCGTCGTTGGATTTCATTTCCAATGCTCTCCCCTTCTTTCCGGGCTTTGAGAGTAGTCCCGTCATGCACAACATTTTTTGTGCATAGCATTAAATGCTCCCCTATATAACCTGAACCCTATGCCTTACTTCTTTTCTTCATTGAGAAACCTATTCATACCTTAAGGTGGTCATCTTTGAGAACCCGATCGATCGCCATGGCTTGCAATCGTCCCCATGCTCGTCGGCAACCATGGGAGGTGCCCCTTGAGGAGATAATTCCTCGCTTCGCTGCGAGGCTGGCGGATCCCCTTCTCACCGACGCTCAATGTGACACGGTGATGTACGAGCTATTGACCCGTCGGGGCTCTCCTCTTCCCATGGGCTCCATTTGGCTCCGGATGATCCTCATGTCTGTGCTTGCCGATATACCCCCTCATCCGGCGGAGATGACTTCGGCGATCCTTGACGCGGCGGAGGACAAGCTTGAGTGCTTTCATGAGGCTTGTCTGATCACTCAAGCTCTGAAGGATCACTCAGTTCATTTACTGAGTCAGATAAGAGCTCGTCGGGCCGTCATGTCTGCTTTCGCTGATGAGCACGGCCCCAACCGGTGGGAAGCGACTCCTCGCGAAAACCGTCGTTTTGACGTGCTGGAGAAAGCAGAGAGGGAGCTGGAGAATTTTGTGTTTTGCTTTGTTAACCCTTGCATTTCTGATCCCTTGTTTGGTGATCTTTTCCCAGTAGTGTAGTATGTTTGAATCAATGTACTCCTTTTATCATTGGCGGTTTGCATGCTTTCTGTTGAATTTCCATGTTTGTCAGATAGTCGTACCGTATGTCTTGCTTGCGTAAACGAGCTGCATGTTTTTCTCATGGGAATTTTTTTAATTGCGAGCACTATCGTTACGTTGCATGTGCGTCAGTGCCTCGGGTAACATTTCCTTTTAAACATTCACACAGCTGCAAATGCGCGCTTGGTGGGGTACAGATCAAAAACTTTCCTTGTTATCTCCCGTATCAGGTGGCTTGCACTGGCCTTAGATTGAGTATTGTTGTCGAAGGGAGGTTTATAAATGAAGATATATTTTTCTCTTTAATTGTGTGTCCCCTTTCTATTGAATGTGTTCTGCGGACAATTTTACCTTGATCTCCTTGCAGGACAGCAATGGCTCAGGATTCAAGGTTAAGATCTGCTCCTGAGACTTTTACATTTTATGAGCCACGAGGGTTTCATAAAGAGTTTTTCTCCCAGCCGTGAGGACTTGTAAGTGCCGGATGCGGTTACCCTTGTCTGTGTTCTACGGAGTCAGGGGTTTCTCCAGATATTGTAGTTTAAAGACGTCGCGGTCAAGGTTAAGGACCTCATAGTCCGTGGATTTAAGGACTCCACAGTCCGATGTTAGTTTTAAGACATCACGGTCAAGGTTAAGGACCTCATAGTCCGTGGATTTAGGGACTCCACAGTCCGATGTTAGTTTTAAGACATCACGGTCAAGGTTAAGGACCTCATAGTCCGTGGATTTAGGGACTCCACAGTCCGACGTTTGGTTGCAGGGACCCGTCACCTCTTTGAAGACGTTGAGGGATTACAACGCCAGGCATCAAAGGAGTGAAGAGATGTACCCTTAAACCGAGGCAAAGATCTGTGAGGAATAGGGGTGGTTGATCGTTAGTTTTAAGACATCGCGGTCGAGGTTAAGGACGTCATAGTCCGTGGATTTTAAGGACTCCACAGTCCGGTGTTTGCTCTGGATGCTTCACACGGGTTCACTGCCGTGCTTGGCGAGGACCAGGCTCCGCTCTGGGCGTTTTCCGTGGGGTCAAAGGGTGACGTTATCCACGTTCCACGTAACCAGGAATCTTGCACTAGATGCTTCACACGGGTTCACTGCCGCGTTAGGCGAGGACTAGGCTCCGCTCTGGATGCTTCGCACGGGTTTAATGCCGTGTTCTGCGAGGACCAGGATCCGCTCTGGACGTTTTCCACGGGGTCAAAGAGTGACGTTATCCGCTTTCTACGTAACCAGGAAGTTTGCACTAGATGCTTCACACGGGTTCACTGCCGCGTTAGGCGAGGACTAGGCTCCGCTCTGGATGCTTCACATGGGTTCACAGCCATGCTCTGCGAGGACCAGGATCCGCTCTGGACGTTTTCCACGGGGTCAAAGAGTGACATTATCCGCTTTCCACGTAACCAGGAAGTTTGCACTAGATGCTTCACACGGGTTCACTGCCGCGTTAGGCGAGGACTAGGCTCCGCTCTGGATGCTTCACATGGGTTCACTGCCATGCTCTGCGAGGACCAGGATCCGCTCTGGACGTTTTTCACGGGGTCAAAGAGTGACATTATCCGCTTTCCACGTAACCAGGAAGTTTGCACTAGATGCTTCACACGGGTTCACTGCCGCGTTAGGCGAGGACTAGGCTCCGCTCTGGATGCTTCACATGGGTTCACTGCCATGCTCTGCGAGGACCAGGATCCGCTCTGGACGTTTTTCACGGGGTCAAAGAGTGACATTATCCGCTTTCCACGTAACCAGGAAGTTTGCACTAGATGCTTCACACGGGTTCACTGCCGCGTTAGGCGAGGACTAGGCTCCGCTCTGGATGCTTCACATGGGTTCACTGCCATGCTCTGCGAGGACCAGGATCCGCTCTGGACGTTTTTCACGGGGTCAAAGAGTGACATTATCCGCTTTCCACGTAACCAGGAAGTTTGCACTAGATGCTTCACACGGGTTCACTGCCGCGTTAGGCGAGGACTAGGCTCCGCTCTGGATGCTTCACATGGGTTCACTGCCATGCTCTGCGAGGACCAGGATCCGCTCTGGACGTTTTTCACGGGGTCAAAGAGTGACATTATCCGCTTTCCACGTAACCAGGAAGTTTGCTGATTGTATCCGCATTTCACGGGATGGGGGCTGACTCTTGGCGATATGTGTCGCCGAGTCATGGAACTTGGGGTTGCCGCCGTTCCGTTTCGCTTGATGTTGTGTCGTCGGGACGATGAAGCTAGGAATTTGGCCTTCGCTTCATTTGCTGGTATCGCGTCTGTTGTATCGAGACGAATGCCACGGTGGCGATCACTAAGTTATCTGTGAACCGCCGAGACTTTGCTTGCTTCTTTTTATTGCAAGTTGTCCCATCATTTCGGCCATTTTGTCTGGAATGTTTACCAGGAGCGAATCGTCATTTGCCTCTGTCGACGTTTGGACAAAGGTGGCTTAGCAAACAGGGTTAAGGGTTCTGTTGACCAAGGCTTTTGATTTCATGAGCCGTAAGGGTCTCACAAAGGTGTTTCTCCCTACAAGTCGTGAGGATCTTGCAAGTGTGTTCTCTCCTTAAGAATCGTGGGGATTCTTAAGTGCATGTTCTCTTGTAAGTCGTAAGGATCTTACAAAGAGGATTTTCTCCTTATAAGTCGAGAGGACTTACAAGGGTCGTTCACCATATGGATATATCCCCAGTCACGGGTGGGACTTTGTTAGGGAAATGTCTATTCGCGCCCGTGGATTGTATACAAGGGTCAGTCCGAGCCGCTTGTAGGGCAATGTCGGAGGTTGTGGAGGATTTGCTTAAGAACAGGTTTAGGTCTCTGTAACTTAAGACTTTCAAATCTTATGAGCCGTGAGGGTCCCATAAGAGAGTTCTCCTTACGAGTCGTGAGGATCTCGTAAGTGTATTTTCTCCTTAGGAATCGTAAGGATCCCTAAGTGTGCTGCTCCTTTGTGAGTCGTAAGGATCTCACGCAGGTGGTTTCTTCTTACAAGGTCAAGAGGACCTTATAAGTGTCTTTTAACGAGGTTGCGCCCTTTCGGGTTTTCACAAACCCTCGCCAGTAGTCCTGCTGTTTTTACTCACGGAGCCCTTTCGGGTTTTCATCCGTGCCCATTTTGCTTGTGGACATACCGTTTTGTTTTGTTTTTTTTTTTTTTTTTTTTTTATCATCTCGTCAGCCTAAGGATGCTGCGGTAGTAGTTTAGGGACGTTTCGGTCCGTCGTTAGTTTAAAGACATTTCGGTCCATTGATAGTTTAAGGACGTTTCGGTCCGTCGCTAGTTTAAGGACGTTTCGGTCCGTCATTAGTTTAAGGACGTTTCGGTCCGTCGCTAGTTTAAGGACGTTTCGGTCCGTCATTAGTTTAAAGACGTTTCGGTCCATCGTTAGTTTAAAGACGTTTCGGTCTGTTGATAGTTTAATGACGTTTCGGTCCGTTCATAGTTTAAAGACGTTTCGGTCCCTTGATAGTTTAAGGACGTTTCGGTCCCTTGATAGTTTAAGGACGTTTCGGTCCCTTGTTATGGGAGGGTCAGCTACTGCTTGTAAAGTCTGAGCCTAGGAAGATAGCGAGCGGACATAGTCGTCGTCATCTACCGTTGACCCAGGCTGTGGCTCACTAAGCGTAGTATTTCTTCAAGAAGCGGCCATTTATTGGCCTGAAAGGCCTTTCACCGTGCATGTCCACGAGTAGATAGGCTCCACCCTGGTAAACCTGGTCTATGATGTACGGGCCTTCATAGTTTGGCTCGAATTTTCCCCGCTTGGCACGATTGGGGATCATAGGTCTTTTGACTACCAGCACGAGTTCGCCTTGGCGGAATGCCCTTGGCCTGGTCAATCTTTCGTACGAGCGCGTCATCTTTGCTTTGTGGGCTTCTAGATGTTGTTGCGCTATGAGTCGGGTTTCGTCGAGGGCATCAAGCTCCTCAAGTCGAAGGTGAGCATTTTCTTCGTCAGTCAGTTCGTGGTGGATTGCCACTCGTAGAGAGGGTAACTCTATCTCGAGGGGGAGTACTGCTTCCGTCCCAAATACTAACGCGTATGGCGTTGTGTTTGTGGCCGTCTTGAATGTAGTTCGATAAGCCCAAAGGGCTTCTTGCAGCCTCTCGTGCCAGTCTCTCTTATTCCGGGAAACGGTCTTTTTTATGATCTTTGTTAAGGTCTTATTGAAGGCCTCGGCCAGACCGTTGGCTCGTGGGTTGTAAACTGAAGAATACCTCCAGTCTATATTGTGCTGCTGCGCGAAGCGGCTAATCTTATGGCTTCTGTAGGCTGGCCCGTTATCGGAGATAATCCGCCGTGGGGTTCCAAACCGATAAATGACGTGCGTCTTGAAGAAATGGAGGATATTCTCCGTCTTCACTTCCCTCAATGGTATTGCTTCTGCCCATTTGGAGAAGTAATCAGTAGTTGCCAGGATAAAACGGTGTCCCCGAGATGATGCCGGCTCAATAGGGCCGACTATGTCAGTTCCCCACATTTCGAATGGCCAGCTGGCCACCGTTGGGTGTAGCGGATTCGGATGTTGGTGGATAAAGTCTCCATGAATCTGGCACGAGTGGCATTGCTTCGCATACTCGAGGCAGTCCTGGATCATTGTGGGCCAGTAGTAGCCCATTCGTTTAATCTTTAACTTCATCTTTGGACCTGCTTGGTGAGAACCGCAAAGTCCGTCATGAACTTCCCGAACGACTTTTTCTGCTTCGTCAGGTCCTAAGCATCTCAGCCATAGAGAATCGAGCGATCTCTTGTATAGGGTATTGTTGACGAAAGCGAAAGATAGAGCTCGTTTCATGAGCTGATGTCTTGAAGACGCTTCTTTGGGTATGCGGCGGGACTTAAAGTAGTCTATGAAGACTTCCCTCCAGTCCTCGGCCTTCTCATGGTCCTTTATTTGTAGGGTCGTCTGCTCAGTCGCTCTCTTTTCTTTGCATGATTCCGGAGATATTTCTGCCGGGGCGAGCACTCGACGGCTTTGTATCACGATTCTGACATCATCGAGGTTCTCGTCGGCCAGTTCTTTAGCAAGCTTAGCCAATGCGTCTGCTTTGCTATTTTCTGCGCGTGGTATGTTCTCCAAAGTGTAGGAAGGAATTTGAGACAATAGTTGTTGCACCCTTTCGCCGTACTTCACCAGCTCCGGTTTGCACGTTTGGTAGTCGCCATTCACTTGACTAACGACCAGCTGAGAATCCCCGTATATGAGGAGGTCTTCAATTCCCATGTCAATGGCAAGCTCGAGACCTGCTATCAGGGCTTCGTATTCAGCTTCATTGTTTGTCCTTGGCTCTGTTAAAGAGAAGGCGAAGCGCATTATCCCTCCTTGTGGAGTCGCAAAGATGAGGCCTATCCCTGACTTGATCATTGGGATACCTTGCTTTTGTTTCTTTATAGAGGACGCTCCATCGAAATAAAGTTCCCATCGGGCGCTTCCACCGCTAATCGCATCAAATGCATGCTCGTCCGGCAAGTCACAATTCAAAGGAGAATCGGCCGGTATCGGGTGCTCAGCGAGGAAATCGGCAATGGCCTGGCCTTTCACTGCCTTGAGAGGTTGATATGTTATCGAGAACTCCATCAAGAGCAGGGCCCATTTAGCGAGTCGTCCCGTCAATATGGCTCTTGACATCAAGTATTTAAGAGGATCCACTTTCGAGATGAGGCAGACTTCGTGTGCCAACGCATAGTGCCTGAGTTTTGTTATCGCGAAGATTAACGCCAAGCAATGTTTTTCAATGGGAGAGTAATTGCTTTCTGCCCCCAGTAGAACTCGACTTAAGTAGTAGAGTGCTCTCTCTTTCCCCTGATCGTTCTCTTGCGCCCATAATGCGCCCAAGGAACCTTCGAGGGCGGTTGTATAAAGAATGAGGGGTTTTCCCTTGACCGGCGCGGCCAATACCGGCGGGTTCTGCAAGTACTGCTTGATCTCGTCTAGTGCACCTTGGCATTTTTGATCCCAGACGAAAGGGGTTCCCTTCTTCATCAGGTGACTATAGGGGCGGCATTTGCCTGAAAGATTTGCGATAAATCGCCGGATGTATGCGAGCTTCCCTTGGAGAGACCGCAACTGTTTGAGGGTTCTTGGCGGAGGCATTTCCATGATCGCTTTAATCTTTGACGGATCTATCTCAATACCTCGGTGCCGGATGACGAATCCCAGGAATTTTCCCGAGGAGACTCCAAACGCGCATTTGAGGGGATTCATCTTCAAATTATATTGCCGAAGGCGTTGAAATACAGTCTCTAGATGCTTTAAGTGATCTTCGTATGACATACTCTTTACTACGAGGTCATCGATATAGCACTCGACGATGTCATGTATGAGGTCGTCGAAGATCTTTGTCATGGCCCTTTGATAGGTAGCGCCGGCATTCTTTAGACCGAAGGGCATAACCCTGTAGCAGAATACACCCAAAGGGGTCCGGAAAGCGGTGTGCTTCTGGTCTTCGGGATGCATTTTTATCTGATTGTATCCTGAAGAACCATCCATAAAGGAGAAGATCTCGTGAGTAGACGTGTTATCTATCATTAGCTCGGTTACCGGCACCGGGAAATCATCTTTTGGACAGGCTTTGTTGAGATCCCTGAAATCCACGCATATACGCACCGTCCCATTCTTCTTCATCACCGGGACGATATTGGCGATCCAATCGGGATATTGTACTTCTTGGATAAATCCAGAATCGATTAGTTTTTTGACTTCGGCGTTGATGCTCATTTCCAACTCGAGTCGCATCCTCCTCGGCGCTTGCTTGACTGGCTTGATATCCGGGGATATTGCTAATTTATGCACGGCAACCTCCGGATCTAATCCCGGCATCTCAGAGTAGTTCCATGCGAAGCAGTCTTTATGTCGTAGAAGCACGTTTTTTAACGCGGCCACCCTTTCTTCAGAGAGTAGCTCGCTGACAAATGTTGGTCGCGGGTCCTCTGCCGATCCCAACTCAATCTTCCTGAGGTTATCTGCAGTAGTATGTATACCGTCTTCCAGTTCTTTCGGAGCAGGCGGGAATTCTGAGATAACCTCACCATCGCTGTTTTCGAAGCACCGGGGAGGGTTGTCTATCGCAATCGTATAACAGGTGCGAATACACTCCCGGGGCCGAGGCGGATCCGGCTCCGCTCTTGCGGCCTTGGACTCGTGCTTTCGTGGCGGCGTTACCTTCCAGCTGTTGGACAAAGCGAATCTGCCCCGTCGGTACTGGTCCTCGACCCAGTTCTTGAAGGTGAAGCAGTCTTCGGTAGGATGTCCTGCGGCTCGGTGATAAGAGCAATAGCCCGAGCGAGAGGCCTTATTAGCTTGCTCAGGGTGTTTAGACTCCGGAAGCGCGATCATCTGATGTTTTAGGGCGAGCTTGAGTAACCTTTCCGTCTTGTCTCGGGGGAAGGAGTACGCTCGGCTCATCTTTTCTATGAAGGGCGAATCCGGGTTGTGCAGTACTCGACCTCGTAACCCTCTAATCCTGCGTCGTTGTTGTCGGCTCTTTTTTCCGCTTCTCGACTTATTTCCGTCCCCGCGTCGGGCCTTTCGTATGATGGGTTGACAAGGATGAGCATTCTTGCCTTTCGCAGCCTGTTGAAATAGACGTTGCGTCCTGGCCTTCTCGTAGATGGCCATTTCGTGGTTGGGGTCTTCCCGACCTTTCTGACCCACTTTCCTGATAGGCTTGTCTATTCGTTCTAGACATGACGGACTTGGCGTCTCAATCACGTGGTCTGGTTTTGACGAGGGGTTGGCATCTCCTGACATGGCGTCCTCTTCTTCATCAAAGGTATATATAGCGTAGCTGTTATGAGCCCGTTCTCGTTTTCCGGTTCTCACGTATCCAAGCCCGAGTGTCTCCATTTTCCCATTAGGCAATTTGCGTTGGGTTCCAGGGACATCCCAAATCCTGTTGTAAAACCGAGCCTGTTGAACAGTTTGTTTTAAGGGTACCCCTTGGTGCTTCAATAGCTTCTTTAATCCATTTGTATAGTATCTGGGCAAACGGATGGGCTGGAGTCTGTCACATGTAGCATCTACGCCGTGCCAGATCTCTTTCTCTACTTTCGACTCTGAGGATCGATAAAATAGGATCATCTTCTCACCCTTTCGCCTGGGGGGGACGCAAAACGTTTGCAGCTCTTGCACACTGTGAGCTTGAAGCGTGTCGAGGTCCTTGTAGTGTTCTCGCGGTGCCATGGTGATCTGCAAGTTATGGTCATCGCCAGGAGGTGCTTGTATTGAAAGCCTATTGGAGAATACGGCATTGACCTCATCTTCCGAATCACTTCCGAAGACCAGTATGGGGATGGGCGTCCTCCGGTTGTTGCGTTGAGCTGGCCCCGTATAAACTATCTTTTCTTCTTCTTCGGTATCGCTTCCGAAAACAGGGATGGTGGCGGCGGCCTTGTTCTCCGAGTCGTGACACCTTTCTGTATCTTCAAAGTCTGGCAAAAAGTATTTCGCATCCTCGTATTTGCGGACTTCGTTCACGGAAAATGGGTTCAGCTCACCCGTTACAGTATACTCGAAACCATCTTTAAAGTACCTCATACACTGATGTTGTGTAGAAGGGACGATGTTGTACTCGTGTAACCAAGGACGGCCGAGCAAGGTATTGTAACAGGTCTTCGCGTCAATGACATGGAATTTGATGTCTGTGACGAGAAGCCCGAAGCGTAACGTTAGTATCACAGATCCAAGAGTCCGTGACGATTGTGAATCGAAACCGGAGATAGTAATTTTGTCCCGAGCGAGATGCTGCACACTCATGCAGATTTCTTTCAACACCCGAACATTAAGGAGATTAACGGAGGATCCGTTATCCACCAGGATCTTGCCTATCTTGATGTCATGGCAGTACCCAGAGACATATAGGGGACGGTTATGGTCGCACGTCCCGAGAAGGAGGTCTTCATCACCGAAAGTGACGTCGGCCGTATGCACTTCTTCCAGTTCGTCCTTCATCTTTTCGGTGGCGAGAAAGGCTTGGAATTGCTCAGGTTCTTGTAGTGCCTTAATTAGTGAGTCCCGTGCTTCTTTTGATAATAGGAGGGTGTCGAGAATGCTGAGCTGAGAAGGTAGCTTCCTTAGATGCGCGAGGATGTTATAGTCCACTTTACTCCTCCTAGGAGGGTCTTTGGCAGCCAGTTCTTTCGCGACTTGGTCATCCAAAGTGATATCTTCAGTGACCTTTTCCTTTCCCTTATCTTTTCTGTTCGTAGGCCCGAGATTCTTTTCCGGGAGTGTGCGATTGCGCAGCTGAGTGTTTCCGCAGGCTTCGGATTCCTCATCTTTCCTTAGCGCGGATTCTTCAAAGAGAGGGCCCAGAGTCACTTCTTCGTCAGAGTCGCTCCCAAAGGTGAGGACTTGCGACCCCTCGGCATGAGCCATATAACAGTTGCCAGTAATTCTGTTGGGCCCGTCAACGGCGCTTCTTTGCTCCCGACGGCTCTTGCGTTTCATGCGTTTGAAATGTTGCCGACGAGCAACATATCCTTGCCACCATATCTTAAAGGCGTCGCACTCCTCTGTGGGGTGTGAGACTTTCCGATGATATGCACAGTAATCGGGGTGCTTCTCCGCCCCATTGTGTGTGTTTCCTTCCGAGGGTGGTAGCCTCATTCCCATTGACATGGCTTTGGCGAACCTTTTCCTTGTCTTGAATATCTTCTTGTCCATCTCGGATACCTTTCGTTCTGGCAGGGGTAGTTCAATTCCTTCGTTCAGTCGCCCGCATTTGGTTCTTCCTGATGCTGCCATCTCACGCTCCTGATCTGCTTTACTTTTTAGACGAATCTCGTCTAGGAAGGCATTGATCATATCAGTTGTCAGCCTCGCACGCTCTGGTTCGGGCTCCGCCTTCAGCTTCTTAGTGCTAGGAGTTTTCTCATCATCGGTAAACGAGTGGGAGATCATGTTGCAACTTGCCGCATATCCCTCGGATTCATCCGACGAGTTCTCTCTATCATCGTCCTCTTGAAAGATGTGGCTGAGGAACTCTTGCAGTGTGACAGGAGTTCGCGCCTTCTGATTATATTCTTCCAGCGCGTCGATTTGCTTCTGCAAGTTTGTTCGCTCGTCTCCAAGCTTCGCGGGCTTCTTGGATTTCTTCTTCTTTTTCTTCGAAGCTTTTGACGGCTGGGCGTGAGTATTTGGGCCCTTGTCAGCAGTCTTCGTAGTTGCGCGGGGCTTCACTGCTCCTTCGATAATTCGAGGTTCAAGAGGGTCCTTCCATTCGATTGCAGGGCACGCGTGAAGGTCTCTCAGCATCCTTTTGGTCTTCGTTGATAGCACGACCTCCCATGGAATTTCTTCGATAAAGGAGCAGGTTGTCCCCGATGTGTCCGTCTTTTTAGGAGTATGTGGTTGTGGCGGGTTCACCTTCCACTTTTCGGACAGTACAAACTTCCCCTGGAGGTATTGATCTTCGATCCATCCTTTGAAGACGAAGCAATCTTCAATCGGATGGCTTACCGTCTGATGGTAAGGGCAATAGTTGGGGTTATTCACCTCGGTGGGTTGTGGCGGTCGCCTTGGATTCGGGAGGTTGATAAGTCTGTTGCGTATTGCCAGCTCAAATAACCGTTTTGTCTTGTCTCGTGGGAACGAGTAGGGACGCTTCATCTTTTCGTTATAATATCGGCGTCTTTCTTCCAATTGATCTGCCGATTTCGGGGCGTCAGGCTGCTGTTGGGCGTTCGCGACAAAGGTTGCTCTTCCTTTACCCTTATCATTCCGAGGTTCCGACTTCGGAGGGGGTGGCCTATGACCCATCTGGTCCATCTGAGCCAACTTGTCGATTAAAGCCTGGAATGTGGTTGGCTTAAAGAACATCATAAACTGGGAGATAGTTGCGTGGGGGTCTAGGGTTCCCACGAACATACCCACTGCGGGTGCTTCCTCAATGCGTTGCTCGCATCTCGACCACAAATTCCGCCAGCGTATAGCGTACTGGACCCAGGTTTCGCCTGGCTTTACCCTGGCGTTAATCAAAGCAGTAATTGGAGTGCGCTCGCTGGCACTTGCGAACCGCTGAGTGAACAACAACTCCATTTCAGCGAACGTTTTGATGGAATCGTTCGGGAGTTCCGAATACCATTCGAACGCTGTTTCTGATAAGCTGCCAACGAACTGACGGAGTAACAGTTTATCGTCACCGCCGGTGTTACCGCAGAGGGCCCGGAACTGGGCGACGTGTTGATGAGGATTGCCGGTCCCCTTATACACATGGAATTTCGGTATCGTATAGCCTTGCGGATATTTGATTTGATCGTACCAGCCTGGATACGGTCGCCCTGTTTTCACGACTTGACCAGCTGCCTCAGTCGCATGATGAACTCGGATTTGCTGGGCTATGTAGTCAGCCAAGTCATCCTTAGAGATCGTCTCCTCCTTGGCCGTTGAGAAGGCTGGTGGTGGATTGGACGTCTCTCCTCGGTCGTCTTCAAGAACAATCGGAGGATCTTCGGCGGGTAAGTCCTGTTGGATCATCATTCCTATCACATCTTGAAAGAGAAGGCCCATCCGTTGTATGTTGGCCGCTTGTTCAGCAGCCTCTTTGTCCCTTTTCTCCAGTGTCCGGCGAAGGAATTCAGCATCGGTTTCTTCCTCCCGGCGTGCGTCTGAGGATGCTTCTGGGTTTTCCTTTGGCCCGGTGAGCGCGGCCATAGCATTCATCATTTCTTGGAGTTTTTGTTGCTGCTCCTGGGATTTCGTTACGGATCGGGTTAGCGGTCGGTGGCCTGTAGAAGTGCGGCTCTCCTCCTTTCCAGAGGCCATGTATACGGTGTGGACCATCATGCCCCCAGACTTAGGGTGTCCGGGCTCGTTGCTTTTAGCCGTCGTTGCATGTTGAGGGATCTTCTCTGGCTCCCTCCTTTTATGAGCCATGGAGGTTGAGGGGGCCGTCGAGGTGGGCGTCCAAACAGCCTTTTGGGTTTTCGCCTGGTGACCAGCTTTCGGTTGGATCTTCAGCTTCTTATGCTGGCGGGAGAGGTTTGGATCGATGATTGAGTCCCGGGCCTGCCGCCAAACCTTATAGATTTTGGAAGACAGCCGTTGAGGAGATCGGGGCTGTTCTGATTCTATTTCCACAACCTTTTCCGATGGGGGAGGAGACCTCTTCAGCACTGCGGTAGGGGAATTCCTTCGCACCTTATTTAACATTTCGAAGCTGTTCCTAGTTGGAACAGCAGCATTAACTTCTACCGCTGGGGCTGGTGGAGTCAATCCAGAGGGGGAGTTGCCCCCAGCCTTCCTTATTCGGCGCCAATGACGACGTCGAGCGCATCGAGCAGACGGCGTAGAGTCAGATATAAGAACGGTTTCATCTTGCCCCCTGTGTGGGTGGGGGGTCGTTGTTGGTGTTAGCCTGTCAAAGACCGATGTCCTTTGTGCAACGGGAGCGGGAGCTGAAGCCGTTAATCTGGTAAAGACCGACTTTTTGGCCGGGAAAGCTGCCTTGGCGATTTCGGAAGCATGAGCGGCCGTTTTCTTAGGAGCAGCCTTCTCTGCGACGAATCTGCAGGATTTCTGGCCCAATCTAGAAAAGACTGAGGCGCTGACATCGGACGACTCGGTGAGAGGAGTCGTGGCAGGGGTGAGACGATCAAAGACCGACTTCTTGAGGGCTTCCTTTGTCAGCACTGGCGCCGTGAAGCTGGATGGTGGGAGTATAGTCCCAAAGAACAATCCGGTAGTGGCCTGAGTCACCTGGTCCGCCGGCATTGTGAACAACGAAGCAGCTTGGGGTCCATAGGCTATACCTCCCGGCGAGGCAAAGCGTTGGTCGCAATTGCAGCTTGAGCAGTTGGAGGATTTCGCGGAAGTAGCAGCCATTGATCCTTTGTTTTCTGCAATAGGCAAGGCGCCAATTCTTAGTATCTTGAAACCCAAGGGCAACTGTTAGCGAACCGCGATTGGTTCGCGAATCACGACACACGAAGTGTGGAGTGGAAAGAGGAAAAGGTCCCACCGGGCGTGCCAGAATCTGTTCCCCTCCGAATGGCGGCCGAGACATGGGCCGTCCCGCCTGAAATTCGGGGCAGATGCTAATTGGTGCTATCCGTCCACCTCTCCGAAGATGCCAATTCGATCCATGGCGCCATAAATCGGAGGTCTAGACGGATGCGTCCGATGTAGCAGACTTCGTCAGATTCTCCCTCGTTCGAGGGGTTTTTGATTGTGGGGACGCTCTTCCCTGCAGGCGCAAGCCCCTGCAGTTAATTACGCTACCGCTTTGCGGTAACAACTTTCTCCTTCTCCAGATGGTCACTTCGTGTCGTGTGTTCTTGTTTTATGTTTCATTGCCCGTGGATCGTTTACGGAGACTGAGTTATGTCGTCGCCCGTAGGGCATGGACTGGTCCAAATCCGCATTATCTTAAATTTGGGTTTGGGGGTTTTGGTTTGAGGATACGTCAGCCATACTTGAGGCTAAGATCGACTCAAACGTTTGTTAAGGACACGTTAGTCTAATTTTGTGACTAAGATCAACTCAACGGGATCGTTTAGATCCGACAAAGGAGTGTTTGAACTCCATTGTTCCAATCATCGTCTATGTGACCGTCAGGACCCGTCACCTCTCTGACGACGTTGAGGGATTTCAACGACGGATGTCAGAGGAGTTCAGAGATGTACCCTCGAGCCAGAGTTAATTAGGGGGGATTCGTAGTCCAGTCTGCTTGAAGGTTTAAGGACGCGTTAGCCATTTTTGAGGCTAAGATCAACTTAAACAGGATCGTTTAGATCCGACGAAAGAGCATATGGAGGCTCTATGATTCTAGTTTAAGGACATTGCGGTCCATGGGTAGTTTAAGGACATTGCGGTCCGTGGGTAGTTTAAGGACATTGCGGTCCGTGGGTAGTTTAAAGACATCTCGGTCAAGGTTAAGGACGTCATAGTCCATGGGTTTAAGGACTCCACAGTCCGGTATGTGCTCTGGATGCTTTACACGGGTTCACTGCCGTGCTAGGCGAGGACCAGGCTCCGCTCTGGATGCTTCACACGGGTTCACTGCCGTGCTCTGCGAGGACCAGGATCCGCTCTGGACGTTTTTCGTGGGGTCAAAGAGTGACGTTATCCACGTTCCACGTAACCAGGAATTTTGTATTATGCATGGGTTTAAGGACCCCACAGTCCATATCATGAATGGTCTTCGGGACCCGTCACCTCTTTGAAGACATTGAGGGATTACAATGCCAAGTATCAAAGGAGTGAAGAGATGTACCCTAGAACCGAGATGGATTAAATGGTCCTTGGCCCAATTTGGGTCAAGACTGATCAATTATGTTATGAGCCTACCGGCCCAGTTAATCACAAATTGAGGACTTATGGCCAGCTTGGGCTAAGTCCAGTCAGGTCTGGAATATTGACTCTTTGTTGGTCCATTGAGGGAGAATATTTGCCTCTATCCCTCTAGCCAATTGGGCCAAAGCCTAGTGTTAAACACTTCAGAGCAATCAGTGTTGAACACTGGGAATAAGGCTGTTGAGTTAGTGTTCAACACTAAGAGATAATTGGTGTTAAACACCAGCAATAAGGCTTTTTCAAATTAGTGTTAAACACTAAAACGGATCGGTGTTGAATCCTGCCAATAAGGCTTTTTAGTCAGCATTGAATGCTAAGGCTCGACAGTGTTTTAACATTGGGCTTGAGAGTTTTAATTTTAGTGTTAAACACTAAGGCAAGAAGGGTCACGTGGCAGCACGTGAGGGCGCCCTCCCTTCATTTGTTCCGCTGACATTATCATTTCCTTCATAGCATCACGTGCCGTCACGTGATGGGCATTCAAATGCCTTTGTGTTAAGGCTTCTGCTGAGGGTCACGTGGGTCACGTGGGGTGCTGCCTCAAAGGGGCTTTCTGTAGGGGTTTTGGGGGGTCACGTGGTAGCACGTGACCCTGCCTCTATGTAGTTTCTAGAGGATCTGTTGATCTTTCTTTTCATGAATTAAATTCCTCTGGCTTTAATTTTCAAAGGAATTAAATTCCTACTTCCCTTTCGATCCTTGAACCTTCTGTAGGAATTAGATTCCTCGTTTATGTGAAGGATTGAATAGGGTTAAACCCTAATAAAAACTTTTTTAAGGAATCAAACTTCCGTTTCCCGTCAGATTATGATTAAGGGACTTAGATTCCCATTGTTTCAACAGAACTAAATTCTTAATTAGGGTTAAACCCTGCTCCTTTTTATTTTGAAGGAATTAAATTCCCATAACACAGGGTCAAGCCCTACTTTTATCTTAGAGGAATTAAATTCCTATAGTTCTGTGAGAATTAAATTCTCATGCTTGCATTCTTTCTCTATGTTTTGGATCTGCATGGCAGGATCTCGACCCATTGAGAATTAAATTCTCAACCTTAAGGGGAGATGTGCACTTTGCAGATCTTCTATCAAAGAGAGAAGAAATTTGCTCATCTTTTATATATATTAGAGTTAAACTCTATAGAGAATTAAATTCTCTTTCTTTCGAAAGGCTTCCTCTTTCTTACCTAGGGTTTTTTGCAGAAGATCCGAGTCTTTTCAAAGTATCAAAGCTCTCCTCCTTTTTTCTTTTCTCTTTTCTGCGCCTGTGTATATTTTTGTGTCTCTTGGCTCCTATTTATAGGAGAAGCAGCTGAATCAGTTGGTTTTTGACGAATCTTCGTTGAGAGATTTGATTTGCGTCCTTCATTCGTTCTGGACCTTTGGATTATTAGGTGAATTTTATTCACCGTTGGATTTCAAATCCAGAGATTCTCCTTTGTTATTTTGGTTAGATTTAAGGGGGAAATCTTTCCAAACCCGAGATTTTCCATAGATAGATGATATTCAATCATCTCTAAATCTTTAATTTGATTGGTCCCAGATAATCACTTTCCTTTGGAAAGATTCAAATTTCCTTCAGAATTTAATTCTGTCATCAAAAATGGGCTTTGAAAGCCGGTCACGTGTGACCACGTGACCCATGGTCACGTGTAGACACGTGACCCTGTTTGGGACGAAGGACCCTCTTTCTTTCTGCGCTGTTTTCTGGTTGCTGTTTAGTCATCACGTGTCAACACGTGACCATTGGTCACGTGTGAACACGTGACCCCTGTTAGGAGCCTTCCTTCTTTTTTATTCGACCGAGGGACCGGTCTGCTGTTTCAAGCGTCACGTGCCAACACGTGACCTCTTCTGAAGCCTTTTTTCTTGACTTGATCAGTGGACCTTTTCCTTGACTTGATCAGGGATCCGGTGTGCCTTTGACGCTTGCATTTAAATGTCACGTGTCGACACGTGACCCTGGTCACGTGGGAGCACGTGACTCTTTCTGAAGCCCCCTTTTCTTCAATGTGGCCAGGAAACTGAACTTGCCTTGATGATGCGTTTAGGTGTCACGTGCCAACACGTGACTGCTGGTCACGTGTAAGCACGTGACCCTCTTCTGAAGCTTTTCCCAGAAGCTTTCCTGATTTTAAATCAGGAAACAGCCCTAGAGGCCATTACTGTATCATACTAGTTTGTATATTACTTAATGGAAGCTTGGGATATTCACCTTGTATAAAGAATCTTGCTCAATATAGTAGTATGCTACTTGGTTTGTTTTCTACTTCAATGTGTACTTGTGTTTATTTTAGTATATCACATATACACATTAGTGGAGCCCTTAGGATCTTTGCTTGATTACCAGCGTTGTGATGGCAGTCACACTAATGGGGGCTGGGTAATCTATAAGCACATCCTTATACAGGTCCCTAGTCGCAGGACTATCGAGACAGGGCATCGATACTCCGGAGTAGACTAGCGTATGCACTTCTCATCCCAGTGTGGGAGATGGTCCGTCCCACAGCCATCAGTACGTCGTACTGGAGATAGTATACGGGTGCTCGTTGGGTTACAAGTACACTGGACAGGACTCATCGGGAACTGACAGGTTGGTATTATACCTATCGTCAGTTATCAGTTCCCAGGTGACATGAGTACAGCTTAGTTCGCTGACTTGACACTGTCACTTCGCCTCGAGTGTGTTCCCACTGTACTTTGATTACTACCCTACCACGGCTCAAAGGAGTCGTGCAAACAGGTAGTAGTTGGGTACTTTCCCGAAGCATTTGGAGGCAGTGACGGTTAGACAGGATTCGTCTCTCCCGGTATTGGGGGTTGACATCGCGCTGTGTCTAGGAGAGCCATTACACGAGTAGTCCCTGGCCAGGGCAATCGAGATATACTGGTAGGTTTCCAGTGTTATCTCAGGGTGTTTTGGGCTTCACTCCGACACGACTTGTTCCGCTATTAGGGGACTGACGTTTACCGCCCCCTAGGCCCGCCATGCGATGTATCAGACGAACAGACCGGACTGTACGGAGATTGTCACATTCAGACTCAGTAGGAGTTCAGATGGGGTTCACCTCGTCAGTCTTCTTGTCGGCATCTACCTGGGGACCGTTACGCACAGCTAGTGCCGCTTGCGGTCTGTGGTTAAACCCACTGCCAGCGTAGTGTTGAGTCTTTAGAGTCCTACACAGAGGGCTATTCGCTTTTGGGCAAAACAGAGTAGAGGTCGCATGGTCTTGCGACTGGGTTCGTTCTCATCTGCGCACTTGTGCACGTTTGGAGTCCGGACGGATATTACTAGCCGGCTCTGGTTTGAGCCAGATACTAGTATATGTTTTGGGGTTAGTTTTATCTCATTGTGTTCATGTTCCTCGGAACAAGAATGCGGGTGTGTATGCACAGTTGTTTGAGGCGGAGGAAGAGGATTTTCATTAGGGTTTCGGAACGGGTGTGTATGCACAGTTGACAGTCGTATTTTTCCAAACCCTAATGAATTTGTGATATATCAATTAATAATATTAATTAAATGAAATTGTGTTATGGTTGGGTTTGTTGACTTGTTGACCAAGGTTGACTTGTTGACCATGGTTGAAAGTTTGACCATTATCATTACATATCAAAGATGCTTTTTGATTCTAGCAAAACCATTTAATGAATGTAATGATAATAGTCATTCCAAACCATCCATCAAATATTTCATTTTTATTATTATTGTTAATTTGATATTCTTTTCTTTTTGGTTATGGTTGTAGAATGAGAAGGATATTATTTCATTCTATCATAACACTTCTCTCTCCTCTCTTCTTCTTCCTCCTCCTCTAGTTCAAGGAGACTCACTCTCATGTGTTGAGAAACTCTCTCCTTGAGATAAAAACACCCCAAAGCCACTCTCTACTCACTCTAGGGTTAGAGGTTTAGCAAGCCAAAGATCCTAGTTCTCTCAAAGTTCGAGAAAGGAGCCCGAAGGTTGAACCCTCAGGTGGATCTATCTTTGACGGAAGAAGGCGACGAGGAAAGCACCATCCAAGCTTTACAAAGGTTTCAAGAAGAAGGAGTTCAAGTGAGGTATAACATCTTTTCCGAGTAGCTAACTCTCTTTAGCTTTGTAGCTAGTTTAGTTTAGAAAAGATCCCGACTTTTGTTAGTCCATGTTGCCTAATGCGCTAAAAATTTGTTTTTTATACCGTTTCCGCCTCCCCGCAAGAACCGGGGTTGGCAACGTGGACTTACACTTACATGTTAGACTTCAAAGGTTCATGGGAGGATCATCTACACTTAGTGGAGTTTTCTTACAATAACAGTTTTCAGGCGACTATTCAGATGGCTCAATTCGAAGCATTGTATGGTCGCAAGTGTCGTTCACCCGTTTGTTGGGATGATATTGGAGAACGAAGATTGTTGGGACCGGATTTGATCGTGCAAACAGTAGAGAAAGTTAACACTATCCGGAAACATATGAAGGCAGCGCAAGATCGGCAGAAGAGTTGGGCGGAAATGATATTCCTATGTTACAGTCAGTCAAAAGATTCTTATCACAGAAATTCTCCATGAAATACCTGGGTGATGCCACCTACATTCTGGGGATCCGGATCTATCGTGATAGATCAAAAAGGATGTTGGGACTTTCGCAGTCCAGCTACATAGACACCATAGTGAAGAGATTCAGTATGGATGATTCTAAGCGCGGTAACCTACCGGCTTGTGACGGAATCACCCTCTCCAAAGATATGTCTCCCAAGACTTATTTGGAAAGGGATCGCATGTCGATTGTACCCTACGCTTCTGCGGTAGGCTCTATAATGTATGTGGTGTTATGTACCAGACCAGATGTAGCATACGCATTGAGCATAGTAAGCCGGTATCAAGCAAACCCAGGGGAGAAGCACTGGATAGCCGTAACGAACATTCTCAAGTACCTGAGGAGGACTAAGGAGATGTTCTTGATGTATGGCGGAAAAGACCTCCAGATTGAGGCCTTTGCCGACTCCGGCTTCCAGAGTGACAATGATGACTCCAAATCCATGTCGGGTTATGTCTTTACCCTCAACGGAGGGGCGGTCTGTTGGAAGAGTTCCAAGCAGGAGACCGTTGCTGACTCAACAATGGAAGCGGAGTACATAGCTGCTTGCGATGCCGCAAAAGAAGCTGTCTGGATGAACAAGTTCCTCACAGAACTTCAGGTGGTTCCTACCAGTGTTGATCCAATACCTCTGTATTGTGACAACAACGGCGCTATAGCTTTAGCGAAGGAACCCAGGTCCCATCAGAAGTCCAGACACATCTTAAGGCGGTATCACCTGATCAGGGAGATCGTCGATCGCCGGGAGATCGAGGTGAAAAGAGTAGAGACGGAGAATAACATTGCTGATCCATTCACAAAGGCCATTCCTCAGACCCAGTCCGAGAGGCTATTCGAGATGATAGGTCTACGATATGCCAGCTCATGGCCCTAGCGCAAGTGGGAGATTGTTAGTGTATATGCCCTAGGGGCCATTATTGTATCATACTTGTATGTATATTACTTAATGGAAGCTTGGGATATTCACAATTGTATATACAGTCTTGCTAAAAATGGTAGTATGCTACTTGGTTTGTGTCTACTTTAATATGTGCATATGTTTCTTGTAACGTATCACTTATACATATTAGTAGAGCCTATAGGATCTTTGCTTGATTACCAGCGTTGTGATGGCAGTCACACTAGTGGGGGCTGGGTAGTCTATAAGCAACATCCTATACTTGTCCCTAGCCGTAGGACTATCGAGACAGGGCATCGATACTCCGGAGTAGACTAGTGTGTACGCTTCTCATCCCAGTTGGGGAGATGGTCTGTCCCACAGCCATCAGTACGTCGTACTGGAGATAGTATACAGGTACTCGTTAGGTTACGGGTACACCAGACAGGATTCGCAAGGGAACTGTTGGTTGGTATTATACCCGTCGTCAGTTAACAGTTCCCAGGTGACATGAGTAGACCATAGTCCGCAGACTTGACACTGCTACTTCGCCTCGAGTGTGTCCCACTGTTCTTAGATTACTACCCTACCACGGCTCAAAGGAGTCGTGCAAATAGGTAGTAGTTGGGTGCAGTCCCGAGCACTTGGAGGAAGTGGCGGTTAGAAAGGATTCGTCTCTCCCGGTATTGGGAGTTGATATCGCGCTGTGTCAGAGAGCCATTACACAAAGTCCCTGTCCAGGGCAAGCGAGATTTACTAGTAGGTTCCAGTAGTTTCTCAGGGTGTAATGGGCTACGCTCCGACACGACTTATACCGCTATTAGGGGACTGACGCTTGCCGCCCCCTAAGCTCGATATGCGATAGTCTTAGACGAACAGACCGGACTGTATGGAGATTGTCACATCAGGCTCAGTAGGAGTTAGGATGGGTTTCCTCATCGGCCTTCTTATCGACATCTACCTGGGGACCGTTACGTACAGCTAGTGCCGCTTGCGGTCTGTGGTTAAACCCACTGTCAGCATAGTGTCAAGTCTTTAGAGTCCCACACAGAGGGTTTCCCTGCTCCAGGCGAAACGATATAGAGGTCGTATGGTTTTACGACAAGGGTTTGGACGCATACGTGTTTAAACGCACGTACGACGTTCGGACGGTTTTTACTAGTCGGCTTTGGTTTAAGCCATATTCTAGTATCAGGTTATTGGATTTATACAGTCTAAAGTTTTTCCTTGTTTTCACGGATTGGAGGGGCGTTCTCGTAATTTTCCGGGAAGTTTCTAGAAGCATGGTGACTTGGGGTTTAAGGTGGCATAAGCATTTATTGCTTAATGACTCATTTGTGTGATTCATCCTTAGAGTTAATGATTCATTTATTGAGCTTATGACTCATGTGATGAATCACACAAGGTGAATGCATCAACCATGATGATTAATTACTTATATTATTTATTTGATAAATTGTTATGGTTGTTATATTCTAATGAGCTCATTATTCATATTCATTCTCATGCTCACCTTCTCTCTCCTCAAGCTCTCTCTTGAAACCCTAATCCTCTTCTCTCATGTGTTGAGATCAAGGATTACATAGACTAATACATCCATAACCTCACTCTATATCCCCTAGGTAGCTTAGATTAGCACTTTGAACAACCTAGTTATCTCAAGTTAGAGATCAAGCTTGGCGTAGGAGCTCTCGGGTGGATCGTCTTTGACTCGAGGAGGCCGTTGAGGTGCCGATGTTCCAAGGAGCCTACGAGGAGTGGAGGACAGCGATGAAGACCCGAAGGACAAGTAACGTGAGGTATAACTTCGAATCCGAGTAGTTAAACCTCTCGTAGTTTGCTAGTAACGGTTTAGACACGATTCATGCGCTCAAGTCCGTGTTACGAAGCTTTGATGATCGTTTTTCATATATTCCGCCTCCCCGCATGTTCGTGGGGTGCATGACATGGACTTACAGTGGTATCAGAGCCAACTAAACCATTTCTAGCTTGTTAGCAACTAATTAGAAGTTCGATCGTCGGAAAACACGAAAACGAAACCCCGGAAACCCTTAAGTTTCTGTTAATTTTAAACATGTCTAAAAAATTATATGATATGCCTTAAAATTCACAGCAGGGAAATATAAGAATACTGGGAAAATACGAGCCCCTAACTCGGCAAGACGGCCGCGGATCCGCGGCAAGAAGGTGCTTTTGGCCGCGGATCCGCCGCCGAGTTAACCCCGAGTTGACTCGGATTTGCACAGTAATTCATATTTTTTGGAGTTTTGTTTTCCTGTATATTCTGTTTCTGTCCAGGTTACTTCTGTGCTGGCTTGCAATTGGGGTAGACACGGAAAATGGTTGTCGATCGATGTTCTAAGATATTTGCTAATTGGGTTTTTATCTGTAATGTTTAATGTGTTCATAAACCTCCCCTAACTGCTAGTATGTCGTTGGCAGGGGGTTACACATTTCTGTAATGTTTACTGTTTGTGTATATGGACTTGATTGGAGTGTTGTGATGATTAGCCGGGGTTTGAGATGGGTTTAATATTCATTCATTCGATGTAAATGTAATATGATGTAATATTATTTTGCGGGGCGCATCCAGGTTGCGGTTGTAGCCACCGTTGTATTATTTCTTTTTACTGTTTTTTGCTCCTAGGATAGACTCAAGGCGGGGTACACAAACTACCGGGTACGTTGAAGTGTTTAGTGGCCTACTCACGTTGTTGAGGGAGACCGCTTTACTTCGGGTACTTGGCGGGTAGTTTGCCGTACCCGTAGGGGTCTAGGGTTGGGGTAATGGCTATTCATCACAACTGTGTAATCCGTCTTTTATTGCAGGCTCAAAGCAAATGTGGATTGCTAGTATATCCAATAAAGTTCATCAGTGATCTGGAATGCTTATTATTGCGTCTGACGAATGTACAATATCTATATATGATATCTATTAGACGTCACTTATGTTTTACACCCGCGCTAGCCCAGCTCCCGCTCTGTCGTTAGTTAAGTAACCTAACGGGTGATGACGGGACCCCGTGGCGAATGCGGATGACATATGAGGACGTGGTATTTTCTGCAATGATAGGATAAATGATGGGACGCATTATTATAATGCAAAGAAAATAAACCAAAGTTCAATCGTTGGAACAAATTTAAAAGAAACCACTCGGTTATTTAAAAAAACAGAATTTTTTAATTACGGAGCTTTAACCACTCCTTTTAAAAAGTATCAGGTTCCTTCGATTATATCAAGTTCACTACGTTCACGGTTTTGCCAAAACCATTCGTAGCCCTCTGTCATTTCATTTGGGTATTCAGTAGTATTCAAGCTATGTATTTTTGGCCCTTAGTCAAGACATAGTGTTTGGTAGCTGCTGGGGTATTCATTTGTTGCATAAATAGATGCGTTGGTGTGGGACAATCGTATTACTTTTCTTGGCCCTTAGTCAAGAGTATATACGGGTGGGTTCAAATTAACCTGGATAATGACGGGTAGAACTTGACATGTGACTTATGACATTTTTGGCCCTTAGTCAAAGTCATAAGAGCATGGGGCAAAAATTTATATCGGGAATTTCTAAAGAAACTGAAATTTGCAGAGAGAAGCATACCATTTTGGAGTTTGATGAATATTGGTAGGATTCCTTCAACATTATCATACGATGATATTTTGGATCCTGATCCTACTGTGAGTACATAATACTTATCAGGAGATTCGTCACTTAACGATCAATGCTATAAACCAAGTAGGTGCCTAGAAAGGTGTCAGCGGGGTTACGCCCCCAGAGAAAAGAGGTTATTTAATTAAGGAACTTCGCGAAAGCGTTGGAAAACCTCCCTCGAAGTATCGACACTGACCTGGCTGAACGGTTAAGCAAGAATTGTACGGTGATAATAGTCCTGGGTAATTCTTCTTTTATGGTTTGAGGAGGGATTCGAGAAACAGTGGGAGCCATCTTGTTTAGATAAATTAAAAACCACTCTAAACTTGCAAGAGCATCATGCTAAAAGTGTTTTCTTCTCTCTTAATTGCAGCGACCATCTGACCACGACTAGGTTACATCTAGATAACAAATTGACTGATTCTGACTTATATGACTGGCAAAGGTCTGTCCAGATGTCCATTGCCTATGACAAGCTGGACCACCCTATTACTAATCAAGATCCCGCCATCCCAGGTCCAGTTTCCACCGTCACGGATATGGATATCCGCCAGACAAGGAAAAAGGATAAAGCAAAAGCCAAAAGTCTCGTGTTAGCTTCAGTTGATGGTGTATACCAGAAGCAGCACGAGAAGATGGACTCGGTTTCCATCTTTCTCCATAACAAAGATTTATATGGAGAGAAATCTCATATCGCAAGATATGAGACCTCGAACGAATTAATTCAAGCGAGGTTGACTTTCGGGTTATCTGTAAGGGACAACGTCCTTACAATGACTAGCTGTATTGATGAGCTCCAGGACCTGGAGACCACGTTGGGAAACGAGTCAGATACTGACTTGATTCTACAGTCTCTGCATTCTACCCTGAAGGAAACCAGGGAAGAAGAAAGAAAGAGAAGGGCAAAAGTTTCGGGACTGAATGTAGTAAAAGAGGAACGTTCCTATTGTTATGGGACTGGGCATTGGCAGAAAAATTGCAGGGCTTTAGAAGCCAGTAGCCAGGATACGAAGCATGTTATGGCTTCGGCCTCAAGTGTATTTGTTATTGAGAACTGTTTGTCAATTAACTCTACTTCATGGGTACTAGATACCGGAGCAAGATCTCATATCTGTAATTCAATACATGCTTTGAGAAACCGTAGAGTTATAAAGGTAGGTGATTGGTCTCTCAGAATTGCAAACGGAATGAGCGTGGACGCTGAATCCGTGGGAGAATATCGCCTAGGTTTGACAAGTGGGCATATATTGATTCTACGTAACTGTTTGTATGTACCTAGTATGACTTGTAATATCATATCAGTGTCCTCACTTTCGAGAGAGGGATATGATTTTACATTCGTAAGCGATGTAGTTAACATCCACCTAAATCAAGTTTTGATTGGGTCCGGTTCATTAGATAACGGTATATACGTATTAAGTCAAGCACAGGTTTTCAATGTCCAGAACACACTTAAAAGAATGTCTCCAGAAATAAATCAGGCTTTCTTATGGCATTGTAGACTAGGTCACATCAATGAGAGAAGGTTGAATAAGTTACATAGAGAAGGATATTTGAATCCGTTCGAATATCAATCTTATGCTACTTGTGAATCTTGTCTCAAAGGAAAGATGACAAAAACTCCATTCACTGGACACGGAGTAAGAGAAAGCGAGCTCTTGGGACTCGTACACAGTGACGTGTGCGGTCCAATGTCTACACATGCGCGAGGTGGTTATTCCTACTTCATTACTTTTACAGATGATTTCTCTAGGTATGGATATGTCTTCTGAATGAAGTATAAATCCGAGGCCTTTGAGAAATTCCAAGAATACAAGAATGAAGTGGAAAAACAAACAGGCAAAAGTATAAAGACACTGAGATCTGATCGAGGTGGTGAATACTTAAGTGCCGAGTTCTTGGGTTACTTAAAAGAGAATGGAATTCTCTCTCAGCTTACTCCTCCATACACACCACAACATAACGGTGTATCGGAAAAGAGGAATCGAACCCTATTAGATATGGTTCGTTCCATGATGAGTAACGCTGAGTTACCGCGATCATTCTGGGGATATGCACTAGAATCAGCTGCATATCTTTTGAACCAGGTTCCCACCAAGACTGTGCCTACCACACCATATCAGATGTGGAGTGGGAAGAAACCCTATCTTCAGTATATGAAGATTTGGGGATGTCCGGCTTTTGTTAAAAAGAAGCATGCGGACAAACTCGAGGCACGATCAGTACTATGTAAATTTGTTGGATATCCAAAGAACTCCACGGAGTATCTATTCTATTACGCAGAAGAACAAAAGGTTTTTGTTTCTCGTAATACCCATTTTCTAGAATATCAGTTTTTAGAAAAAGAAACAAGTGGGAGCGAAATAGAACTGAAAGAAATTCCAGAACCACAAACTACTACTGAAAGTTTGGTAGAACCAGAAGTTCAAGCAGAACAGGACATTCCCGCACCCCTCCGCAGGAGTAGTAGGCCGTCTCATCTGCCTGAGACATACTACGGTTTTCTCATAGATGGGGATAGAGAGGATTGCATCATTGATGATGATGACCCTATTAGCTTCCAGCAAGCCATTCAGAGCGCCGACTCGGTAAAATGGCTGGATGCAATGCAGACCGAAATGGAGTCCATGTACACTAACAAAGTATGGACATTGGACATTGCTCCAGATGGGGTAAAACCCGTAGGATGCAAATGGATCTTCAAAAAGAAGATTGGTGTAGATAGACAGGTTGAAACCTATAAGGCTAGACTTGTTACAAAGGGTTTCCGTCAAAGACCTGGTTTGGACTATGATGAAACCTTTTCTCCAGTGGCTATGCTCAAATCCATTCGGGTCCTTCTTGCTATTGCTGCCTTCCACGATTATGAAATCTGGCAGATGGACGTAAAGACGGCCTTTCTAAATGGAAATTTGGAAGAGTGCGTCTATATGGATCAGCCAGAGGGATTCATTCAGAGTGGGAGCAGCGGTAAAGTATGCAAGTTGCTTAAGTCCATTTATGGACTAAAGCAAGCATCGCGGAGTTGGAACATCTGTTTTGACGATGCTGCCAAAGAATTCGACTTTATCAAAAATCCAGATGAACCATGCATATACAGTAAGATTGTAGGGAGAGCTGTAGTATTCCTCGTCTTGTACGTGGATGACATTCTACTAATAGGAAATGATATTCCTATGTTACAGTCAGTCAAAAGATTCTTATCACAGAAATTCTCCATGAAAGACCTGGGTGATGCAACCTACATTATGGGGATCCGGATCTATCGTGATAGATCACAAAGGATGTTGGGACTTTCGCAGTCCAGGTACATAGACACCATAGTGAAGAGATTCAGCATGGATGATTCTAAGCGCGGTAACCTACCGGCTTGTCACGGAATCACCCTCTCCAAAGATATGTCTCCCAAGACTTATTTGGAAAGGGATCGCATGTCGATTATACCCTACGCTTCTGCGGTAGGCTCTATAATGTATGCGATGTTATGTACCAGACCAGATGTAGCATACGCATTGAGCATAGTAAGCCGGTATCAAGCAAACCCAGGGGAGAAGCACTAGATAGCCGTAAAGAATATTCTCAAGTACCTGAGGAGGACTAAGGAGATGTTCTTGATGTATGGCGGAAAAGACCTCCAGATTGAGTCCTTTGCCGACTCTGGCTTCCAGAGTGACAAGGATGACTCTAAATCCATGTCGGGTTATGTCTTTACCCTCAATAGAGGGGCGGTCTGTTGGAAGAGTTCCAAGCAGGAGACCGTTGCTGACTCAACAATGGAAGTGGAGTACATAGCTTCTTGCGATGCCGCAAAAGAAGCTGTCTGGATGAAGAAGTTCCTCATAGAACTTCAGGTGGTTCCTACCAGTGTTGATCCAATATCTCTGTATTGTGAGAACAACAGCGCTATAGCTTTAGCGAAGGAACCCAGGTCCCATCAGAAGTCCAGACACATCTTAAGGCGGTATCACCTGATCAGGGAGATCGTCGATCGCCGGGAGATCAAGGTGAAAAGAGTAGAGACGGAGAATAACATTGCTGATCCATTCACAAAGGCCATTCCTCATACGCAGTTCGAGAGGCTATTCGAGATGATAGGTCTACGATATGCCAGCTCATGGCCCTAGTGCAAGTGGGAGATTGTTAGTGTATATGCCCAGGGGCCATTATTGTATCATACTTGTATGTATATTACTTAATGGAAGCTTGGGATATTCACAGTTGTATATACAGTCTTGCTAAAAATGGTAGTATGCTACTTTGTTTGTGTCTACTTTAATATGTGCATATGTTTCTTGTAACGTATCACTTATACAGATTAGTAGAGCCTATAGGATCTTTGCTTGATTACCAGCGTTGTGATGGCAGTCACACTAGTAGTGGCTGGGTAGTCTATAAGCAACATCCTATACTTGTCCCTAGTCGTAGGATTATCGAGACAGGGCATCGATGTAAGTGCACGGCGGCGCCCCGGCCGTCAATCCGACGCCGGAATGCGGAAGCGATGCTTTTCTTTAACTTTTAAAACCGGCACTACCGCGCACTATAAACCCGGATCGTGCCATTAAACTAGTCCTAGCTATCTAAAGAAGGGGGTAGAGAGATATACCGAGCGATCCGTGTCCTTCGGTCTTCTCATCGTCGTCCCGATCTCCCCGCGGAATCTACGGTCTCCACCAAGTCGCCGGAAGGGCACCACGTCGCCGGATTCTTTTACGGGCTCCTACCTCTGGACCGAGGCAACTCGGGCACGAAGCTGGCGAGTCGACGTGCCCAAGGTTTGCTATAGAATACGTGTAGAACTCATGTCTCATTTTAGGGTATTGGAAATTTCCTTTTCTTTTGTGGAGGAAATGAATTTGGAGAGAGGTGAGAAAAATGTAGCATGCAAAGAATGAGATCAACATTTTTCCTCACAACCAAAAGGGAAAATCCCCCTCCCACACATGTGGCCGGCCTCAAGCTCAAAAGGAAAACAAAAGGGAGTGGAGTGAAAAGAATGAGGGAGCCACACTATCATGCAAGAAGGAATAATGTGTGGTCAAGTGAAGAAATCATCACAAACAAAGTCCAACACTCCACCAACCATCACCCTTCATCATCATCAACAATCATGACTCTAAAAGTCAAGCCATCATGGTCAAAAGAAGTCAAATGATGGTGCAACCATCATGAAGCAAGGATATGCAAATAACACCCTCCAAAATGCTTATTTGCACAAATGCAAATAAGCCCTCCTCCACAAGATACAAAGAAATATGGCTGAAACGGAAAACAAACTGGCAACTCCAAAAAACTGATCCCGTAATAAATTACAGGAAAACCCCGCTACTGTATATACATACCCGCATTTGTATTCCGACCGAAATACAAATGCAATGAGACAAAATCTACACTGTACTATACTAGGATCCGGCTTAAACCAAAGCCCGCTAGTATTATCCGTCCGATCCTGATCCGTGCAATACCGCACGTATCTGATCGAACCCTGCCATATCTCCATACGACCTATAGTACTAACCGTCCGATCCTGATCCGTGCAATACCGCACGTACCTGATCGAACCGTGCCATATCTCCATACGGCCTCTACAGCGTTTCGCCCGAAAACTTGAGTAACTGAATGTGGGGAACTCTAAAGACTCGTCAATACTATGGCTGTGGATTTAACCACTAACACGTCAGAGGTATTAGCCATACGTGACGAGCTACCAGCTATTGACCAAAAGGGACGTCGATGAGCGAACTCATCCTGACACCCTACTGAGCCTGTCAGTGACAATATCCGTACAGTCCGGTCCGTTCGTCTATGAGCATCGCATGGCGGGCCTAGGGGGTTGGTAAAAGTCAGACCCCTTAAAGCGGTACAAGTCGTGTCGGAGTGTAGCCCAGAACACCCTGAGATACTACTGGAATACCTACCAGTAAATCTCCTGCCTTGGCCAAGGACTTCATCTAAAGGCTCTCCTAGACACAGCGCGACCTCACCCCTAATACCGGGAGAGACGAACCCCTGAAGATCCGCTCACTGCCTCCATATGGCTCGGGACTGTACCCAACTAAAACCTGTTTGCACGTCTCCTTTGAGCGTGGTAGGGTAGTAATCAAAGTACAGTGGGAACTCACACGAGACAAATGACGATCCTCAGGTCGATGAACTAACCTGTACACATGTCACCAGGGAACTGCTATCTGACGTCAGGTATAAGACCAACTAGCATGTTCCCGGCGAGTCCTGTCCGGTGTACTCATAACGTAATGAGCACCTGTATACATCTTAGGTGATCCAACTGACACCAGTGGCTTGTGAGACCGGCCACCGCCCCTCGTCGAGGTCTCGACTGTATACACTAGTCTACTCTGGAGTATCGATGCCCTGTCTCGAAACTCCCATGACTAGGGACCTTTTAAGGATGTGCTTATAGACTACCAGCTCCCACGTATATGATCGCCCTCATACTGCTGGCAGTCAAGCAAGAATCCTAGGGGCTCTATCAACGTGCAATAGTGACCTGTAAGGTCACCTAAAGCAGTACACGATGATAAAGGTAAACCAGATAGCATACTATCATCTTGAGTAAGACTGTCCTACCGGGATAGGTCCTCCCTCAATTATTGCAATCACGTGCCTGTGATCCAATAATTGACTCTGAGGGCACTATCTCCAACAATCTCCCCCTTGCACTCAAGGCTAATTATTGCGATGTCGCATACTCACAGCCCGTGTGATACCGAACACCCAACTCCTCTACTAATCAGTCTCACAAAACCCGTTTGCGAAACTATTGCGTTCGAGGAATAGCCTCATTGAGTGGATCCGCCTTGATGTTTCTTTCTATGTCTCTCTATATCTCAAGTTCGTGGAGAAAGCCATCTCCCGAAATGAGCAATACCTGTCTTAGAATGTGTCTGGATGTCTGATGGGACCTAGCTCATAAATGAACTCCAAATCCAAACTTCTTAGACTGTATCGTCAACTGAACTTAATCAGTATCCTGCGCCATGCCTCCCTCAGTATTGCCTTGGACCACCTGTCCAAAATACTGCCCCTCGTCAGAAGGAAAACTATAACTCTGACAACCTCCTTGTCGTCCATGTCACCTTGGAAGCCTGGAATGATAACTGTCTCCCGAATGAGGCTGTCGTTATCATATCCCTAGAACATCCACTTATGTTCTAAAACTGCTTCCGACTGTTTCTCCAGGATTGGATCAATGTCAACTTGCTGCATCTAGTGCAAAAACAACATCTGGTGTGGTACTTGACATCTCATGATTGACTCAATTGCCTAAGCAAGTGATCTGCCAATCATGCACATCCCTCTCCCCTTTAGTCTGTAAGACACCTTTAGAGAGGGTGACTCCATCACCTGCAGGTACACCACCGTGCCAGGAGTCGTCCATTCTAAATACTCTTAGAATGCTGTCTGAGTACCCTGATTGGGAAACCACCCAAATCTAGATCTAAAACCATAGATCTAGTAACCAGTATGTCTGAAATAATGTCCAAGTCCCATGTGGAGAAACTACTGTGTGACGACCAAAGTATAACCGATCGTAGTATAGGAATATCACTTCCTACTCTGTGTATGTTATCCAAATACCATGACATTACACCCTACTACCTTCTTAACTGATCCATCTCCTATTCTGATGAAGTCAAACCTATGACTGTCATATCAGAAATAGATAATCTATCTCCGCTACATCTGCTTTAGTCTATAAATAGACATAAGCCACTTGTCCACCAATGCTTCTGCTGCTCCCACTGACTACGACAACCCTCTGGCAAAGTCATATAGACGTACACTTCTAAATCCAGTTTAGAACAACGCTATACTCATCCTCCCGTCGGGTCTCGCAACGTGGAACAACAGCAATGGCAAGTGTGGGTAAACAAGAACCTCCCTGTCACCGTCCTTGAGGCTACCGGAGTACCTCTCGGGTGCCTGAGGTTACCCACCTTATCTGCGGAGTGGCCAATGGAATGTTAAACCAGATTGAATCTTTAGGTTCCTTATCAAATCTTCAGTAATCGTTTGCGGTTCTGGAATCACTTCCAGTTCTACCATACTCCCACTACCGTTTTCTGAAAAAATCCATTTTTATTAAAACTGTGGCGAGTTTTAGAACAATATATCTATTGATCTTCCAGATGGTAGAATGTCAACCCTCGTCATAGCCTGGGTCAACCCACAAACAGCCATTACAGAAATGTGCCTTGAGTTATCCAGAGTCTGGTTTTAAGCATAAGCCAGACAACTCCCCGTACCTTAACATCGTTAAGATATGAACTGTTCTATATCCAATATAGAAGCAGAGGCACTGATTTAATTGAACCAGATTCAAATCATGCTGCCGTCTCCAGTGCATGTCAACTAAATGGAAGGAGGCCGATCAGCGTTACTCAACTTAGGAATGGTTCCAATCATAAGTAACCTGAAAGAGAAGCAAGTTCTCTTAATCACTACTATCAACTGAATACCATACTTAAGTATCTACATCTTCGATCAACTTGAAGAATCCCGATACTTGCAACACCTGGTTCTCTACTTTATCCATATACCTATAACTTCTCAAAACTTGGACCCTGTGTTTCTACGAAACGCCTGTCTAAAAACTAGAGAAGTCATAAGTAAACCGAATATAGTACGAGAACCAACCCCTCTGTCCTAATGGACACTGGACAACATACAATACTCTGTATTAGTCCCTTGAGTCTAATAACTCAAACCCTGTGTGTCGTAGGTTGAAAACTGTACTATGGTTATGAAGAATTACACCGCTGTTCAATGCTCCTTACCTAACCATCCACTGATATAGGTAAATGTCATAGACATAATTTCAAAAAGATATATCTCACTCTATGAAAAATAGACGTACAGATATATCAATTTGAAATTGGTGCATAACAGCGGATATTCAAAACCAAATATTTGCCGACCGGCAAACAGCCCAGGTGATTTCCTCAAATATCACCGATTACAACGAATCCCGATACAATGAGGATGATCACCTAATTCCTAATAACTTACTCCTACTCATCATCTGTAAAACCATACAGATGTGAGAATCATACCTGGTAAATACATACCGTGGAGTAAGTATCTAATCGGGAAATCAGTTTTCCTTTAACAGTACACAGTGAAACTGAAACATTGAAATGTTTCGATGGGGTATCCCGGTATTCCTAGTAATGCCTCTTCCATTATCCGGATTCACAACTGTAACCATGTAATTCTTTGCCATCTTTCCAAATCCCTTTATATGTCTTTAGTCATTACCTTCTGTACACCCCTTTAGGCCAAATGGTTTTCTTCCTTCCCTACCGTTCGGCACCAGCCTATGGTTTGGAAGAAGACTATCCAATAAGCATAATGGGTGTACTGTCCTAATCCTAGGAGCACTCGCAATGCGAGAAAAGGTGAAGATAAAGGACAACCGAATATACCTTATTCCTATTTCTCCTGAACCAGAATCCATCCCCGAACTGGAACAAGTTCCTTTCAAGTTCGTATATAACATTGCGATGGAGTATCCAAATAAACTGTGGATCTTCGTAGTGATACGGAGTGTTCTGGAGAAATACAAAGGTGATTTAGGATTGGCGAAGAAATACTTGGTTTGGTCGTGAATAGCAGTCGCAATTTACTTTGCCCTCTTACTAATCCCTTGATATGTCTTTACTTAATACCTTCTGTACACCATCGTTATGCTAATTGGTTTTCTTCATTCCCTACCAGTCGACACTTGCCTATGGTTTGGAAGAAGACTATCCAATTTGCGTAATAGGTGTACAATCTCCTAAACCAAGGAGTACTCGCAACCTGAGAGAAGGTAAAAGGAAAAAACAACTGAATAGTCCTATTCGTTTTCTCCAGAACCGGAAACCATCCTCAAATAAATTCCTTCGAGTTCGTATATAACCATACGATGGTTTTGTCCAATGAAAGTGGACGTTCGTAGTAATACGGGGTGTCCTGGAGAAAAGGGTAAAAGTAGGAGTGGCAATGAGGTTTTCAACTCTGACAATCCAAAAGCCAGTGTTAAAGAAGGTTTGGTCAACTTGGTCACTGAGTCATAGTCTTAGGGTCGGGTCAATGGTCGCTACCAAAGAGAGAGAGAAAAGAAACACTCAGCGTGCACTCTATCCTAGATCATAATGGTTACTAATTTATCTAATCTGGAAACCTCCCACTGTAACCTCAAATTCTTCTCCAAACCTGAAAGAAGAATTAGTCGGGATCACCCGAGGAGTAAACCAACTCATCAGTGGGAATCGGGATCCAACTATCATCGCATGATAATGTGAAAGAATCCGCTCACATCATCACACTCCAGAAGGTATGCGCATATCTGGCAAGTTTCAGTTTCTTTAGAAACCCCCGATGTGATTTTTACCCCATGCTCTTATGACCTTGACTTTGGCCAACATATCATAAGTCACATGTCAAGTTCTACCCGTCATTCTCCAGGTTAATATGAGCCCACCCGTACATACCCTTGACTTTGGCCAAAATAGTAGTACGACTGCCCCAAACCAACGCATCTATCTATGTTGCATATGAATACCCAATAGCTACCAATCACTGTGCCTTGACTTTGGCCAACATACACAGCTTGAATACTATTGACCACCCATATGAAACGACGGAGGGCTACGAATGGTTTCTGGCGAAAACCTTTAACGTAACGAACTTGATATCGTTGAAGGAACTGGATAGCTTTTATGAAAATATAGTGACGAAAACCTTTGCTAAAGAGGTCACTCCCGGTGAAGGGATCTCGGCTCTTTCCCCGTAGAATGAGGTGCAGGATATTCCAACTGAATACCACGATGCAAAGCAAAAGTAATCGGCTATAGTGAAGGTATTGCCCTGACGCAAACTTTTTGTCCAAGGGGTCACTCCCGGTGAAGGGATCTCGGCCCTTGCCTCGTCGACTGAGGAGCAGGATATTCCAACTGAATACCACGATGCAAAACAAAAGAGAACGTCCTTGCAATAACAGCTTTTTGAAAAGTGTTCCAACAACATCAGAATAGATTTGTTTTTAACTTGCATTGATCCGAATCAACGCAGTCCCATCAATTGATCATACCGATAAAGAATGAAAATAATGATGTACGTATATGCCATCCGCATTCGCCACTGGATCCCGTCATTACCCGTTAGGTTACTTAACTAACGACAGAGCGGGGACTGGACTAGCGCGGATGCAAAACATATACAACATCTACTAGTATATATATCAATATATAATATTTCGCTCAAGGCGTGATAAAATGCAACATCACAGAAATGTACAGCATCACAGAACAATACAGATATCTGGGATCCCCGGGTTTCACAGATCCACTACTGAAACCCGACGTTCCCCTGGTCGTGTGGATAGCCTGTCCAATGAAATCCTAGACCCCTACGGGCGCGGCAAGTTACCCGCCAAAACCTGAAGCGAGGCAGCCCCCTTCAGCGATGTGAATGGACCACCCGGCACTTCACGGAATCCGGTAACTTGGGCACCCCTCCTGGGTCAACCTGTACCCCCTACGAGTGCGGCGAATAGCCTGCCAATTCTAGAGTGAAGCCCCCTCCGTCTCAATGCCATGAGATGCGGGCCCGTTGCCCTCTAGAACCCGGCTATCCGTGCACCCGACCTTGGGGTAATCCTAGTACAGAAAGTAAAATATACATACAACGGGTACATCGACCTCGACCTGGTCGTGCCCCAAAAGAATAATATACAAAAAGGAAGTGACGGCAGTCCACATGTCGGACGCTCGCCCCGCAATATCAAATGTACATAATACAACCAAATCGGTACTACCATTGCATCCAGGCTATCCCCCACGACCAATCCGCAACATCATAACAATACACAGAACATCAACATGAATGTCACGTTCGCAAATCCGTCTAACCGGGCTATAGCAGTTAGACAGGATTTACCGATCGAGTGACATTCACGGTCGCAGATATAATGTAAATACTGTGAACTAACATGTTAAAAGTTTCGTTCGATCAAATTTACCAAAGTGGGCCCCAAGCATCACTGTAGCACATAAAGAAATTCTGGGCCCAAAATTAATATTCCAAAACCCCCATTTCCAACCCAAAAGCCCACTGGAAAAAAATTGGCACGATGATAACATAATACTGCCGCGGAACCGCGGCCAGAAAGGGGTTTTGGCCACGGTTCCGCGGTCTTCCAATGAATCATGGTGTCGAATTTTTACAGTAAGCTTAAAAGTCCCTGCACATACTTCTGCAATACAATGAAAAAAATTTCGAGCCAGAAAAAAATCGACAGAAAACTGATGCAATGAAAAACGCGGATTTTGAACATTTGTTCGATCGAAGCTTTAAACATACTAGAGCTAGCTAGAAAAGAGTAATGGCGAGGCTCTGATACCACTGTAAGTGCACGGCGGCGCCCCGGCCGTCAATCCGACGCCGGAATGCGGAAGCGATGCTTTTCTTTAACTTTTAAAACCGGCACTACCGCGCACTATAAACCCGGATCGTGCCATTAAACTAGTCCTAGCTATCTAGAGAAGGGGGTAGAGAGATATACCGAGCGATCCGTGTCCTTCGGTCTTCTCGTCGTCGTCCCGATCTCCCCGCGGAATCTCCGGTCTCCACCAAGTCGCCGGAAGGGCACCACGTCGCCGGCTTCTTTTACGGGCTCCCACCTCTGGACCGAGGCAACTCGGGCACGAAGCTGGCGAGTCGACGTGCCCAAGGTTTGCTGTAGAATACGTGTAGAACTCATGTCTCATTTTAGGGTATTGGAAATTGCCTTTTCTTTCGTGGAGGAAATGAATTTGGAGAGAGGTGAGAAAAATGTAGCATGCAAAGAATGAGATCAATATTTTTCCTCACAACCAAAAGGGAAAATCCCCCTCCCACACATGTGGCCGGCCTCAAGCTCAAAAGGAAAACAAAAGGGAGTGGAGTGAAAAGAATGAGGGAGCCACACTATCATGCAAGAAGGAATGATGTGTGGTCAAGAGAAGAAATCATCACAAACAAAGTCCAACACTCCACCAACCATCACCCTTCATCATCATCAACAATCATGACTCTAAAAGTCAAGCCATCATGGTCAAAAGAAGTCAAATGATGGTGCAACCATCATGAAGCAAGGATATGCAAATAACACCCTCCAAAATGCTTATTTGGACAAATGCAAATAAGCCCTCCTCCACCAATCTTCAGCCAATGAAAGATACAAAGAAATATGGCTGAAACGGAAAACAAACTGGCAACTCCAAAAAACTGATCCCGTAAAAAATTACAGGAAAACCCCGCTACTGTATATACATACTCGCATTTGTATTCCGACCGAAATACAAATGCAATGAGGCAAAATCTACACTGTATTATACTAGGATCCGGCTTAAACCAAAGCCCGCTAGTATTATCCGTCCGATCCTGATCCATGCAATACCGTACGTATCTCATCGAACCCTGCCATATCTCCACACGGCCTCTAGTACTAACCGCCCGATCCTGATCCGTGCAATACCGCACGTACCTGATCGAACCGTACCATATCTCCATACGACCTCTACAGCGTTTCGCCCGAAAACTTGAGTAACTGAATGTGGGGAACTCTAAAGACTCGTCAATACTATGGCTGTGGATTTAACCACTAACACGTCAGAGGTATTAGCCATACGTGACGGGCTACCAGCTATTGACCAAAAGGGACGTCGATGAGCGAACCATCCTGACACCCTACTGAGCCTGTCAGTGACAATATCCGTACAGTCCATTCCATTCGTCTATAAGTATCGCATGGCGGGCCTAGGGGGTTGGTAAAAGTCAGACCCCCAAAAGCGGTACAGGTCGTGTCGGAGTGTAGCCCAGAACACCCTGTGATACTACTGGAATACCTACCAGTAAATCTCCTGCCTTGGCCAAGGACTTCGTGTAAGGGCTCTCCTAGACACAGCGCGACCTCACCCCCAATACCGGGAGAGACGAACCCTTGAAGATCCGCTCACTGCCTCCATGTGGCTCGGGACTGTACCCAACTAAATCCTGTTTGCACGTCTCCTTTGAGCTGTAAGTCCATGCTACCTCTCCCGGTACTTTCGGGAATGCGGAATTTGGTAAAAACAATTTTTTTCGGAGGTGGTAACATGGACCTATAACCCGGATCTTGGTTAAACATCTATCTAACATCCTAACTATGAGTTTCTAGCTACTCGGTTAGGGGGTTATACCTTGCTTGTCTTGAACTCCTTCGTCTTCAAGCTCCGATGGTGGTCCGGGTTGGCTTCTTCTCGTCGTCTCCGTACGCCGAAGATAGATCCACCTGAAAGCTCCAACCTTTAGCTCCTTCTTCGTTCTTTGAAGAAACTAGTTCACTTGGTTTGCTAAACCTAGTGAACTAGAATGAGTAGAGAAGAATTAGAATGGGATTTTATCTATGGTTCTTGATTCTCAACTCATGAGAGATATGAACTATAGAGTCAAGAGAGGGAGCAAGAGGATGAGGGTGAGAGCAAAGCAAGAGAGCTCAAGAACAAGAGAGAGAATGAGCAAGTAAGAATGAGCAAGTATTTTTTGTCTCTCACCCTCTCATAATCCAAAGTCATGATAACTCATCATATCAAAAAAGTCTTATGTGATGGTTGAAGCAACCATAACCATATCATATCATGCACTCATTTTACACAAATGAGCAAGCAAGTAAAAGTCTTTGCCATGAAATGATGGCTATGGTTATCATGATGGTCAACTAGTCAAGCCTAGTCAACCGGTCAACAAAGTCAACAAGTCAACAAAAGTCAACAAGTCAACAAAGTCAACAAAAGACAACAACCATGTCACCATAATACTTAATTAATATAATAGTTAATCACATATCATATTCTCATTAGGGTTGAGAAAAAAGTCATATAGTCAACGGTCAACTGTCAACAACCCTAATGAGAATCCGCTGCCTCTGCCTCCCTGTCAACTGTGCATACACACCCGCATCCGCATTCCGAGGAACACGAATGTAAACTGGATAAATCCAATCCCATAAGGTACACTAGGATCCGGCTTAAACCAAAGCCCGCTAGTGTAAACTGTCCGGACACTGTACGTGCACAAGTGCACGGATATGACCGAACCCTGTCGCAAAACCATGCGACCTCTACTCTTTTGACTAAAGGCGAAAAGCTTTCTGTGTGGGACTCTAAAGACTCGATACTACGCTGGCAGTGGGTTTAACCACAGACCGCAAGCGGCACTAGCTGTGCGTAACGGTCCCCAGGTAATGCCGATAAGAAGACCGACGAGGCGAAACCCATCTGAACTCCTACTGAGCCTGAGTGTGACATTCTCCGTACAGTCCGGTCTGTTCGTCTGATACATCGCATGGCGGGCCTAGGGGGCGGTAAACGTCAGTCCCCCAATAGCGGTACAAGTCGTGCCGGAGCGAAGCCCAAAACACCCTGAGATAACACTGGAAGCCTACCAGTATATCTCGTTTGCCCTGGCCAGGGACTACTCGTGTAATGGCTCTCCTAGACACAGCGCGATGTCAACCCCCAATACCGGGAGAGACGAATCCTGTCTAACCGTCACTGCCTCCAAGTGCTTCGGGACTGCACCCAACCACTACCTGTTTGCACGACTCCTTTGAACCGTGGTAGGGTAGTGATAAAAGTCCAGTGGGAACACACTCGAGGCGAAGTGACAGTGTCAAGTCAGCGGACTAAGCTGTACTCATGTCACCTGGGAACTGATAACTGATGATAGGTATAATACCAACTAGTCAGTTCCCGACGAGTCCTGTCCAGTGTACCCGTAACCTAACGAGCACCCGCATACTATCTCAAGTACGACGTACTGACGGCTGTGGGACAGACCGTCTCCCACACTGGGATGAGAAGCGCATGCGCTGGTCTACTCCGGAGTATCGATGCCCTGTCTCGATAGTCCTGCGACCAGGGACCTGCATAAGGATGTGCTTATAGATTACCCAGCCCCACTAGTGTGACGGCCATCACATCGCTGGTAATCAAGCAAAGATCCTAAGGGCTCCACTAATGTGTATAGGCGATATACAAAAATAAACACATGTACACATTGAAGTAGAAACAAACCAAGTAGCATACTACTATTTTGAGCAAGATTGTATATACAAGGTGAATATCCCAAGCATCCATTAAGTAATATACAAACTAGTATGATACAGTAAAGGCCTCTAGGGCATATACACTAACAATCTCCCACTTGCACTAAGGCCATGTACTGGCGTATCTAAGACCTATCATCTCGATCAACCGCTCGAACTGAGTCTGGGGCAAGGCCTTGGTGAATGGATCTGCAGTGTTGTCTTCTGAAGCGACTCTCCGAACCTCGATCTCCTGGCGATCCACGATCTCCCTGATCAGGTGATACCGCCTCAAGATGTTCCTGGATCTCTGATGGGACCTGGGTTCCTTCGCTAAAGCTATAGCCCCGTTGTTATCGCAATACAGAGGTATTGGATCAACAATGGACGGAACCACCTGAAGTTCTTTCGAGAACTTCCTCATCCAGACAGCTTCTTTTGCGGCATCAGATGCAGCGATGTATTCCGCTTCCATCGCCGAGTCTGCAACGGTTTCCTGTTTGGAACTCTTCCAACACACCGCCCCTCCATTGAGGGTAAAGACAAAACCCGACATGGACTTGGAATCATCCTTGTCACTCTGGAAGCTGGAGTCAGCAAAGGCCTCGATCTGGAGGTCTTTTCCGCCATACACCAAGAACATCTCCTTAGTCCTTCTCAGGTACTTGAGAATGTTCTTTACCGCTATCCAGTGTTTCTCCCCAGGGTTTGACTGATACCGGCTTACCACACTCAGTGCATAAGCTACATCCGGTCTGGTACACAACATCGCATACATTATAGAGCCTACCGCAGAAGCGTAGGGTATAATAGACATGTGATCCCTCTCCAAATCAGTCTTGGGAGACATCTCTTTAGAGAGGGTGATCCCGTGACAAGCCGGTAGGTTACCGCGCTTGGAATCTTCCATACTGAATCTCTTCAGTATGGTGTCGATGTACCTGGACTGTGAAAGTCCTAATATCCTCTTGGATCTGTCACGGTAGATCCGGATACCCAGAATGTACGAGGCATCACCCAGGTCTTTCATGGAGAACCTGTGTGACAAGAACCCCTTGACAGATTGTAGCATAGGAATGTCATTTCCTATTAAGAGAATGTCATCCACGTATAAAACGAGGAATACTACAGTTCTCGCTACAAATCTACTATAGATGCATGGTTCATCTGGATTTTTGATAAAGCCAAATTCTTTGACCGTCTCATCAAAGCAGATGTTCCAACTCCGCAATGCCTGCTTTAGTCCATAGATGGACTTAAGCAACTTGCACACCTTTCCGCTGCTCCCACTCTGAATGAAACCCTCTGGTTGGTCCATATAGACACACTCCTCTAAATTTCCATTTAGAAAAGCGGTCTTTACGTCCATTTGCCAGATATCATAATCGTGGAAGGCAGCAATGGCAAGAAGGATCCGAATGGATTTCAGCATGGCTACTGGAGAAAAGGTCTCGTCATAGTCCAAGCCAGGTCTTTGACGAAAACCCTTTGCTACCAGCCTAGCTTTATAGGTCTCAACCTGTCCATCTACACCAATCTTCCTTTTGAAGATCCACTTGCATCCTACGGGTTTTACCCCGTTTGGAGCAATGTCCAACGTCCATACCTTGTTGGTGTACATGGACTCCATTTCGGTCCGCATTGCATCCAGCCATTTCACTGAGTCAACGCTCTGAACGGCCTGCTGGAAGCTAGTAGGCTCATCATAATCTATGATGCAATCCTCTCTATTCCCGTCTATGAGAAAACCGTAGTATCTCTCGGGCGGATGAGTCTGCCTACTACTTCTGCGGAGCGGCGTAGGAATGTCCTGTTCTTCCGAACCCTCTGGTTCCACTAAACTTTCAGTAATAGTCCGTGGTTCTGGAATTTCTTCCAGTTCTACTGCGCTCCCACTTATTTCCTTTTCTATGAACTGGTGTTCTAGAAAGTGGGCATGACGAGAAACAAGAACTTTTTGTTCCTCTTCACAGTAGAAGAAATATCCCTTGGAATTCTTTGGATATCCCACAAACTTGCACAGTACTGAGCGTGCCTCGAGCTTGTCCGCATGCTGCTTTTTGACAGAAGCTGGACTTCCCCATGTCTTAATGTGATTAAGATGGGGTCTCTTCCCACACCACATCTCAAATGGCGTGGTAGGCACAGTCTTAGTGGGAACTCGGTTCAAAAGGTATGCGGCTGATTCTAGCGCATATCCCCGGAATGATCGCGGCAACTCAGCGTTACTCATCATGGACCGCACCATATCCAATAGGGTGCGGTTCCGTCTCTCCGATACACCGTTATGTTGCGGGGTGTATGGAGGAGTAAGCTGAGAGAGAATTCCGTTCTCTTTTAAATAGTCCAGGAACTCGGCACTTAAGTATTCTCCACCTCGATCCGATCTTAGAATCTTAATACTTTTGCCGGTCTGTTTCTCTACTTCATTCTTATACTCCTGGAATTTTCCAAAGGCCTCGGACTTATGTTTCATTAAGAAGACATAACCGTACCTTGAGAAGTCATCCGTAAAAGTAATGAAGTAAGAATATCCGCTTCGCGCATGTGTAGACATTGGACCGCACACGTCACTGTGTACGAGTCCCAAGAGCTCCCTCGCTCTTACTCCATGTCCAGTAAACGGAGTCTTTGTCATCTTTCCTTTGAGACAGGATTGACAAGTGGCATACGATTGATATTCGAACGCATTCAAATATCCTTCTGTATGTAACTTAGTCAACCTTCTCTCATTGATGTGACCCAGTCTACAATGCCACAAGAAAGTCTGATTTATTTCTGGAGAATTTCTTTTGTGTGTATTCTGCACATTAAAAATCTGTGGTTGGTTTAACACGTATATACCATTACTCAATGTACCTGACCCAATCAAAACTTGATTAAGGTGAATGTTTACAACATTACTTACAAACGCAAATTCATAACCTTCTTTAGAAACTAAAGATACAGAAATGATATTACAGGTTGCGTTGGGTACAAAAAAGCAATTACGCAAAACCAAAACATGTCCATCTGACATTTCCAGGTGATAGTCCCCTACGGCTTTAGCATCCATGCTAGCTCCGTTCGCAACTCTGAGGGTCATGTCACCTGCCTTCAAAACCCTACGGTTTCTCAACGCCTGCAAAGAATTACAGATATAAGATCCTGATCCGGTATCCAATACCCAGGAAGTAGAGTTTATTGAAAGACAGTTTTCAATAACATACACACCTGAAGCTGAAGCTGCAACCTGCTTCAATTCCTGTGTCCTGGCTTTCCAAGCCCTGCAATCATTCTTCCAGTGTCCTTTCTTATGACAATAGAAGCATTCTTCCTTATCCACAAGCTTCCCCGCTAACTTTGTTGCTTTTGCTTTTCCCTTCGTATCCACTTTACTAACACCGCCCCTTGGTTTGGCGGGGGCTTTCTTCTTCTTTCCCTTGGCTTTCGCCTTGGACCTAGAAGAAGATGATCCTCCTACAAACAAAGTGGATGTTTCCCTACCTTTCTGTAGGGTGCCCTTTGCGCTCCTCAGCATGTTGAGGAGCTCTGAAAGTTCAACCTCTTTTTCTTGTAAGTTGAAGTTCAGTATGAACTGGGCGTAAGTGGAAGGAAGGGACTGGAGAACTATATCCGTATAGAGTTCAGCCTCCAATGTGGTCCCTAGGTCCGCGAGCTCCTCAATGTAGCCGATCATCTTTAGCACGTGCTCGGCTACCGATGATCCGACGGCCATCTTTGCCGAAAACAAGTTTTTCGACGCTTCGTATCTTGCGATACGTGATTGCTCTCCATACAGTTCTTTTGTATGGAGAAATATGGATTCAAGGTCCATATTCTCGTGCCTCCTCTGATGTTCGTTGTCCATCGAGGCAAGTACGAGGCACTTAGCTTTCGCGCTATCAATCTCCCAAGTCTTGCGGATTTCCTTATCCGCGACGCTGGAAGTGGGACCAGGGACAGGGGGAGCTTTGGTGGTAAGAAGACACCCCAGCTTGTCGTAAGTGATTGCTATCTTGACTTTCCTGAGCCAATCTTTGTAGTTTGGCCCTGTCAGTTTGTTTTTATCTAGGAGTAACTTAAGTCCAGTCATGTTGATTGGTCGCTGCAATTAGGAGAGAGAAGAAGAAACACTCAGCATGAAGCTCTTGCAAGTTTAGAGTGGTTTTTAGTTTGTCTAAACAGGATGGCTCCCACTGTTTCTCGAATCCCTCCTCAAACCATAAAGGAAGAATTAGTCAGGATCAATCCCACCGTACAATACTTGCTTAACCGTTGAGCCAGGTCGGTGTCGGTACTTCGAGGGAGGTTTTCCAACGCTTTCGCGAAGTTCCTTAATTAAAGAACCTCTTTTCCCTGGGGGCGTAGCCCCGCTAACACCTTTCTAGGCACCTACTAGGTTTATAGCATTGATCGTTTAGTGAGAAATTTCCCGAGGAGTAGCATATACTCACAGTAGGATCGGGATCCAAATATCATCGCGTGACGAAACTGAAGGAATCCTACCAGAATCATCACACTCCAAATGGTATGCAAATCTAGCAAGTTTCAGTACTTATGAAACTCCCGATGTGGATTTTTTGCCCCATGCTCTTATGACCTTGACTTTGGCCAAAATATCATAAGTCACATGTCAAGTTCTACCCGTCATTATCCAGGTTAATTTGGATCCATCCGCACCTACCCTTGACTTTGGCCAAAATGGCAGTACGACTGTCCCAAACCAACGCATCTATCTATGCTACACATGAACACCCAATAGCTACCAATCACTGTGCCTTGACTTTGGCCAACATACACAGCTTGAATACTATTGACTATTTATGTGAAACGACGGAGGGCTACGGATGGTTTTGGCAAAACCGTGAACGTAGTGAACTTGATTTGGTCGATGGAACGTGATAGCTTTTAAAAGGAGTGGCTCAAGCTCCGCATTTAAAAGTTCGTTTTGAAAAGAACCGAGTGGTTTTTCGAAAGTGTTCCAACGACTTTAACTTGGTTTATTATCTTGCATTAGTTCTTTTAATGCGTGATATTCTTGCATTAGTTCTTTTAATGCGTCCCATCATTTAATCCTACCATTGCAGAAAACAACCAAAATATGACGTACGCTTATGCCATTCGCATTCGCCACGGGGCCCCGTCATTACCCGTTAGGTTACTTAACTAACGACAGAGCGGGGGCTGGGCTAGCGCGGCTGTAAAACATAAGCAACGCCTAAATAATATCATATATAGATATACTGCAATGATAAACATTTCAGATCACAGATGAATACATTGGATATACTAGGAATCTGTAATTCGTACGAGCCTGTAACGAAAGACAGATTACACGGTCGCGGTGAATAGCCAATACCCCACCAAAGACCCCTGCGGGTGCGGCAAACTACCCGCCAAGTACCCGAAGCGTAGCAACCTCCCTCATCTCCATGAGTAGGCCACTCGACACTTCGGCATACCCGGTAGTTTGTGCACCCCCTCCATAGGTCTATCCTAGGAGCAAAAACAGTAAAAAGAAATTATACAATGACGGCTACAACCCCGACCCGGTTGTGCGGCCATACAAATAATTATTACATCAATTTACAAATTTACATGAATTGAAAGAAAAGAAAACTCTCGTCTCACAACCCCCGGCTATTCACCCGCGACAATCCAACATATTCATATACACATTCCAGCAACATTACAGATCACAGATTTGTATAACCCCCACTAATCGACATATAGCGATTAGTAGACGTTCAATACAAATATCACATTACAGAAAAACCCGTTAGCTTAAGTCTTTTAGAAGTTCGATCAAAAATACGGATTTTCGGGACCCCAAAATAAAATTTTCGTTCTGGAAAATCTGGGTTGAAAATACATGTACTAAAATTCCCAAAATACCCCCAGATGCACACTGTAGCAAAGAAACACCAGAGAGGCGCCAAGGAGGCCGCGGAACCGCGGCAATAGCAAGCTATTACCGCGTTTCCGCAGTCGTTTAGGGGGTTCACTTGGTGATTTTTCTACAGTGGCTTCAAAAAACCCTGAGCCGATTTTAGGTGTTAAAATAATCAACTTTTGAACAGTAAAAAAATCGACAGAAACTCGAATTTTTGGGGTTCGTTTTCGGGACATTTTTCTTGATCGATCTTCTAGTTACTTGCTAACATGTTAGATAGAGTTTAACTAGGCTCTGATACCACTGTAAGTCCATGCTACCTCTCCCGGTACTTTCGGGAATGCGGAATTTGGTAAAAACAATTTTTTTCGGAGGTGGTAACATGGACCTATAACCCGGATCTTGGTTAAACATCTATCTAACATCCTAACTATGAGTTTCTAGCTACTCGGTTAGGGGGTTATACCTTGCTTGTCTTGAACTCCTTCGTCTTCAAGCTCCGATGGTGGTCCGGATTGGCTTCTTCTCGTCGTCTCCGTACGCCGAAGATAGATCCACCTGAAAGCTCCAACCTTTAGCTCCTTCTTCGTTCTTTGAAGAAACTAGTTCACTTGGTTTGCTAAACCTAGTGAACTAGAATGAGTAGAGAAGAATTAGAATGGGATTTTATCTATGGTTCTTGATTCTCAACTCATGAGAGATATGAACCATAGAGTCAAGAGAGGGAGCAAGAGGATGAGGGTGAGAGCAAAGCAAGAGAGCTCAAGAACAAGAGAGAGAATGAGCAAGTAAGAATGAGCAAGTATTTTTTGTCTCTCACCCTCTCATAATCCAAAGTCATGATAACTCATCATATCAAAAAAGTCTTATGTGATGGTTGAAGCAACCATAACCATATCATATCATGCACTCATTTTACACAAATGAGCAAGCAAGTAAAAGTCTTTGCCATGAAATGATGGCTATGGTTATCATGATGGTCAACTAGTCAAGCCTAGTCAACCGGTCAACAAAGTCAACAAGTCAACAAAAGTCAACAAGTCAACAAAGTCAACAAAAGACAACAACCATGTCACCATAATACTTAATTAATATAATAGTTAATCACATATCATATTCTCATTAGGGTTGAGAAAAAAGTCAAATAGTCAACGGTCAACTGTCAACAACCCTAATGAGAATCCGCTGCCTCTGCCTCCCTGTCAACTGTGCATACACACCCGCATCCGCATTCCGAGGAACACGAATGCAAACTGGATAAATCCAATCCCATAAGGTACACTAGGATCCGGCTTAAACCAAAGCCCGCTAGTGTAAACTGTCCGGACACTGTACGTGCACAAGTGCACGGATGTGACCGAACCCTGTCGCAAAACCATGCGACCTGTCGCAATACCATGCGACCTCTACTCTTTTGCCTAAAGGCGAAAAACTTTCTGTGTGGGACTCTAAAGACTCGACACTACGCTGGCAGTGGGTTTAACCACAGACCGCAAGCGGCACTAGCTGTGCGTAACGGTCCCCAGGTAATGCCGATAAGAAGACCGACGAGGCGAAACCCATCTGAACTCCTACTGAGCCTGAGTGTGACATTCTCCGTACAGTCCGGTCTATTCGTCTGATACATCGCATGGCGGGCCTAGGGGGCGGTAAACGTCAGTCCCCCAATAGCGGTACAAGTCGTGCCGGAGCGAAGCCCAAAACACCCTGAGATAACACTGGAAGCCTACCAGTATATCTCGTTTGCCCTGGCCAGGGACTACTCGTGTAATGGCTCTCCTAGACACAGCGCGATGTCAACCCCCAATACCGGGAGAGACGAATCATGTCTAACCGTCACTGCCTCCAAGTGCTTCGGGACTGCACCCAACCACTACCTGTTTGCACGACTCCTTTGAGCCGTGGTAGGGTAGTGATCAAAGTACAGTGGGAACACACTCGAGGCGAAGTGACAGTGTCAAGTCAGCGGACTAAGCTGTACTCATGTCACCTGGGAACTGATAACTGACGATAGGCATAATACCAACTAGTCAGTTCCCGACGAGTCCTGTCCAGTGTACCCGTAACCTAACGAGCACCCGCATACTATCTCAAGTACGACGTACTGACGGCTGTGGGACAGACCGTCTCCCATACTGGGATGAGAAGCGCATGCGCTGGTCTACTTCGGAGTATCGATGCCCTGTCTCGATAGTCCTGGGACCAAGGACCTGCATAAGGATGTGCTTATAGATTACCCAGCCCCACTAGTGTGACGGCCATCACATCGCTGGTAATCAAGCAAAGATCCTAAGGGATCCACTAATGTGTATAGGCGATATATAAAAATAAACACATGTACACATTGAAGTAGAAACAAACCAAGTAGCATACTACTATTTTGAGTAAGATTGTATATACAAGGTGAATATCCCAAGCATCCATTAAGTAATATACAAACTAGTATGATACAGTAATGGCCTCTAGGGCATATACACTAACATGAGCGTGGTAGGGTAGTAATCAAAGTACAGTGGGAACTCACACGAGACAAATGACGATCCTCAGGTCGATGAACTAACCTGTACACATGTCACCAGGGAACTGCTATCTGACGTCAGGTATAAGACCAACTAGCATGTTCCCGGTGAGTCCTGTCCGGTGTACTCATAACCCAATGAGCACATGTATACATCTTAGGTGATTTAACTGACACCAGTGGCTTGTGAGACCGGCCACCGCCCCTCGTCGGGGTCTCGACTGTATACACTAGTCTACTCTGGAGTATCGATGCCCTGTCTCGAAACTCCCACGACTAGGGACCTTTTAAGGATGTTCTTATAGACTACCAGCTCCCACGTATATGATCGCCCTCATACTGCTGGCAGTCAAGCAAGAATCCTAGGGGCTCTATCAACATGCAATAGTGACCTGTAAGGTCACCTAAAGCAGTACACGATGATAAAGGTAAACCAGATAGCATACTATCATCTTGAGTAAGACTGTCCTACCGGGATAGGCCCTCCCTCAATCATTGCAATCACGTGCATGTGATCCAATAATTGACTCTGAGGGCACTATCTCCAACAATCGATACTCCGGAGTAGACTAGTGTGTACGCTTCTCATCCCAGTTGGGGAGATGGTCTGTCCCACAGCCATCAGTACGTCGTACTGGAGATAGTATACAGGTGCTCGTTAGGTTACGGGTACACCGGACAGGATTCGCAAGGGAACTGTTGGTTGGTATTATACCCGTCATCAGTTAACAGTTCCCAGGTAACATAAGTACAGCATAGTCCGCAGACTTGACACCGCTACTTCGCCTCGAGTGTGTCCCACTGTTATTAGATTACTACCCTACCACGACTCAAAGGAGTCGTGCAAACAGGTAGCAGTTGGGTGCAGTCCCGAGCACTTGGAGGCAGTGGCGGTTAGAAAGGATTTGTCTCTCCCGGTATTGGGAGTTGATATCGCGCTGTGTCAGAGAGCCATTACGCAAAGTCCCTGGCCAGGGCAAGCGAGATTTACTGGTAGGTTCCAGTAGTTTCTCAGGGTGTAATGGGCTACGCTCCGACACGACTTATACTGCTATTAGGGGACTGACGCTTTCCGCCCCCTAAGCTCGATATGCGATAGTCTTAGACGAACAGACTGGACTGTACGGAGATTGTCACATCAGGCTCAGTAGGAGTTCGGATGGGTTTCCTCATCGGCCTTCTTATCGACATCTACCTGGGGACCGTTACGTACAACTAGTGCCACTTGCGGTCTGTGGTTAAACCCACTGCCAGCGTAGTGTCGAGTCTTTAGAGTCCCATACAGAGGGTTTCCCTGCTCCAGGCGAAACGATATAGAGGTCGTATGGTTTTACGATAAGGGTTTGGACGCATACGTGTTTAAATGCACGTACAACGTTCAGACAGTTTTTACTAGTCGGCTTTGGTTTAAGCCAGATTCTACTATCAGGTTATTGGATTTATACAGTCTAAAGTTTTTCCTTGTTTTCACGGATTGGAGGGGCGTTCTCGTAATTTTCTGGGAAGCTTCTAGAAGCATGGTGACTTGGGGGTTAAGGTTGTAAGTCGATGTACAACACCCCACGACTTGCGGGGAGGCGGAAAATTGAAAAACGATCTTGTTCTTTGCTTAAACACCGACTAACCGCATGAATCGAAGCTAAACAATAACTAACATGAAACATAGAAGTTCTATACTACTATGTTTAGGGATTATACCTAACGAATCGTGTCCTTCGTCTTTGCGAACTCCACCTCCTCCTCGGCCTTCTCGAAGTAGTAGACGATCCACCCGAGAGCTTTACTCCAAGCTTAGCCTCTAAACTTGAGGCAACTAACTTTCTTTAAGTGCTAATCAAAGAAGCTAGGTGATATAGAGTGAGGTTATGGTTTAATTAGTCTAACTAATCCTTGTACTCAACACATGAGAGGGGAGGATTAGGGTTTGAAGAGGGAGAGCTTGAGGAGAGAGAAGATGAACATAATAATGAAATGAGATAAAAGAGTTATCATAATATATATCAAGCATTTTATTTTATCAAGAAAAGAAAGGATAATGTTTTACAACCATGCTTGATAAATATCTAATGGTGATTCACATCCATGAGTCATTAAGCAATTATGAAGCATTAATGACATGGATGAATCATCCATATGACTCACTAATCTCATTTAATGTATATGCCACCTTAACCTCCTTAGTCACCATCTTCTAGAAGCTTCTCGCGCAATTACGAGAACGCCCCTCCTATCCGTTAAAACACGGAAAAACTTTAGACTTTATAAATCCAATAACCGGATACTAGTAACTGGCTTAAACCAAAACCGACTAGTAAAAACTGTCCGAAAGTCGTACGTGCGTAAACACACGTATGCGTCCGAACCCTTGTCGTAAAACCATACGACCTCTATATCGTTTCGCCTGGAGTAGGGAAACTCTCTGCATAGGACTCTAGAGACTCGACTACTACGCTGGCAGTGGGTTTAACCACAGACCGCAAGCGGCACTAGCTGTACGTAACGGTCCCCAGGTAGATGTCGATAAGAAGGCCGATGAGGAAACCCATCCGAACTCCTACTGAGTCTGATGTGACAATCTCCGTACAGTCCGGTCCGTTCGTCTAAGACTATCGCATATCGGGCCTAGGGGGGCGGCAAGCGTCAGTCCCCTAATAGCGGTATAAGTCGTGTCGGAGCGAAGCCCATTACACCCTGAGAAACTACTGGAACCTACCAGCAAATCTCGCTTGCCCTGGCCAGGGACTTTGCGTAATGGCTCTCTGACACAGTGCGATATCAACCCCCAATACCGGGAGAGACGAATCCTGTCTAACCGCCACTGCCTCCAAGTGCTCGGGACTGCACCCAACTACTACCTGTTTGCACGACTCCTTTGAGCCGTGGTAGGGTAGCAATCTAAGAACAGTGGGACACACTCGAGGCGAAGTAGCAGTGTCAAGTCTGCGGACTATGCTGTACCCATGTCACCTGGGAACTGTTCATTGACGACTGGTATAAAACCAACCAACAGTTCCCTGTGAGTCCTGTCCGGTGTACCCGTAACCTAACGAGCACCTGTATACTATCTCCAGTACGACGTACTGATGGCTGTTGGACAGACCATCTCCCCAACTGGGATGAGAAGCGTACACACTAGTCTACTCCGGAGTATCGATGCCCTGTCTCGATAATCCAACGACTAGGGACCTGAATAAGGATGTGCTTGTAGACTACCCAGCCCCCACTAGTGTGACTGCCATCACAACGCTGGTAGTCAAGCAAGATCCTAAGAGCTCTATCAATACGTATACTCACATATTAAGATAGAAAAACCAAGTAGCATACTACCATGTTAACAAGACTGTTATATACATGTGAATATCCCAAGCTTCCATTAAGTAATATACAAACTAGTATGATACAATAATGGCCCCTAGGGCATATACACTAACAATCTCCCATTTGCACTAGGGCCATGTACTGGCATATCGAAGACCGATGATCTCGAGTAGCCTCTCGAACTTAATCTGAGGTAGGGCCTTCGTGAATGGATCAGCAATGTTCTCTTCAGAAGCAACTCTCCGAACCTCGATCTCCTGACGATCAATGATCTCCCTGATCAGGTGATACCGCCTTAAGATGTGTCTGGATTTCTGATAGGACCTTGGTTCCTTCGCTAAAGCTATAGCTCCGTTGTTGTCGCAATACAGAGGTTTTGGATCAACTATTGTAGGAACCACCTGAAGTTCTGTTAGGAACTTCTTCATCCAGACTGCTTCTTTTGCGGCATCGCAAGAAGCTATATACTCCGCTTTCATCGTTGAGTCAGCAACGGTGTCCTGCTTGGAACTCTTCCAGCACACCGCCCCTCCATTGAGGGTAAAGACATAACCCGACATGGACTTGGAATCGTCCTTATCACTCTGGAAGCTGGAATCAGCAAAGGCCTCCAACCTGAGGTCTCTTCCGCCGTAAACCAAGAACATCTCCTTAGTCCTTCTTAGGTACTTGAGAATGTTCTTTACTGCTATCCAGTGTTTCTCCCCTGGGTCTGACTGATACCGGCTTACCACGCTCAGTGCGTAAGCTACATCTGGTCTGGTGCACAACATCGCATACATTATAGAGCCTACCGCAGAAGCGTAGGGTATAATAGACATGCGTTCCCTTTCCAAATCAGTCTTGGGAGACATCTCTTTGGAGAGGGTGATTCCATGACAAGCCGGTAGATTACCGCGCTTAGAATCCTCCATACTGAATCTTTTCAGTACAGTGTCGATATACCTGGACTGCGAAAGTCCCAACATCCTCTTGGATCTATCACGATAGATCCGGATCCCCAGAATGTAAGAGGCATCACCCATGTCTTTCATGGAGAACCTGTGTGACAAGAATCCTTTGACAGATTGTAGCATAAGAATGTCATTTCCTATCAATAGAATGTCATCCACGTACAAGACGAGGAATACGACACTTCTGGCTACAACTTTACTATATATGCACGGTTCATCTGGATTTTTGATAAAGTCATAATCTTTGACTGTCTCATCAAAACAGATGTTCCAACTCCACGATGCCTGCTTTAGTCCATAAATAGACTTAAGCAGCTTGCATACTTTCCCGCTGCTCCCACTCTGATTGAAACCCTCTGGCTGATCCATATAGACGCACTCTTCTAAATTTCCATTCAGAAAAGCCGTCTTTACGTCCATCTGCCAGATTTCATAATCATGGAAGGCAGCAATAGCAAGAAGGACCCGAATGGATTTGAGCATAGCCACTAGAGAAAAAGTTTCGTCATAGTCCAAACCAGGTCTTTGACGAAAACCCTTTGCAACAAGTCTAGCCTTATAGGTTTCCACCTGTCTATCTACACCAATCTTTTTCTTGAAGATCCATTTGCATCCTATGGGTTTTACCCCATCTGGAGCAAAGTCCAAAGTCCATACTTTGTTGGTGTACATAGACTCCATTTTGGTCCGCATTGCATCTTGCCATCGTACCGAGTCGCTGCTCTGGATGGCCTGCTGGAAGTCAGTAGGTTCATCATCATCTATGATGCAATCCTCTCTATCCCCATCTATGAGAAAACCGTAGTATCTCTCAGGCGGATGAGACGGCCTACTACTCCTGCGGAGGGGTGCGGGAATGTCCTGTTCTTCTTGAACTTCCGGTTCTACCAAACATTCAGTAGTAGCTTGTGGTTCTGGAATTTCTTCCAGTTCTATTTCGCTCCCACTTATTTCCTTTTCTAAAAACTGATGTTCTAGAAAATGGGCATTACGAGAAACAAAAACCTTTTGTTCCTCTGCGTAATAGAAATAATATCCCTTGGAGTTCTTTGGATATCCCACAAACATACATTTTACTGATCGTGCCTCGAGCTTGTCCACATGCTGCTTTTTAACAAAAGCTGGACATCCCCAAATCTTCATATGTTGAAGATGGGGTTTCTTCCCAGTCCACATCTGATTTGGAGTGGTAGGCACAGTCTTGGTAGGAGCCCTGTTCAAAAGATATGCCGCTGATTCTAGCGCATAACCCTAGAAAGATCGCGGTAACTCAGTATTACTCATCATGGATCGTACCATATCCAATAGGGTTCGATTCCGTCTCTCCGATACACCGTTATGCTGTGGAGTGTATGGAGGAGTAAGCTGAGAGAGAATTCCTTTCTCTTTTAGGTAACCTAGGAACTCGGCACTCAAGTATTCACCACCTCGATCAGATCTAAGTGTCTTGATACTTTTGCCGGTTTGGTTTTCTACTTCATTCTTATACTCTTGGAATTTCTCAAAAGCCTCGGATTTATGTTTCATCAGATAAATGAATCCGTATCTTGAGTAATCATCCGTGAAAGTAATGAAATAGGAAAAACCACCTCTTGCATGTGTAGACATTGGACCACATACATCGCTGTGTATGAGTCCTAAGAGCTCGCTCGCTCTTACTCCTTGTCCAGTAAATGGAGTCTTTGTCATCTTTCCTTTGAGACAAGATTGACAAGTGTCATAAGTTTGATATTCGAACGAGTCCAAATATCCTTCTCTATGCAACTTAGTCAACCTTCTCTCATTGATATGACCCAGTCTACAATGCCATAAGAAAGCTTTATTTAAATCTGGAGACTTTCTTTTTAGTGTGTTCTGGACATTGAAAATTTGGAGTTGGTTTAAAACATATATACCGTTATTTAGTGTACCGGACCCAATCAAACCATGATTAAGGTGGATGTTAACAACATCTCTTATAAAAGTGAAATCATAACCTTTATTTGATAACAATGAAACTGATATGATATTACACGTTAAGCTTGGTACAAAAAAACAGTTATGTAAAACCAAAATGTGTCCACTCGTCAATCCTAGGTGATAATTCCCGACGGACGCAGCTCCCACGCTAGCTCCGTTAGCAACCTTTAGGGTCATATCACCTTTCTTCAGCACACTACGGTTTCCCAGTGCCTGCAATGAATTGCAAATATGAGATCCTGATCCGGTATCCAATACCCAGAAAGTAGAGTTGATCGACAGACAATTCTCAATTACAAACACACCTGAAGTCGAAGCCACAGCTTGCTTCGGTTCCTGGTTCTTGGCGTTCCACGCCTTGCGATCCTTCTTCCAGTGCCCTTTCCTATGACAATGGAAGCACTCATCCTGGCCAACTACCGGTACCGCAAACTTTTTCTTACCCTTCCCTCCCACCTTACTTACACCTCCTCTAGGTCTGGGGACGGCCTTCTTCTTCCTTCCTTTGGCCCTAGCCTTGGACCCGGAAGAAGATGCACCGCCAACAAACATAGCGGGTGTTTCCCTTGCCTTCTGCAAGGTGCCCTCTGCACTCCTTAACATATTCAGGAGTTCCGGAAGTTCAACTTCTTTTCTTTGAGTGTTGAAGTTCAGGATAAATTGGGCGTAGGTGGAAGGAAGGGACTGGAGAATAAGGTCTGTATAGAGCTCATTATCCAAAGTCGTCCCAAGGTCTGCGAGCTCTTCTATATAGCCGATCATCATTAGGACATGTTCTCCTACCGATGACCCGACAGCCAACCTCGCTCGAAACAAGTTCTTAGAGGTCTCGTATCTTGCTATACGAGATTGCTCTCCATAAAGTTCCTTTGTATGGAAATATGGCATCTAGTTCCATATCCTCGTGCCTCCTCTGATGTTCATTGTTCATCGAGGCAAGCACGATGCACTTGGCTTTCGCGCAATCGAAATCCCAGGTTTTGCGGATTTCCTTATCCGCATTACTGGATTTGGACCAGGGACAGCAGGTGCCGTAGCGGTGAGGACGTACCCCAATTTGTCATAGGTCAAAGCCATTTTGACATTCCGCAGCCAATCTTTATAGTTTGGCCCTGTCAGTATATTTTTCTCTAAAAGTAACTTAAGTCCAGTCATTTTCAGGGTCGCTGCAATTAGGAGAGAGAGAAGAAAACTCTTTAGCATGATTCTCTTGCAAGTTTAGAATGGTTTTTAGTTTATCTAAACTGGATGGCTCCCACTGTTTCTCGAATCCTTCCTCAAACCATAAAAGAAGAATTAGCCAGGACTATTCTCACCGTACAATTCTTGCTTAACCGTTCAGCCAGGCTAGTGTCGATACTTCGAGGGAGGTTTTCCAACGCTTTCGCGAAGTTCCTTAATTAAAGAACCTCTTTTCTCTGGGGGCGTAACCCCGTTGACACTTTTCTTGACACCTACTAGGTTTATAGCATTGATCGTTAAGTGAAGAATATCCTGATAAGTAGCATATACTCACAGTAGGATCGGGATCCAAATATCATCGTATGATAATGTTGAAGGAATGCTACCAACATTCATGAAACTCCAAATGGTATGCATCTCTTTGCAAATTTCAGTTTCTTTAGAAATTCCCGATATAAGTTTTTGCCCCATGCTCTTATGACCTTGCCTTTGGTCAAAATGTCATAAGTCACATGTCAAGTTCTACCCGTCATTATCTTGTCAATTTGAACCCATCCGTATATACCCCTGACTTTGGTCAAATGATAATACGACTGTCCCAAACCAACTCATCTATCTTATGCAACAAATGAAAACCCAGCAGCTACCAAACACTATGCCTTGACTTTGGCCAAAATGCATAGCTTGAATACTACTGAATACCCAAATGAAATGACGGAGGGCTACGAATGGTTTTGACGAAACCGTGAACGTAGTGAACTTGATATAACCGAAGGAACCTGATAGTTTTTAAAAGGAGTGGTTAAAGCTCCGCATTTAAAAATATCAGATTTTTAAAATTAACCGAGTGGTTTCTTTTAAATTGTTCCAACGATTAAACTTTTGGTTTATTTTCTTTGCATTATAGATAATGCGTCCCATCATTAACCTATCATTGCAGAGAACAACGAAAATATGACGTCCTCTTATGCCATCCGCATTCGCCACTGGGTCCCGTCATTACCCGTTAGGTTACTTAACTAACGACAGAGCGGGGACTGGGCTAGTGCGGGTGTAAAACATAAGTGACGTCTAAAATAGCTATCATATATATAGATATTTTACATTCGTCTGACGCAATGATATTCATTCCAGATCACAGATGAACTTAATTGGATTTGCAAGCAATCCGTGTTTGTTTTGAGCCTGCAACAAAAGACGGATTACACAGTTGTGATGAATAGCCATTACCCCACCCAAGACCCCCAACGGGTACGGCAAACTATCCACCCGGCAGTTTGTGCACCCCACCTTGGGTCTTTCCTAGGAGCAAAAACAGTAAAATGAAATAATACAACGGTGGCTACAACCGCAACCTGGATGTGCCCCGCAAAATAATATTACAACAAATTACATTTACATCAAATGAATTAAATAAAAACCCATCACATAACCCCGGCTATACATCACAACAGTCCAACACAGTTCATATGCACAAACAGATAAAATCCATTACAGAAATGTGCAACCCCCTGCCAACCGACATACTAGCAGAGGGGAGGTTTACGAACACATTATACAAACACAGATATAATCCAACAAGCAAATACTGTATAATTTCGATCGATTAAACACTTTTAATTTTTCTCCAATACTTTTCTGTAAATCTGAAACCTGAGCAAAAATTAAAAAATTCCAGAAAATACCAAATATCCCAGAGAACCAACACAGGAAAATTGGGTTCCTGAATCGCCAACTCGGCGGCGGAATCGCGGCGGATAGGTAGGATCCGCCGCGGTTCCGCGGCGCTTTAGGCGATTCAGGGGCCCAATTTTCTTGGGTGTTCTTCTACTGTCTTTTCAAGCTTTCTAAACATCCCTGAAAAATTTTTGGACTTCATTTAAAAATCGACAGAAACTTGTGATTTCGGGCTTTTCCAGTTTCGTTTTTTCCGTTCGAAATTCATACAAATTTGCAAGTAAGTTATTTATTGTTTAGCGAGGCTCTGATACCACTGTAAGTCGATGTACAACACCCCACGACTTGCGGGGAGGCGGAAAATTGAAAAACGATCTTGTTCTTTGCTTAAACATCGACTAACCGCATGAATCGAAGCTAAACGATAACTAACATGAAACATAGAAGTTCTATACTACTATGTTTAGGGATTATACCTAACGAATCGTGTCCTTCGTCTTTGCGAACTCCACCTCCTCCTCGGCCTTCTCGAAGTAGTAGACGATCCACCCGAGAGCTTTACTCCAAGCTTAGCCTCTAAACTTGAGGCAACTAACTTTCTTTAAGTGCTAATCAAAGAAGCTAGGTGATATAGAGTGAGGGTTATGGTTTAATTAGTCTAACTAATCCTTGTACTCAACACATGAGAGGGGAGGATTAGGGTTTGAAGAGGGAGAGCTTGAGGAGAGAGAAGATGAACATAATAATGAAATGAGATAAAAGAGTTATCATAATATATATCAAGCATTTTATTTTATCAAGAAAAGAAAGGATAATGTTTTACAACCATGCTTGATAAATATCTAATGGTGATTCACATCCATGAGTCATTAAGCAATTATGAAGCATTAATGACATGGATGAATCATCCATATGACTCACTAATCTCATTTAATGTATATGCCACCTTAACATCCTTAGTCACCATCTTCTAGAAGCTTCTCGCGCAATTACGAGAACGCCCCTCCTATCCGTGAAAACACGGAAAAACTTTAGACTGTATAAATCCAATAACCGGATACTAGTAACTGGCTTAAACCAAAGCCGACTAGTAAAAACTGTCTGAAAGTCGTACGTGCGTAAACACACGTATGCGTCCGAACCCTTGTCGTAAAACCATACGACCTCTATATCGTTTTGCCTGGAGTAGGGAAACTCTCTACGTGGGACTCTAGAGACTCGACTACTACTCTGACAGTGGGTTTAACCACAGACCGCAAGCGGCACTAGCTGTACGTAACGGTCCCCAGGTAGATGTCGATAAGAAGGCCGATGAGGAAACCCATCCGAACTCCTACTGGGTCTGATGTGACAATCTCCGTACAGTCCGGTCCGTTCGTCTAAGACTATCGCATATCGGGCCTAGGGGGGCGGCAAGCGTCAGTCCCCTAATAGCGGTATAAGTCGTGTCGGTGCGAAGCCCATTACACCCTGAGAAACTACTGGAACCTACCAGCAAATCTCGTTTGCCCTGGCCAGGGACTTTGCATAATGGCTCTCTGACATAGTGCGATATCAACCCCCAATACCGGGAGAGACGAATCCTGTCTAACCGCCACTGCCTCCAAGTGCTCGGGACTGCACCCAACTGCTACCTGTTTGCACGACTCCTTTGAGCCGTGGTAGGGTAGCAATCCAAGAACAGTGGGACACACTCGAGGCGAAGTAGCAGTGTCAAGTCTGCGGACTATGCTTTACTCATGTCACCTGGGAACTGTTCTCTGACGACTGGTATAAAACCAACCAACAGTTCCCTGTAAGTCATGTCCGGTGTACCCGTAACCTAACGAGCACCTGTATACTATCTCCAGTACGACGTACTGACGGCTGTGGGACAGACCATCTCCCCAACTGGGATGAGAAGCGTACACACTAGTCTACTCCGGAGTATCGATGCCCTGTCTCGATAATCCAACGACTAGGGACCTGAATAAGGATGTGCTTGTAGACTACCCAGCCCCCACTAGTGTGACTGCCATCACAACGCTGGTAGTCAAGCAAGATCCTAAGAGCTCTATCAATACGTATACTCACATATTAAGATAGAAAAACCAAGTAGCATACTACCATGTTTAGCAAGACTGTTATATACATGTGAATATCCCAAGCTTCCATTAAGTAATATACAAACTAGTATGATACAATAATGGCCCCTAGGGCATATACACTAACAAAGGTGGCATAAGCATTTATTGCTTAATGACTCATTTGTGTGATTCATCCTTAGAGTTAATGATTCATTTATTGAGCTTATGACTCATGTGATGAATCACACAAGGTGAATGCATCAACCATGATGATTAATCACTTATATTATTTATTTTATAAATTGTTATGGTTGTTATATTCTAATGAGCTCATTATTCATATTCATTCTCATGCTCACCTTCTCTCTCCTCAAGCTCTCTCTTGAAACCCTAATCCTCCCCTCTCATGTGTTGAGATCAAGGATTAGATAGACTAATACATCCATAACCTCACTATATATCCCTTAGGTAGCTTAGATTAGCACTTTGAGCAACCTAGTTATCTCAAGTTAGAGATCAAGCTTGGCGTAGGAGCTCTCGGGTGGATCGTCTTTGACTCGAGGAGGCCGTTGAGGTGCCGATATTCTAAGGAGCCTACGAGGAGTGGAGGACAACGATGAAGACCCGAAGGACAAGTAACGTGAGGTATAACTTCGAATCCGAGTAGTTAAACCTCTCGTAGTTTGCTAGTAATGGTTTAGACACGATTCATGCGCTCAAGTCCATGTTACGAATCTTTGATGATCGTTTTTCATATATTCCGCCTCCCCGCAAGTTCGTAGGGTGCGTGACATGGACTTACATAATGTAACAACCTAGTTGATTTTTACCAATTCCAGTTCTCGTATTTACTTATCTGTAGTATTTTCTTGATTTATCGTGATTTGGGTGCGAATGGTATTTTACATTTTACTTTGCATTCAACCCGACCCGCTTGCTTGAAACTTGTTTGATTCATATTTATGAATTACCTTGACTTGTTATATAGACATGAGCATTTCATGTATACTGCATACTGACATTTCATTCGGCATTGCATCTTTTACCATATAACATTTTAGGTTACAGAGAATAATTTAAAATTAAATAACATGGCCTGCATGATACCCCTAACCCCGTGGTAGCATCCGTGCATCTTGTTCTCATCCCGTTCAGTGAAACGGACGTGTTTGGATGGCTACGCGTACGTACGTGCATCCGTTCTTGGGGGTATGCATTTTCGTTACCTAAGCATTCATTTTGAATTTTTAAAGTCGCATATATTTTTCATATTTTAAATCGGAATTTTTAGACCCGACCCAGGCGCGTTTTGGAATATTTTTGTATTCCGCCAAAATTCAATTTATTTAAATTATAAAATTTTGTCTCAGAAATAATTCAGCAGTTCAAAATATTTTACAAATAACAAAAAATATTTTTTAAAACTAAATCCTAACTTTTAACAAACTCTCCAGCTCTCTCTCGATGTCCCGTGGCCCCACTTCCTCTCCCTTTCTCTTTCTCCCTCTCTCTCTCCCCGCTTGAATACCTCGTCACCCATCATCCCTCGCTATCACCATCTCCTTCCTCTTCTCTCCTCTCTCCTCTCTCCTTCACAAGAATCCCTGCACCTAACCCCCAGCAAACAAAAACACAAACCCTAACCGAAACCCTAACACCAAATTCTAGCTTCGCCGGAGATCGCTTACGGCCATCGACACCCTCACGACCCCTCTCTGCAAACCCAGCGAGCAACCCCTCTTCTTCTCATTCCTCTTCTTCCTCTTTCCTTTCTTCTCTTTCTTTCTTTCTTTTCTTTGCTTTTCTTTTCTTTAATTCTTGGTTTCTGTAGATCGCCGGAGCCGGACGTGACGTCGACGATCCCGATGATCTAGACGTCGTACCTGACTTGTGTGATCACCCTTGTGCGTTGTTTGGAACCGTTTCGTGTACCGTGCGCGCGTCGCGACTTTTCACCGACGTGAAACGTTCCGTACACATCCGTTTCTTGATCCGTCTAGGCAAGTTAATCTTGCTACATGCTATATAACTCATTTTATACCTATTTAAATAAATATCATACCTGTAGTTTAAATCAAGTACCCCATTTTTAGTTTTATAACTTTTCGATGTTCCGTTTGCATCCGTTTATATCATTTCAGATCTAGGTCATGAAAACTTATCTATATTGCATCCATATCAATATTTATATCATATATTGCTTAGTTGTACATCCCACATTACCATTTTATAGTTTTATAACTTTTCGGATACCCGTTTGCATCCATCTCATTTAGAATATATATAACTGTATCCATAGATCATATTAATACATAACACTGTGATATTAACACCCCATGTTTAATAAAGTGCATCCTTATTAGTATTGGAACTATAAATGTAACCATAATCGATAATTGTGCATCCATATCTTTGAATTTATATCTATTTGCATACCATATCACATTATTCCATTTTATTATTATATTAGTACCCCATACTTGATTTTGTGTACCCATACTTATTACAGTTTGATTATGAGCACCCACTTGATACTTGTGCACTACCTGATATGACCTGATACACTACTACTAACATGACTTGATACCTGTGCACTACTTGACATGACTTGATACATGTACACCACCTGACATGACCTGATGTACCACAGTGTGACATATTACCTGATCTTGTTACTAATGCCGACAGTCTTGACCTGTTGTCACTACGGACATTCCATGTTGTTTATACAGACAAACTTGTACCTGCTTGATCTTGTGTTGGCATTAGTCTCGGATCTATCGATACCTGACTTACACACATAACCTTGGGGGTATGGGGAAATCAAGATTGTAACTGAACGCAACTCAAAGGGCTATTACATCCTGTACCGTGGTCTCGTGGGGTATGAACGGGACATATACTCACAGTCTATTATATATTGTACCGTGGTCCCATGGGGAATGAACGAGGCATAGACCGATGAGTTACGATGAGGATTGCATTAATTGATTTCGAATAACTTTAGAGTAGATCACCCTATAGCACAGTTTAGACTACTCACTGCACTTCACCTGTTTATATCATGTTCACTGATCTATATTCATGTTACGTTTTACTTGTTACTGTTCATACTTCATGCATGCATATATTTCATTATATCCTGCTTGCCTTGAATTATTGATATTATGACGCACTGACGTCTGGGTTTTGCATGGCCAAGATCCCTTGTCCTTATCGCAGGCTGTCCAGGAGTACTTTGATCAACAGGCCGAGCGGTGATGACCTGTTATTAGTTTAGTTTAGTTTCCTTTCAGTATTTTCATTCCTGATGTGAGCCCGCATTATGGGACGTACATTCCAGTTTATTATTGTATTGGATCTTTTTGCTTCAGCATTATTTTAGTCTTGACTCGTTTTTCTGGCTCATGGACATGTATTAGATAGTTGTTTATTATTGTTCTTGATATCTCTATAGCCGTAATGTGACTGTGGAGGGATATTTCATATCCATAGGTAGCATGGTTGGCTCTATCACGTGCTTATCTTAGCGCACTCTTAGAAGCGGGGCGTGACAGTAGAGATCCCAACATAGCTCACCTTCCTCGAGGTGCAGCACTTGTTCGTCGGGTAACTTGCAATTGAGCGGTGACCCTTCTGGAACGGGATGAGCAGCAAGGAAGTCTGCAAGAGCTTGCCCTTTTACTGCTTTCTGAGGAGTATAAACTATGTCAAACTCAAGTAGCATGACAGCCCATCTTGCCATTCTGCCGGCTAGGCTTTCCTTGGTCATTAAGTGATTGAGCGGGTCAACCTTGGAGATCAGCATAACCCGATGAGCAAGCAGATAGTGCCTCGGCTTCTTCACAGCGAATATCAGGGCCAGGCATTTCTTTTCAATCAGGGAATAGTTGTGTTCCGGCCCAACTAAAGTTCGACTAAGGTAGTAGAGGGCATTTTCTTTTCCCTCCTCGTTGTTCTGGGCAAGGAGAGTGATTGGCTGTGTAGAGAATCAGCGGTTTATTTGGAATGGGAGCGGCCAGCACTTGAGGGTGCAACAAGTACTGTTTGATACTTCCGAACGCTTCTTGACATTCAGCATCCCGGACAAAAGGAGCTCCTTTCTTCATGAGCTTTGAGAAGGGCCTACATATTCCCGATAAATTTGAGATAAACCTTCGTATATAAGCAAGCTTACCTTGAAAAGATCTTAGCTGCGTCAGATTCTTCGAAGGGGGCATCTCCATGATGGCCTTTATCTTGGATGGGTCAACTTCAATCCCTCGATGTAGAACTATGAAGCCCAGGAATTTTTCCGATGACATGCCAAAAGCGCACATCAGAGGATTCATTTTCAGATCGTACTCCCTCAGTCTGGTGAGAACGGTCCTAAGATCATGGATGTGATCGGCCTTGGGTTTAGTCTTGACGACCAGATCATCAACATAACATTCGACTTTATGAATTAGGTCATCAAAGATATTGGTCATTGCCCTTTGATATGTTGCACCAGCGTTCTTCAGTCCGAACGGCATCACTTTGTAACAGTATATTCCGATCGGGGTTCGAAATGCTGTGTGCTTCTCATCCTCAGGAAACATCTTGATCTGATTATACCCAGACGAGCCATCCATAAAGGTGAACAGCTCGTAATTTGAGGTGTCATCGACTATCATTTCCATGACCGGTAGCGGGAAGTCGTCTTTAGGACATGCCTTGTTGAGGTCCCTGAAATCGACACAAATTCGGATCTGCCCATTTTTCTTCTTCACTGGGACTATGCATGCGATCCAGTCCACATATTTCTCTTCCCTGATGAAGTCGGCATCGATGAGCTTCTAGGTTTCCTCGATGACCTTTTCTTCTAGTTCCCTTCTAATTCTTCGAGGAGCTTGTTTGACTGGCTTAGCATCAGGAGATATAGCCAGTTTATGCACGATCACTTCAGGGGAAAGGCCAGGCATTTCTTTGTATGTCCACGCGAAGCAGTCGACGAACTCATGCAGCAGGGCAATTATCTGCTCTTTCATTTCCTCTGACAAGAGTGAGCTGATGTAGGTCGGCTTTGGATTATCGAGCGTTCCTAAGTCAATCTCGGTTAGCTCGTCAAAGGTTGCTTGTCCACCATCTTCGAGCTCTTGAGGAGCTTCTTCTGGCTCGGCTATCTCATCATCATCATTTGATCTTTCGCTGGCTTCACCAACATGGATCATGTAGCATGCTTTGGAATCAGGTTGAATGAATCCTTTGCCCCGTCTATCTGGAATTCGTCCATCGATGAGTGCTCGAACCTGGGGCGGATGCCATAGCCCTTCATAAAACTTTGCTTCGGACTCCGTTTGATATAACCAGCATCCGCACCTTTTGAAGTATTCCCGCATCTCGGGTGCATAGTATCTAGGATTGAGGACGGCTCTTATGCCTCTCTCATAGGGAAGGCACGCGACAGACAAATTGTCCGGGTGCACAATGTGGTTTGACCCATAAAACATGATGCCCTTCTGTCCACTTTTCCTCCCGGGAACGTAGAAAGTTTTCAGCTGGTCCACGGTAGAGACTGACAATGCATCAAGCTCTTTGCACATCCGTTCTGGCACCCTTGTGATGGTCAGGAACCCTTCTGCAATTTCGAAGGTCTCTCGTAGTTTCGCTTGCTGCATGGGGGTCCAATCTGCACAGCTGTTGCACGGCAGGTCCTCTTCCTCCGATTCTTCAGCGTCGCTGCCAAGATGAGGGCGGACTTTGCTGCTAGATGGGCTTTCAGTATCGGATTCTTCCGTATCACTACATAAACGAGTGCGAGTTTTATGGAAAGACGGACTTCCAGCGTCGGACTCATCAGTGTCGCTACCGAAACGCGGGCGCCCTTGGGCGTTTTTGCTTTTGAAAGTGACAGCCAGCTCAGATTTGCTTTTGAGTCTTAGGGTCGTTCTATCCTCAGTCAGTTGTGGATTATCATTTTGGTGGTTCATGAAATACCGAGAATCTTCATATCGGACTTCATGCACACCGAACGACTGGATGTCTCCATCAATGCGTCTTTCTTCGCCATTTTTAGTATACTTCATGCATTGATGGAGAGTTGATGGAATGATGCTATAATCGTGGAGCCATGGCCATCCTAAGAGAATTTTATAAGACGTGTCAGCGTCGATCACGTATATCTTAGCTTCAGTTTGCAGATACCCAAATTTTATTGGCAAAGCTATAGACCCCAGAACTTGCTGGCAGTTTTGATTGAAGCCTTGAATGACAATCCTTTTCCTTGACAGGTGTCGGACGTCCATTGACAAACTCTTCAGAGTCCGCAAGTTCATGATGTTCACTGAGGATCCCGGATCAATCAATATGAGATTAATCCGGTCTCCGTCGCTGTACCCTGTCATGTAAAGCGGCCGATTATGCTCAGCTGTTCCCAGTAGCAAGTCTTCGTCCTTAAACATGACTGTAGCGGCATGCAGAACGTACTGGGCTTCTTTCATATTAATTTCTGCAAAGCGATCCTGATACCGCTCGGGGTTTTGTAGAGCGTGAATGAGAACATCTCTAAGCTCTTTAGATAGGACCAAGGCATCGTAGATGCTCAGGAGAGATGGGAGATTTCGGAGATGGGCCAAGACATTGTAGTCCACTTAGGAAGGACTTGAGTTTTCATTAGCCGGCTCTCTGCTATCTTCCTCATTAGCCATCTGTTTTTCCTTTCCTTTTGGGGAATTTCCCTAATTTGGCGGTAGAGCCCTGCCGCTTCTAAGCTGGATTTTGTTGGCCTTTGTGGCGAGCTCCTCATCCTCTTCGGGAAAACAGAGCTCCTCATCAGAGTCGCTGCCAAGATAGATGGCGTAGCAGGTCGCTATAGGGATCTCTTCATTGGAGTCTTCTTCTAACTCCTCCAGAATTTCAGCCGCTTCTACAGGGAGGAACTTCTTCAATTGAATCAGAGTTCTTTCCTGCTGTTCATAGTCTTCGAGGGAATCGATATATTTTGAATGGTCGATCTCCCTGCAGACTTCTTTTCACTTCGAGTTGCACTTTTCTTCTTCTTGAGCTTTTTGGATTTTGAGCCTAATTGGCAGCTGGAATGGTGGACTTCTTCTGCCCCTCCCATTCCGTCCTGGGCTCTTTCTGAAGTAGCTTTAGCATCTTCTTCGTATTATTATATATGTGCTTACTCCAAGGAGGCAGCGGTGAGTCGGTTTCATTTTTCAAGGCAGCGGGTTCGGCTGTCTGCTCCCAGAAGGCTTCAACTTTTGTCTGTATAAAGTTGGTGGTTGTAACTTGATTGTTCACCAACACACTTTTGGACAGCTCGATCTCTCCATCCTTGTACTACTTCTCGACCCAGTCTTTCAAGATATAGCAATCCTTGATCGCATGGCTCACTACTCGGTGGTACGGGCAATACAGGGGATTATCGGTCATTTTTCTTCTTGAGATCTTTTCGACTCTGGCAATTGTAGACCGTCGTTCAAGGCATCTTTAAATATCTTTCGGATCCTGTCCCTTCTGAAAGAGTAAACCTTGTTCTTTTTCTCCTCTAGGGAAGGCCCTTCTCCTCCCAGCAATGGCTTCCGAGACCGGTTGGTTTTGGAATCGCCTGCCCTTTGTTTGTCTTCATTGTCAGACGCATTGAAGACATTGGTACTGCTGGAATTCCCGCTTCTACGGTTGTCGTCCCGCTTTCTTTTCCAAGTCTTGTCTTTCTGAGAGTCCGGGGTAGACTCTTACTTCGAGCGTTCCAGCATTTGGACTTTCTTGGTTAGATCTTGAAACGTCTTGAGGCCTGCTGTACATAAGAATGGGACCATCCAATTGCTGAGGTTCCCAATGAGAAGGCTGACGGACTGGTCCTGCTCCAACGGCGGTTCGCACTTGACTGTGAGATTACGCCATCGGGCGATAAAGTTGGTGTTGCTTTCATTCTTCCCTGGCTTGGTCCTCACAAGGTCAGCAATGGAGATTTTATCACTGACACTCATGAACCTTTGACGAAACAATGACTCCATTTAGGCAAAGGTAATAATGGACCCATCTGGTATACTCGCGTACCAGTCGAAAGCGACACCGGTCAGGCTGTTGACAAACTAACGAAGAAGGAGCGCATCATTGCCCCTGTATTTCCACACGATGCTTTAAAGTGGGCGACGTGCTGATTTGCATTTCCCGTCCTATCAAATCTTCCGAACTTAGGAATGACGTAGCCGCTCGGGAACTCAATCAGATCGTACAATGCGGAATATGGTAGCCCACTACTGCCAATTTATTTCTGAGCTTCAGCTTCGGCCACCAATGTTTTAACCTTGCTGGTGACCAAATCCATTATCCGGTCTTGTGTTAGAGAGATAGTGTTATCTAGCACCAAGGCGTCCCCAGAAGCGTAATGTAGCCGGCTTTCGTGTGGCTCGACCAATCTTGGACCCAAAAGGACAGGCATCGGCCGCTTTGGATTGTCATCATCCAGCTCATGAGTACCGACTTGTGCTTGATTGGGAGGCTCTCGAGCAATTTGAGCCGTAAGTTGCATCACAATGTTCGTTAGGTCGTCAATTTTCGAATAGAGCTTGTCCATCTCTTTATCTTTGCTCCTGAGATGTTTTCGAAGCTCTTGAAGCAGCTCTTGCTCCGCGATCCTGGGGCAGAAATTCGGCTCTTCCTCGCTGTCCGAGCTTGACTCTGCATGGACTGAGGGGTCTTTCTGCCTATCATGCTCATCGAGAAGGTTTTCATCATCCAGCGGAGGCGGCTGTTCTTGGGAAGCGGCAACCACATTCAATCCAGATTGGGCTTGGGATGTGGTGGCCCCATCCTTGCTTTTGCTGCGAAGGTTGTCGCTGGGGCGCCTGCCCGCCATATAGACCGTATGGATAATATATCCAACCGTCTTTTTATTATCGGCGGCTGATTTCATGGATCGCTGTCTTGACCCCCCCTGTTTCGGTAACGGGCAGTCGATTGAACGCGGTTGGCCTGGCCGGATTCTTGAATGGTGCTGACGCTTCCTTTTGGTTTTGCCCTGCTGTTTTCTCACGGCACACAGTTCCTGATAGATTATTGAAGAGACAGTGTCATTCGTTTTCTGTTGGGGCCGGGACACGTCTCTTCGTAGCAATGTTCGGACCACTGTCTTCTTGATTCTGGCGGTCATAACATTTTTCTGAACCCACTTCAGAGGTTCAAAGGAATTGCTGATTTTTACGGCCGACTCAGCCGTCGTCGCGGAGTAACCTTGCTCTTGGAACCTCACAAGATTCCACATGGCCGAAGTCCTGGCCCTCTTTTTGGCCCGATACCTGAGCCGCTTCTTCCTTAACTTTTCTGTTTTAAGCACTTGGCAGACTTCGGCTCTTCGGGAAGACGCCATAGACCGAGTGATAGAGAGGCCAGAGAAGGCGCCCGATCGTGCATTTGTTGGAGTCATCGCCTGAGCTCGTCCGCAACGTTTGATGTTGCCCTTTGTACCGGAAGTCTTGCCCCCAGCTGGAGCGCCAGAGAGTTGTTCAGACACCGTCTTAAGTTTCGGTCGTGGCGCCTTAGCGATCACAACATTCAGCCTCTTTCCCTTTGAGACCGGCTTGGCCACCTATTTTGCCGGGATTTCTGTCAGATGAGCACTTCTAGCAGGGTAGATGATGACGGAACCAAACTGGCGGGGCAGTTCCTCCCACTGTCGACTGAGGTTTGTAGGGAGAACCACATGAGTATTGATCATGACCACGTACGGAATCGGGGGCGCATAAGAAGCTGGATCCATCTTAGGAGACATTGTCGTTGAAAGTTGATTGCTGCACGAAAAAACATTATTTCAGTAGAAATATCGGCATATATGTTAAATGAGTTCGCATGAACGCTTGATATGGGAGGAGAGAAAGGTCCCACCGTGCGTGCCAGAATCTGTAGGGTGTTTTTAGTCACCTCATTGAGATGGAAATATGCGCGCGCTTGTCAGGCGCATTATAGATTCCCCCTTCCTAGGGTAAGCTGGGGTTTATTGATTTTGGGGATCCGAATCTCCGGCAGCCGCGGACTAAGCTGCCGTTAATTACCCTTCGCCTTTGGAGCGAGAGAACCTCCGATTAACGGGTCAAACAGGTCATGCGAACTCGATGTGCAGTGTACGTGTGTTGTGTTTTGAAAGGGGTTTTGGATATATCGGGGGCCCCACAGAGATTTTACGGGGGTCTCGCTATTCGGATAGCGGGTTGGGGGTCAAGGAGGCTAGCATCCCCCTTGCGGGGTGCGGGGCAGCGCCCCGTTAGAAATTTTATCTAACGGGGGACAGTGTTGTAGAGTATGTGTGTGTGTATACATACATACATACATACATACATATATATATATATATATACATATATATATATAGGGAAAGGGCATCCAAAGGATGCATGAGAGAAAGCACCAGCGCCTCACGTACGTGGCACGCGGGTGCTTGGGCGCTCGCGCGATCTCTTTGGGCGCTTGCGCTTTGGGCGCCAGGGCGCTCGCGCTTTGGGCGCCAGGGCGCCTCTCATGCAAGGCACATGGGCGCTCGAGCGCATGTGGGCGCTCGGGTGCTAGTACCTCACGTGCTAGGCATGTGGGAGCTCGGACGCTCGCTCTTTAGGCTCTAGCGCCATACGTGCCAGGCACGTGGGCGTTGGGGCGCTAGCGCTTTGGGTGCTAGCGCCACACGTGCCAGGCACGTGGGCGTTCGGGCGCTAGCGCTTCGGGCGCTCGCGCTTTGGGCGCTAGCGCCTGACGTGCCGAGCACGTGGGCGCTCGGGCGCCGAGCGGTAAAAGGGACTTGGTCCCTGCACTGGGAGTTGTACTCCCAGAAAGAAATACTTATTATTTTGTATATATATGATTAGTTAAACTCCTAAGATATTTTTAAAGCTGATAAAGGGGCTTTTCCCCTTGAGCCCTGGATCTTCCCCAAAGTGGGGTCTTTGGAGATGGGTCTCCTTCTTCCTCCTCTGTTGGCCGGCTCTTGGATAACAAGAGGGGTGAGATTTTAAAAATCTCTTCTTTTTAAGATCTGATGGAAGATCCAAGCTCCCCTTTGCGGGTTTTGTGGTGAAAAACTATTTAGTTTTGGAAAAGGAAGAGTAAAACTCTTGATTTAATTCAAAAGAAAGAAGAAGGTTTTAGAATCTTGAAGAAGGAGAATGAGCACAGATCTTAATTTTTTTTAGGAGAGAGAAAAAGTTGTTGAGATATTTTCATTATCTTTGCCTTTATAGGCTATACACTTTACATATAGCCCCTTGTGCTTTACAAAAATGGCATTTTTCCCATCCTATGTCTCATGTGCTATTTCTTTTTATACATAATCCATGGGCTTTACAAAAATTTGGCTTTATGCCCATTTTCTTACATTTATTCATAAAATAAAATAAAAGAAATACACCAAAATTATTTATTACAAAATTTTTATTTTGGCATGGGTGGAGGCCGGCCGCTTCATGTTCGGGCTCGACCCGGGCATTGGCCTACTTGACCTGGGCTTCGGCCCACTTGGCTTGGGGTTGATTTTGATTTTGACTTGGTCAACCGGGGTGTAAATTTTGACCCCAACAGCGATGAGTGAGAGAGAGAGAAAGGGAAACTTTCATCTCAACCTCTACCGAATCCTGGCCACTCAAAAAGTCATAATGTGTGTGACGTAACAACGTTGAGATCGGGAAGAGTGCTGAATAACCAATTGAGTGAACATGTTGATGTTGATGATATTGATGATACCCCGGCTTCTACTTCTAATCCTAATTCGTCTAGTCCACCACCTTCTTCCGAGCATACTCTCCGTTTTCCACTAGGCTCGAACCCACAGCCCACTTCCTTGAATCAACCTCAAACGATCCCTACTCCAATTCTGGGACCTATTCCAGCTCCAAAAACTTCTCCACAAATGTTGGACCAAATACTTATTGATAAAGCTCCTTATCCACATAGGTTAAAAGGCAACAGACCAAGTCCCCAAATGGAGAAGACTATGGAAATTTGTAAGCAAGTTAACATAAATATTCCTCTCCTAGATACTATCCAACAAGTTCCTTCCTATGTGAAAATTTTAAAGGACTTGTGCACTAGGAAAAGGAAAATTCAAGTGCCTGAAAAAGTTTTCCTAGCGAGTAATGTAAGCACTGCTTTTACCCAACAAATACCCAAGAAACGAAAGGAGCAGTCCTACAATATCTATTGCTATTAGGGGTAAAAATATCAATCGTGCTCTACTCGATTTAGACGCTAGTGTTAACTTGCTTCCGTATTCTGTCTATGAGCAATTAGGCATCGGAGAGTTAAAATCGGCGCACTGCACTCTTCGGATGGCCGGTCGATCTATCACCCAACCTAGGGGGTGAGCTAGAGGACGTGTTAATCAATGTCGAGAAATTTATATTCCCTATAGACTTCATAGTTATTGATACACAGCCTGTAGCAAACCCCCGAAACCAAATCCCGGTGATTCTAGGTTGACTTTTTCTTGCGACTTCCAACGCAATAATCAATTATCAAAACGGCTCTATGACCCTATCCTTCAGGAAGATGTCAATTAAGCTTAACATTTACAAGTTGGGAAGTCAACCCTATGAACCCTATGCTCATGTATGTTCTGTCGAAACGATAGATTCCGACAACAGCGAACTTGAAAAACTTCATGATACTTATCTCGGCTCCACTAGTGTGTTGTTGTTTGATCCTGCTATTAATTAGAAACACGAGAACCCTTCTATCGACAAGGGTACAACCAAGTCCGAATCCTTTGACTTGTCAAGTAAGTTAGTCGAGCTGTCCGGGTCATCATCTAACGCTACCTTTCTTTCCGATGAGATTATCATTCGGAATATCGATGAAAGCTTTGAAGATATTTTTGTCGAAGAACTCACATTCTCAGAATACATGAGAGTTGTGATGAATCAACCCCAACCCAAATAAGTTGAACCGCCACCCCTTCTTCTTATCAAGAACGAGAATACGAGTAATCCATCATCATTGTTTCGTCTCTACAAACCGAAACGTAAACCCGTTATATTACACTTCTTATCTTCTCCACACTTCTTCACGTCTATAGGTGACATAATCTTCTACCAACCTTGGTGTTACATTGATAAAATATTTGAATGGTTGGTGTTGACTTTTGGTCTTTGTAAAACTTTATATTGACCAATAACTTTACCCCCTCTTTTTAATTTTAAAATGCTTAATACTGTTTTACTCAAGTTTGGGGGGGAGAATAATATATTTTGGCTCTTTGAAGAAATAATTTTTTTACAGAATTATGAGCCAAAAATAAGTTTGGGGGAGGTTTTCACTATCATTAATTCATGTCCCCGTTACTAACTTTTTCTCCCAAATCTACAGGTATTTTAAGCTTAAAAGATGACATCAGCGAGGACACTGCTGCAAATATGTTTGGGAGAGGTTTGTGCTTATTCACGCATCATTATATTATGCATTATACTTTGCTTGAGCACAATTTTTTTTTTATGGTAAAAGTCAAAAGGTGAAAAATTACATACGATAAGATTGGAAGAATTTAAGAAGAGCAAGAAAGTTAGATATTTTCTTAAACGAAACTAGTAATAAGTAGTTATGAGCCGTTGTCCCAAGAGTTAATAAGATGAAGGAAATTACTAATCTGAGGATAAAAATAAGTCTGAAAAATAGTCCCTATTCTTGAGTCCAAACTTTTGAACGTTGATACCCTACTATAAGCACTTGCACACATCTTGAAACTTGGGATAGTAGAAAATACCTTGAAATGCTCTTTTCTTAAAGCCTTCGCTTGAATAAAAAATAAAAATATAAAGAAAAAAAAACGGTGAAGAAAAATGAACACTGGTTTTGTAATTACTTAAGGCAGCATAAAAAAAATATAGCGAGGGTGCTTCATCACCTAGTGTCTTAGACCAACTGGTTTATGAGCCACTGCTAAGACTTAAGTGTTGCAAGGCGAGGATATTGCTAATTACGTCTAAATGAGCGAGCACAATTAGTAATCGGTCGGTTAGTACCTCAAGAAGTATTAACGGTCGCATGAAGAATGTGTGATCAATTCCATCTAAAATATTCACCGACTAAAAAATACTAAGGAAGATGGACAAGAGTATGATAGATTGAATTGAATTCTCTAAGTGTAGGGATGTCTTTTACACACATGTAGGGGTATATAATCAATGTTTGGAAGAAAGGTAGGAAGGAAGACTAAATGCGATATTTTATTGAAGGATGATGTGATTTCCGACATTTTTTTCATGACCATTAAGATAGAGCTCATAGCAACCAAAAAGCTAGTGTAGTTGGAAACTCTTATTTTCAAGTTCTTTCTTTTATAGTTCTTATCTATGTATGTAACTTTCATCTTCTTTCTTTTATTATGGGATTTTATGGGTGTAATCCGCTGAAAACCCTCAGGAGACAACACTCCTCCTACTAGGGACACCTAGAGGTTTAACAGCTTGTTGCACATGCTCAGTGCAATCGTGATTTTCTACAAAAGTGTGCTAGGTTTTTCTTTTCTTTTTTCTCCCTCTTTTGAATAACTAGTTTGCTCGGGACGATCAAAGTTAAGTTTGGGGGTATTTGTTCAGTCGAAAATATTGCACTTTTGATATAACATGTTCCTTACTTTTCTTAAATATTTTAAAGTGTTTATTATAAATATAGAACATTTGTGGGTTTATCTGCAAAGTTAATCTTTATCATATGTTTATATATTATAATTAACATTATGAAGGAAAATATATGCATATAATATTTGTATAATATTTTTATTATGCGTATCATATCAAATAATCTTAATCGAATTTCTTAAAGATTTATTACCATAAAAAAGATTAAGATACTATCTCTAATTTAAAAAATATTACTAATATTATTTATGGAGATATTGTGCAGATTTAGCTCAGGTCGGGAGATCGAGATATTCGAGATGTCAGGATCAAAATCTGCCAATAAAATTGTAGAATCAATACTGGTAGAAACTCAGGAAATATTTGAAGAATTCAGGCATTGAAGAAATCTCCACGTATCAATATGAGAGAGCACCTGAAATTTGGAACCATGATCTCCCCAAACCGTCGCCTTCCGCGGCCAGTAGGCACAATCCGCGGAGGATCCGCGGTCATTTAATGGCTGTACGATCTGAAAATTTGGGAGTTGGATCGTGATTGCATATCTTAACCTATGAGATCTAGGGTTTCTGCTTTGAGGGATATATAAAGGACCGAGGGCTCAACTTAGAGAATCATCACCTTTAACACGAAGCAAATCACCGTCAAGAACAAGAGATCCACGACAAGTCCGCGATTCGACGTGATAGAGCGACGTGAATACCGACGGAGCATCTACTTCATACGAGGCATAGATCGAGAGAAAATTCTTCTTGTAATCTAAATTTGAAGGATTTGTACTTGTATCGTTGATTAATAAAGGTAGATCATTTGCTTAATTATTTCGCATTTACTTTCTGCAATTAAATTCTGCATTATGATTTCCTTCTCTATCCTTTCTTCTTCTTCTCAAAACATGCGTGAGTAATTCTGCGCTTGCTAGGGTTCGTAGAACTAGGGTAGATCAATGGATGATAAAATATTATAACTCCTTTTACATCTTATAAAGTTTATAAACTTTAGCAAAAGAATTATTAACATCCTAATCGGGCGCCCTATCAATTCATTGATAGTCTCGACCGTGATTTGAGATTAGATTAACAATTGTTTTGGTAAAAGCTAGACATGAATGGAGATCCATGTAAAGATAAGGGTTAAGAGTAGGAACCCTATTCCTTCCAAAAACCCTAATCTATATGCATCACTATCGATCTAGTTTTACATCTATTAAAAGATAAAAGGAGTAATATTTAGTTAATCATCAATTACCACCAAATTCTATGAACCCTACAAGTCTCTTCTTTATATAACTTACATCCGCAGTATATCCGTAACTACAACCAATCTCCCCTATTTCTAATAAACTCATTTAAAGCAAGATTAAAAGTTCCACGCATCCCTGCGGATGGCCCGTTCTCACCACAGCTAGCTACACGCGACGCCGTATTGATTGCGGTAACTACAAACACTTTTTCACATCAATCAGCAATATTTTCATAATCTGTATATCAAGAGGATCTCCAAATATCGAGAGGAAAAGCCAGAAAAAATCCTAAATCACAAGCCCACCATATGGCGGGTGATCCGCGGTCAATATAGGTCAGGGGCAGCGGTTCGCCGGTCTAATATGGGCCGTAGGATCTGGATTTTTGGGGCATGATCCTAATATTACGTACTCCAATATGGAATCTAGGGTTTCTAGTTTCAGAGACTATATAAAGGACCGAGAGCTGTGCATTCCAAAATCATCATATCATCTATCTAATCTATTCATCTATCTTTTGATCAAGAGAGAGATCTACGAGCAGAAACTAGGCTTCTTGTAATCTACTTTTTAAGGAGAAAATTTGTAATGCAATAGTTGATCAATAAAGGTAGTTTTTGTTTTAATTCTTTTCACATTTACTTTACGCACTTATTTTACGCATTACCTTCTGCATTACTTTTTCCGCATTACTTTTCTGTATTACATTCAGCATTACTTTCTGATTTCAAATATGGTTTCATTCATCTTCTACCTCTATTTTAAATCGCTAAAAACCATGAGCGAGTAATTTCTTGCTTGCTAGGGTTTGTAGGATAGGGTAGAATAATGGATGAAAAAAATCCCTTAACTTCTTTTAACATTTTAATATTTATAAACCTTAGCAAAATATGTTAACCCTCTTATCGGGCGCGCTATCAATTAATGATAGTCACGACCACGATTTGAGATTAGTTAATACTTGTTTTGTTAAGGGCTTGAGATAAATATAGATCAATGAAAGGACAAGGAGCAGTAGTGGAAAACCCTAATTCCCTCCACGAACCCTAATCCACATTCATTACTATCTCTCTAGTATTAAATAATTAAAAGATAAAAAGAATTATATTTCTTACTTCATCTATTAACTGCTAAGTCCCATAAACCCTACAAGCTTTTCTATTATAAAATTTTCTACCCATTTTAAGTTAAAACGACAATAATCCCTCCTCTCTTTTATCAACTCGTCGAAAATAAGAAAAGAAATCCACGTTTCGCTGCGGACGACCCGTACTCATCGTGGGTAGCTATTTGCGATAACTTCTTGATTGCGGTTATTTACAAAACACATACACACTGCCTTTTAGCAAACAATCACTGTCCACATGCACACAATGAGTTCACACTTGACAACTTGCATCATGTTGGACGATTCATGATAAAAATTTTGTGCACTTGACTTGTTTGTAAAAAACTCCTTAAAGATTGATCGGTTTTCCGTTCCGGCTGCTGTATCTGCTCACAAATGTCGTATCAGTGTATTTTGAGTGTGTTTCCAGTGTCTTATCATGAATACATGTATCCTATACTTATTGAGCAGACATGGATTAATAGCATCGATATTCACAAAAATGATAATGAATGAACGGTATTAAAATGCAGTTTTTCGTGATGAACAAACACCCCCAAACTTATCTTTTGCTCATCCCGAGCAAAACAAAATCCTAATCTCACTTTTGCAGGGAACGTGAATGCACCGAGCCCGTGCAATAAGCTATTAAATCTCTAGGTTATCTTGAAGGAGGAGTTTTTTCCCCTGAGGGTTTTCAACGGATTACACCCACAAAATCCCGTCAAGCTAGTTTCGTGAAATCACGATCGATTCTACCCCTAAGGTTCAGTATCTAAATTAGAAATTTTATCACCCTAAGTTAGAAATATCGAACCTTTATTTTTTACACCCCGCTTCTTATTTAACATAAGATTCTATACGCTTTTACATGCGGTGCAAATAGCGTCGTTACCTTTTAAAAACTTTGATTAGAGTCAGAATGTCACAAAATATGGACCGAAATAAATTTCAAAAGGATCACACGAGTTTTGTAAAGAGTTAAGCTTTTCTTAAGATTTGTTCTCTAGCTAGGTTTCAAATTCAGAATTTCTATCATTTTTAGCAGAAAACTAAGTCTTATTTTTCACTCTACCTTTTACTTGTTTTCGTTTATACACACCTTCATGAATGTGCAAAAGTCTTTATTATTAAGTAAAACCTTCATATCTCCGTTTAAAAATATTTTTATAAAAACTCGTTTTTAGTCAAAATTATTCTTACACAAAGAACCGTGAGGAATTTTAAATTGGAAAGAACACTTGCTTGACTTTGTTTTACATCGGAATTTCTAGATTTCTTAGCGAGTTTTGGTCCAATGCATCCAAACCAGTTGGTTTTAGGGTATTAGGTATAGAAACATTCTAGCGAACTTAATTTCCCAAGTCGCCTAGGCCCTAAAACGAAAACCTCGTTTTAGCGTGAAAATCATAACAATTCAGTGCGCATGAAGATATAGTCACTTGTTCATTTATTTTTAAGATAAAAGATGTGTTTGCAGTGTTTAGGTGTTTGATCACTCCAATCAAGTTTCAGATGAGTTATTTTTCAGACTTAGGTTACATTATGTTAGTTATATGTATGCCCTAGAGGCCATTACTGTACATACGATGTATATTGTAATGGATGCTTGGACATATATAGGGAGGACTTTCTTGCTCGACATGATAGTATGCTATCTGGTTGTACTTTATCTTAACATGTACTCTGATTGTCTCTATGTTACATGTTGATAAAGCCCTTAGGATATGTACTCGACTACTGGGACTATGATGAGATCATACTAGTGGGGCCACGGTAGTCGACGAGTACATCCTATAACTGTTCCTAGTCGAGGGTGTATCGAGACAGGGCATCGATGCACCAGAGTAGACTAGCGTATACGCATCTTGACCCATATGATGGGCGATGGATGATCCCATATCCATCGGTGTTTGACATCAATGATGGTGTACGGGTTCTCAGTGGAGACTGGGTACACTGGACGGACTCACCGAGAACTCCCAGATGGTATTATACCTCACATTAGATGGCAGTTCTCCGATGACACTGGTACAGAGTAGTCTGTTGACCCGAGATCGTCATAGAGTCTTGTGTGATTCCCACTGTGCTTTGATTTCCATCATACCACGTCCAAGAGGGCGTACAAAAAGGTGGCTTTTGGGTACAGTCCCGAATCACATGGAGGCAATGAGCGATAGGAGGGGATTCGTCTCTCCCGGTATAGAGAGTTGATGTTGCGCTGTGTTCGATTGGCTATAACCGGAAATCCCTGGCCAGGGTTGCTGAGATTTACTAGTAAGTGTTATTAGTAGTTTCTCGAACTGTTATAGACCTCATATCGACACGACTTATCGAGCTACTGGGGTCTGACGTTTACCACCCCTAGGCAAGATATGCGACATATCAGACGACGAGACCGGACTGAACGGGAGTGTTACTGTTTGGATTCACAGGAGAATGTACAGGCTTGCTTGTTGATATTCTGAGCGCTCAATACCTGGGTGGCTGTTACGTTTAGCTGACCGCTTGCAGCTTGTAGGTATTTGATATGATCATCACCTACTGCCGGCGTATTGACGATTCTTTAGAGTCCTACACAGAGGTTTCTTGGCTCAGGCAAAACGGAGTAGGAGCACATATGTGATATGTGCAGGACCGAGGATAATACGATATGAGATACCGTATTCTATTCTCGCGATATTTGATATCAGCCGGGTCATCGGATCAAGTGTTGATTCGATTAATCGGTACGGATAAATATTAGTCGGTTATATGCGATATAGCCGGATTGTCGGATCAAGTGTTGATTCGATAATTTAATGTATAATAATATATTTGATATATTAAATTACATTAACTAATATAAGCTCACTAAAAGATTCTTTTTCTCACTCGTGTAATACATTGATATATATGCGATATATGTTAATTGTATTATTTTTTTTTGTTACAATAAATATTATATGTGTGATATATAATATTGTAACATGATATTATAACTAATGCAACATGTTTAGTAGAGATTAAACAAGATTAGGGTTTGATTTGGGTTAATGCTTTCTAGATGTTTCTAGAAGGTTTTCTTTTCTTTTGGAAATATATTTTCAAGTGACTCATTCTTAACCTAACCCAAACCCTAGCCTTGGTTAATTCTCTACAATGGTTTAGTCAACCATGGTTGCATTATTGATCATCTTTATCCTTTCATTATTCGTCACAAAAGGTTTCTAATGATATTATTCATCATCTTCTTCCTTCTTCTTCCTTTGAGCAAAAGCTTTCTAGCTTTTTGCTTTGTGATGAAAATGAGTGAGAATATGAAAACAAATGAGAGCAAAAATCCTACTTCATCATCCTCATCTATCATTGCCATTTAAATGAGGGTGTTCACTTCATATAATGAGTGTTAGCTTGTGTTAACGAAACTTCAAGGTAGATCATCTTTGTATCGAAGATCGGAAGCAAGACTGCATCTTTCTCTTCGTAGAACCTCTCGAGAGTCCGGAACACGATGATCGCAGCGAAGGGACTTCAACACGGAGCTTAAGAAGTGAAGGAACGGATCTACAAAAGTTGTAATCCCTCTCACTTAATGTTAAAGTGTTTAACATACTAGTTTTCGCCTAAACTTTAGTTTAAAGATCAGGCTTTGGGTTGTTCGGCACGCTAAATTTTAAATCGGGCATGGTTGATGCCTCGTAGAACCTTGTGGCAGTGCCTAGCAACCCTACAGTGGTATCGGAGCCAAGCTAGAGCTTTAGGAGAAGTCTGAGCAAAATTTAAAGTCCGATCGAACCCGGAAACCCCGACACGAACCCTTCTCTGGATATTTTCCAAAAATGCGATTTTTTATGAATTAAAAATGCTCAAAAAAATAACCAGGAAAAACTAAGAATTTCTGTGAAGTACGGCCCACTAATTCGCTCACATGACCGCGGAACCGCGGCCAAACCAAGGGTTTGGCAGCGGTTCCGCGGCCAAAATTGTGAATTAGTCCCTGGAATTTCATATATTTATTCTTAGGTCCTTTCTTGGCAATTTTTTCTGCGAATATTTTAATTCCACTCAAGTGTTGAGTTTTCTAGGGTTGTATTGGGGACTCGTTGATTCGATCGGATAATTTAACTTTGTTTAGTTTGTCCGGGTAATTTTTAGAAACTGTTAAAAAGTTCGACCGGATATCAATAACTCACTCTTTCCCCAGTCGGAAATTTTTTCAAAAGTTGGATTTTTTCTCGAGTTTAAGAACGTTCTAAGTCATGCAAGTAACGCGGTGGACCCTCTAGAAGACAACAAACGTTAACTCGATTATGTGACCGTCTTGAACTACCTCTGAACCTTAGGGTTTGTGGCAGTACGGCGTGCCACATGTGAGGCGTTGGCTTGACCCTTCTACGGCTGGACCATTGGTACTGTGGCATGTGATGGATGTTTGTATACTGATTTCAAGTGTTGAGATATATTGGGGAATTCTTGGGTGTTTGATTATTCGATCGGAAAGTTTAACATTGTCTATTTATCTAGAATGTGATACAATAATTGGAATCCACGGTTAGTTATGAGATAACGAATTTGAATGTTATAAATCTAGCACTTCAGTCTCAAATGATCGGTTGCCACGGGATTTTGATGTGATCAAAAGTCCGTCGCAATCACGTAGCGTACGCGGATACTCGCCGGGTAAACTTAATAGACAGCCACACCCCAAAGCCCCGACCAAGTGACTGTAGGAGAACCCAGTCGCCAAAAGCATCCATTCGGGTGCTCGCGGCAGCGGTGTTCCGCCTTAGTGCACTTCGTTGACGGCATCCGGGGGCGCGGTCGTCTACTAAAGTTTGCGACGAGCATTTGATCAGGATGTCGGGAATCTTGTTGAATTTCCTGACTTGATATTGAAAAGAGTTTTCGATAATAAGACTAAAATGCGGGGTTTATAATTGTTAGGCATGCGATGTCTAAGGAATTCATTTGGTTAGGCATGCGATGTCTAAGGAGGTTGCGGATTCCAACTATTGTAGTTTTACACTTTCTTTTCTGTGACCGTAAGCGTAGTATATTGTGTATCGCCGGCTTCGTTGCTATACATCAACGACAATCGGGATACGCATACTTGCTTATGTTGATGATATATGATATTATGTGTTGCTGTGATATGTTATATTGGATCGTCGCGTTCTGAATAGCCGGGGGTTTTATGTGAGATGAGAGTTTTTTCTTTTTCATTCATGTAAAATTCATTTGTATGTAATATTCTTTTATTAGGGCACTTCCGGGCTGAGGATGATGTCACCATTGTATATTATTTACTTTTCCGCATTAGGTAGACCCAAGGCGGGGAGCACAGGTAACCGGGTTCTAGGATCCAGTGGGAGACCATCTCGAGGAGTCGAGACCGGGTCTCCTAACCCTAGAATTGGCCGTGTTGCTTGCCGCTCTCGTAGGGGTCTAGGGATGTGGGTTTGGCTATTCATCGCGACCGTGGAATCTGTGTTTTATACAGGCTCGTACTAAAACACGGACGTCCTAGTATATCCAATATTTCATATATGTTCTTCTGCTGCAATGTTCTGTGATGAGATTATATTATTGCCTGAGACGAATGTTTATATTATATATATATGAGATATATTTTATATTGCAGATTTCGTTTCAAATGTGATGCTTGTGAAGCATATTAAAATGGGACTTCATTAATGAGATTAATGAAACTAAAAGAAACCTAAGATATTATAGAAACTTGTTTAAAAAAAATGGCAGCTCTAGTTTGCTTTGCATAGCGGTGTTCCTTGTAGAACATCCAGCACCTTATTCGATAAGGAAAGAGCCGAGATCCCTTCACCGGGAGTGACCTCTTTAGTGAAACTAGCAGATGCTATAAACTCGGTTTGTCTTTTGATTGCTTCTATAGTTCTTGCTTTGCATAGTGATATTTGTGAAATATCCTGCACCTTATTCGATGAGGAAAGGGCCGACGATCCCTTCACCGGGAGTGACCCCTTTAGCAAAACTAGAAAAGCCTCAAAAACACTCCATTTAAAATCACTCGATTCTACAACGATATCAAGTTCATTACGCAAAGGGTTTTTCTTAAAAACCTGTCGTAGCCCTCCGTCATTTCAGATAAGTCCTACTTAGTATTCGTGCTGCGTTTGTTGACCTCCGTCAAGACGTAGTGTGCGGTAGCTGACTAGTATTTATCTGCTTATGCATATGATGCAGATTGAATTAGGGTAGTCGTGTGGCCTTGTTGACCTCCGTCAAGGGTCGTGCGGGTGGGTTTAATTCAATCAGGAAATGACGGGTTGAACTTGACTAGTAGCCTATGGTTTGTTGACATCCGTCAAGGTCATAGGACGCTAGAGGTAAAATATTATTGAGAATTTCAAGTGTTGAAATTTTCAATGAGATTACATATCTTTTATGAGATAGTTGGATCCCGATACCCGCTGCGAGTAAGAGTTACTCCTGGGAGAGTTTTACACATTACAATAGCCGATCAAGTAGGTGTCTAGAAAGGTGTCAACGGGTTACGCCCCCGGGAAAACGAGGTTTACTTTAATTAGGTTCGTGCGAAAGCACGGGGGACCTCCCTCAAAGTACCGACACTGGCCTGGCTGAAAGAATAGCAAACTTGTAGCGTGTAATTAATCCCGGCTAGTCTTTCCTTTTAGGGTTTGAAGGAAGATTTGACTAAAATAGTGGGAGACATCCTGATTAGATATATTAGATAACCAATCTAATCTTGCAAGAGCATACGCTGAGTGTTTTCTTCTCTCTCTCTCTAGGTAGCGACCATATCACGCCATAATCAAGATAATAAAATGGATAAATTGACCGAACCCGCTTGTTATACTGAGCTGGGGAACGTTGGTCCCGCTCCAACTTATAATTGTTCTAAGACAGAGCAGGAAATTGGGGAATACCAGATTTCCCTTGCCGCCCAAACGAAGAAAGTGCATGTTGATGCATCATCTTCGGGTGTGTTCATTACAGAGAACTGTTTCTCAGTATCCTTTACGTCCTGGGTATGATATACCGGATCAGGATCCCGCATATGTAATCTGTTACATGGGCTACAGATAGGTAGAGAACTGAGAACGGGTGATAAGTTTCATGAGATAGAAAACGGTGCAACTGTTGTAGCCAAGTCTGTTGGTCACTATCACCCTGTATTACCAGAATACATTGATTCTGAAAGAATGTTATTAGATACCGAACCTGATATACAACATCATATCAGTCTCTTTATTAGTAAAGAAATGATATAATTTTGTATTGTTGGATAATGTTTTGAACATTTCCTATATCAAGAGTTGATCGGTTCAGGCACGTTATCTAAAAGCATTGACGTTCTAAATCAAACTACAGTTCTTAGTATACAGAACACACACGAGAGGAAGAGTTTAGAAATGAACGAATCCTTCTTGAGGCATTGTAGACTAAGTCATATCAATGCGACCCGACTAGCTAAGTTACATTTAGATGCATATTTAAATTTGTTTGAATTTACATCTTGTGAAACTTGCCGGTCATGTCACAAAGATAAGATGACCACAGCTCTGTTTATTGGAAACAGAGAAAGAGTTAGTGAACTCTTGGGATTGATACATGCCGATGTATGAAAGTCTCCTGTCTACACATGCCAAGATCGGTTCTTTGTACTTCATTACATTCTCTGATGATCTCTCAAGATTCAGACATATGTTCCTGTTGAAACACAAGTCCGAACCTTTTGAGATATTCACAGAATCTAAGTTAGAAGTAGAGAACCAAATACGGGTATAAGTATTATGTCCTTTGATGTGATCAAGGAGGAGAATACTTGAGTACGGGATTTCTGGACTATTCTAAAGGAGAATGAGATTCTCTCTCAGCATTACTCCTCCATCTACACCACAGCACGTCGGTGTATCGGGGGGGAGCAATAGCACCCTATGTGATATGGTGTGCTCTATGATGAGTAATACTGAGTTTCCTATTTTCTTTTGGGAGTTATGCACTTGAGAAGCTGCATACCTATTGAATAGGGTTCAAATCAAATCAGTTGCTTACCACTTCATATGTGATATGGAATGGGAAGTGCCCATATCTTAAGTTTGTTAAGATTTGGGGTTGTCCGGCCTATGTCTGAAAAGCAAAATCCGGACAAGCTCGAGGCAAAGTCAGTTCTGTGGAAGTTTGTTGGATATCCTAAGCATTCGCAAGGGAATATCTTCTACCTAACAGAGGAACAAAAGATGTTTTGTTTCTCAGCATGCCACCTTTGTGAAAGGGAATTTCTTGTGAAGAAATTAGTGGTCATGAGGTAGAACTGGAAGGAGTTCCAGCTATACAAACTACAGCACATGATTTGGTAGATCCAAAGGATTCAATAGTTTCCAACGAACCTCGGCCTCTCCGCCGATCTAGTATGGTTCCTCACCCACCTGAGAGATACTTCGGTTTCTCTATGATAGTGGGAGCGAGGATTGCATCATGAGATGATGACCCAACTTGTTTCGAGCTGGCCATCAGGAGTGAGACTCTGTAAGAATGGCTGGATGCTTAGTTATCTGAGATGGAATCCTTATACACCAACAAAGTACGGACTTTGGTTGCTTATCTGAAGGGTTAAATCCCCATCAGGAGCAAGTATATCTTGAGAAAATTACTTGGTGTACATGGAAAGGTTGAGACTTTCAAAGCTATGCTTAAGTCCATCCAGATCCTACTTGCTACGGCTACATTCAATGACTACGATATCTGGTGGTTGTGTGCCATGACTGCTTTTCTAAATGATGTTTTAGAAGAGAACGTCTATAAGTACACAGCCAGAGGGCTTCGTAAACAGTGGGAGCAGCGGAAACGTGTGCAAGATGCTTTATATGATAAAGCAGGCATCGCAGAGTTGGACCGTCTGTTTTGATGCGGTAGTCAAAGAGTTTGACTTCATCAAAATGGTAGATGAACCTTGTATATACAAAAAGGTAGTAGGGAGTATGGTGGTGATCCTCGTAGAGTACGTGGATGACATACTCTTGATAGGGAAGGAGTTTCCTATGCTACGCTCGGTCAATCTCCGCTTATCACAAGGATTCTCCATATAGGATCGAAATGATACCTCCTAAATCCTGGGTTTTGGATCTATGAGATAGTTCTAATTGGATGTTAGGATACTCACTAGTTGTAGTAAGATGGTATCAATCGATCCTGGGGAGAATCACTTGAAAGGTTCCAGGGTGATAAGGACGACTGAATGTCAGTCGCAGGCATTGTCTTTACCCTCAGTGGAGGGACGGTATGTTGGAAGAGTTCCAAGCTAGATACCGTGACTTACTAGACGATTAAAGGAAAGATACATCGTTACCAAGAATGCTACCAAAGAGAAAGTCTGGATATATAAGTTCAAGAGATGAACTTCGTTCCTACCATTGTGTGACAATGGAGTTGTGGCTTATGCCAAGGAACCCCCGTCCCATCAGAAATCCAGATATAATTCTTAGGCAGTATCACCTGATCATGGAGATGGTTGATCTCCAGGGAGATCGAGGTTAGGAGAGTAGACACAGAGGACTACAGCGCGGATCCACTCACAAAGGCCTTTTTCCCAGTAGAGACTTTTATGGGATGGTTGAGTATGAGATACTTCAACCACATCTAATTGTTGGGTATGTGATACCACAACAGATGGCCTTAGTGCAAGTGGGAGATTGTTAGTTATATGTATGCCCTAGAGACCATTACTGTACATACGATGTATATTGTAATGGATGCTTGGACATATATAGGGAGGACTTTCTTGCTCGACATGATAGTATGCTATCTGGTTGTACTTTATCTTAACATGTACTCTGATTGTCTCTTTGTTACATGTTGATAAAGCCTTTAGGATATGTACTCGACTACTGGGACTATGATGAGATCATACTAGTGGGGCTACGGTAGTCGACGAGTACATCCTATAACTGTTCCTAGTCGAGGGTGTATCGAGACAGGGCATCGATGCACCAGAGTAGACTAGCGTATACGCATCTTGACCCATATGACGGGCGATGGATGATCCCATATCCATCGGTGTTTGACATCAAGGATGGTGTACGGGTGCTCAGTGGAGACTTGGTACACTGAACGGACTCGCCGAGAACTCCCAGATGGTATTATACCTCACGTCAGATGGCAGTTCTTCGGTGACACTGGTACAGAGTAGTCTGTTGACCCGAGATCGTCATAGAGTCTTGTGTGATTCCTACTTTGCTTTGATTTCCATCATACCACGTCCAAGAGGGCGTGCAAAAAGGTGGCTTTTGGGTACAGTCCCGAATCACATGGAGGCAATGAGCGATAGGAGGGGATTCGTCTCTCCCGGTATAAGGAGTTGATGTTGCGCTGTGTTCGATTGGCTATAACCAGAAATCCCTGGCCAGGGTTGCTGAGATTTACTGGTAAGTGTTATTAGTAGTTTCTCGAACTGTTATAGACCTCATATCGACACGACTTATCGAGCTACTGGGGTCTGACGTTTACCACCCCTAGGCAAGATATGCGACATATCAGACGACGAGACCGGATTGAACGGGAGTGTTACTGTTTGGATTCACAGGAGAATGTACAGGCTTGCTTGTTGATCTTCTGAGCGCTCAATACCTGGGTGGCTGTTACGTTTATCTGACAGCTTGCAGCTTGTGGGTGTTTGATATGATCATCACCTACTGCCGGCGTATAGACGATTTTTTAGAGTCCTACACAGAGGTTTCTTGGCTCAGGCAAAACGGAGTAGGAGCACATATGTGATATGTGCAGGACCGAGGATAATAAGATATGAGATACCGTATTCTATTCTCGTGATATTTGATATCAGCCGGGTCATCGGATCAAGTGTTGATTCGATGAATCGGTACAGATAAATATTAGTCGGTTATATACGATATAACCGGATTGTCGGATCAAGTGTTGATTCGATAATTTAATGTATAATAATATATATGATATATTAAATTACATTAACTAATATAAGCTCACTAAAAGATTCTTTTTCTCTCTCGGGTAATACATTGATATATATGCGATATATGTTAATTGTATTATTTTCATTTGTTACAATAAATATTATATATGTGATATATAATATTGTAACATGATATGATAACTAATGCAACATGTTTAGTAGAGATTAAACAAGATTAGGGTTTGATTTGGGTTAATGCTTTCTAGATGTTTCTAGAAGGTTTTCTTTTGTTTTGGAAAAGATATTTTCAAGTGACTCATTCTTAACCTAACCCAAACCCTAGCCTTGGTTAATTCTCTACAATGGTTTAGTCAACCATGGTTGCATTATTGATCATCTTTATCCTTTCATTATTCATCACAAAAGGTTTCTAATGATATTATTCATCATCTTCTTCCTTCTTCTTCCTTTGAGCAAAAGCTTTCTAGCTTTTTGCTTTGTGATGAAAATGAGTGAGAATATGAAAACAAATGAGAGCAAAAATCCTACTTCATCATCCTCATCTATCCTTACCATTTAGATGAGGGTGTTCACTTCATATAATGAGTGTTAGCTTGTGTTAACGAAACTTCAAGGTAGATCATCTTTGTATCGAAGATCGGAAGCAAGACTGCATCTTTCTCTTCGTGGAACCTCTCGAGAGTCCGGAACACGATTATCGCAGCGAAGGGACTTCAACACGGAGCTTAAGAAGTGAAGGACCAGATCTACAAAGGTTGTAATCCCTCTCACTTAATTTTAAAGTGTTTAACATACTAGTTTTCGCCTAAACTTTAGTTTAAAGATCCGGCTTTGGGTTGTTCGGCACGACTAAATTTTAAATCAGGCATGGTTGATGCCTCGTAGAACCTTGTGGCAGTGCCTAGAAACCCTACACATTAAAACTTCAATAATATTCTTTCATATCCACTTCATTTTATAAACTATTCTTGATATTACTTAACTTAGAAAAACATGTTTGATCCTAAAGAATTTCATCAATTTTAAAAGAATTTTAAAACATATCAAACTTTTCATCTAATTTTCAAAACTCATGACACGTGAAGTGTGATGAAAAAATGTCTATTAGCTACGGTGAAATTTAAAGGAGGGTTATCTTTTATGTTTTCAATTCATAGAAATAGAATTTATTTGTTCCTATCTTATCAAACTTAACCGTCAGAATTATGAATCTAAACTTTCCCACTAGCTAACTTGACGACAAAGTTTTTCTTTTTTGAAATCATTTAATTTTTATGGGTTTTTCAAAAATATATGCAAATGCAGAATTTACAAATGAATGCAAGAATGGAAGGCTTACCGAGCATACCCCAAACTTAATCGGACAGCGTCCTCGCTGTCATGCTATACAAAAAAGATCAAAATTATGGAGGTAACAAAAATATGTCGGAGAGCTTTTTTTAACAAGGAAATTTCACCTGACAAGAAATTTCCCAAAGAAGAAAACAAATATTCACAAGAAAAGAATAACTATTTACAAGAATAAAAGATTTGTATATACATACCCCCCACACTTTATTTGAAACAGTATTTCCACTGTTTATAGATGGAAAAGTAAAGTGTGAAGGATAGACGGAGGAACACTCGTTATAAACCGGCTCCTGAAGCAATAGGAGCTCCTTTGATGGTTCAGTGGTAAAAAATGGTTTCAACCTATGTCCATTTATTTTTCATATTGAACCGTCCTTTGTATTTTCCAAATCCACCGCCCCGTGTGGGTACGTACATCGCACCAGAAAATGTCTCATCAAGCGAGATCGTAACTTACTAGGATGGAAATAGAGTCTGGTATCGTAAAGAAGTACCTATTGTTCAGGCGTGAATATTTTGCGCATAAGGTGTTTATCATGAAACACTTTCGTTCGGTTCTTTATGACAACCGCGTTTTCTTAAGTTTCATCCCGAAGTTCATTCAATTGCAGCTTCCGATAGCTACCCGCTTGGTCAAGATTGAAGATCAACTCCTTTATTGTCCACATCACGCGATGTTTGAGTTCGACAAGGAGATGACAAGCTTTTAAAAATATAAGTCGATAAGGAGACATGCCGAGATCAGTCTTATAAGCAGTTCGAAATGCCCAAAGGGCGTCAGTTAATTTCAAAAACCAATCCTTAGGTTCTTGGAAACTGTTTTCTCCAAAATCTGCTTGATTTGCCGATTAGAAAATTCGGCGTGCCCGCTTGTTTAGAGATGATAGGGCGTTGATAGCATATGGTTGATTGCGTACTTCCGCATCAAGGCCATAAAATACCGATTGCAGAAATGTGCCCAGTTGTCGCTAATGATTGTGCAAGGGTGCCTAAACTGGGAAAAGAAAATTTCTTTGAGAAATTTAACGACAACCTTGTTATCATTAGTCTGGCTTGGTACTGTCTCAACCCATTTTGCGACATAATCAACAGCTAACAGAATGTATATGTTTCCAAAAGAGTTGAGAAATGGGCCCATGATGTCTATCCCCCAAAAGTGAAGCATCTCAACAACCAAAATTGGTTGGAGCGGCATTTCATTTCTTTTCGAGATCTGGCCTAGGTGTTGACACCGGGAGCAAGTCTTGCAATGTTCGTGTGCATTTTTGAATAGCGTCGGCCAGTAAAAGCAGCATTGCAGGACTTTTTCCGCAGTTTTCCTAGAGCCATAGTGTCTGCCACAGGCTTGCCAGTGGCAGAAAGACAAGATACTCTTGAACTCAGTGCTTGGGACGCACCAACGGATGATTTGGTCACGATAATACTTAAACAAGTAAGGTTCGTCCCAGTAAAAGTGTTTTACTGCGATAGAAATTGGTGTTTGTCTTGACACGACCATTCACTAGGTACAAGTCTAGTTGCTAAATAGTTCATAATATCTGCAAACCATGGCTCGCAAATTACTGTCAAGAGGTGCTCGTCAGGAAAAGAATCATTTATCGGCAGTGGAAACATCAACGAAGAAGGAAGTCGAGAAAGATGGTCGGCAACTACATTTTCATATCATCTTTTGTCCTTAATGACAAGGTCAAATTCTTACTGTAAGAGGATCCAACGTATTAACCAAGACTTGGCATCCTTTTTCGCAAATATGTGCTTCAATATGGAATGATCCATATAGACAACGACTGGGGAGTCAATGAGATAGGTCCTGAAATTTTCAAAAGCTAACACAATAGCTAAGAACTCTTTCTCGGTTATTGTTTAGTTCATTTGCGCATCATTTAAGGTCTGGCTCGCATAGTAGATCACGTGAGGCATCTTATCGATGTGATGTCCTAAGACCACACCGATGGAAAAGTCGGATGCACCGCACATAATCTCGAAAGGATCCGTCCAGTCGAGAGAAGAAAGAACGGGGGCGGTAGTGAGTGAGCTTCACAGTGATTCAAAGGCAGTCAAACAGTCCGAGTCGAAATTGAACTTTGTGTCCATGGCCAGAAGAAGTGTCAATGGTCTAGCAATTTTGCTAAATTCCATGATGAACCGTCTCTAGAAATTGGCATGGCCAAGGAAAGATCTGATATCTCTGACGCATTTTGGAGGAGGGAGGTTGGAAATGACATCAATTTTTTCTTTGTCAAGCTCGATACCGTTTCGTGAAATGATATTTCCTAAGACAATATTTTCCCGCACCATGAAGTGGCATTTCTCCCAGTTTAAAGTGAGTTTTTTTATCCTTACACCGGGTAAGAACAGCGTCAAGATGTTGTAAAAATCCGTCAAAGGAATCTCTAAAGATGGAAAAATAGTCAGTGAATATATCCAAAAACTTCTCGACAATGTTGGAGAATATTCCTATCATACACCACTAAAATATAGCAAGAGTATTGCATAACCCAAAGAGCATGCGACGATATGCGAACGTGCCGAAAGGATAAGTAAAAGTGGTTTTTTCTTAATCCTTTTCGGCGATAGGAATCTGGTTGTAATCTGAGTAACCGTCCAGAAAATAGTAAAAATCATGTCCAGCTAATCTTTCGACCATTTGATCAATGAATGGAAGCGAAAAATATCCTTCCATGTCGCGGCGTTGAGTTTTCAATAATCAATACACACTCGCCACCCGGTTTAGGTGCAGGTAGGAATCAACTCGTTCGCCTCATTGGTGATGACCGTAATGCCCGACTTCTTAGGGACAACATGTATTGGACTTACCCACTGGCCGTCGGATACCGGGTAAATGATACAACTATCCAGACATTTGACGATTTCCTTCTTCACAGCCTTCTTCATGACTGGATTTAATTGTCTCAGTGGATCCTTGGCTGGCTTGGCATCATTCATCTGGTAAATATGATATTCAACGATCAGGGGACTAATCCCCTTGATGTCCTGCATAGTCCAGCCAAACGCTTGCTTATTTGATCGTAAGACCGAAAGAAGGGCTTTCTCTTGCTCTAAAACTAGAGAAGCAAAAATGATTACTGACAGAGTCTCATTTTCACCTAAGTAAGTATACTTGAGGTGAGACGGCAGAGGCTTGAGTTCGAGCGTTGGTGGAGAAACAACTTAAGATAAGATCGGAGAACGTGTCTCGAACTCAAAGGATTCCATGAAGGGCTCAAAGTGAATGTAAGCAACAGAGTCGGATGGTTTAATTAGCTCATCCGCAAATTTGAAAGATTCCAATTCAGGTGGTGACATGTCAAGATCGTCCAGAAACATGAAGCACTCGTATTCTCTTAGGAGTCAGAAGCAGCAGGATCAAAAAAGAATGCACTAGTGGCGTTGAGATCATCATGATCAAACAAAAAAAAATCAAATTCGCAGTCTTCTGGGGTGATCTCCTGGATGGATCAGGTATCCAGTATATGAGCATTCGGTTTAGATGGCTAATTCCCTAACCTGAAAATGTTGAGTTCAATTGTCATGTTACCGAAAGATAGGTTCATGGAACCATTTCGATAATTGATCGCCGCATTTGAAATTGCAAGGAATGGGCGATCGAGAATCACCAGAATTTAATTCCACGGGTTGGCTACAGTCTGTGTATCCAAGACTATGCAGTCCACTAGGGATATGAAGTCCCCAACCTTAATTAACACGTCCTCTAGCTCACCCCTAAGATGGGTGATACATCTGTCGGTCATTTAAAGAGTATAATGTGTAGATTTCAGTTCTCCTATACCGGGTTGCTCATAGACCGAATATGGAAGAAGATTAACACTGGCACCGAGATCTAAAAGAGCACGATTGATGTTCATATCCCTAAAGGTAATTGAAATCGTAGGATAACCAGGGTCCTTTTGTTTTTTAGGTAAATCTTGGGTAAGAGCATCACTCACGTTACTTGCCAAGAAAACTTTCTTCGGTACCTAAGATTTTCTCTTCTTAGTGCACAAGTATTTCAAGATTTTCGCTTAAGAGGGGACTTGTTAGATTGCATCTAAGAGGGGAATGTTTATGTTAAACTGTTTGAATAACTCCACAACCTTCTCTATTTGTGGACTTTGTTTATTGGGCCTCAACCAGTTTGGAAATGAAGGTTTGTTTAAATTGGTCGAGTCCAATACATGTGGAGGAGATTATAGAGATCGAACGTAACCCAAAACTGGAGTTTGAGTGGAGTAGGATGTCGGTCCATTCGAAGCAGCAGTTTTTGAAGAAGGGCCTCATGAAGAATGGAGAACGAGCTCATAAGAAGAAGAAGATGTTGGGATAGAAGAAAAAGACGGGGTGTCATCATCATCATCGATTCGTGCGCCAACGTTATTATTCAGCATTCTTTCCGATCTCAACGTAGTGACTGCACTCATATTATGGTTCTGTTGTTCGAGAGCAACATGCGCATTATGTGAGTGACCAGGATTTGGTAGTGATTGAGAAAGAAGCTTTCCCGTCTCTCCCTTGCTTAATACCGCGTTCAGTTGTGCAATCTGGGCTTTGATGGTCTTTATGTTTTGCCCGTACGAAGCGGTATGTTGCACCAGAGACTGAACAGAAGGCTGGATATTGGCGGTGGATTAAATCGATTGCTTCACAAAAGCATCAAGATTACGTTCTAGCGAGTAGACCTTATCGCTACCGGACAGAAAAAAGTTGTTCTGAGGGAACGAATTGTTGTATGGTGCAGCATTGTTCGTCGTGTTTTGAAAAGGTTAGGGTTGGAATGGTTGCTGAAATTATTGTTGTTGTGGAGGGGCCCTGTGAAAGTTATTTCAGCCTTGGAACTGGTTTTGGTTCTGGTTCTGGTTCCAGGCGAAATTAGGGTGGTTCCTCCAACCGAGATTATACGTGGAAGAATATGGATCGTTTCTTTGTCTTTGCTGAAATGCAACATTAAGCCAATCATGTACTTGAGATGGTTGATTACAAGGACACTCTTTTGTCAAGTGTGATGGATCCAAACAACAAACACAAATGGTATGAAGGGAAGCAACAGGGCTAGAGGAAAGAGATGAAAATTTTCTCCCAATTGCCTTAAGTTTTCGAGTTATTGCAGCCATCTCAACTTTCATTGCAATTGAGACATCAAGTTGGTGAACTCCTATCCTAGATTGACCGGAAGTAGAGTTTGAAGAAGATGAAGCATTCGAAATGGTGCTCTCCCACTGCAGCGTTTGTTCCGCATGATCGTCAAAGAATTGCCAAGCCTTCTCGTCAGATTTGGATAGGAAGCGACCTTGACAGATGGTTTCCATCAACTGTCTAGTTGCTGGATTCAGTCCCTCATATAAAATTTAGTAAAATTGCCATTTTCCAATACCGTGATCAGGACACTAAACAAGGAGATCCTTATACCGGTCAAAGCACTTACAAAAAGGTTCAGTTGGAAGCTAGGTGAATTGATTTTTTCGTTTCGGATTCTCGCGGTTTTGTGATTTGGGTAAAAAAAATCAAAAACGCTTTTACAAATTCATCCTAACTAGTTATCGAATGAGATGCGGTGCTATACAGCCATTTTTCAGCAAGATCACAAAGAGTGAAAGGAATAACACGTAGCCATATAGCATCGTCGGTCAGTTGGGGCGTTTTCATCATCGCGCACACGTTTTGGAATTTGTTGATGAAGTAATAGGCATCTTTGGATTCAAGCACGTGGAATTTAGGCAGCATGTTGATGAAGTAGGGCTTAATTTCGAAATTGTTCCTATTGGCTAGTGGAAGAGAAAGACAAGTGGGAAGAGCTGTGCGTGTTGGATAGAAACAATCTTGAAGCGCAATTCGTGACGGCGTTCCTGGGGGTGGTGGTGGATTATTCGCACCAAGTGGAGGTAGAATCATTACCGGAGGAGGTAAAGTGATGTTCGGAAGAAATCCCGACATCTCGGAAGAAGTGTTGGGCGAAAATGAAGATGAATAAGTATGAACAGAATCTCGATCAGTGTCAGAGTTGACCGGCAAAGGTAAAGGTGAAAGGTGCGTGGAAGAAGTTTCGACTTGGGAGTCGATCGCGAAGTTGGTAGTGACTAACGAAATGCGGACTAAACGGGCACTGGGATTCCGAGCCCAAACGGACATACACTAAATGAGTATAGTGTTGTCGAAGCGTAAAAGGTGAGAGTAAGAAAACGTCAATGGAGAAAAAAAGTTGGTGAAGGTGAAAATGGCGAAATTTTGTTTTGTTTCGAAAGAATGTGAAAATTGTTAGTTATATGTATGCCCTAGAGGCCATTACTGTACATGTGATGTCTATTGTAGTGGATGTTTGGACATATATAGGGAGGACTTTCTTGCTCGACAAGATAGTATGCTATCTGGTTGCTCTTTATCTTAACACGTACACTTATTGTCTCTCTATTACATGTTGATAAAGCCCTTAGGATGAGTACTTGAATACCAGGACTATGATGCAGATCATACTAGTGGGGTAGAGGTAGTCGGTAAGTACATCATTCAAATGTTCCTAGTCATGGGAGTATCGAGACAGGGCATCGATACTCCAGAGTAAACTAGCGTATATGCTTCTTGACCCATATGATGGGCGATAGATGATCCCATATCCATTTGTGTTTGACATCAGAGAAGGTATACGGATGCTCAGTGGAGACTGGGTATACTGAACGGACCCGCCGAGAACTCCTAGATGGTATTATATCTATCGTCGGATAGCAGTTCTCTGGTGACACTGGTACAGGTTAGTCTGTAGACCCGAGATCGTCATAGTGTCTTTTGGGATTCCCACTGCGCTTTGATTTCCACCATATCACGGTCAAGAGATCGTGAAAAAAGGTGGTTTTTGGGTACAGTCCCGAGTCACATGGAGGCAATGAGCGATAGGAGGGGTTCCGTCTCTCCCGGTATTGGGAGTTGATGTTGCGCTATGCTCGATTGGCCATAACAGTAAATCCCTGGCCAGGATTGCTGAGATCTACTGGTAAGTGTTATCAGTAGTTTCTCGAACCGTTATGGACCTTGCATTGGCATGACTTATCAGGCTATTGGGGTCTGACGTTATACCACCCCCAGGCTGTTGATATGCGACATATCAGACGAAGAGACCGGACTGTACGGTAGTGTTACTGAGTGGATTCGCAGGAGTACGAGAAGGCTTGCTTGTTGATCTTCTGATTGCTCAATACCCGGGTGGCCGTTATGTTTAGCAGACCGCTTGCGTCTTGTGTGTGTTTGATATGATCATCACTGACTGCCGGCGTATTGACGAGTCTTTAGAGTCCTACACAGAGGTTTCCTGGTTCATGCGAAACGGAGTAGGAGCACATATGTGTTACGTGCGGGACCGATATTAATGCGTGTATGTGATACCGCATTCTATTCTCGCGATACTTGTATCGGATGGTTATATGTGATATAGCCGGATTATCGGATCAAATGTTTATTCGATAAAAGGATACATTTAATATTAATCGGTTATATGTGATATAGCCGGATTATTAAATCAAGTGTTGATTTAATAATTTAATGTATAATTATATATTTGATATATTACATTAACTAATATTAGCTCACTTAAATATTTATTTTCTTACTTGATAATACATTAATATATATGTGATATATGTTAAATGTATTGTATTCTTTTTTAGCACAATATATATGTGATATATATTTGTGTCATGCAAGGTTACACATGCAACTTGTATGTATGAGACTAACACCATGCTAGGTTAAATGTGGATTAATATTTATTATTAAGTAAATTAAAAGGTTTGGAATTAGTCATGGTGGAGCTTAGAAGAAGCTAATAGAACCATTGACTTAGTCCTCATCTTTTGTCTTGTTTAAGATATTTGTTAACCCAACATTAACCCTACACCATGGTTTAGTTTATACAATGGTTTGTGTATGATAAGAACTCACCTTGGTTGCATTTCTAACCTCATGTTATTGTTCATCACTTCATCTTCTTCCTCATGATTTTTGCTCTCTAGCTTTTGTTCATGTAATGAAAAAGTGTGAGAAAAATAAATCTAAAGTGAGCCCACTTCCTACTTCATCATCCTGTACTATTAGCCATTTAGTTTAGGGTGTTTGCTTCACTAATTTCACCATTAGTGAAGAGGTAGTATGAGCTCGAGTCTTCTCGACGTAGATCATCTTCGGCCTCGAAGAAATTGAGCAAGCTTGTTCGTTCCTTCAAGTGAACCCTCTCTAGAGTCCGGGAGTTCACTATTCACAGCGAAGGGACTACAACATGGAACTTTAGAAGTGAAGGACCGGTCTACAAAGGTTGTATTCCCTCATTCACTTAGATATAATGTGTTTACAATTTGATTCGTCGGATTTTCTAGTAACGATTCTAGGGTTAGGTAGAACGACAAATTTTTTAAATTGGCATGGACGATGCCTTCTGAAACCTTGCTGCCGTGCTAGGCAACCCTACGGTGGAATCAGAGCCATGCTAGAAAATAAGATGATGTTTGTTAGATTACGAAACCGAAACGAATCCGAAACTTGCAACTCCATGACCTAGTTTCTGTCGAATTTCTTTTGGGCTCTAAAATTTTTTTAAACAACTGCAGAGTGTTATATGTGATATAACATGAACATCACCAAAATTTGGAGCCTTTTTACCAAAAAGTGGCCGGCCACAATGGCTAAATTTCCGAGCTCACGGGGTGAAAAGTGGAGTTCTAGCTTCAAATTTTGGTAGTGTTCTAGTCTCTGAGTTTTGGGGTATCAGGTGTTGTTTGTATTTGCTAATATTGCATGTTAATTTTCTGCATACGCAACTCAGACTGTTTTGTATTCGTAATTCTAATCTTTGTTTCGGGTATATTAGACGGTGATAAAAAGTTCGTACGGATATCAATAACCCAATTTTTCCCTCGCCGAAATTTTTCAAGAGTTGGATTTTTTCCGAGTTTAAAATTTTCAGAAAATCTTGCAGGCGATTCTGTGGACCCTCTAGAAGAACGAAACCCCAACTCGATTCTGTGACCGTCAGAACCGCCATCAAACCCTAGGGTTTGTGGTAGTTTAGCGGTTCCACAGGTGAGGCATTGGTTGACCCTTCTACGGCCGATTCATAGGAGCTGTGGCATGTTCTGGGTACTTTTTGAACTCCGCTCAAGTGTTGAGTTTGTTGGGAAATTTTGGGTGCTTACTTATTCGATCGAAAAGTTTAACTTCTTCTAGTTATCTGTGATTGTGATACAATATTTGGAATCCACAAATAGTTATGAGATAGCTAGTTTGAATTTTATAAATCGAGCAATTTAGTCTCATTTGATCGGTTGCCACGGGATTTTGATGTTGATCAAAAGTCCGTCGCAATTACGTAGTGTACGCGGATACTCGCCAGGTAACCTTACTACATAGTGTTGGAGATAATGCCCTCAAAATCAATTATTGGATCACAGGCATGTGATTGCAATGATTGAAGGAGGACCTATGCCGGTAGGACAGTCTTACTCGAGATGATAGTATGCTATCTGGTTTATCTTTATTATCGTGTACATGCTTTAGGTGATGTTACAGATCACTATTGCACGTTGATAGAGCCCTTAGGATTCTTGCTTGACTACCAGCAGTATGATGGCGATCATATACGTGAGAGTTGGGTAGTCTATAAGCACATCCTTAAAGTGGTCCCTAGTCGTGGGAGTTTCGAGACTGGGCATCGATACTCTATTAGTAGACTAGTGTATACAGTCGAGACCCCGACGAGGGGCGGTGGCCGGTCTCACAAGCCATTGGTGTCAGTTGGTTCACCTAAGATGTATACAGGTGCTCATTGGGTTATGAGTACATCGGACAGGACTCGCCGGGAACATGCTAGTTGGTATTATACCTGACGTCAGATAGTAGTTCCCTGTTGACATGTGTACAGGTTAGTTCATCTACCTGATATCGTCATTTGTCTCATGTGAGTTCCCACTGTGCTTTGATTACTACCCAACCATGGCTCAAAGGAGTCGTGCAAACAGGTTTTAGTTGGGTATAGTCCCGAGCAACATGGAGGCAGTGAGCGGATCGGCAGGGGTTTCGTCTCTCCCGGTATTGGGGGATGAGATCGTGCTGTGTCTAGGAGAGCCATTACTCGAAGTCCTTGGCCAAGGCAAGAGATTTACTGGTAGGTATTCCAGTAGTATCTAAGGGTGTTCTGAGCTACACTCCGACATGACTAGTACCGATTTTGGGGGTCTGACTTTTACAAATCCCCTAGGCCCGACATGCGATACTCATAGACGAACGGACCGGACTGTACGGATATTGTCACTGACAGGCTCAGTAGGGTGTCAGGATGAGTTCGCTCATCGACCTCCTATTTGGTCAATACCTGGTGACCCGTTACATACAGCTAGTACCACTGACGTGCTAGTGGTTAAATCCACAGCCGGTGTATTGACGAGTCTTTAGAGTCCCCCACAGACAGTGTCACGACCCGAAAGTACGGAACGTGATCGGCACTTAGATTACGAAGCGTCTAGAGGCGCCACGTAACCTAAGTAAGCCGAAGCCCAGAAATCTAAACCATGAAAAAGAAGAAGAAGCAGTAAAAGAAAACAAGTATAAAACATCAGCAAATTTTACCAAAAATTTCGGCAGAGTCTCCTCTGTAAAAACTGGCCCCCAAACGGGTACAACAAGTATAATATACATAAACAATAAAAAGCATCCCCAAACGGGAGCTAGCCTCGACGCCAACAGGCGGAAACAACCACAACAAGCACAATAATATACAACGCCAATAGGCGAGGCTCAAAACTCAAAAGAAAACAAAACCACCAGATCAGAATAATACATGCGCGACTCTAAGGTCGAAATAAAAGGCTGGTCCTATAAACTTATCAAGTAATACAAATATGGTTGATGGAGCTTACTAGATACAAATGAATGAATAAAAGTACAAGGGTGGTTCGGATACAAGTGAACCAACCTACCGTGCAAATCACCCTGAAGAAAAGATGTGCCAACAAGCTGTCACGGAAACCTGTACATCGAACCTGTAATAAAATTTGGCACAATGGGGGTGAGTTGCCAACTCGTGAGTAGAAGACATCTACGAAAAGAAATCGAATGCACGACGCTATCCTAGGTCATAATAATACACTATTATATCCCAATCAACTAGTAATAGCAGGGTAAAACTACGTGTAAGTGCAGATACTCCGTGCTCGTGTCAGTGCCTCATATAATACTATGTCATATGAAATGAAATGCATGCACCATGAATGTAAAGTAGCAAATCCTGAAATCTAGATATATATGTATAAGAAATCTTTAGCTATTATCATAGTAAAATGTGTATAAGAATCTGAAATCTCAACAATGAAATCCATGGAAATCCGTGTCAAGCATCGACACAACACATGTAATCTCAAGTCTCAATATCCCGGGCTCCGTCAGTCCGGATCAGCCCATATCATCAAATCTCACGACAACGGTCGGTATCCTCCGGATATCCGCCGCGCCAGACATCACCGGTAGGTAGCCTTCCCCTGCTAGGCTCATCGTCTACAACTCGATCTTCTTGCCCCGGGGTACCATACCGGGCCCACCATGTACCCGAGACGGTTCATTCACTCCTCGAATCGGGTCTCAAAATCCATCAGAAAACATGAAATCTCATGGTGGACGACACATACATCACGAGAAAACCGCATCTTATGTTTTTAAAAACAGAGGAGGAGGAGAGAGAGAAGTGTTTACATATTCTTGCGGTTTTCCCCAAAATCCAGAAATCTCATAGAAATCCAAATCTCAAAATCATGAGTAACTATATGATAAGTGTCGGCATATGCCCATAATACTGCATGATAACATGAAAATATGAATGCATGAATGTCTAAGCAATGAATATCATGTCTGTACTAATGTCAGAGAATAATCACAATATTATATCTGTCTAGTTGTTAACTGATTCTATCCATAAAAGACAATATGATCTAAAGTGTACGTGACATAGCAATTACCGATGATGATGTGTGTGAGCCGGCAAATAAGTGTGCGTGGAATATGCGCATCATCGGTAATAGTGCTGGTGTCCTAATAGGTAAAGTTTATACTGATTATAGCAACATATAAAAGAACATGCACCATGATGATTACAGTATGAATGTAAATACAGGTGTGCATTATCCACTCCTCTGCGAGATACGAGTACAACTACCACTATGTGAGTCGAACCTAAACCAGTGTCCATCTAACATCCTAAGGAACTAAACCTAATAGACTAGTCAGTAAGAAACTACAGTCTACCTAAGGTCTGAATCAATATCTCTAATAGTCGGCGATCCCGCCTCAATAGCGTCACGTACGTAGTACGGCTTCCTCGAATCTAGAGTTTGGATCAATCATCAAATCTAAGCCTCGTACGGTAAAATCCATCGTACGGCATCCCAATATCGGGGTACGGTCAAGTATCTCCTAGGTGTCTCCTCATTCGTATAATGTCATCATCAACACATCTCATGATCAAGGTGCTAAACTGTGATCGCATACATCAATCATATATCATTGCCATCATGATAAGCATCATTAGTTTATCCTCAGAAATATCATGTCATATGTATCATATTGTGATTAAGTCATACTTATATGATATCGGCATCAGGTCACACCAATATAATGTCGTAATCAAGTTATACATATATCATATCGTGATCAGTCACAAGTTACAGTCCGGGTACTATTCTAGCGTCCCATGTACATCAATATCACCACCACTCTTTATAATTTATATATTCATGTTCATTATCTCATTCTCTAATGATCCGCTAACACTTTAATACGACTGTATAGTCAAGAATCGCGGCATCAAGCCCAGTTATACTGTTTCATCATACCTCAGATATCATTTCACATCAATGAATCCCATATACGTGTTGTGTATATATATACACCTATACCTAGTTTTATATATATACACACATATACGTAGACGCCATGTCAAGTTTTAGTGTGTGCGTGTGTGTTTCTATCAGAAACCTACGAACCTCTCCCAAAGTATTCATCCTCAGGTATGGTTTTCCTAAATCAGTCTAGTCCCGCCTAGGGTCATTACTAGGGTCCTGCTCAGCAAGAATCTAGGGTCACATCGGGTTCTTCTAATGTCAATAAGTACTATTCCTATTCTACGTTGCGGGGTTGCTAAACGCCATCCACCCGACTTCCCCCCGTAGATATACATCTACTCACCTGGTCCATGTCTGCCGAAGACGGTGTCGTCATCCTCCTCTTCATCGCCCGCAGTCCACGTGAGGGGTACCTAAACCCAAACATATAAATAGTATCGTAAACCGAATCACATACAAAAGTCAAACGATACAAGGAACAAGATAGGTTAAAACCTATGTCCCGTCCACGCAAAAGAACCAAATACCGCTCGATATCGGCATACAAACTCCGATGGATCGAGATAACATCAACAAACAACTTGTAGTTTTAAAACACACTACTTATACCATAAAACACGATTAAATCCATCGAAACCCTAAAATCTATCAAACCGTCCAATTTCGCAAAAACCCGAAATGCCAGTATACCGTTTTTCATCAAAACTTGACATTTAAATGAAACTAATGGTCATAAAACTCATTAAATAGCATTACTAGACTATACAAACCATTACTATATTTTTATTACACAATTTTGCATTTATTTGAAATTTCTAGTTTGCAACTTTTAACAATTTTAACATTTTTCAAGCAAAATACCACAATTCCACCGCAAAACGTGATTTTGCATAAATTAATGACTTCAACCATAATTCATGATGATAATGATATAATGAAACCATAATTAAATTTTTAATCTCATTTATATAGGAATTTCTAAAATCTAGTTTACAAAATTAGCAATTTTATCACAATTTATCAATTAACCATAGAAACTACCAATCAAACTAAGTTTTTCTTTCCATTAACATGCTAACATTTCCACTAAAACTATAATCCAATGATAACAACCCAAATTAGAATTTTATATTAACCACAAACACATTTTGCAAAAACCTAGTTAGCTAATTTCCTAATTTAAAACAATTTTAAATGTAAATTTTACAATTCAACAATTATGCAATATTTTCCAATTCTAAAAGTGTTAAACTAACTATTATAACCCTAAATAATTAACAAAAATCATAACTTGAATTTACAAACCCTAACTTGAATTTTTTAAAAAAAACATAGAATTAATTCATTAAACATAATTAAGCTTAAATGAACATCTAAAACAATAAATCAAAAGAAAGAAATTATACCTCCCAAAATATGAAATCCAAAGAAGAAATGAGCCTCCAAAATGCATGCTTTCCATCTCCAAATTTTATATAAAAATGAGCAAGGAATAGAGAGTATGGAATAAATAGGATTTTGTGGAATTTTAATGGAATTTTTGATGTATTTTTAATGAATTTTGATTAAAAATGAGGTGGGAAAAGGTGGGGGGGCAGCCATGGAAGGTTGTGGCCGGCCCTAGAGAGATGAGGGAGAGAAAGAAGAGAGTGGGAAAATTGTGTAGAAGTTTCAAGAGAAGAAACATCAATAAAAGCCTTTTCATGCTTTATTTATTTATTTATTTATTTCTTTACTATAGCAACTCAAGAAAGCTCTAGAAAATAGGAAAAATTTGCAAATAATTTTTGCATGATACATACTAAATTCTAACATGCCATGGTTCATTTTTACAAATTAAAACCATTTAAATTTGTAATTTACACTAATTTAGTGTAAAAATAAAGCTTATGTTAATATTTAAAATAATTAATTTAGGAAAAATATTTTATTAAACTAAAAATTTATAAGTGGATAAATAAACACCATTTACTAGTAATTTCATAATTAAAATGGATATTTTTAAAATTATAATGAAAAACAATCGTGGTTTGGTTTTACGAAAAATACATTTTGCTTTACCGAAAATCATAAAATTTACTTAAACAATTTTATTCATTTAATTATTTATTTAATTATTTTTAAAACGTTACAATCTTCCCCCCCTTAAGAAATTCGGTCCCCGAATTTAAATTAAAACTCCCCTTCCAAATACTAAAACATTTAGCAAAACACTCAAATCGTCGGGGCTCCGAAATCATCAATACATAACAAAAATCAACTCCGTCAAGCATGACGCAATCATCGGAGTTATGGCGATAATAAAATATCATAACCCAATGTGAAAATCATCATAATATACATCAATCTATAACTTATATACAGTTCGCATCCTAGTAAAATCGCCTAAACCTCATAATAAAGAAGCATACAAAAACCCCTCTTGAAAATCGCCGTGCAATGCACGTGTCACGGTATAAGTAGCAGACGTTTAATTTAAAAAAATAGCTATATATATATCTTTTATTTAACATACACGTCCCGCCTGGTTACTAAATTAAATAATAATGATTATGAAAACATACTGCTCAAACTAAAATCAATCCCAATCACATCAATAAAATGTCATGTGCGTCCGGTGCGCACTGAAATCGAAACCAAATGCAGAAATCGTGAATACCCACAAAACAAAACTAAGTGCAACAGGTGTGCACCAAAAACATCTGTCAAGTGCAACGGGCGTGCACGACTCAAAATCAGGTGCATCTAATCTGCACAAAACCCCGATTTAGTGCATCTGGTGAGCACAAAATCGCATCAAGTGCGCCAAGTATGCGCAAGAATCCTAATCAGGTGCACATGGAGAACGAAAACATACATCGAATATCAGACTCGAATCACAGTACGAAAATGGATAAAACTAGGTCGAAGCATATATCAAAATCATGTGTAACCCATATGCACGAAATCAAATCAAAAATCTCAAAATATATAAAACCAAATCAAGTGTACTGGGTGTATACTAAGCAACATCAATACAGCTGATATGTGAAACACAGATAGAAAGCAATGAAGGTACACATAAGAAATACCAATCATAGAACAAAATCCTCAAAATACCAAAATCCAATAACAGAAATATGAAATTCAAATCACCAAGTCACATTGTAATCACTATCGTCAATGTGCGCTTCTTTCCTCTGATGTCGGCTGCTTCGAACTCGTCTCTTCGTAGCTGTGCTGACTGCGCTACCAACGGCAATACTCATATCTAGAGTCTCCCACGTAGTCAATCCCTTCACTTGATATCCGGACTACATTAAACTTTTCGATCGATCCATCAAAATCCCATAATTTCCCGAGAGCTCAACACTCAAGTACAGTTTAAAAATATCCGGTACATACCCCAGCATCGATGATCCAGCCGTAGAAGGGCAAACCCAAGCCTCACTAAGAACCGCGGAACTGCCGTAAACCCTAAGGTTCAAGGGCGTTCTCGTGGTCATTATGTCGAGTTAGGGTTTCATTCTTCTAGAGGGTCCATCGAAATACCTGCATGTTCTTCCGAATACTTTAAACTTGGGAAAATGGTTTTCTGATAATCGTTCGAACCCTTTAACTTCATCCGGACGGCATGTGAATACCCTTCATCCGCACGCTAAACAATGCTTCAACCCTCAATAATAACCAATTCTCTAATGGTTATCGCATTCGAGCCGCAGATCCCTCTGCCCGTGGTAACAGAAACCACCATCCGATATCGACGAAGATAGATCAAAGGAACGAATGAAATACGGTGCAAACAAATGTACATCCTAAAGCTCCTTAAGCAGAGTAGCGTATCGTAAGTATGCCGCGGACCATACCCACGGTACGTTACTCTACCTAAATCGCCTACTCTATCAACCTAGGGTCACCTAGACTTATACAAGATTAAACCTAGCGCTCTGATACCAATTTTGTCACGACCCGAAAGTACGGAACGTGATCGGCACTTAGATTACGAAGCATCTAGAGGCGCCACGTAACCTAAGTAAGCCGAAGCCCAGAAATCTAAACCATGAAAAAGAAGAAGAAGCAGTAAAAGAAAACAAGTATAAAACATCAGCAAATTTTACCAAAAATTTCGGCAGAGTCTCCTCTGTAAAAACTGGCCCCCAAACGGGTACAACAAGTATAATATACATAAACAATAAAAAGCATCCCCAAACGGGAGCTAGCCTCGACGCCAACAGGCGGAAACAACCACAACAAGCACAATAATATACAACGCCAATAGGTGAGGCTCAAAACTCAAAAGAAAACAAAACCACCAGATCAGAATAATACATGCGTGACTCTAAGGTCGAAATAAAAGGCTGGTCCTATAAACTTATCAAGTAATACAAATATGGTTGATGGAGCTTACTAGATACAAATGAATGAATAAAAGTACAAGGGTGGTTCGGATACAAGTGAACCAACCTACCGTGCAAATCACCCTGAAGAAAAGATGTGCCAACAAGCTGTCACGGAAACCTGTACATCGAACATGTAATAAAATTTGGCACAACGGGGGTGAGTTGCCAACTCGTGAGTAGAAGACATCTACGAAAAGAAATCGAATGCACGACGCTATCCTAGGTCATAATAATACACTATTATATCCCAATCAACTAGTAATAGCAGGGTAAAACTACGTGTAAGTGCAGATACTCTGTGCTCGTGTCTGTGCCTCATATAATACTATGTCATATGAAATGAAATGCATGCACCATGAATGTAAAGTAGCAAATCCTGAAATCCAGATATATATGTATAAGAAATCTTTAGCTATTATCATAGTAAAATGTGTATAAGAATCTGAAATCTCAACAATGAAATCCATGGAAATCCGTGTCAAGCATCGACACAACACATGTAATCTCAAGTCTCAATATCCCGGGCTCCGTCAGTCCGGATCAGCCCATATCATCAAATCTCATGACAACGGTCGGTATCCTCCGGATATCCGCCGCGCCAGACATCACCGGTAGGTAGCCTTCCCCTGCCAGGCTCATCGTCTACAACTCGATCTTCTTGCCCCGGGGTACCATACCGGGCCCACCATGTACCCGAGACGGTTCATCCACTCCTCGAATCGGGTCTCAAAATCCAACAGAAAACATGAAATCTCATGGTGGACGACACATACATCACGAGAAAACCGCATCTTATGTTTTTAAAAAGAGAGGAGGAGGAAAGAGAGAAGTGTTTACATATTCTTGCGGTTTTCCCCAAAATCCAGAAATCTCATAGAAATCCAAATCTCAAAATCATGAGTAACTATATGATAAGTGTCGGCATATGCCCATAATACTGCATGATAACATGAAAATATGAATGCATGAATGTCTAAGCAATGAATATCATGTCTGTACTAATGTCAGAGAATAATCACAATATTATATCTGTCTAGTTGTTAACTGATTCTATCCATAAAAGACAATATGATCTAAAGTGTACGTGACATAGCAATTACCGATGATGATGTGTGTGAGCCGGCAAATAAGTGTGCGTGGAATATGCGCATCATCGGTAATAGTTCTGGTGTCCTAACAGGTAAAGTTTATACTGATTATAGCAACATATAAAAGAACATGCACCATGATGATTACAGTATGAATGTAAATACAGGTGTGCATTATCCACTCCTCTGCGAGGTACGAGTACAACTACCACTATGTGAGTCGAACCTAAACCAGTGTCCATCTAACATCCTAAGGAACTAAACCTAATAGACTAGTCAGTAAGAAACTAGAGTCTACCTAAGGTCTGAATCAATATCTCTAATAGTCGGCGATCCCGCCTCAATAGCGTCACGTACGTAGTACGGCTTCCTCGAATCAAGAGTGCGGATCAATCATCAAATCTAAGCCTCGTACGGTAAAATCCATCGTACGGCATCCCAATATCGGGGTACGGTCAAGTATCTCCTAGGTGTCTCCTCATTCGTATAATGTCATCATCAACACATCTCATGATCAAGGTACTAAACTGTGATCGCATACATCAATCATATATCATTGCCATCATGATAAGCATCATTAGTTTATCCTCAGAAATATCATGTCATATGTATCATATTGTGATTAAGTCATACTTATATGATATCGGCATCAGGTCACACCAATATAATGTCGTAATCAAGTTATACATATATCATATCGTGATCAGTCACAAGTTACAGTCCGGGTACTATTCTAGCGTCCCATGTACATCAATATCACCACCACTCTTTATAATTTATATATTCATGTTCATTATCTCATTCTCTAATGATCCGCTAACACTTTAATACGACTGTATAGTCAAGAATCGTGGCATCAAGCCCTGTTATACTGTTTCATCATACCTCAGATATCATTTCACATCAATGAATCCCATATACGTGTTGTGTATATATATACATCTATACCTAGTTTTATATATATACACACATATACGTATACGCCATGTCAAGTTTTAGTGTGTGCGTGTGTGTTTTTATCAGAAACCTACGAACCTCTCCCAAAGTATTCATCCTCAGGTATGGTTTTCCTAAATCAGTCTAGTCCCGCCTAGGGTCATTACTAGGGTCCTGCTCAGTAAGAATCTAGGGTCACATCGGGTTCTCCTAATGTCAATAAGTACAATTCCTATTCTACGTTGCGGGGGTGCTAAACGCCATCCACCCGACTTCCCCCCGTAGATATACATCTACTCACCTGGTCCATGTCTGCCGAAGACGGTGTCGCCATCCTCCTCTTCATCGCCCGCAGTCCACGTGAGGGTTACCTAAACGCAAACATATAAATAGTATCGTAAACCGAATCACATACAAAAGTCAAACGATACAAGGAACAAGATAGGTTAAAACCTATGTCCCGTCCACGCAAAAGAACCAAATACCGCTCGATATCGGCATACAAACTCCGATGGATCGAGATAACATCAACAAACAACTTGTAGTTTTAAAACACACTACTTATACCATAAAACGCGATTAAATCCATTGAAACCCTAAAATCTATCAAACCGTCCAATTTCGCAAAAACCCGAAATGCCAGTATACCGTTTTTCATCAAAACTTGACATTTAAATGAAACTAATGGTCATAAAACTCATTAAATAGCATTACTAGACTATACAAACCATTACTATATTTTTATTACACAATTTTGCATTTATTTGAAATTTCTAGTTTGCAACTTTTAACAATTTTAACATTTTTCAAGCAAAATACCACAATTCCACCGCAAAACGTGATTTTGCATAAATTAATGACTTAAACCACAATTCATGATGATAATGATATAATGAAACCATAATTATATTTTTAATCTCATTTATATAGGAATTTCTAAAATCTAGTTTACAAAATTAGCAATTTTATCACAATTTATCAATTAACCATAGAAACTAGCAATCAAACTAAGTTTTTCTTTCCATTAACATGCTAAAATTTCCACTAAAACTATAATCCAATGATAACAACCCAAATTAGAATTTTATATTAACCACAAACACATTTTGCAAAAACCTAGTTAGCTAATTTCCTAATTTAAAACAATTTTAAATGAAAATTTTACAATTCAAGAACCATGCAATATTTTCCAATTCTAAAAGTGTTAAACTAACTATTATAACCCTAAATAATTAACAAAAATCATAACTTTAATTTACAAACCCTAACTTGAATTTTTTAAAAAAAACATAGAATTAATTCATTAAACCTAATTAAGCTTAAATGAACATCTAAAACAATAAATCAAAAGAAAGAAATTATACCTCCCAAAATATGAAATCCAAACAAGAAATGAGCCTCCAAAATGCATGCTTTCCATCTCCAAATTTCATATAAAAATGAGCAAGGAATAGAGAGTATGGAATAAATAGGATTTTGTGGAATTTTAATGGAATTTTTGATGTATTTTTAATGAATTTTGATTAAAAATGAGGTGGGAAAAGGTGGGGGGGGGGGCAGCCATGGAAGGTTGTGGCCGGCCCTAGAGAGGTGAGGGAGAGAAAGAAGAGAGTGGGAAAAGTGTGTAGAAGTTTCAAGAGAAGAAACATCAATAAAAGCCTTTTCATGCTTTATTTATTTATTTATTTATTTTTTACTATAGCAACTCAAGAAAGCTCTAGAAAATAGGAAAAATTTGTAAATAATTTTTGCATGATACATACTAAATTCTAACATGCCATGGTTCATTTTTACAAATTAAAACCATTTAAATTTGTAATTTACACTAATTTAGTGTAAAAATAAAGCTTATGTTAATATTTAAAATAATTAATTTAGGAAAAATATTTTATTAAACTAAAAATTTATAAGTGGCTAAATAAACACCATTTACTAGTAATTTCATAATTAAAATGGATATTTTTAAAATTATAATGAAAAACAATCGTGGTTTGGTTTTACGAAAAATACATTTTGCTTTACCGAAAATCATAAAATTTACTTAAACAATTTTATTCATTTAATTATTTATTTAATTATTTTTAAAACGTTACAATCTTCCCCCCTTTAAGAAATTCGGTCCCCGAATTTAAATTAAAACTCCCCTTCCAAATACTAAAACATTTAGCAAAACACTCAAATCGTCGGGGCTCCGAAATCATCAATACATAACAAAAATCAACTCCGTCAAGCATGACGCAATCATCGGAGTTATGGCGATAATAAAATATCATAACCCAATGTGAAAACCATCATAATATTCATCAATCTATAATTTATATACAGTTCGCATCCTAGTAAAATCGCCTAAACCTCATAATAAAGAAGCATACAAAAACCCCTCTTGAAAATCGCCGTGCAATGCACGTATCACGGTATAAGTAGCGGACGTTTAATTTAAAAAAATAGCTATATATATATCTTTTATTTAACATACACGTCCAGCCTGGTTACTAAATTAAATAATAATGATTATGAAAACATACTGCTCAAACTAAAATCAATCCCAATCACATCAATAAAATGTCATGTGCGTCCGGTGCGCATTGAAATCGAAACCAAATGCAGAAACCGTGAATACCCACAAAACAAAACTAAGTGCAACAGGTGTGCACCAAAATCATCTGTCAAGTGCAACGGGCGTGCACGACTCAAAATCAGGTGCATCTAATCTGCACAAAACCCCGATTTAGTGCATCTGGTGTGCACAAAATCGCATCAAGTGCGCCAAGTATGCGCAAGAATCCTAATCAGGTGCACATGGAGCACGAAAACATACATCGAATATCAGACTCGAATCACAGTACGAAAATGGATAAAACCAGGTCGAAGCATATATCAAAATCATGTGTAACCCATATGCACGAAATCAAATCAAAAATCTCAAAATATATAAAACCAAATCAAGTGTACTGGGTGTATACTAAGCAACATCAATACAGCTGATATGTGAAACACAGATAGAATGCAATGAAGGTACACATAAGAAATACCAATCATAGAACAAAATCCTCAAAATACCAAAATCCAATAACAGAAATATGAAATTCAAATCACCAAGTCACATTGTAATCACTATCGTCAATGTGCGCTTCTTTCCTCTGATGTCGGCTGCTTCGAACTCGTCTCTTCGTAGCTGTGCTGACTGCGCTACCAACGGCAATACTCATATCTAGAGTCTCCCACGTAGTCGATCCCTTCACTTGATATCCGGACTACATTAAACTTTTCGATCGATCCATCAAAATCCCATAATTTCCCGAGAGCTCAACACTCAAGTACAGTTTAAAAATATACGGTACATACCCCAGTATCGATGATCCAGCCGTAGAAGGGCAAACCCAAGCCTCACTAATGGAACCGCGGAACTGCCGTAAACCCTAAGGATCAAGGGCGTTCTCGTGGTCATTATGTCGAGTTAGGGTTTCATTCTTCTAGAGGGTCCATCGAAATACCTGCATGTTCTTCCGAATACTTTAAACTTGGGAAAATGGTTTTCTGATAATCGTTCGAACCCTTTAACTTCATCCGGACGGCATGTGAATACACTTCATCCGCACGCTAAACAATGCTTCAACCCTCAATAATAACCAATACTCTAATGGTTATCGCATTCGAGCCGCAGCTCCCTCTGCCCGTGGTAACAGAAACCACCATCCGATATCGACGTAGATAGATCAAAGGAACGAATGAAATACGGTGCAAACAAATGTACATCCTAAAGCTCCTTAAGCAGAGTAGCGTATCGTAAGTATGCCGCGGACCATACCCACGGTACGTTACTCTACCTAAATCGCCTACTCCATCAACCAAGGGTCACCTAGACTTATACAAGATTAAACCTAGCGCTCTGATACCAACTTTGTCACGACCCGAAAGTACGGAACGTGATCGGCACTTAGATTACGAAGCGTCTATAGGCGCCACGTAACCTAAGTAAGCCGAAGCCCAGAAATCTAAACCATGAAAAAGAAGAAGAAGCAGTAAAAGAAAACAAGTATAAAACATCAGCAAATTTTACCAAAAATTTCGGCAGAGTCTTCTCTGTAAAAACTGGCCCCCAAACGGGTACAACAAGTATAATATACATAAACAATAAAAAGCATCCCCAAACGGGAGCTAGCCTCGACGCCAACAGGCGGAAACAACCACAACAAGCACAATAATATACAACGCCAATAGGTGAGGCTCAAAACTCAAAAGAAAACAAAACCACCAGATCAGAATAATACATGCGCGACTCTAAGGTCGAAATAAAAGGCTGGTCCTATAAACTTATCAAGTAATACAAATATGGTTGATGGAGCTTACTAGATACAAATGAATGAATAAAAGTACAAGGGTGGTTCGGATACAAGTGAACCAACCTACCGTGCAAATCACCCTGAAGAAAAGATGTGCCAACAAGCTGTCACGGAAACCTGTACATCGAACATGTAATAAAATTTGGCACAACGGGGGTGAGTTGCCAACTCGTGAGTAGAAGACATCTACGAAAAGAAATCGAATGCACGACGCTATCCTAGGTCATAATAATACACTATTATATCCCAATCAACTAGTAATAGCAGGGTAAAACTACGTGTAAGTGCAGATACTCCGTGCTCGTGTCTGTGCCTCATATAATACTATGTCATATGAAATGAAATGCATGCACCATGAATGTAAAGTAGCAAATCCTGAAATCCAGATATATATGTATAAGAAATCTTTAGCTATTATCATAGTAAAATGTGTATAAGAATCTGAAATCTCAACAATGAAATCCATGGAAATCCGTGTCAAGGATCGACACAACACATGTAATCTCAAGTCTCAATATCCCGGGCTCCGTCAGTCCGGATCAGCCCATATCATCAAATCTCATGACAACGGTCGGTATCCTCCGGATATCCGCCGCGCCAGACATCACCGGTAGGTAGCCTTCCCCTGCCAGGCTCATCGTCTACAACTCGATCTTCTTGCCCCGGGGTACCATACCGGGCCCACCATGTACCCGAGACGGTTCATCCACTCCTCGAATCGGGTCTCAAAATCCATCAGAAAACATGAAATCTCATGGTGGACGACACATACATCACGAGAAAACCGCATCTTATGTTTTTAAAAAGAGAGGAGGAGGAGAGAGAGAAGTGTTTACATATTCTTGCGGTTTTCCCCAAAATCCAGAAATCTCATAGAAATCCAAATCTCAAAATCATGAGTAACTATATGATAAGTGTCGGCATATGCCCATAATACTGCATGATAACATGAAAATATGAATGCATGAATGTCTAAGCAATGAATATCATGTCTGTACTAATGTCAGAGAATAATCATAATATTATATCTGTCTAGTTGTTAACTGATTCTATCCATAAAAGACAATATGATCTAAAGTGTACGTGACATAGCAATTACCGATGATGATGTGTGTGAGCCGGCAAATAAGTGTGCGTGGAATATGCGCATCATCGGTAATAGTGCTGGTGTCCTAACAGGTAAAGTTTATACTGATTATAGCAACATAAAAGAACATGCACCATGATGATTACAGTATGAATGTAAATACAGGTGTGCATTATCCACTCCTCTGCGAGATACGAGTACAACTACCACTATGTGAGTCGAACCTAAACCAGTGTCCATCTAACATCCTAAGGAACTAAACCTAATAGACTAGTCAGTAAGAAACTAGAGTCTACCTAAGGTCTGAATCAATATCTCTAATAGTCGGCGATCCCGCCTCAATAGCGTCACGTACGTAGTACGGCTTCCTCGTATCAAGAGTGCGGATCAATCATCAAATCTAAGCCTCGTACGGTAAAATCCATCGTACGGCATCCCAATATCGGGGTACGGTCAAGTATCTCCTAGGTGTCTCCTCATTCGTATAATGTTATCATCAACACATCTCATGATCAAGGTGCTAAACTGTGATCGCATACATCAATCATATATCATTGCCATCATGATAAGCATCATTAGTTTATCCTCAGAAATATCATGTCATATGTATCATATTGTGATTAAGTCATACTTATATGATATCGGCATCATGTCACACCAATATAATGTCGTAATCAAGTTATACATATATCATATCGTGATCAGTCACAAGTTACAGTCCGGGTACTATTCTAGCGTCCCATGTACATCAATATCACCACCACTCTTTATAATTTATATATTCATGTTCATTATCTCATTCTCTAATGATCCGCTAACACTTTAATACGACTGTATAGTCCAGAATCGAGGCATCAAGCCCAGTTATACTGTTTCATCATACCTCAGATATCATTTCACATCAATGAATCCCATATACGTGTTGTGTATATATATACACCTATACCTAGTTTTATATATATACACACATATACGTATACGCCATGTCAAGTTTTAGTGTGTGCGTGTGTGTTTCTATCAGAAACCTACGAACCTCTCCCAAAGTATTCATCCTCAGGTATGGCTTTCCTAAATCAGTCTAGTCCCGCCTAGGGTCATTACTAGGGTCCTGCTCAGTAAGAATCTAGGGTCACAACGGGTTCTCCTAATGTCAATAAGTACTATTCCTATTCTACGTTGCGGGGGTGCTAAACGCCATCCACCCGACTTCCCCCCGTAGATATACATCTACTCACCTGGTCCATGTCTGCCGAAGACGGTGTCGCCATCCTCCTCTTCATCGCCCGCAGTCCACGTGAGGGGTACCTAAACGCAAACATATAAATAGTATCGTAAACCGAATCACATACAAAAGTCAAACGATACAAGGAACAAGATAGGTTAAAACCTATGTCCCGTCCACGCAAAAGAACCAAATACCGCTCGATATCGGCATACAAACTCCGATGGATCGAGATAACATCAACAAACAACTTGTAGTTTTAAAACACACTACTTATACCATAAAACGCGATTAAATCCATCGAAACCCTAAAATCTATCAAACCGTCCAATTTCGCAAAAACCCGAAATGCCAGTATACCGTTTTTCATCAAAACTTGACATTTAAATGAAACTAATGGTCATAAAACTCATTAAATAGCATTACTAGACTAAACAAACCATTACTATATTTTTATTACACAATTTTTCATTTATTTGAAATTTCTAGTTTGCAACTTTTAACAATTTTAACATTTTTCAAGCAAAATACCACAATTCCACCGCAAAACGTGATTTTGCATAAATTAATGACTTAAACCACAATTCATGATGATAATGATATAATGAAACCATAATTATATTTTTAATCTCATTTATATAGGAATTTCTAAAATCTAGTTTACAAAATTAGCAATTTTATCACAATTTATCAATTAACCATAGAAACTAGCAATCAAACTAAGTTTTTCTTTCCATTAACATGCTAACATTTCCACTAAAACTATAATCCAATGATAACAACCCAAATTAGAATTTTATATTAACCACAAACACATTTTGCAAAAACCTAGTTAGCTAATTTCCTAATTTAAAACAATTTTAAATGAAAATTTTACAATTCAACAACCATGCAATATTTTCCAATTCTAAAAGTGTTAAACTAACTATTATAACCCTAAATAATTAACAAAAATCATAACTTGAATTTACAAACCCTAACTTGAATTTTTTTAAAAAAACATAGAATTAATTCATTAAACATAATTAAGCTTAAATGAACATCTAAAACAATAAATCAAAAGAAAGAAATTATACCTCCCAAAATATGAAATCCAAACAAGAAATGAGCCTCCAAAATGCATGCTTTCCATCTCCAAATTTCATATAAAAATGAGCAAGGAATAGAGAGTATGGAATAAATAGGATTTTGTGGAATTTTAATGGAATTTTTGATGTATTTTTAATGAATTTTGATTAAAAATGAGGTGGGAAAAGGTGGGGGGGGGGCAGCCATGGAAGGTTGTGGCCGGCCCTAGAGAGGTGAGGGAGAGAAAGAAGAGAGTGGGAAAAGTGTGTAGAAGTTTCAAGAGAAGAAACATCAATAAAAGCCTTTTCATGCTTTATTTATTTATTTATTTATTTCTTTATTATAGCAACTCAAGAAAGCTCTAGAAAATAGGAAAAATTTGCAAATAATTTTTGCATGATACATACTAAATTCTAACATGCCATGGTTCATTTTTACAAATTAAAACCATTTAATTTTGTAATTTACACTAATTTAGTGTAAAAATAAAGCTTATGTTAATATTTAAAATAATTAATTTAGGAAAAATATTTTATTAAACTAAAAATTTATAAGTGGCTAAATAAACACCATTTACTAGTGATTTCATAATTAAAATGGATATTTTTAAAATTATAATGAAAAACAATCGTGGTTTGGTTTTACGAAAAATACATTTTGCTTTACCGAAAATCATAAAATTCACTTAAACAATTTTATTCATTTAATTATTTATTTAATTATTTTTAAAACGTTACAAACAGTTTCTCAAGTTTTGGGCGAAACGTTGTAGAGGCCGTATGGTATTATGGCAGGGTTCGATCATATACGTGCAGTAGTGCACGGATCATGATCGGACGGATCATACTAGTGGGCTTTGGTTTAAGCCGGATCCTACAATTAGATTTGTTGGATTACTTTAGTCTCATCGCATTTGCATTCAGTCGGAATACGGATGCAGGTTTATATATACAGGTGAGGGGTATTCTTATGATCCATCACGAGTTTACTTTAGATGATTCCGTTCTTTTTATTGTTGCAAACATTTGGATTAATGCTTGCTTGTGGAAATTGTGAGTGGAATTCATCATGAGGTGCATTAAATGTGGCATATGCAATCTAGTGACTCATGGTATCATTATTTGTGCAAATGTCACATTTTATGATTGATTATTATGTTGATATGATGCTTGGAGAGAGAGGGGACAGCCATGTTAGGCTTGGGGTTGCTATTGATTTATTCTAGCACTCTCATTTTTCTTCAGCTCAACATAATAAAAAAAAGCTCTCCACTTTCTTTCTTCTTATTGCTCACAAGTTCCACCATTGGCATCATCTTCTACCTCCACTCTAACCATCTCATGTGTTTAGAATTTTAGAGTGTCAAGAGACATAGTTATCACACACATTCTCTACTTCACCTTGGACACGTCGGCTAGCAAACTTTGTGTCGGAGTTGCTTCGGTTCGAAGCGGGAGCCCGTAAAAGGATTCATCGACGTGGTGCCCTTCCGACGAGGAGATCGAGCGAGATCAGAGATGCCGCAAGGAGCTAAAGATGGTGGCTAAAGACCGAAGGAAACGGATCGATCGGTATAGCTTTTCTAACCCTCTTTAGATTGCTAGTTTAATGTTAATGGTTCAATCCGGGTAAAAGTTTGCGTTAGCGCCAGTTTCAAGTTTATGAAATGTTTTTGTTTCCGCATTTTGGCCACGGATCGACGGCCGGGGCGCTACCATAGACTTACATGGTATCAGCGCCACGCCATTAACCTTTACTAGCTTTTTCTAACGTGTTTAAAACATCGATCGATCGAAATTTCCGAATCGTATTTTCATTTCAGTGTGCTTGCTGTCTATTTTTAAAGTTGTTCCAAAAATTATTTTAGGCATCTTTAAAATACATGCAGGCATAACTAAAGCTACAGAAAAAATTGGAGACCTAAGTCTAAAATTCCATCGCAGAACCGCCGCGAAATGTCGCATTTGGCGGCCCTTACGCGGCCCTTTTTGCGCTACAGTGGCCCAAATTTTTTCTGAGGGTTTAGTTCATGGAAATATGATTTTTGTGATATATAGTTTTGGCCCAGATTATTTTGAGTGCTGGAATTGTACTTGGGGCCCACTTCGGGAAGTTTTGTCGATCGAAATTTTAAATACGTTAGTTTACAGTACTTATATTATATCTGCGATCGTGAATGTCATTCGAGCGGTAAATCTTGTCTAATTGCTATAGTCCTTTTAGACGAGTTTGCGAACGTGACATTCACGTTGATGTTCTGTGTTGTGCTGTGATGTTGCGGATTTGTCGTGGTGGATAGCCTGGAGCAATGGTAGTACAGTTTGATTACATTTGTTCATTTGATATTGCGGGACGAGTGTCCAACATGTGGACTGCCGTCACTGCCTGTTTGTATATTATTCTTTTGGGGAACGACCGGGTTGAGGTCGATGTACCTGTTGTATATATTTTTACTTTCTGTACTAGGATTACCCCAAGGTGGAGTGCATGGATAGCCGGGTTCTAGAGGGCAACGAGCCCGCATCTCATGGCTTTGAGATGGAAAGGGCTTTACTCTAGAATTGGCGGGCTATTCGCCGCACTCGTAGGGGGTATAGGTTGACCCAAGGAGGGGTGCTCAAGTTACCGGATTCCGTGAAGTGCTGGGTGGTCCATTCACTTTGTTGAAGGGGCTGCCTCTCTTCAGGTTTTGGCGGGTAACTTGCTGCGCCCGTAGGGGTCTAGGATTTCATTGCACAGGTGTTCAGTCGATAAAACTGCACATTTGTAGTACATTTTTCCTACCATTTTTATATTAAAAAGGACTTTATTATAATATATTATACATATGAGGGTTTATGTGTAAAAACATTATTTTCCATGTGTTAATATATTTTAATTATCATTTGGTAGGAAAATGTATGCAAATAATATTATTGATCTAATCCTAGTAGAACAAAGTCTACTAAAATCTTATTTGAGTTGTTGTGCAGATTATTTCCAAGTTGTTATGAAGGATTTAACAAACAAATCAATTAGTTGAAGAAAACTTGCCAAATTAAGAAGCAAACTTGGAGACCAAGTCTGGAAGCAACCGAGAGAATATTTTAAAGATATAAAGGTGCCTAGGATTGCCAAATGTCACCATCAGAGAGCCCAAGAAAAACGACAGAGAGATCTCGACCCATGAGCGCGGATCCGCGGCAAAACACACCCTTGGGCCGCGGATCCGCCGCAGTTTGAGGAGGTTGGAAGGAAATATTTTGGGAGATTTACAACTGCTGAATTTTACCAACTTCTCAACAAAAAGATTCTGGGTTTGCACTATAAAAAGGCACCGAGAGCCTCTTGGAAAATCTATCAAGCCGAAGAGATCACGAAGCTCCCGACGCTCACGCATCCAGGCTGATCATCGACTGTTCGACTACCTCCCTAGGAAAGATCGAGAAGCAAATCAAGTTTTGTAATCATTTTCTATGGATTAAAAGTGTAGTTTGAAGGAGTTGATTAATAAAGGTAGTTTTTTTATTCAATTATTTGTTTTTACATTATGTTCTCCCTCTCTTTCTTTTCATCTTCTTCTCCCAACATGCGCGAGTAATTCTCCGCTTGTTAGGGTTCGTAGGATTAGGGTAGGCTAATGGGGGATAAAAATAATTAAACCCTTTTTAAGTCCTATAAAGTTTAGGAACTTTATCAAAACAATCATTAACATCCTAATCGGGCGCGCTAGAAATTCCTTGCTAGTTCCGACCGCGATTAGAGATTAGATTAATGATTGTTTTGGTAAAGGCTAGATATGAACGGAGTTCCGTGTCGAGATAAGGGTTACGAGTGGGATTCCTTTTCCCTCCAGAAACCCTAATCTACACGCATCACCGTCGTTCTAGTTCTAAATCTATTAATGGATAAAAAGGGTAACTTTTAATTAATCTTCCATAACTACTAAATCTTAACGAACCCTACAAGCCCTATTATTATATTATTTAAATCTCTAAAATAATCTAGATCTATATTTAACATTCTTTTTTAAAGTAGATCTAGAAACTTTTCACAAAATTCTTTATTCCTCCTCTCTTTCTCAACACATCTAAAGTAAAAATAAAAGGTTCCACGTTTCCCAGAGGATGACCCGTACTCATCTCGGTCTAGCTACGCGCGACACCGTTATTGATTGCGGTTAACTACAAACACACTCTTTCCAACCAATCAAATGGCGCCGTTGCCGGGGATACGTGCGTAATTTTTTATTTTTACTATTTGTGTTGAATTCGTAGACGAGTCATATCATTATTAACATAAAACTGCAAATTGCATATTTAACGATTTGTGCGTGAATTTTGCAAGGAGATCTGGAGTTACAGAATTGAGGAAAACAGAAGACAGAGGCATTCATCGAGATCCAGAGGAGCACAGAGGGCTTGAGAAAAATTTTCATCAACTGTTCCATCCATCTTGCGGCGGAACCGCGGCAACAAAGGGGAATCTGCGGCGGAAACGCGGCCTGACAAGGGGATCAAGGGTTCAAACTCCTCTGGTAAGATTCTCAACTCTTTCTCTCTCTCCTCAAATCCAATAAAATCTATTTTCTGCAGGATTCTTTGCAAAATTGCGCCGCTCAAAAATCTTTTTGCAAAAAGTTTTGTGTTTGGTTTTGTTTTGCATATTTAATACGGATTTTAAGGGGCAAAGACCAAATCAAGATTAGGTGGGGATTTCATCACCCTTCCTAAGCCCCACAAATCACAAACCGAGCATATAGAACAACCCTTCATTAATTTAAAAAATATCTAGACCAGACTCTAAGGACTGTCGAGCTCAATAGGAAAAAGACTAGTATAGGCATCGGCCGTTTATCCTAACTGACATTGCGGTGTCTAGGCTAGTGGTTTTTAATTAGGCCCACTGTAGTGGTGGTTCCTTCCCACTTACCTGGCCGTACTTGTCCGTGAAGAGGCGGTTTGAGGTCCTATTTCTAGCCTTAGTTAGGAGTTGTCTAGAGACTGACCTAGGTAACCTTAGTTCTAGGGTTGCTTGTGCATATTAGGGAGATTTGTCTTGAGTCCCACTTTTTCAAAACAAGCCAATTTTAAAATCACACACACGCTGCCACTTGCACTAAACCCGCTTAGTGCATGCTCGGCTGGACACGGGATCCTAGTGCCCGTCTTGTCCGCGTTCCTGCTATCGTCGGTACTTCTTCATCTTCTTTTCCCCCACCACACACCACATCGACCGTGATGGACGACACTCTATCTAATTATAACACCACGCTGCCACCGCCCGAAGGTGCGCAGAATCCACCGCGCATCTCTCTCCAAGAAAGATGCTATCCTATTCGTGGTCCCCTTCCTACTTGTCTATCTCTTCCACCACCTAACGGGGATAATTTCGAAATCAAACCCCACTACATCAATCTGCTGCCCAAATTTCACGGGCTTGAGTCGGAAGACGCGTACGTTTTCATCACCAAATTCGAAAACGTATGCGCAATGATGGGTACTTCACAATTGACTTTAGATGCTATGCGCTTACGTCTTCTCCCATTCACATTGTGCGACTTGGCAGAAAAATGGATTTACAATACTGCCGCACACTCTATCACTAATTGGGATGAATTCGTCGTAGCATTTCTTAAGAAGTTTTACCCAAATCATAAGACTACACATGTTAGGAGCGAGATCAACCAGTTCACCCAGCTTCCTAATGAACCATTTTGGAAGTGCTTTGAACGTTTCAAAGATCTGCTTGTCCAATGCCCCCATCACGGAATACAAAGATGGGATTTATGTCGGATTATATATGAGGGCATTAATCCAGCGACAAAGCAGATGCTTGAAACAATGTGTCAATGCAATTTCATGTCTAAAGATGACGGTGAAGCATGGAAATATCTGGAAGACCTTGCTGAAAGCACTTTGCAGTGGGAAAGCGTAAGACCACCTTCATCTAGGGGAGGAGTTCACCAGCTCGATGTTTCCATCGCAGTGAAAGCCGAAATGGCAGCGATGAAGAAGAAACTCGACGCTATTGAGAGCAGATTCTCATCAGTCTCCCTAAATCAGGTTACGCTTCCTAAGACCGTCTGTGGTTGCTGTTCGGATCCTTCACACTTAACGGAAGAATGTCCTATGAATGCATCGTTTCAAGCTAATGCTGCTTTTCAGCAGCGACCTAGAAATGATCCTTATTCTTCCACATATAATCAAGGATGGAGGAATCATCCTAACTTTGCTTGGAATCAAAACCAACAAAGTAATTATCAAAGACCTCCTCCACAGCAACCACAACCACAGAATCAGCCCCCCTTTCAGTCACAAAATTTCCAAAATCCGGCCAACATTTCTACACCACAAATGGCCGGTACTGACAACTCGCTGCACAAACTTTGGATATGTTCATGAAACAATCCATGCAGAATTCGGCTGAGATAAGGTCTTCTATTGATACCCTAACGAAAAACTCCTCCTCCCATGGTGAGAGTATTAAATCAATAGAAAACCAAATCGCACAGTTAAACGCCGCAATGAGTGCGAGAGAGAAAGGGAAACTCCCATCTCAACCCCTACCGAATCCTGGCCATTCACAAAGTCATAATGTGAATGCCATTACTACGTTGAGATCGGGGAGAGTGCTGAACAACCAAGTGAGTGAGCAAGTTGATGATAGTGACACATTTGATACCCCTTCTTCTTCTTCTTCCCCTAACTCGTCTAGTCTCCCACCTTCATCCGAGCCTATTCTCCGTTTTCCCCAAGGCTCAAACATTTCGCCAAATCTATCTAAGTCGATGCCCACTCCAATTTTGGGATCGAATCCGTCGCCACAGTCTTCTCCACAAACGTTGGACCCAAAACTTATTGATCGTGCTCCATTTCCAAACCGATTAAGGGCCAACCGACCTAACCCGCAAATGGAGAAGATTGTGGAAATGTTTAAGCAAGTTAGCGTGAATATTCCTCTTCTAGATGGTATTCAACAAGTCCCATCTTATGCAAGAATCCTTAAAGACTTGTGCACTAGGAAGAGAAAAACTCAAGTGCCTAAAAAGGTTTTCATGACGAGTAATGTTAGCACAGCTTTTACCCAACAAATACCAAAGAAACGTAAGGACCCCGGCTGTCCTACAATCTCTATTTCTATTGGGGGTAAAAATATAAATCGTGCTTTACTCGATCTAGGCGCTAGCGTCAACTTGCTTCCTTATTCAGTATACGAGCAGTTAGGAATTGGAGAGTTAAAACCCGCCCATTGTACTCTCCAAATGGCTGATCGATCTATCACCAAACCTCGGGGCGAACTAGAGGATGTGTTAATTAAAGTCGGGGAATTCATATTTCCCGTGGACTTTATTGTTTTAGATACACAACCTGTGGAAAACCCACGCAATCAAATCCCGGTGATACTTGGTCGACCCTTCCTAGCAACTTCTAACGCTGTGATTAATTGTCGTAACGGTTCTATGAACTTATCCTTCGGGAAAATGACAATTGAGCTTAATATTTACAAGCTAGGAAGTCAGCCATCAGAACCTTCTGCTCATTTGCTGGATGTTTGTTCCATCCACGAGATAGCTCCCGAAAGCTGCATGGATGAGGAACTTTGCTTTGATGTTCTCGACAACACTAATGAGACATCGTTTGATCTTGCACCACTTCACAGTGAGGATATGTTCAATGAGTCCGACCTTGAGATTGAACCCGTTGACTCGTTGCAAAAGTCAGCAGCACTTTCCGAGTCAATATCTTATGCAAGTTTTGAACCTCTTAAGGAGTCCGAATATCATTCCGTTACCCCTCCTTCTATTGTCTCTCCGCCAATTCTTGATCTCAAACCGCTACCTTCTCATCTTAAATATGCATATTTAGGAGAGAATGAGACTTTGCCAGTGATTATTTCCGCTTCTCTAGCCTTAGAGCAAGAGAATGCACTTTTGGCAGTGTTGAGATCGAATCGGGAAGCATTTGGTTGGGCAATGGCCGACATCAAAGGGATTAGTCCCTTAATTGTTGAACATCACATACATCTGATGGATGAAGCCAAACCAACCCGAGACCCACAAAGACGGTTAAATCCCGTTATGAAGGAGGCGGTAAAGAAAGAAATCGTCAAGTGTCTTGATAGTGGAATAATTTACCCCATATCTGATAGTCAATGGGTAAGTCCAATTCATGTGGTCCCTAAAAAGTCTGGCATCACGGTCATCACTAACGAGGCTAATGAGTTAATCCAAACACGCACCCAAACTGGGTGGCGCGTATGTATCGATTACAGGAAACTCAATGCCGCGACAAGGAAAGATCACTTCCCTCTACCTTTCATTGACCAGATGTTAGAACGATTAGTGGGACACGAATACTACTGTTTCTTGGACGGATACTCTGGTTACAACCAGGTCCCCATCGCCGAAAAGGATCAAGATAAAACCACTTTTACTTGTCCTTTCGGAACTTTTGCTTATAGACGCATGCCCTTTGGGTTATGCAACGCTCCCGCTACATTTCAGCGGTGCATGATGGGGATATTTTCAGATATGGTGGAAAATTTTCTAGAAATTTTTATGGACGATTTCTCCATTTTTGGGGACTCCTTTGAGGACTGCCTTCGTAATCTTGACGCTGTTCTTACCCGCTGTAAGGATAAGAACTTGACTTTGAATTCGGAAAAATGCCATTTTATGGTCCAAGAAGGTATTGTACTTGGACATATAATTTCACATAAAGGCATTGAGGTCGACAGAGCTAAAATAGATGTCAATCAAAACCTCCCCCGTCCCAATTGCGTCAAAGATATACGATCCTTCCTTGGTCATGCAGGATTTTATAGGAGATTTATTAAGGACTTTAGCAAAATTGCTAGACCCTTAACCCTTCTATTGGCCAAGGACACTACTTTTCACTTCAATTCGGATTGTGAGGCTGCTTTTGAATCACTTAAAGAATCACTCACTACAGCCCCCGTTCTATCATCTCCGGATTGGAACCACCCGTTCGAGCTTATGTGTGACGCATCAGATTTTGCTATTGGTGTTGTGTTGGGACAGCATATTGATAAGATGCCACATGTAATTTACTATGCAAGTAGGACCTTGAATGATGCACAAATAAATTACACAACTACCAAGAAAGAACTCTTGGCAGTTGTATTTGCATTAGAGAAGTTCAGGCCCTACTTGATTGGCTCGCCTATTGTGGTTTACACAGATCACTCCGCCCTACGACATCTTTTAACGAAGAAGGATGCAAAGGCCAGGCTAATACGTTGGATCCTATTGTTACAAGAATTTGATCTTGTTATCAAAGACAAGAGTGGATGTGAAAACGTAGTAGCAGACTATCTTTCACGCATCACTTCTTCGCCAACTGTGACCGTGCCGATAAATGACTCATTTCCCGACGAACAGCTCTTGAATGTATCCTACGAACCTTGGTTCGTGGATATCGTGAACTATCTTGCGACGGGACTTATACCTAGCGATTGGTCGAAACAAGACAAACTTCGGTTTTTATCCCAAGTAAAATATTTTTACTGGGATGAACCATATCTATTCAAGTATTGTTCCGATCAAATCATTCGCAGGTGTGTCCCTAACGATGAATTCAAGAGCGTGTTATCATTTTGTCATGATCAGGCATGCGGCGGTCACTTTGGACCTCGAAAAACGGCGGAGAAAGTTTTGCAATGTGGCTTTTATTGGCCAACATTATTTAAAGATGCATTTGAACATTGCAAAACTTGTCCGCGATGTCAGCATTTGGGCAGGATTTCACGAAGGAACGAGATGCCGCTCCAACCTATATTGGTTGTGGAAATATTTGATGTTTGGGGTATTGATTTTATGGGCCCTTTTCCCAACTCCTTTGGGAATTTATATATCTTGTTAGCGGTTGATTATGTCTCGAAGTGGGTGGAAGCTGTACCGTGTCGCACTAATGACAACAAAGTTGTCATTAAGTTCCTTAAAGAAAACATCTTCTCGCGATTCGGACACCCTCGCGCTATCATTAGCGACAACGGGACACATTTCTGCAATAGGTCTTTCGAGGCCTTGATGCGGAAATATTCAATCACTCACAAGCTTTCTACGCCCTATCATCCCCAAACAAGCGGACAGGCTGAGATCTCAAATAGGCAGATCAAACAGATATTGAAGAAGACGGTTTCGAAAAACCGTAAAGATTGGTCAACCAAATTGACGGATACTCTTTGGGCATTCCGCACCGCTTATAAGACTGATCTTGGTATGTCTCCATACCGCCTTGTGTTTGGGAAGGCATGTCACCTCCCTGTCGAGATTGAACATAAGGCAATGTGGGCTATTAAAGAGCTTAATTTTGATCTTGATCATGCAGGCAGCTATCGGAAGCTGCAATTGAATGAGCTAAGCGAACTCCGCGATGAAGCTTACGATAATGCGGTGATAGTAAAGAATAAGACTAAAGTGTTCCATGATAAAAATCTTTCTAGAAAAACCTTCACATCGGGGCAACAAGTCCTTCTTTACGATTCCCGTCTCCATCTTCATCCGGGTAAGCTTAAATCTCGCTGGAAAGGACCTTTTGTGGTGCGGTATGTATACCCGCACGGGGCAGTTGAAGTCGAAAATTTGAAAAACGGTTCGATTTTTAAAGTAAATGGGCATAGATTAAAACCGTATTTTTCTGCTGACCCCGCGGAGGAGCTCCTGTTTTTACAGGAGCCGCTTTATCAAAACTAAATTTCCTCCGCCTCACCTCCATATTTTGATAACTTTTTCACATTTTAAGAATGGAGGTGAGTGAAAAATGATTTGATTGAATATCTGTGCGTGTCAAAGAATAAGTTTGGGGGAATTTATCATTTAACTATTATTTTACCCCTTGTATCTCTCCCTTAGTATACAGGTCCATGTTCTCAAAAGGCTACATCAGTGAGGACACTGCTGAAAACAGGTTTGGGGGGGAGGTTTGTATTCACTGAATTATCTTTGACACCGGGCATTAAAAATAAAAATAAAAAAAGAAATTTTTTTTTTATAACAAAAGAATATAAAGTGAAACATTACATCCAAATGATAGGAATAGTTTAAGAAAACCAAGAAAATTAGAAGTTTTCTTATACGAACTAGTAATAAGTAGTTATGAGCTGTTGTCCCAAGGGTTAGTAAGATGAAGGAAGTCACTAATCTGAGGATAAAAATAAGTCTGAAAAATAGTTTCTATTCTGGAAGCCAAACATTTGAATGTTGATACCCTACTATATGCACATACACACGTCTTGAAACTCGGGATAGTAGAGGATACCTTGAAATACTCTTTTATAAAAGCCAAAGTATGAAGGAAATGATGAAGAAAATATAAAATGGTGAAAAGAAAAAAATGAACACTGGTTTTGTATCGCCAAGGTAGCAATAAAAAAAATATAGCGAGGATGCCTCTTCACCTAGTGCCCTAAGGCCAACTGGTCTGGGAGTCACTGCTAAGCTTTAGGTGGTGCAAGACAAGGAAAATATTATCACCAAATCTGCAAGCACATGAGTAATCGGTCGGTTAGTACCTCAAGAAGTATTAACGGTCGCATGAAAATGTGTAAGCAATTCTAAGTATTCATCAAAGTAAAAAGTACTAAGGTAGATGGACAAGAGTATGATAGCTTGAATTGAATTCTCTGAGTGTAGGGATGTTCTTTACACACACGTGGGGTTATATGATCAATGTTTGGATAAAAGGTAGGAATGAAGAATAAAGACGATGTTTTATTGAGGGATGATGTGATTTCTAACATTTTTTCATGACTATTAAGATAGGGCTCATGACAACTGAAAAGCTAGTATAGTTGGAAACTCTTCTTTTCAAAGTATTTCTTTTATGGTTCTTATCTCTATATGTAAATTTCACCATCTTTCTTTTGTTATAGGATTTTGTGGGTGTAATCCGCTGAAAACCCTCAGGAGACAACACTCCTCCTACTAGGGACACCTAGAGGTTTAACGGCTTGTTGCACTTGCTCAGTGCAATCGTGTCTGCCTACGAAAGTGTGCTTAGTTTTCTCCTTTCTTTTTCTCCTCTTAAAAATAAACTAGTTTGCTCGGGACGATCAAAGATAAGTTTGGGGGTATTTGTTCAGTCGATAAAACTGCACATTTGTAGTACATTTTTCCTACCATTTTTATATTAAAAAAGGACTTTATTATAATATATTATACATATGAGGGTTTATATGTAAAAACATTATTTTCCATGTGTTAATATATTTTAATTATCATTTGGTAGGAAAATGTATGCAAATAATATTATTGATCTAATCCTAGTAGAACAAAGTCTAATAAATCTTATTTGAGTTGTTGTGCAGATTATTTCCAAGTTGTTATGAAGGATTTAACAAACAAATCAATTTGTTGAAGAAAACTTGCCAAATTAAGAAGCAAACTTGGAGACCAAGTCTGGAAGCAACCGAGAGAATATTTTAAAGATATAAAGGTGCCTAGGATTGCCAAATGTCACCATCAGAGAGCCCAAGAAAAACGACAGAGTGATCTCGACCCATGAGCGCGGATCCGCGGCCAAACACACCCTTGGGCCGCGGATCCGCCGCAGTTTGAGGAGGTTGGAAGGAAATATTTTGGGAGATTTACAACTGCTGAATTTTACCAACTTCTCAACAAAAAGATTCTGGGTTTGCACTATAAAAAGGCACCGAGAGCCTCTTGGAAAATCTATCAAGCCGAAGAGATCACGAAGCTCCCGACGCTCACGCATCCAGGCTGATCATCGACTGTTCGACTACCTCCCTAGGAAAGATCGAGAAGCAAATCAAGTTTTGTAATCATTTTCTATGGATTAAAAGTGTAGTTTGAAGGAGTTGATTAATAAAGGTAGTTTGTTTATTCAATTGTTTGTTTTTACCTTATGTTCTCCCTCTCTTTCTTTTCATCTTCTTCTTCCAACATGCGCGAGTAATTCTCCGCTTGTTAGGATTCGTAGGATTAGGGTAGGCTAATGGGGGATAAAAATAATTAAACCCTTTTTAAGTCCTATAAAGTTTAGGAACTTTATCAAAACAATCATTAACATCCTAATCGGGCGCGCTAGCAATTCCTTGCTAGTTCCGACCGCGATTAGAGATTAGATTAATGATTGTTTTGGTAAAGGCTAGATATGAACGGAGTTCCGTGTCGAGATAAGGGTTACGAGTGGGATTCCTTTTCCCTCCAGAAACCCTAATCTACACGCATCACCGTCGTTCTAGTTCTAAATCTATTAATGGATAAAAAGGGTAACTTTTAATTAATCTTCCATAACTACTAAATCCTAACGAACCCTACAAGCCCTATTATTATATTATTTAAATCTCTAAAATAATCTAGATCTATATTTAACATTCTTGTTTAAAGTAGATCTAGAAACTTTTCACAAAATTCTTTATTCCTCCTCTCTTTCTCAACACATCTAAAGTAAAAATAAAAGGTTCCACGTTTCCCAGAGGACGACCCATACTCATCTCGGTCTAGCTACGCGCGACACCGTTATTGATTGCGGTTAACTACAAACACACTCTTTCCAACCAATCAACAGGCTATCCACACGACCAGGGGAACGTCGGGTTTCACTTGCGGCTCGAAGGAAACCCGGGGATCCCAGATTATCTGTATTGTTCTGTGATGCTTATTACTTTTCTGTGATGTTGCATTTATCACGCCTGGAGCGATTATTATATATTTCTATATATATACTAGTAGATGTTGTATATATTTTACACCCGCGCTAGTCCAGTCCCCGCTCTGTCGTTAGTTAAGTAACCTAACGGGTGATGACGGGACCCAGTGGCGAAAGCGGATGGCATATACGTACATCATATTTTCGTTCTTTATTGGTGTGATCAATTGATGGGATTGCATTGATTCAGATCAATGCAAACTAAACAAACCTGTTTGATGGTGTTGGAACAATTTTTCAAAAAGCTGTTATTGCAAGGACGTTCTCATTTGTTTTGCATAGTGGTATTCGGTTATGAATATCCAGCACCTTATACTACGAGGCAAGGGCCGAGATCCCTTCATCGGGAGTGACTCCTTGGACAGAAGTTTGCGTCAGGGTAATAACATCACTATAGTCGATTACTTTTTGCTTTGCATCGCGGTATTCAGTTGGAATATCCTGCACCTCATTCTATGGGGAAAGAGCCAAGATCCCTTCACCGGGAGTGACCTCTTTAGTAAAGGTTTTTCGCCACTATATATTTATAAAAAGCTATCCGGTTCCTTCAACGATATCAAGTTCATTACGGTAAAGGTTTTTCGCCAAAAAACCATTCGTAGCCCTTCGTCATTTCAGACGGGTAGCACTTAGTATTCATGCTATGTTTGTTGGCTTTTGTCAAGGCATAGTGTATGGTAGCTATTTGTTACTTTTCTGTTGCATAGATAGATGCGTTGGTTTGGGACAGTCGTACAGCCTTGTTGGCCCTAGTCAAGGGCTTGTACAGGTGGGTTCAAATTAACCTGGACAATGACGGGTAGAACTTGACATGTGACTTATGATTTGTTGGCCTTTGTCAAGATCATAAGAGCATGGGGTAAATAATCACATCGGGAGTTTCTAAAGAAACTGAAACTTGCCAGATATGCACATACCTTCTGGAGTGTGATAACGTGAGTGGATTCCATCATGTTATCATGTGATGATAGTTGGATCCCGATTCCCACTGATGAGTTGGTTTACTCTTCGGGTGATCCCGACTAATTCTTCTTTCAGGTTTGTAGGAGAATTTGAGGTTACAGTAGGAGGTTTCCTGATTAGATAAATTGATAATCATTCTGATTTAGGTTAGAGTGCACGCAGAGTGTTTCTTTTCTCTCTCTCTTTAGCAGCGACCATAGCCCGACCCTAGACTATAACTCAGTGACCAAAATTAACCAAACCTTCTTAAAACACTGGCTTTTGGATTTTCAGAGTTGCATACCTCATTGCCACTCCTATTTTTACCCTTTTCTCAGGAACACCCTGTATTACTACGAACATCCACTTCCATTGGATAAAACCATCGTATGGTTATATACGAACTCGAAGGAATTTGTTCCAGATTCGAGGATGGTTTCCGGTTCTGGAGAAAACGAATAGGACTATTCAGTTGTCTTTTCCTTTTACCTTCTCTCAGATTGCGAGTGCTCCTTGGATTAGGACAGTGCACCTATTACGCTAATTGGATAGTCTTCATCCAAATCATAGGCAGGTGCCGAAAGGTAGGGTATGAAGAAAACCGATTAGCCTAAATAAGGTGTACAGAAAGTATTAAGTAAAGACAAAATAAAGGGATTAGAAAGAGGCAAAGTAAATTGCGACTGCTATTCATGACCAAACCAAGTATTTCATCGCCACTCCTACTTCACCTTTGTATTTCTCCAGAAAACCCCGTATCACTACGAAGATCCACAGTTATTTGGATACTCCATCGTATAGTTATATACGAACTCGAAAGAACTTGTTCCAGTTCGGGGATGGATTCTGGTTCAGGAGAAATAGAATAAGGTTTATTCAGTTGTCTTTTATCTTTACCTTCTCTCACGTTGTGAGTGCTCCTAGGATTAGGACAGTACACCTATTTCGCTTATTGGATAGTCTTCTTCCAAACTATAGGCTGGTGCCGAACGGTAGGGAATGAAGAAAACCATTTGGCCTAAAGGTGGTGTACAGAAGGTAATGACTAAAGACATATAAAGGGATATGGAGAGATGGCAAAGGAAGTATACGGTTACAATCATGAATCTGGATAATGGAAGAGGCATTACTAGGAATACCCGGATACCCCTTCGAAACATATTCATGTATCAGTTTCACTGTGTATTGTTAATAGAAAAACTGATTTCCCATTTAGTTCTTACTCCAGGGTATGTATTTACCAGATATGATTCTCACATCTGTATGGTTTTACAGATGATAAGTGGGAGTAAGCTATTGGGAATTAGGTGATTGTCCTCATTATATCGGAATTCGTTGTAATTGGTGATATTTGAGGAAATCGCCTGGGCTGTTTGCCGGACGACAGATATTTGGATTTGAATATTCGTTGTTATGCACCAATTTCAAATTGATATATCTGTACGTTTATTTTTATAAAGTGAGATATAACTTTTTGAAATTATGTCCATGACATTTACCTATATCAGTTGATGGTTAGGTAAGGAGCATTAAACAGCGGTGTAATTCTTCTTAACCATAAGAACAATTTTCAACCTACGACGCACAGGGTTTGAGTTATTCAACTTAAGAGACTTATACAAAGTATTTTATATTGTCCAGTGTCCATTAAGACAGAGGGGTTGGTACTCGTACTATATTCTGTTTACTTGTGACTTCTCTAGTTCTTAGACATGTGTTTCGTAGAAATACAAGATCCAAGTTTTGAGAAGTTATAGGTATGTGAATAAAGTAGAGAACCAGGTGTTGCAAGTATCAGGATTCTTCAAGGTGATCGAAGATGTAGATACTTGTATTCGGTATTCAGTTGATAGTAATGGTTTTGAGAAATTTGTTTCTCTTTCAGGTTACTCATATCTGGATGCATTCCTAAGTTGAGTAACGCTGATCGGCCTCCTTCCATTTAGTTTACATGCACTAGAGACAGCTGCATGATTTGAATCTGGTTCCAATTAAATCAGTGCCTCTGTTTCTATATTGGATATAGAACGGTTCATATCTTAATGATGTTAAGGTACGGGGAGTTGTCCGGCTTATGCTTAAAACCAGACTCTGGATAAATCAAGGCACGTTTCTGTAATGGCTGTTTGTGGGTTGACCCGGGCTATGATAAGGGTTAACTTTCTACCATCTGGAAGATCAATGGTGATATTATTCTTGACTCGCCACAGTTTTAGTAAAATGGACTTTTTCAAAAAATAGTAGTGGGGGTATGGTAGAACTGGAAGTGATTCCAGAACCGCAAACGATTACTGAAAATTTAATAGGACCTAAAGATTCAATCCGGATTGACATTCCATTGGCCACTCCGCAGATATGGTGGGTAACCTCAGGCACTCGAGAGGTACTTCGGTATGCTCAAAGACGGTGACAGGGAGGTTCTTGTTTACCCAGACTTGACACTACTGTTGTTCCAGGCTATGAGACCCGGCTGGAGGATGAGTATAGCGTCGTTCTAAATTAGCTTTAGAAGTGCGCGTCTATATGACTCTGCCATAGGGTTGTTGTAGTAAGTGGGAGCAGCGGAAGCATAGTGGACAAATAGCTTATGTCTATTTATAGACTAAAGCAGATATAGCGGAGATAGACCATCTATTTCTGACGTAACAGTCATAGGTTTGACTTCATCAGAATAGTGGATGGATCTGTTAAGAAGGTAGTAGGGTGTGATGTCCTAGTATTTGGATGACATACACAGAGTAGGAAGTGAAATTCCTATACTACGATCGGTTATACTTTGGTTGTCACACAGTGGTTTTTCCACAGAGGACTTGGATATTACATCAGACATTCTGGTTACTAGATCTATGGTTTTAGATCTAGATTTAGGTAGTTTCCCAATTTGGGTACTTAGACAGTATTCTAAAAGTATTTAGAATGGACGACTCCTGGCATGGTGGTGTACCTGCAGGTGATGGAGTCACCTTCTCTAAAGGTGTCTTACAGACTAAAGGGGAGAAGGATGTGCATGATTGGCAGATCACTTGCTTAGGCAATTGAGTCAATCATGAGATGTCAAGTACCACACTGATTGAATGATTTTAGCGTGCTTGCGCTTTCTAAAAGATAGATCAAAAATATTTGTAACCGCAATCAAGAACGGCGTCGCTTTGCAGCTAGCCGGTGAGTACGGGTCGGTCCACAGGGATGTTGTGAATCTCCTAATCGCACTAACGAGTTAATTCCGAAGAGTGTTCGGATTGATTATTAAATCTAAAAATTGAAGTTGTATGATACTAGGATTAGAAACTTGCTAGGATTAGGTTTAGGGAAAATTTGGTAAACAAAGATCTACATCTCTTTCCATTGCCTTTAATTAAAGATATCATATTAGTGTTATGGTAAATCTTAACAAATGGGATTAGGATGATTGGGAAGATTGATTCTTCCTCTAGATCCTTGTCCTTCCTTTCTTAATCTTTACCCTAACCTCCAGGGAAAACCTTAGAATCCGGGCCTTTAGACTACGGAATCACCGTTACATCGAGGGTAGAGTGCCGTAGGGAGCGGAATAAGAAGGTATGCATGGAGTTCTAATTTTCATAAAAGATTGGCAAAGAAAAGAGATGAGAGATCTTCATCTCTCAAATCCTTCCCTATTCCTAACCCTAACAAGCGAGGAAACTACTCGCTCATTAAGGAATTGAAGAACATTTATCTAGGGCAGAGAATAAAAATTACCTAGGGCAAGAATTGAAATCTAAACTAGAGCAAGGAATTAAATTTACTTACAGATGCATCTCTCCAATCATCAACGCAGGGTTGTCAGATCTGAATTCATGAATTGAAAAGAAACACCGATGCTCTCCAAAAGAATTCTAAAATTTATTAATGAAGGGAGGCATAAGAAATTACAATGAGTAGAGTTCCTATTTATAGAGAATAGGAAACCCTAGGTTACAATTTATTTGCATGTCTACATTTACCAAAATATCCTTAGGAAGACCTAGTCAAAGTAGACTTCAAGCTTTGGTAAAATTTTATGTCTCTTTAAAAGAAAGTATTGGGCCTTGGATCTTTGGGCTTCCTTATTATTTGGTTCTTTATTAAAATAGCTTCAATGTTTCTTCCAGATCTCCAGTGAATAATTGCGGTGGGCTTTTAACCGTTCGCTTTGTAATCTTGGACCTTGCATTGCCTTGTACTCTGTGAATTTTATGTTTGATGTAAGCTTGATCAAGAGTCTTCTATTTGTTGGTCAAAGTCCACTTTTTGTGTCATCTTTTGTCTTTTTCACTGTTTTCGCTTCAAGACCTGTAACCTGTAATATGTAGCAGACATGCATCAAAAGCACCTGTTTATCATTGTAAAATGCATAAGAATGGGGAATAGAAAATGCAATATTATGGTATGAACAAATACCCCCAAACTTATCTTTTGCTCGTCCTCGAGCAAACTTATTTTTTTATTCTCGATAAAAATCTAACCTAGCCACACTTTCGCAGGGAGACGTGATTGCACTGAGCACGTGCAACAAGCCGTTAAACCTCTAGGTGTCCCTAGTAGGAGGAGTGTTGTCTCCTGAGGGTTTTCAGCGGATTACACCCACAAAATCCTATCAACTCGGCCCATTGACTTTTGTTCTCCAATTAGGTTTTCTTAACAAGGAATTCTATTATCTTTTGACTCGCAAATTATCCACCCATATTCTTCACACTTCCTCATCATTTAACTTAAGATTATATATATCATGCAGATCTACTTAGCTTTCGGCATTTCCTAAGTTTTCCTTCTAGGGTTACATCTCCACTTAGGAATTTTTATCAACTCTACTAAAGATACAAGTTCTATTCTTCATTCCTTTCTCTTATCTAAACTCTAATCACATATCCCCACGTGTGTGTAAATATCACCCCTACACTTGGAAATTCAAATCAAGCAATCGTACTCCCGTCCATTGTCCAAAGCACTTGTGAAATTTCGCTTTCACATCCTTCATGCGACTGTTAATACTTCTTGAGGTACCAACAACCGATTACAAGATGCGTTGGAACTTTTAAGGCGTACTTCCTAGTTTTGCAACACCCAAGACTTTTAGCAGTGACTCCCAAACCAGTTGGTCTAAGGCACTAGGTGATGAAGCACCCTCGCTAACTATTTTTCTATTTTTACAGCCTTAAGTAATCACAAAAACCAGTGTCCATTTTTTCTTTATCCACTTTTTTTCTTTTTTTCTTTTTCATTGTGCTAAGGACTTTAGACAAGAGTATTTCAAGGTCTCTTCTACTAATCCAAGTTTCAAGGTGCGTGTTTGTGCATTTTGTAGGGTACATGTTTTCAGAATCTAGACTTAAGTTAGGAACTATTTTTCAAACTTATACTCTAATAAGAACATCAATACTTTTCCCTTGTTTCGACTTAGCCCAAGAAGTGAACCCAAAATTTGCCTATTTCTAAATAAACTACAAGACATATACTTTCTACCGTTAAACTTTAAGGAATGTTATTTTTAGGGTTTTTAATTCACTAAGTCTAAGATCTAGTTGTTCCTAGCCAGTTAACCTATCTGTCAAACTCAAGTCAATTAGCCAAAATTGAATACATTAATTTTTATAATTTTTGAAATTTTTAAATTTTTTATGGGTTTTCAAATAAGTATGCAAATGCAAAAATATGTACAAATGAATGCGAAGGAAGAAGACGTACCGAGCATACCCCCAAACTTGAACTTGATAGTGTCCTCACTGTCATGCTAAACCAAGAGGGTCAAAATACCGGCACTTCCCTGTTTATTTATTTTTTTTTATTTTTAATGTTTTGAAATTTTTTTTTTATTTTTTTAGAGAAAAAGAAAACAAAAATTTATATACATATATACAAAGGTTCCCCCCAAACTTAAGCTTGGCCTTACACAATCCAAAGGTTAGCACCAACCATTCAAAAATTCTATCGTGGTAATGGTAGAGTTGGTGAAAGAATGGAGTGGAAAGAAAAGAAATGAGAAGCACACGAGACCGTGTGGAGAGAAAGGGATAATATGGTCTCGGTGGAGGAGAATGGCGGAGGGGAAGAAGAAATGGTAGGGGTTCTACTTCTTCGAGTGGAGGTTGATTAGTCACAAAATCCATATCATTTAAGAATGCGAGTTCGTCGGCGAAAATATCTTCGAAACTTTCCTCGAAGGTCCAATTGAAAATTATCGAACTCAAAATGTCGGATTGTGATTCATCAACACTCGATATCATTAAAGGAAGATTAGAAGAACCAAAGAAAGTGGGAATACGAATTTGAGGGTGTGGATGGAGCGTATAGATTAGCACAATATGTGATGACCGATATGTTATACGCGATTGCGCTAACCTATCTACTCGTTGAGAAATGGGGTCAAACCCCTCAAGATTCGCAAGAAAACATGGGTAAGCTGAACTTGGTATCGGAGATGAAAGCGTAACGGTTATTTGTACGGTCGGGACAATAGGAGAGACGAAAGGGAGTGAATTAGGGATGGTCCCATTCTCACCGTAGTAAACTGTGTCGAACTGGAAAGATTCCATCAATGGTTCGAAACGACTGTAAGCAACCGAGTCTGATGGATTAACTAACTCATCTGAAAATGCAAAGGACTCAAACTCGGGCGGTGAGACTTCAACATCGTCCGAAAAAGTGAAACACTTGTAAGTGTCATCGGCTATGGGAACTGTGTCAGATTCAAAGGAAAAGTTTTCAAGTTCACAATCGTCAAGCGTGACATGAAGTGTGGTCGGAACGATGGAAAAGAGGGAGGGTGATTTAGGTAAAGGGTCAAGAGGATGAATTGGAAAATCCGACACATCAAAGAAAAATGGTTCAACCTCAATATGATCCTCACTATTCTCCTCAATATTCAACTCATCCATGCCATTATCATCAAAATCAAGACGCATATGAGATTCGGGAGAAACATTTAATAACTCGGGATGATGATTTGAACATAAAATTTCAATTAAATCGACAGGTTCATCATCCGAAATATTCCCGGCGTCTATATCCTCAATCAAGTGAAAGTCAATTTCTTTAGACACCTCCTCAAAAGCATGGATGTTTATCAATGTAGGTTCTAGAGTGGAAGTGTAAAGGTCGAAAGGATTAGGTGCGGTTTCACCCGAAAGGGGTTCTTCACAATCTGGCAAATCAAACACTACAAAATCACACAACTCACTTTTATTTTGAACTTGTGAATCATTTAGGACATTCGATGGAAAACTGAAGTTGTGGGCTTCAATTAGGTAAGGGTAGGTTTGATTTGGAAATCCTCTCTCATTCTCACTCAGTCCAACCACCTCCTTATACATTGGAAAATTTGGAGCTAGTTGGAAACTAGCTACCGGTTCACTAGGTTGCATAAGGGTGGCCACGGACGCTTCCACATTCCTAACCATTTTATTTGTTGCTGCGATATACGCCTCCAACGCCTCTTCCAAACTAGACTTGGGTGGTAAGGGGGTTTCGGTAAAAGATTCGAAATTGTTTGGATATGTGAAACTCCCTAATGGCTGTGTAGAAGCAGTGTCTAGTGAAGGTGGAAAGGTCGGGTAGGACTGGTAGGAAGTGGGTGATTGGACTGGGGTAGGGTCAACATGTGGATAAAAAGGTGAATAGTCTTGTTGATCCCTAGAACTAGATGTGTGGAGAGGGGTGAAAGATCGGCTACGAGATTGAGCAATATGCTCAGCAATGGACATCGGCCTAGGAGTGACAGAAGGACTTGAAGAAGTGGTATCAACATATGGAGGTGGTGAAGGTTGACTTGGTTGACACAAAGTGGGTTGAAAAGTCAAACTGTCTCTCCTAGACTCCTCTATGTGATCTTTCAAAGATTTTCTTGGCAAGGAAGGATCGTCTTTAAATTGACCGAACAAATTTCCGAACGACGCAAAATTAGGTTCGGGATACCAAAGTTCGGCAAGAGATTTATGATGTGGGGTACCCATGATAGAAGAAAGAGAAGATGAAGAAGGTAGGTGGTGCAAGGATTTTTCAGCGACAAAAGTTGCAAGTTTTTTTTTTTTTTAAAAAATTTCCTTTTTCTCTTTATTTAGAACTGTTTGCAGAAAAAAACATCGATAAAGGGATAAGACACAAATGCAATAAACCAGAAATGCACAATCAGACCTAGATCTAGGGTCACCTAGGTCTGCTAGACAGCTCCTAATTAGGGCTAGAAATAGGACCTCAAACCGCCTCTTCACCAACAAGTACGGTCAGGTAAGTGGTAAGGAACCACCACGACAGTGGGCCTAATTAAAAACCACTAGCCTAGACACCGCAAAATCAGTTAGGATAAACGGGCGATGCCTATACTAGTCCTTTTCCTATTGAGCTCGACGTCCTTAGGGCTGAGTCTAGTATTTTTTTTTTAATTAATCGTGGTCGATGCAAATGCTTTAGGTGTTTTCTGGGGTCCTGGAAAGGGTGATGAAATCCCCACCCAATCTGATTTGGTCAAAAGCCCCTTAAAGTCCGATTAAAGATATGCAAAACAGTAAATCACTTGCAATCAAATCTTTTTTGTGAATTTTAAAATTTGCAAGTTCTCTAATTAAAATTTTCCTTTTTTCTCCTTGCTCTTTATTTGGAAAGATATTTTAGCAAAAAGATTAAGAATATGCAAATCAGAAAAGATCACTTGCAATCAATTATTATTTTAAGCATAGCGCAACGAATCCTGCATAAGATTTGTTATTTGGAAAGGAATATTTTTAAATCGCAAAGAAATCCTGCAGGCAAATTTACAGAAGATATATCAAGATTTGCAGAGGAGAAGAGAGAAAACTCACAGAAATTTGCAGCGGCAGAACAGTTTTTTTTTTTTTAATACCGCGCTTCTGCCTTTTTTCCTGGCAACCGATCTGTCGCCCCCACCGCGGAACCGCCGCTAAGTGCCACCTCCGACCGCGGATCCGCCGCGGGTTGGAGCCTTCGGAGTTTTTTTTTTTTTTTTTTTAATTTTTTAATTTTTTTTTTTTGCTCTCCAAAAGATCGCTGCTGTTCTTCTTGTTGACTCGGTCCTCCAAATTTTTTCTGTTCCTCTGTTGTTGCAATCTTCTGTTGATAGGATCGTCTATTTGCTGTTTTGATCTTTGGAGATTTCCAGATCCGAACTTGATTGTAAATCCTGCAAAATTCAAACAACAAAGTACCCTTTCCAAAAATAACAAATGATATATTTTTATATTTTTTGGATTTTTCAGATTTTTATGATTTTTTAAATTTTATGATTAACCCGAAATTGCGAAAAGGAAAGTTCTACGCCATCCCCGGCAACGGCGCCATTTGATTGGTTGAGATTTAGCGTGCTTGCGCTTTCTAAAAGATAGATCAAAAATATTTGTAACCGCAATCAAGAACGGCGTCGCTTTGCAGCTAGCCGGTGAGTACGGGTCGGTCCACAGGGATGTTGTGAATCTCCTAATCGCGCTAACGAGTTAATTCCGAAGAGTGTTCGGATTGATTATTAAATCAAAAAATTGAAGTTGTATGATACTAGAATTAGAAACTTGCTAGGATTAGGTTTAGGGAAAATTTGGTAAACAAAGATCTACATCTCTTTCCATTGCCTTTAATTAAAGATATCATATTAGTGTTATGGTAAATCTTAACAAAGGGGATTAGGATGATTGGGAAGATTGATTCTTCCTCTAGATCCTTGTCCTTCCTTTCTTAATCTTTACCCTAACCTCCATGGAAAACCTTAGAATCCGGGCCTTTAGACTACGGAATCACCGTTACCTCGAGGGTAGAGTGCCGTAGGGAGCGGAATAAGAAGGTATGCATGGAGTTCTAATTTTCATAAAAGATTGGCAAAGAAAAGAGATGGGAGATCTTCATCTCTCAAATCCTTCCCTATTCCTAACCCTAACAAGTGAGGAAACTACTCGCTCATTAAGGAATTGAAGAACATTTATCTAGGGCAGAGAATAAAAATTACCTAGGGCAAGAATTGAAATCTAAACTAGAGCAAGGAATTAAATCTACTTACAGATGTATCTCTCCAATCATCAACGCAGGGTTGTCAGATCTAAATTCATGAATTGAAAAGAAACACCGATGCTCTCCAAAAGAATTCTAAAATTTATTAATGAAGGGAGGCATAAGAAATTACAATGAGTAGAGTTCCTATTTATAGAGAATAGGAAACCCTAGGTTACAATTTATTTGCATGTCTACATTTACCAAAATATCCTTAGGAAGACCTAGTCAAAGTAGACTTCAAGCTTTGGTAAAATTTTATGTCTCTTTAAAAGAAAGTATTGGGCCTTGGATCTTTGGGCTTCCTTATTATTTGGTTCTTTATTAAAATAGCTTCAATGTTTCTTCCAGATCTCCAGTGAATAATTGCGGTGGGCTTTTAACCGTTCGCTTTGTAATCTTGGACCTTGCATTGCCTTGTACTCTGTGAATTTTATGTTTGATGTAGGCTTGATCAAGAGTCTTCTATTTGTTGGTCAAAGTCCACTTTTTGTATCATCTTTTGTCTTTTTCACTGTTTTCGCTTCAAGAACCTGTAACCTGTAATATGTAGCAGACATGCATCAAAAGCACCTGTTTATCATTGTAAACTGCATAAGAATGGGGAATAGAAAATGCAATATTATGGTATGAACACACACCAGATGTTGTTTTTGCACTAGATGCAATAAGTTGATAGTAATCCTATTCTGGAGAAACATTCGGAAGCAGTTTTAGAACATAAGTTGATGTTCTAGGGATATGATAACGGCATTCTCCTTCGGGAGACAGTTATCATTCCAGGCTTCCAAGGTGACCTAGATGACAGAGTGAGAGTTATAGCTTTCCCTCTGACGAGGGGCGGTATTTTGGACATGTGGTCCAAGCGGATACTGAGGGAGGTGTGGCGCAAGATACTGATTAAATTCGGTTGACGATACAGTCTAAGAAGTTTTCTGGATTTGAAGTTCATTTATGAACTAGGTCCCATCAGATATCCAGATATATTCTAAGACAGGAACTGCTCATTTCGGGAGATGGATTTCTTCACGAACTTGAGATTAAGAGAGACATAGAAAAAAAAATCAGAGCGGATCCACTCACTGAGGTTATTTCTCGAAAGCAATAGTTTTACAAACGAGCTTTGTGAAACTGATTAGTAGAGGAGTTGGGTGTTCGGTATCACATGGGCTGTGAGTACGCGACATCGCAATAATTAGCCTTGAGTGCAAGTGGGAGATTGTTGGATATAGTGTCCTCAAAGTCAATTATTGGATCGCAGGCACGTGATTGCAATGATTGAGGGAGGACCTATGCCGGTAGGACAGTCTTACTCGAGATGATAGTATGCTATCTGGTTTATTTTTATCATCGTGTACATGCTTTAGGTGATGTTACAGATCACTATTGCACGTTGATAGAGCCCTTAGGATTCTTGCTTGACTACCAGCAGTATGATGGAGATCATATACGTGAGAGTTGGGTAGTCTATAAGCACATCCTTAAAGTGGTCCCTAGTCGTAGGAGTTTCGAGACTGGGCATCGATACTCCATTAGTAGACTATTGTATACAGTCAAGACCCCGACGAGGGGCGGTGGCCGGTCTCACAAGCCATTGGTGTCAGTTGGTTCACCTAAGATGTATACAGGTGCTCATTGGGTTATGAGTACACCGGACAGGACTCGCCGGTAACATGCTAGTTGGTATTATACCTGACGTCAGATAGTAGTTCCCTGGTGACATGTGTACATGTTATTTCATCGACCTGAGATCATCATTTGTCTCGTGAGTTCCCACTTTGCTTTGATTACTACCCTACCACGGCTCAAATGAGTCGTGCAAACAGGTTTTAGTTGGGTACAGTCCCGAGCCACATGGAGGCAGTGAGCGGATCGGCAGGGGTTTCGTCTCTCCCGGTATTGGGGGTGAGATCGCGCTGTGTCCAGGAGAGCCATTACACGAAGTCTTTAGCCAAGGCAAGAGATTTACTGGTAGGTATTCCAGTAGTATCTCAGGGTGTTCTGGGCTACACTCCGACACGACTTGTACCGCTTTTGGGGGTCTGACTTTTACCAACCCCCTAGCTCGACATGCGATACTCATAGACGAACGGACTGTACTGTACGGATATTGTCACTGACAGGCTCAGTAGGGTGTCAGGATGAGTTCGCTCATCGACCTCCCTTTTAGTCAATACCTGGTGGCCCGTTACGTACACCTAGTACCACTGACGTGCTAGTGGTTAAATCCACAGCCAGTGTATTGACGAGTCTTTAGAGTCCCCCACAGACAGTTTCTCAAGTTTTGGGCGAAACGTTGTAGAGGTCGTATGGTATTATGGCAAGGTTCGATCATATACGTGCAGTAGTGCATGGATCATGATCGGACGGATCATACTAGTGGGCTTTGGTTTAAGCCGGATCCTAGTATTAGATTTGTTGGATTACTTTAGTCTCATTGTATTTGCATTCAGTCGGAATCCGGATGCAGGTATGTATATAGAGGTGAAGGGTATTCTTGTGATCCGTCACGAGTTTACTTTAGATGATGCCGTTCTTTTTATTGTTGCAAACATTTGGATTAATGTTTGCTTGTGGAAATTGTGAGAGGAATTAATCATGAGGTGCATTAAATGTGGCATATGCAATCTAGTGACTCATGGTATCATTATTTGTGCAAATGTCATATTTTATGATTGATTATTGTGTTGATATGATGCTTGGAGAGAGAGAGGGCAGCCATGTTAGGCTTGGGGATGCTCTTGATTTATTCTAGCACTCTCATTTTTCTTCATCTCAACATAATAACAAAAAGCTCTCCACTTTCTTTCTTCTTCTTGCTCACAAGTTGCACCATTAGCATCAACATCTACCTCCACTCTAACCATCTCATGTGTTGAGAATCCTAGAGTGTCAAGAGACAAACTTATCACACACATTCTCTACTTCACCTTGGACACGTCGGCTAGCAAACTTCGTGTCCGAGCCCGTAAAAGGATTCATCGACGTGGTGCCCTTCCGACGTGGAGATCGAGCGAGATCGGAGATGCCGCAAGGAACTAAAGATGGTGGCTAAAGACCGAAGGACACGGATCGATTGGTATTGCTATTCTAACCCTCTTTAGATTGCTAGTTTAATGTTAATGGTTCGATCCGGGTAAAAGTCTGCGTTAGCGCCAGTTTCAAGTTTATGAAAAGTTTTTGTTTCCGCATTTGGCCTCAGATCGACGGCAGGGGCGCTACTGTAGACTTACAGATAGCCACGCCGCATAGCCCGACCAAGTGACTGTAGGGGAACCCCGTCGCCAAAAAGCATCCGTTCGGGTGCTCGCGGCCGTGGTGTTCCGCCTTAGTGCACTTCGTCGACGGCATTGGGGGTGCGGCCGTCAACTAAAGTTTCCGACGAGCATTCGATCAGGTTATCGGGAATCTTGTTGAATTACCCGACAGGTTATTGGAAAGTGTTTTCAATATCGAGAATAAAATGTGGGGTTTATAATTGTTAAGGATGTGATGTATAAGGAATTCATTTGGTTGGGCATGAAATCCAAAGTATGTGATACATTGGGTTTATGATGTCTAAGCTGGTTGCCGATTCCAACTGTTCTAGTTTTTCACTATCTTTTCTTGGACCGTATGTGTAATATGTGGTGTATCGCCGGTTTCGGTGCTATATGTCAACGACAACTGGGATACGCATATTTAATTACGTTGATGACATGTGATGTCATGTGTTGCTGTGATATGTTATATTGGATCGTCGCGTTCTAAATAGTCGAGTTTTTTTTACATGAGATGGAGTTTTTCATTTTCATTCATGTAAAAGCTTGTATGTAATATTCTTTTATTGGGGCACTTCCGGGTTGAGAATGATGTCACCATTGTATATTATTTACTTTTCCGCATTAGGATAGACCCAAGGCGGGGAGCACAAGTAACCAAGTTCTAGGGTCCAGTGGGAGACCATCTCGAGAAGTAGAGACCGGGTCTCTTAACTCTAGAATTGGTAGGGTTGCTTGCCGCTCTCGTAATGGTCTAGGGATGTGGGTTTGGCTATTCATCACGACCATGAAATCCGCGTTTTTACTAGCTTAAATAAAACACGGAATTTCTAGTATATCCAATATTTCATATGTGATTCTTCTGTTGCTGATATTTTATGATGTGATCACTAGATATGTTCTTAGAAGAATGCCTATATTATACGTATATGAGATATAATTAATATTGCTGCTTTCGTTTCATATGTGATGCTTAGGAAGCATAAAACATGGGACTTTATTAATGAGATTAATGAAATAAAAGAAACCTAAAGATGTTGTGGAAACTTGTTTTAAAAACTGGTAGCTCTAGTTCTTTCTTTGCAAAGCGGTATTCCTTGTAAAATGTCCATCACCTTATTCGATAAGGAAAGAGCCGAGATACCTACACCGGGAGTGACCTTTTTAGTGGAACTAGCAGATGCTACAAACTCGGTTTGTTTTTTGATTGCTTTTATAGTTTTTTCTTTGAATAGTGATATTTGTGAAATATCCTGCACCTCATTCGATGAGAAAGAGCCGAGATCCCTTCACCAGGAGTGACCTCTTTAGAAAAACTAGTAAAAGCCTCAAAAACACTCCTTTTTCAAAATCAATTGATTCTACAACGATATCATGTTCATTACGCTCATGGTTTTCTTAAAAACCTGCGTAGCCCTCCGTCATTTCAGATAAGTAGTATTTAGTATTGGTGCTGCGTTTGTTAGCCTTCGTCAAGACGTAGTGTGCGATAGCTGACTAGTGCTTATCTGTTTAAGTATACGATGCGATTGGATTAGGGTAGTCGTGCGACCTTGTTGGCCTTTGTCAAGGGTCGTGCGGGTGGGTTTAATTCAATCAGGAAATGACGGGTTCAACTTGACTAGCATCATATGGTTTGTTGGCCTTTGTCAAGGTCATAGGAGGTTAGGGGTAGAGTATTATCGGGAATTTCAAGTGTTGAAATTTGCAATGAGATTGCATACCTTCTATGAGATAGTTGGATCCCGATACCCACTGCGAGTAAGAGTTACTCATGGGAGAGTTTTGTACATTACAATTAGCCGATCAAGTAGGTGTCTAGAAAGGTGTTAACGGGGTTACGCCCCAGAGAAAACGAGGTTTATTTTAATTAGGTCCTTGCGAAGGCACGGGGAACCTCCCTCAAAGTACTGACACTGGACTGGTTGAAAGATTGGCGAACTTGTAAGGTGTAATTAATCCCGTCTAGTCTTACCTTTTAGGGTTTTAAGGTAGATTTGACTAAAATAGTCGGAGCCATCCTGATTAGATAAAATAATAACAAAATCTAATCTTGCAAGAGCGCACGCTAAGTGTTTTCTTCTCTCTCTCTCTCCTGGTAGCGACCATATCACGCCTTAATCAAGATAATAATATGGATGCATTGACCGCACCTGCTTTTTATACCGAGCTAGGGAACGTTGGTTCCGTTCCAACTTATAATTGTTATAAGACCGAGCAGGAAATAAGGGAAAATCCAGATTCCCATGCCACCCAATCGAGGATTAAGCATGTTGACGCATATTCTTCGGGTGTGTTCATTACCAAGAATTGTCTATCAGTATCCTCTACGTCCTAGGTATGAGATACCGGATTATGATCCCACTAATGTAATCTGTTACAATGGCTACAGATAGGTAGAAAACTGAGAATGGGTGATATGTCTCTAAGTGTTAGAGAATGGTGCAATTGTTGTAGCCAAGTCTGTTGGCAGATATCACCTTGTATTAATACATTGATTCTGAAAAAATGTTATTACATACCGAACCTGATATACAACATTGCATCATATTCTTAACTGAGTTAAAGAAGGATATAATTCTTTATTAGAGGATAATGTTGTGAACATTTTCCTGAATCAAGAGTTGATTCGATCAGGCACGTTATATTATAGCATATGTTAGTTGTATGTATGCCCTAGAGGCCAGTATTGTACAGATGATGTATATTATATTGGATACTTGGACATATATAGAGATGACTTTCTTGCTCGATATGATAGTATGCTACCTGGTTTCTCTTTATCTTAACGTGTATACTAGTATCTTTAAACTGTCTTATAGTTACATGTTGGTAAAGCCCTTAGGATGTATACTTGACTACCTGGACTATGATGCAAATCATACTAGTGGGGACATGGTAGTCCATAAGTACATCCTTCAAGGTCCCTAGTCGTGGGTGTATCGAGACGGGGCATCGATATACCAGAGTAGACTAGCGTATACCTTCTCGACCCATACAGATGGGCGATGGATGATCCCATATCCATTGGTGTTTGACATCAGAGATGATATACGGGTGCTCAGTGGAGACTGGGTACACTGGATGGACTCGCCGAGAACTCCCAGATGGTATTATACCTCACGTCAGATGGCAGTTCTCAGGTGACACTTGTGCAGGTTAGTCTGTAGACCCGAGATCGTCATAGAGTCTTGTGTGATTCCCACTGTGCTTTGATCTCCACCTTACCACGTCCATAAGGGCGTGCAAAACGGTGGTTTTTGGGTACAGTCCCGGGTCACATGGAGGCAATGAGCGATAGGAGGGGTTTCGTCTCTCCCGGTATTGGGGGTTGATGTTGCGCTGTGCTCGATTGGCCGTAACAGGGAAGTCCCTGGCCAGGGATGATCAGAGATTTGCTGGTAAGTGTTACCAGTAGTTTCTCGACCCGTTATGAGCCTCACATCGGCACGACTTATCGGTTATTGGGGTCTGACGTTTACCACCCCTAGACTTGATATGCGACATATCAGACGAACAGACCGGACTGTATGATTAGTGTTACTGGTTGGATTCACAGGAGTGTGAGCGGGCTTGCTCGTCGATCTTCTGATCGTTCAATACCCGGGTGGCCGTTACGTTTAGCAGACCGCTTGCGGCTTGTGAGTGTTTGATATGATCATCACCTGCTGCCGGCGTATTGACGAGTCTTTAGAGTCCTACACAGAGCTTTCCTGGCTCAAGCGAAACGAAATAGGAGCGCATATGAGATATGTGCGGGACCGAGAATAATGCGTGTATGTGATACCGTATTCTATTCTCGCGATTAATGTATCGATTAGTTATATGCGATATAACCTAGTTATCGAATCGAAGATTGATTCGATAAGTCGATACATTGGATACTAGTCGGTTATATGCGACATGACCGGATCATTGAATCAAGTGTTGATTCAATGATTTAATGTATAATTATATATTTGATATATTACTTTGCATTAACTAGTATTGGTTCATTTTAAAAGGATTTTCTCACTTGGTGCACATTGTATATGTGATATATTTTTGTGCACTTGTTTGTATCATGTTTGATGATACTTGCTCACTTGAGTTTGTGTAAAGATTAAACCATGGTTATATGAATGGTTAGGGTTTTGTTTATTTACTTATTTATTTATTTATTTATTCATTTTGGAAAATAAAAGGAATGGTGGCTTATTTTGTTTGTTTGTTGAAGCTTCTTGAAGCTTTGAACAAGTCCACCATTCTTATCATATGCTTAACCCTAACCATTCCAACTAACCTTAGTTTATTCTCTACACCTAACTAAGGTTAAGATTATGATAAGTATCATATTGTTTTCTATTTCTTTAAGAGATGCTTATCATATTCTTCATCTTCTTCTTCTTCTTCTTCAAGAAAGAAACCTTGCCTTCATCAATGGCAACTTGAGCAAATGAGTGAGAAATCCAATTCTAAAGTGAACCCACCTCCTATTTCTTCATCCTCTACCTCTTGCCAAGTAGTATAGGGTGTTCTCTTCACAAGTTTCATTGCTTAGTGAAGTTGGAGCTTGATCTTGTGTTGCCTCGACGTAGATCATCTTCGGCATCGAAGCCGACGACTTAGCCCGCCCATTTCTCCGATGAAGCCGATGCTAGAGTCCGGGATCCGACATGGACAGCGAGAGGACGTCTACGTGGAGCTAAGGAAGTGGAGAACCGGATCTACAAAGGTTGTAGCCTCTTTCTTTTAGTTAAAATGTTAACTAGTTTCACTTTTCGCCTAAATTCTAGTCAACGAATCCGTATTAGGGTTTCTCGGCACTAGTAAAATTTGAAATTGGTATGGTTGATGCCTTGTGAGACCTCATTAGTGTGCCTAATAACCCTACAGTGGTATCAGAGCCTAGCTAGAGCCTTAGGCGAAGTGTAGACGACGTTTGAAACCTGATCGAACCAAAACCCTAATTCCAAAATGCTCTCTGGACTTTTTTCAAAAACCGGGTTTTTTCCAGATTAAAAATGCTTAAAAAATTCAGCAGGGAATTCTAAGAATTACGGTGCAAAAATTACCTCATGAAGTGTCTAAAGAGCGGCGGAACCGCGGCAGATGCCCTGCTTCTGCGGCGGTTCCGCGGCCAAATGATAGGATTTGCCTTCAATTTTTGCACAGTAATTCATGTTTTCTGGTGTTGAGTTTTCTGGGAATTTTTAATATGCACTCATGAGTTAAGTTTTCTGGGGTGTTTTGGGGCTTCGATGATTCGATCGGAAATTTCAAACTTTGTCTATGTGTTTTCCGGATATTTAGAATATGTTAAAAAGTTCGACCGGATGTAAATACCCAATCTTTCCCCTGCCGGGAAATTTCCAATTGTTGGACTTTTCCGTAGTTTAATGACGTTCTAAGTAGTGCAAGTAATGCGATGGTCCCTCTAGAAGACAACAAACCTTAACTCGATTATGTGACCGTCTTGAACTGCCCTTCGAACCTTAGGGTTTGGGGCAGTACGGCGTGCCACATGTGAGGCGTTGGCTTGACCCTTCTACGGCTGGACCGTTGGTACTGAAGCATGAAATGAATGTCTTTGAACTTATTTTAAGTGTTGAACGGTTTCGGGAAAACTTGGGTGTTCAAATGTTCGATCGGAAAGTTTAATATTTTCTATTTATCCGGAATGGGATACAATAATTGGAATTCACAAACAGTTATGAGATAACTGAATGAATGTTATAAATCTAGCGGTTTAGTCTCACTTGATATTGAAAAGAGTTTTCGATAATGAGACTAAAATGCGGGGTTTATAATTGTTAGGCATGTGATGTCTAAGTATTTCATTTGATTAGGCATGCGATGTCTAAAGAGGTTGCGGATTCCAACTGTTGTAGTTTTACACTTTCTTTTCTGTGACCGTAAGTGTAGTATGGCGATATTGCCGGTTTCGTTGCTATACGTCAACGACAATTGGGGTATTCATACTTACTTACGTTGATGACATGTGATGTTATGTGTTGCTGGATATGTTATATTGGATCGTAGTGTTTGAATAGCCGGGGTTTTTTTATGTGAGATGAGTGTTTTCCTTTTTCATTCATGTAAAAACTTGTATGTAATATTCTTTTATTGGCGCACTTCCAGGTTGCGGAAGTTGTCACCTTTTTGTATATTATTTACTTTTCCGCATTAGGATAGACCCAAGGAGGGGAGCATAAGTAACCGGGTTCTAGGGTCCAGAGGGAGACCATCTCGAGGAGTCGAGTCCGAGTCTCCTAACCCTAGAATTGGTAGGGTTGCTTGCCGCTTTCGTAGGGGTCTAGGGGTGTGGGATTGGCTATTCATCACAACCGTGGAATCCGTGTTTTATACTGGCTCGTATTGAAAACACGGACGTCCTAGTATATCCAATATTTCATATGATATTTTCTGCTGCGATATCTGTGATGTGATCATTCGATATGTTCTGATGGATACAGTATATAGTATATATGATATATTATATAGACGTTACTTATGTTTTGCACCCGCACTAGCCGTGCCCTGCTCTGTCGTTAGTTACCTAACCTAACGGTGCACGAGGGGACATCGAGGCGAATGCGGATGGCATAAGTGTACGTCGTATTTATCTGTGATGTTTAGGTGACTTAAATGATGGGACTTCATTAATGTGATTAATGAAAGAAAAGAAACCTAAGATGTTGTAGAATCAAATTTTAAATAAAACAGGTAACTACAGTTCTTGCTTTGCACAGCGGTATATGTGATATATCCTGCACCTTATTCGATGAGGAAAGGACCGAGATCCCTTCACCGGGAGTGACTCCTTTAGCAATAACTTGCAGATGCTACACACTCGGTTTGTCTTTTGATTGCTTCTATAGTTTCTGCTTTGCACAGTGATATCTATGATATATCCCGCACCTCATTCGACGAGGAAAGGGCCGACGATCCCTTCACCGGGAGTGACCCCTTTAGCAAAACTAGAAAAAGCCTAAAAAACACTCCATTTCAAAATCATTCGATTCTACAACGATATCAAGTTCATTACGCAATGGGTTTTCAGAAAAACCTGTCGTAGCCCTCCGTCATTTCAGATAAGTAGTAGTTAGTATTCGTGCTACGTTTGTTGGCCTGCGTCAAGGCGTAGTGTGCGGTAGCTAACTAGTATTTATCTGCTTATGCATATGATGCATATTGGATTAGGGTAGTCGTGCGACTTTGTTGGCCTGCGTCAAGGGTCGTACGGGTGGGTTTAATTCAATCAGGAAATGACGGGTTGAACTTGACTAGCGCACTATGGTTTGTTGGCCTGCGTCAAGGTCATAGGACGCTAGGGGCAAAATATTATCGGGAATTTCAAGTGTTGAAATTTGCAATGAGATTGCATACCTTCTATGAGATAGTTGGATCCCGATACCCACTGCGAGTAAGAGTTACTCGTGGGAGAGTTTTACACATTACAATTAGCCTATCAAGTAGGTGTCTAGAAAGGTTTCAACGGGGTTAAGCCTCTGGGAAAACGAGGTTTACTTTAATTAGGTCCGTGCGAAAGCACGGGGAACCTCCCTCAAAGTACCGACACTGGCCTGGCTGAAAGATTGGCGAAGTTGTAAGGTGTAATTAATCCCGGCAAGTCTTTCCTTTTAGGGTTTGAAGGAAGATTTGATAAAAACCAGTGGGAGCCATCTTGATTAGATAAGATAATAACCAATCTGATCTTGCACGAGCATACGCTAAAGTGTTTTCTTCTCTCTCTCTCTCTAGGTAGCGACCATTTCATGCCCTAATCAAGATAATAATATGGATGTATTGACCAAACCCGCATGTTATACTGTGCTGGGGAACGTTGGTTCCGTTCTTTCTTATAAGAGTTATAGGAATGATCAGGACTTAGGGGAATACCAGGATTCCCATGCCACCCGAATGAAGAAAGTACATGATGATGCATTTTCTTCGGGTGTGTTCGTTACAGAGAACTGTTTCTCCATTTGCTCCACGTCCTGGGTATTAGATACCGGGTCAGGATCCCATATATGTAATCAGTTACATGGGCTTAGGAAAGGTAGAGAACTTGGAGAAGGTGATAAAGACATTAGAGTTGGAAATGGTGCAATTGTTGCAGCTAAGACTATCGGGGAATATCACCTTGCATTACCAACTGGTAATACATTGGTTCTGAACGAATGCTATTACATGCCGAACCTGATATGCAACATTATATTGGTTTCTTTATTGAGTAAAGAGGGATATAATTTTGTATTACAGGACAATGTTATGAACATTTTCCGTAACCAAAAGTTGGTTGGATCAGGCACGTTGTGCAATGGCATTTATGTTCTAAATCAATCAACAGTTCTGAGCATAACAAGCACACACAAGAGGAAGAGTTCAGAACTGAACGAATCCTTCTTGTGGCATTGTAGACTGGGTCACATCAATGCGACACGACTAGCTAAGTTGCATAAGGATGGATATTTAAATCCGTTTGAATTTTCATCTTATGACACTTGCCAGTCATGTCTCAAAGGCAAGATGACCAAAACTCCGTTTACAGGACACGGAGAAAGAGTTACCGAACTCTTGGGACTAATACATAGTGATGTATGCGGTCCCATGTCTACACATGCCAGGGATGGTTCTTCGTACTTCATTACATTCACTGACGATCTCTCTAGATTCGGATATGTGTTCCTGATGAAACACAAATCAGAAACTTTTGAGAAATTTAGAGAATATAAACAAGAAGTCGAGAACCAAACCGGAAAAAGTATTAAAATCCTTCGATCTGATCGAGGAGGTGAATACTTGAGCAATGAATTCCTGGACTTCCTAAAAGAGAATGGGATTCTCTCTCAGCTGACTCCTCCATATACACCACAGTACAACGGTGTATCAGAACGGAGGAATCGCACCCTATTAGATATGGTGCGCTCTATGATGAGCACAGCTGAGTTACCTATTTCCTTCTGGGGATATGCACTGGAAACAGCTGCAGACCTACTGAATATGGTTCCCACCAAATCCGTGCCAACCATTCCATATGAGATATGGAAAGGAAAGAGACCATGTCTTAATTATGTTAAGATATGGGGTTGTCCGGCATATGTAAAAACGCAAAATCCGGACAAACTCGCGGCAAGGTCCATTCTGTGTAAGTTTTTGGATATCCCAAACATTCGTGCGGGTATATCTTCTACCACACCGAGGAACAAAGAGTGTTTGTTTCTCGACATGCCACCTTTTTAGAAAAGGAATTTCTTGAAAAAGAGATTAGTGGCAAGGAGGTAAAACTGGAAGAGGTTCCAGCAATACAGACTACGACAGAAGATTTGGTTGAACCAGAGGATTCAGTAGCTCCCAATGAACCTCAGCCTCTCCGCCGATCTAGTAGGGTTCCTCGCCAACCTGAGAGATACTACGGTTTTCTCATGGATGGTGGGAGTGAGGATTGCATCATGGAGGATGATGACCCAACTAGCTTCGAGCAGGCCATCACGAGTAGGGACTCTGTGAAATGGCTGGATGCTATGCGGTCCGAGATGGAATCCATGTACACCAACAAAGTATGGACTTTGGAAGTTGCTCCTGATGGGGTAAAACCCATTGGGAGCAAATGGATCTTCAAGAAAAAACTTGGTGTAGATGGGAAAGTGGAGACTTTCAAAGCTAGACTTGTTGCAAAGGGTTTTCGTCAAAGACCAGGTGTGGACTATGACGAAACTTTTTCTCCAGTGGCTATGCTTAAATCCATCCGGATCATGCTTGCCATCGCTGCATATCATGATTACGAAATCTGGCAAATGGATGTTAAGACCGCCTTTCTAAATGGTGATTTAGAAGAGTGTGTGTACATGACTCAGCCAGAGGGCTTCGTAGACAGTGGGAGCAGCGGGAAGGTGTGCAAGCTGATTAAATCCATTTATGGATTAAAGCAAGCATCGCGGAGTTGGAACATCTTCTTTGACTTCGTTATCAAAGAGTTTGATTTCGTCAAAAACCCAGATGAACCTTGTATTTACAAGAAGGTGGCAGAGAGTAAGGTTGTCTTCCTCGTATTGTACGTGGACGACATACTCTTGATAGGAAATGATATTCCTATGCTGCAATCGGTCAAGCTCTTCTTATCACAAAGATTCTCAATGAAAGATCTTGGTGATGCCTCCTGCATATTGGGAATTAGGATCTATAGAGATAGATCCAAATGGATATTGGGATTGTCCCAATCCAGGTACATTGACACCATACTAAAGAGGTTTAGTATGGAAGAATCCAAGCGTGGGAACTTGCCCACGATCTCTGGAGTCACTCTTTCCAAAGAGATGTCTCCCAAGACTGATTTGGAGAGAGCTCGCATGCAAGGGATACCCTATGCTTCGGCTGTAGGCTCTATCATGTACGCGATGCTATGTACCAGACCCGATGTTGCATACTCACTAAGTGTAGTGAGCAGGTATCAAGCTGATCCTGGAGAGAGTCACTAGACAGCTGTGAAGAGCATTCTCAAGTACTTGCGAAGGACTAAAGAGATGCTCTTAGTGTATGGTAACGGAGAACTCCAAGTGGAGTCCTTTACCGATTCGAGCTTCCAGAGTGATAAGGACGACTCTAAGTCGCAGTTGGGATTTGTCTTTACCCTTTACGGAGGGGCGGTTAGCTGGAAGAGTTCCAAGCAGAAAACCGTGGCAGACTCGACGATGGAGGCTGAATACATCGCTGCCAACGATGCTGCCAAAGAGGCTGTCTGGATCAAGAAGTTCATTACTGAACTTGGAGTGGTTCCATCCATTGAGCATCCAATACCTTTGTATTGTGATAACAATGGAGCGGTGGCTTTGGCCAAGGAAGCCAGGTCCCATCAGCGATCCAGGCATATTCTTAGGCGGTATCACCTGATCCGGGAGATAGTAGATCGCCGGGAGATCGAGGTCAGGAGGGTTGACACGAAGAACAACACGGCGGATCCACTCACGAAGGCCATTCCCCAGATACAGTTTGAGAGACTCTTCGGGATGCTCGGTATGCGATACTACAGCAGCTGGCCCTAGTGCAAGTGGGAGATTGTTAGTTGTATGTATACCCTAGAGGCCAGTATTGTACAGATGATGTATATTATATTGGATGCTTGGACATATATAGAGATGACTTTCTTGCTCGATATGATAGTATGCTATCTGGTTTCTCTTTATCTTAACGTGTATACTAGTCTCTTTAAACTGTCTTATAGTTACATGTTGGTAAAGCCCTTAGGATGTATACTTGACTACCTGGACTATGATGCAGATCATACTAGTGGGGACATGGTAGTCCATAAGTACATCCTTCAAGGTCCCTAGTCGTGGGTGTATCGAGACGGGGCATCGATATACCAGAGTAGACTAGCGTATACCTTCTCGACCCATACAGATGGGCGATGGATGATCCCATATCCATTGGTGTTTGACATCAGAGATGATATACGGGTGCTCAGTGGAGACTGGGTACACTGGACGGACTCGCCGAGAACTCCCAGATGGTATTATACCTCACGTCAGATGGCAGTTCTCAGGTGACACTTGTGCAGGTTAGTCTGTAGACCCGAGATCGTCATAGAGTCTTGTGTGATTCCCACTGTACTTTGATCTCCACCTTACCACGTCTATAAGGGCGTGCAAAACGGTGGTTTTTGAGTACAGTCCCGAGTCACATGGAGGCAATGAGCGATAGGAGGGGTTTCGTCTCTCCCGGTATTGGGGGTTGATGTTGCGCTGTGCTCGATTGGCCATAACAGGGAAGTCCCTGGCCAGGGATGATCAGAGATTTGCTGGTAAGTGTTACCAGTAGTTTCTCGACCCGTTATGAGCCTCACATCGGCACGACTTATCGGTTATTGGGGTCTGACGTTTACCACCCCTAGACTTGATATGCGACATATCAGACGAACAGACCGGACTGTATGATAAGTGTTACTGGTTGGATTCACAGGAGTGTGAGCGGGCTTGCTCGTCGATCTTCTGATCGTTCAATACCCGGGTGGCCGTTACGTTTAGCAGACCGCTTGCGGCTTGTGGGTGTTTGATATGATCATCACCTGCTGCCGGCGTATTGACGAGTCTTTAGAGTCCTACACAGAGCTTTCCTGGCTCAAGCGAAACGAAATAGGAGCGCACATGAGATATGTGCGGGACCGAGAATAATGCGTGTATGTGATACCGTATTCTATTCTCGCGATTAATGTATCGATTAGTTATATGCGATATAACCTAGTTATCGAATCGAAGATTGATTCGATAAGTCGATACATTGGATACTAGTCGGTTATATGCGACATGACCGGATCATTGAATCAAGTGTTGATTCAATGATTTAATGTATAATTATATATTTGATATATTACTTTGCATTAACTAGTATTGGTTCATTTTAAAAGGATTTTCTCACTTGGTGCACATTGTATATGTGATATATTTTTGTGCACTTGTTTGTATCATGTTTGATGATACTTGCTCACTTGAGTTTGTGTAAAGATTAAACCATGGTTATATGAATGGTTAGGGTTTTGTTTATTTACTTAGTTATTTATTTATTTATTCATTTTGGAAAATAAAAGGAATGGTGGCTTATTTTGTTTGTTTGTTGAAGCTTCTTGAAGCTTTGAACAAGTCCACCATTCTTATCTCATGCTTAACCCTAACCATTCCAACTAACCTTAGTTTATTCTCTACACCTAACTAAGGTTAAGATTATGATAAGTATCATATTGTTTTCTATTTCTTTAAGAGATGCTTATCATATTCTTCATCTTCTTCTTCTTCTTCTTCAAGAAAGAAACCTTGCCTTCATCAATGGCAACTTGAGCAAATGAGTGAGAAATCCAATTCTAAAGTGAACCCACCTCCTATTTCTTCATCCTCTACCTCTTGCCAAGTAGTATAGGGTGTTCTCTTCAAAAGTTTCATTGCTTAGTGAAGTTGGAGCTTGATCTTGTGTTGCCTCGACGTAGATCATCTTCGGCATCGAAGCCGACGACTTAGCCCGCCCATTTCTCCGATGAAGCCGATGCTAGAGTCCGGGATCCGACATGGACAGCGAGAGGACGTCTACGTGGAGCTAAGGAAGGGGAGAACCGGATCTACAAAGGTTGTAGCCTCTTTCTTTTAGTTAAAATGTTAACTAGTTTCACTTTTCGCCTAAACTCTAGTCAACGAATCCGTATTAGGGTTTCTCGGCACTTGTAAAATTTGAAATTGGCATGGTTGATGCCTTGTGAGACATCATTAGTGTGCCTAGTAACCCTAGAGCATATACTTTCTAAAATCAAACCACAGTTCAAAGTATCTAGAACACACACAATATGAGTAGTTCAGAAATGAACGAATCCTTATTGAGGCATTGTAGACTAGGTCATATCAAATCGATACGGCCGGCTAAGTTACATAAGGATGAATATAAGAATATGTTTGAATTTTCATCTTATGCTACTTTCCAGTCTTGTCTCAAAGGTAAAATGACCAATACTCCATTTACAGGAAACAGAGAAAGAGTTAGTGAACTCTTGGGACGCATACATAATGATATATACGGTCCTATGTCTACAAATGCCAAGGTTGGTTCTTGGTACTTCATTACATTCATCGACTGTCTCTCAAGATTCGGACATATGTTCCTGTTGACATATGAGTCAGAACTTTTGAGAAATTCAAGGAATATAAGCTTGAAGTTGAGAACCAGACGGGTGGAAGTATTAAAGTCCTTCGATGTGATCGAAGAAGGGAATACTTGGGCATGGAGTTCCTGGATTATTTAAAGGAGAATGTGATTCTCTCTCATCTTACTCTTTCGAGTACACCACAACACAACGGTGTATCAGGGTGGAGGTATCGCACCCTATGAGATATGTCGCGCTCTATGATGAGTACTACTGAGTTAACTGTTTTCCTTTAGGATTTATGCAATTGAGAAGCTGCATACCTATTGAATAGGGTTCCGTCCAAATCAGGGCCTACCACTACATATGAGATATGGTGTGGGAAGAGACCATGTCTTAAACGAGTTAAGATATGGGGTTGTCCGGCCTATGTTGAAAAGCAAAATCCGGACAAGCTCGAGGCAAGGTCAGGACTGTATAAGTTTGTTAGGATTTCCCAATCATTTGTGAGGGAATATCTTCTACCACTCTGAGGAGCAAAAGGTGTTTTGTTTCTCAGCATGCCACCTTTTTAGAAAAGGAATTTCTTGTGAAGAAATTAGTGGTCATGAGTTAGAACTGGAAGGTGTTCCAGCTTGACAAATTAACAGCTGATGATTTAGTGAAACTAAAGCATTCAATAGTCTCCAACGAACCTCAGCCTCTCCGCGAATCTGGTAGGGTTCCTCATCCACTTGAGAGATACTGCGGTCTTCTCGGTGACAGTGGGAGCGAGGATTGCATCATGGTTTATGATGGCCTAACTAGGTTCAGGCAGGCCATCACGAGTGGGGACTCAGTGAAATGGCTGGATGGTATGCGATCAAAGATGGAATCCATGTACACTAACAAAGTATGACTTTGAATGTTGCACCTAAAGGGGTAAAACCCATTGGGAGCAAATGGATCTTGAGAAGATTCTTGGTGTAGATGAAAAAGTTGAGACTTTCAAAGCTATGCTTAAGTCCATCAGGATCAATACAAGCATCGCGGAGATAGAACATCTGTTTTGATGTGACAGTCAAAGAGTTTGACTTCATCAAAACGGTAGATGAACCTTGTATATACAAGAAGGTTGTAGAGAGTAAGGTTGTCTTCCACGTATTGTACGTAGATGACATACTCTTGATAGGAAATGGTTTCCTATGCTACACTCGGTCAGGCTTCTCTTATCACAAAGATTCTCAATAGAAGATCTGGATGATACCTACTATATCTTTTGAATTATGATCTATGGTGATAGATATAAGTGGATATTGGGAGTGTCCCAAATCCAGGTACATTAACACTATACTAAAGGGGTTTAGTATGGAGGATTCTAAGCGTGGTGGTTCGCCCACTTACACATGGATCACTCTCTCCAAAAAGATGTCTGCCAAGACTGATTCAGAGAGAGATCGCGTGCAAGGTGTTGGGGTAATAATATGCATCCCGGTTGACCGAGTCAAAGTCAAGGTCAACCCCAAGCTACGTAGGCCCAAGCCTAGGTCAAGCGGGCCCATGCCCAAGTCGAGCCCGCGGCCAGCCTCCCCATGCCAACAAAAAAATCATGTAATAAATAATTTTTATGTAATTTGTTTTTATGCATGAATGTATGCAAAATGGGCATAAAGCCAATATTTTGTAAGCCCATGGTTTATGTGCAAAAAAGAAATGGCACATGAGCCATGGGATGGGCAAAATGCCATTTTTGCAAAGCCCAAGGGGCTATATGTAAATATGTAAGCCTATATAAGGCAACATGATGATGAATAAAGCATAAGACTTTTCATTCTCTCAAAAAACCTAGGGTTTGTGCCTCTTTCCCCTTTCTGAAGGTCTCAAACCTTCTTCTTTCTTTTGAATTAAATCAAGAGTTTTACTCTTCTTTTTTCAAAACTAAATAGTTTTTCACCACAAAACCCACAAAGGAGAACTTGGATCTACCATCAGATCTCAAAAAGAAGAGATTTTTAAAATCTCACATCTCTTGATCTTCATGATCCGGCCAAACAAAGGAAGAAGAAGGAGACCCATCTCCAGAAACCCCACTTTGGGGAAGAACTAGGGCTTAAGGGGAGAAGCCCCTTCATCAGCTTCAAAATTTCCTAGGAGTTTAACTCCTCATATATATATATATATATATATATATATATATATATATATATATAAACAAAATAATAAGTGCTCCTTTCTAGGAGTACAACTCCCATTGCAGGGACCAAGTCCCTTTTAGCACGCGAGCGCCCACGTGGTGACACGTGGAGCGCTAGCGCTCTTGAACCCAGAGCGCTAGCACCCAGAGCGCTAGCGCCCGAGCGTCCACGTGCTAACACGTGGAGCCCTAGTGCTCTTGTGCTCGAGCGCCAGCGCCCAAAGCGCTATCGCTCGAGCGCCCACGTGCTGACACGTGGAGCGCTAGCGCTCTTGCGCTCAGAGCGCTAGCGCCCACGTGCCGACACGTGGAGCGCTGGCGCTTTTTCCCACGCATCCTTTAGATGCCCTTTCCCCCCCTTATATATATATATATATACACACACACACACACATACTCTACACCACTGTCCCTCCCAAAAAAATTTTAGGCCGGGCGCTGCCCCGCACCCCGCAAGGGGGCTGCTAGCCCCCTTGACCCCCAGCCCACTATCCGGGTAGCGGGACCCCTGTAAAAACTCTGCGTGGCTCCCAATATATCCAAAACCCCCTTTCAAAACACAACACACGTACACTGCACATTGAGTTCTCATGACCAGTTTAACCCGTCAATCGGAGGTTCTCTCGCTGCAAAGGCGAGGGGTAATTAACGGCTGCTTAGTCCGCGGCTGCCGGAGATTCGGATCCCCACGATCAATAAACCCCAGCCTACCCTAGGCAGGGGGAATCTGTAATGCGCCTGACAAGCGCGCGCGTATTCCCATCTCAATGGGGTGACGAAAAACACCCTACAGATTCTGGCACGCCCGGTGGGACCTATCTCTCCTCCCATATTTTGGGTTAAATATCCATGCGAACTCAATCAACATATACATTGATTTCCTGTACTGAAACCATGCTTCTATTTGCAGGTTAACGACTTTCGACTGCAATCCTCGGATGTATCGGCAAGCCACAGAGCTAGGTCATGAACACAGCTCCGCCAAGATCAAAGTTCAAGGAGCTGGGATAAGCAAAGATGACCACCACGTCGTTAAACTGGAAACAGATGACCTCTAAGTCGTTAAACTGGAAACAGTAAACCTCTAAGTCTTTAAACTGGAATCAGATGACCACCACGTCGTTAAACTGGGAACAGACGACCACCACGTCATTAAACTGCGAACCGCCGACCACCACGTCGTTAAACTGGGAATGACAGACCACCAAGTCTTTAAACTGGGAATAATCGAACGCCACGTCATTAAAATGGGAATAATCGACCTCTAAGTCGTTAAACTGGGAATGTAAAAAAAATGTGTAAATAAAATAAAGGAATGTGTAAATAAATAAATAAAATGAAAAGCCGAAATGATAGGGCAACTCGCAATAAAAATCAGCGAGTAAAAATAAAAATGAAAATAAAGCCGAAATGATGGGGCAACCGCGAATAAATGCCGAAATGATAGGGCAATCGTTATCTTCGCGATAAGAAAAGCTGAAATGATAGAGCAATCGCAGTAAAACAAAAAAACAAAAAAAAAACAAAAAAAAAACAAAACAACGGCGAATGATGAGTCGCTCCTGGTACCATATTCCAGTGCAGCGATGCAGACGCTAACCAAAATCCAATTTCTCAAAATTCTCCCGGCCCTACGGTTGGTCCCGAAGTTGATCATCGTATACAATCCACGGGCTCAAATAATTTTCATCATACCCATGCCCCACCATAATCACCAGTTACGCGGCTGGTCTCCGCCTTTGGAATTATGCTCCATTGAGAAGACCCACTCATGTGTCCTCACGATACATGAGGAGAACAAACCTTTGTGGGATCCTTACGACTCACAAAGGAAAAACACACTTGGGGGTCCTCACGACTCCTAAGGAGAAAATACACCTGCGGGATCCTAACGACTCGTAGGGAGAAGATGCTTTTATGGGACCCTCACGGCCTATAAAATTGAAAAGCCTTAAGCGATAGGGATCTAAACCTGTCTCCTAAGCCATCTCTCCCCAATCCCCAAGTGGCGAATGATGAGTCGCTCCTGGTACCATATTCCAGTGCAGCGATGCAGACGCCAACCAAATTCCAAATCCCAATCCCCAAGCGGCGAATGATGAGTCTCTCCTGGTACCATATTCCAGTGTAGCGATGCAGACGCCAGCCAAATTCCAAATCCCATACCCCAACGGAGAATGATGAGCCGCTCCTGGTACCATATTCCAGTGTAGCGATGCAGACGCCAACCAAATTCCAAATTCTATACCCTAACGGCGAATGATGAGTCGCTCCTGGTACCATATTCCAGTGCAGCGATGCAGACGCCAACCAAGTCCCGAAATCTTTCCGGCCCTACGGTCTGGATCATACATCCTGCAAAACCGTATACAATCCACGGGCGTAAAACAATCCCAATCTCTCCCAAGTCCTACCGGTGAGACTACTTTTAAAGTCCCACCAGCGCAAAAAAAACGGTATGTCCACAAGCAAACCGACACGGAGGAAAACCCGAAAGGGCTCCGTGAGTAAAAATAGCAGGACTGCCGGCGAGTTTGTGAAAACCCGAAAAGGTGCAAACTCATGAAAAAGAGATGAAACGCACTCATAAAGTCCTCTCGACTTTGTGAGGAGAAAATTCCCGCGTGAGATCCTTACGACTCACAAAGGAGCAACACCCTTAGGAGTCCCCACGACTCCTAAGGAGAAAATACACCTACGAGATCCTTTCGACTCGTAGGGAGAAAATGCTTTTATGGGACCCTTACGGCCAATAAAATTGAAAAGCCTTAGGTGATAGGGATCTAAACCTGTCTCCTAAGCCACAAATTCCTAAATCCCCCCGGGGCAAATGATGAGTTGCTCCTGGCATTATTCCAGTGCAGCAATGCAGATGCCAAACAAAAACCAATTCCTAAATCCTCTCGGGGCAAATGATGAGTTGCTCCTGGCATTATTCCAGTGCAGCATTGCAGATGCCAAACAAAAACCAATTCCCAAATCCTCTCGGGGAAAATGATGAGTTGCTCCTGACATTATTCCAGTGCAGCAATGCAGATGCCAAACAAAAACCAATTCCCAAATCCTCCCGGGGCAAATGATGAGTTGCTCCCGGCATTATTCCGGTGCAGCAATGCAGATGCCAAATGAAAAAAACCAATTCCCAAATCCTCTAAAAGACAGATGATGATTTGCTCCTGGTACCATATTCCAGTATAGCGATGCTGATGTCAACCCAAATCAAATCAAACCAACAACCTCTGCGGCGGAATCATGCTCCATCCCAGAATATACCCCGTGTCGAAATCATGCTTCGCCTCAGGCGTATCTGCCTTCCATGTCGGAATTATGTTTTGACTCGGAATCAACAATGACACTCCATAACGGGGAAACGTCAAGAAGACACTCCATCTCGGGGACACGTCAACCGGCGACACTCTGCATCGGGGAAACGTCCAACACAGATACTACGCATCAGGGAAACGTCCAACAACGACACTCCGTGCCGGGGAAACGTCAAGCAGACACTCCGTGCAGGGGACACGTCAACCAGTGACACTCTGCATCGGGGAAACGTCCAACACAGACACTCCGCATCAGGGAAACGTCCAACAATGACACTCCATGCCGGGGAAACGTCAAGCAGCCACTCCGTGCCGGGGACACGTCAACCAGTGACACTCTGCATCGGGGAAACGTCCAACATAGACACTCTGCATCAGGGAAACGTTCGACAACGACACTCCGTGCCGGGGAAACATCAAGCAGACACTCCGTGCCGGGGACACGTCAACAAGCGACACTCTGCATCGGCGATACGTCCAACACAGACACTCCGCATCAGGGAAACGTCCAACAGCGATACTCCGTGCAGGGGAAACGTCAAGCAGACACTCTGTGCTTGGGACACGTCAACGAGCAACACTCTGCATCGGGGAAACGTCCAACACAGACACTCCGCATCAGGGAAACATTCGACAACGACACTCCGTACCGGGGAAACGTCAAGCAGAAACTCCGTGCCGGGGAAACGTCAAGCAGAAACTCCGTACCGGGGACACGTCAACAAGAGACACTCTGCATCGAGGAAACGTCCAACACAGACACTCCGCATCAGGGAAACGTCCAACAGCGACACTCCGGGCCAGGGAAACGTCTACCACGGACACTCCATCTCGGAGGCGCGTAAAGCGTCGACCGTCCATGTCATAAAAAGGGCAGTGCAGGCTTCCCACAAATCGTGAACCAAATCGCTCCGGATCAGAGCGTCGAATGTCCATGTCGCAAAAAGGGAAGTGCAGGCTTCCTACAAAGCGGGAACCAGATCGCTTCGGGCCAGGGAAACGTCTACCACGGACACTCCGTCTCGAAGACGCGTCAAGCGTCGACTATCCATGTCATAAAAAGGGCAGTGCAGGCTTCCCACAAATCGGGAACCAAATCGCTCCGGATCAGAGCGTCGACCGTCCATGTCGCAAAAAGGGCAGTGCAGCCTTCCTACAAAGCGGGAACCGGATCGCTCCGGGCCAGGGAAACGTCTACCACGGACACTCCATCTCGGAGACGCGTCAAGCATCGACCGTCCATGGCAAAACGGTCAGTGCAGGCTTCCCATAAATCGGGAACCAAATCGCTCCGGATCAGAGCGTCGACCGTCCATGTCGCAAACGGGCAGTGCAGGCTTCCCATAAATCGGGAACCAAATCGCTCCGGATCAGAGCGTCGACCGTCCATGTCGCAAAACGGGCAGTGCAGGCTTCCCACAAATCGGGAACCAAATCGTTCAGGATCAGAGCGTCGACCGTCCATGTCGCAAAACGGGCAGTGCAGGCTTCCCACAAATCGGGAACCAAATCGCTCCGGATCAGAGCGTCGACCGTCCATGTCGCAAAACGGGCAGTGCAGGCTTCCCACAAATCGGGAACCAAATCGCTCCGGATCAGAGCGTCGACCGTCCATGTCGCAAAACGGGCAGTGCAGGCTTCCCACAAATCGGGAACCAAATCGCTCCGGATCAGAGCGTCGACCGTCCATGTCGCAAAACGGGCAGTGTAGGCTTCCCACAAATCGGGAACCAAATCGTTCCGGATCAGAGCGTCAACCGTCCATGTCACAAAACGGGCAGTGCAGGCTTCCCACAAATGGGGAACCAAATCTCTCCGGATCAGAGCGTCGACCGTCCATGTCGTAAAACGGGCAGTGAAGGCTTCCCACAAATCGGGAACCAAATCGCTCCGGATCAGAGCGTCGACCGTCCATGTCGCAAAAAGGGCAGTGCAGGCTTCCTAAAAAGTGGGAACCAGATCACTCCGGGTCAGGAAAACGTCTACCACGGAAACTCCGTCTCGGAGACGCGTCAAGCGTCGACCGTCCATGTCGTAAAAAGGGCAGTGCATCCCAAAAAGTGGGAACCAAAGAAAGTCGCATCCACGCAAAAGAAGATCCATCAATCTCATGCACACGACCCACATATGCTGTGTGCATTTATTGATGGAGGGAAATTTGTTGGGGTAAAAATTTGCACCCCGGTTGACCGAGTCAAAGTCAAGGTCAACCCCAAGCCAGGTGGGCCCAAGCCCAGGTCAAGGGGGCCCATGCCCAAGTCGAGCCTGCGGCCATCCTTCCCATGCCAACAAAAAAATCATGCAATAAATAATTTTTATGTAATTTTTTTTATGCATGAATGTATGCAAAATGGGCATAAAGCCAATATTTTGTAAGCCCATCGCTTATGTGCAAAAAAGAAATGGCACATGAGCCATGGGATGGGTAAAATGCCATTTTTGCAAAGCCCAAGGGACTATATGTAAATATGTAAGCCTATATAAGGCAACATGATGATGAATAAAGCATAAGACTTTTCATTCTCTCAAAAAATCTAGGGTTTGTGCCTCTTTCCCCTTTCTAAAGGTCTCAAACCTTCTTCTTTCTTTTGAATTAAATCAAGAGTTTTACTCATCTTTTTTCAAAACTAAATAGTTTTTCACCACAAAACCCACAAAGGGGAACTTGGATCTACCATCAGATCTCAAAAAGAAGAGATTTTTAAAATCTCACATTTCTTGATCTTCAAGATCCGGCCAAACAAAGGAAGAAGAAGGAGTCTCATCTCCAGAAACCCCACTTTGGGGAAGAACTAGGGCTTAATGGGAGAAGCCCCTTCATCAGCTTCAAAATATTCTAGGAGTTTAACTCCTAATATATATATATATATATATATATATATATATATATATAAACAAAATAATAAGTGCTCCTTTCTCGGAGTACAACTCCCATTGCAGGGACCAAGTCCCTTTTAGCGCGCGAGCGCCCACGTGCTGACATATGGAGCGCTAGCGCTCTTGCGCTCAGAGTGCTAGCGCCCGAACGCCCACGTGCTGACACGTGGAGCGCTAGCGCTCTTGCGCTTAGAGCGCTAGCACCCAAAGCGCTAGCGCCCGAGCGCCCACGTGCTGACACGTGGAGCGCTAGCGCTCTTGCGCGAGCGCTCTTGTGCTCAGAGCACTAGCGCACAAAGCGCTGGCGCCCGAGCGCCCACGTACCGACACATGGAGCGCTGGCACTTTTTCCCACGCATCTTTTGGATGCCCTTTTTCCCCCTTATATATATGTGTGTGTGTGTGTGTGTATACATATATACACATACTCTACACCACTGTCCCTCCCTAAAAACTCTGCGTGGCTCCCGATATATCCAAAACCCACTTTCAAAACACAACACACGTACACTGCGCATTGAGTTCTCATGACCAGTTTAACCCGTCAATCAGAGGTTCTCTCGCTCCAAAGGCGAGGGGTAATTAACGGTAGCTTAGTCCGCGGCTGCCGGAGATTCGGATCCCCACGATCAATAAACCCCAGCCTACCCTAGGCAGGGGGAATCTGTAATGCGCCTGACAAGCGCGCGCGTATTCCCATCTCAATGGGGTGACGAAAAACACCCTACACAAGGGATACCCTATGCTTCCGCGGTAAGCTCTATCATATGTGCGATGTTATGTACCAGACCAGATGTAGCTAACTCACTAGGTGTAGTGATCAGTAATCAATCGGATCTTGAGAGAATCACTGAAAGCTGTAGAGGACATTCTTAAGTACTTGAGAAGCACTAAATGAATGTTCTTGGTTCGAGATTCCAGAGTGATAAGGTCGACTGAAAATCAGTCACATGCAGTGTCTTTACCCTAGGTGCAGGGACGGTATGTTAGAAGAGTTCCAAGCTAGATATCGTGACATACTATACGATAAAGGCAGAATACATTGGTACAAATGATGCTGCCAAAGTGGTTGTCTGGGCATTTCTTATTCATGAGATGAACAAGGTTCCTACCATTGAGCGTCCAATAACTGTTATTGTGACAAAATTGGAGTTGTGGTTTTGGCCTAGGAACGAAGGTCCCATCAGCATTCCAGACATATTCTAAGGCAAGTATCATCTGATCAGGGAGATGGTTGATCTCCAAGGGATCGAGGTAAGGAGAGTAAACACGAAGGATAACACAGCGGATCCACTTACAAAGGCCTTACCCCTGGAGAGACTTCTATGGGATGGTTGAGTATAGGATACTACAACCACTGCTACAATGTTGGGTATAGGATACTACAACAGATGACCATAGTGCAAGTGGGAGATTGTTAGTTATATGTATGCCCTAGAAGCCATTACTGTACATGTGATGTATATTGTAGTAGATGCTTGGACATATATAGGGAGGACTTTCTTGCTCGACATGATAGTATGCTATCTGGTTGCTCTTTTTCTTAACATGTACACTTATTGTCTCTCTATTACATGTTGATAAAGCCCTTAGGATGAGTACTTGACTACCAGGACTACGATGCAGATTATACTAGTATGGCAGAGGTAGTAGGTAAGTACATCCTTCAAATGTTCCTAGTCGTGGGAGTATCAAGACAAGGCATCGATACTCCAGAGTAGACTAGCGTATACGCTTCTTGACCCATATGATGGGCGATGGATGATCCCATATCCATTGGTGTTTGACATCAGAGAAGGTATACGGGTGCTCAGTGGAGACTGAATACACTGAACGGACTCGCCGAAAACTCCTAGATGGTATTATACCTATCGTCGGATAGCAGTTCTCTGCTGGCACTGGTACAGGTTAGTCTGTAGACCCGAGATCGTCATAGTGTCTTGTGTGATTCCCACTGTGCTTTGATTTCCACCATACCACAGTCAAGAGATCGTGTAAAAAGGTGGTTTTTGGGTACAGTCCCGAGTCACATGGAGGCAATGAGTGATAGGAGGGGTTTCGTCTCTCCCGGTATTGGGAGTTGATGTTGCGCTATGCTCGATTGGCCATAACAGGAAATCCCTGGCCAGGGTTGCTGAGATCTACTGGTAAGTGTTATCAATAGTTTCTCAAACCATTATGGACCTTGCATCGACAAAACTTATCAGGCTATTGGGGTCTGACGTTATACCACCCCCAGGCTGTGGATATGCGACATATCAGACGAAGAGACCGGAATGTACGGTAGTGTTACTGAGTGGATTCGCAGGAGTACGAGCAGGCTTGCTTGTTGATCTTCTGATCGCTCAATACCATGGTGGCCGTTACGTTTATCAGACCGCTTGCGGCTTGTAGGTGTTTGATATGATCATCACCTACTGCCGGCATATTGACGAGTCTTTAGAGTCCTACACAGAGGATTCCTGGTTCATGCGAAAAGGAGTAAGAGAACATATGTGTTATGTGCGGGGCCGAGATTAATGCGTGTATGTGATACCGCATTCTATTCTCGCGATACATGTATCGGATGGTTATATGTGATATAGCCGGGTTATCGGATCAAATGTTGATTTGATAAAAGGATACATTTAATATTAATCGGTTATATGTGATATAGCCGGATTATTAAATCAAGTGTTGATTTAATAATTTAATGTATAATTATATATTTGATATATTACATTAACTAATATTAGCTCACTTAAGTATTTATTTTCTCACTTGATAATACATTAATATATATATGATATATGTTAAATGTATTGTATTCTTTTTTAGCACAATATATATATGTGATATATATTTGTCTCATGCAAGGTTACACACGCAACTTGTATGTATGAGACTAACACCATGCTAGGTTAATTGTGGATTAATATTTATTATTAAGTAAATTAAAAGGTTTGGAATTAGTCATGGTGGAGCTTGGAAGAAGCTAATAGAACCATTGACTTAGTCCTCATCTTTTGTCTTGCTTAAGATATTTGTTAACCTAACTTTAACCCTACACCCTGGTTTAGTCTCTACAATGGTTTGTGTATGATAAGAACTCATCATGGTGGCATTTCTAACCTCATGTTATTGTTCATCCCTTCATCTTCTTCCTCATGATTTTTACTCTCTAGCTTTTGTTCATGTGATGATAAAGTGTGAGAAAAATAAATCTAAAGTGAGCCCACTTCCTACTTCATCATCCTCTACTATTAGCCATTTAGTTTAGGGTGTTTGCTTCACTAATTTTACCATTAGTGAAGAGGCAGCATGAGCTCGAGTCTCCTCGACGTAGATCATCTTCGGCCTCGAAGACATTGAGCAAGCTTGTTCGTTCCTTCAAGTGAACGCTCTCTAGAGTCCGGGAGTTCACCATTCGCAGTGAAGGGACTACAACATGGAGCTTTTGAAGTGAAGGACCGGTCTACAATGGTTGTATTCCCTCATTCACTTAGATGTAAAGTGTTTACATTTTGATTTGTCGGATTTTCTATTAACGATTCTAGGGTTAGGGTTAGCTAGAACGGCAAATTTTTGAAATTAGGATGGACAATGCCTCCCGAAACCTTGCTACCGTGCTAGACAACCCTACGGTGGTATCAGAGCCATGCTAGAAAATGAGACGATGTTTGTTAGATTATGAAACCGAAACGAATCCGAAACTTGCAACTCTATGACCTAGTTTCTGTCGAATTTCTTTTGGGCTCTAAAATTTTTTTAAACAATTGCAGAGTGTTATATGTGATATAACATGAACATCACCAAAATTTGGAGCCTTTTTACCAAAAAGTGACCGGCCACAATGGCTAAAGTTCTGAGCTCACCGGGTGAAAAGTGGAGTTCTGGCTTCAAATTTTGGTAGTGTTCTAGTCTCTGGGTTTTGGGGATTCAGGTGTTGTTTGTTTTTGCTAAAATTGCATGTGATGTTAATTTTCTGCATACGCAACTCAGACTGTTTCGTATTCGTAATTCTAATCTTTGTTTTGGGTATATTAGACAGTGATAAAAAGTTCGTACGGATATCAATAACCCAATTTTTCCCTCGCAGAAATTTTTCAAGAGTTGGATTTTTTCCGAGTTTAAAATTTTCAGAAAATCTTGCAGGCGATTCTGTAGACCCTCTAGAAGAACGAAACCCTAACTCGATTCTGTGACCGTCAGAACCGCCATCAAACCCTAGGGTTTGTGGTAGTTCAGCGGTGCCACAGGTGAGGCATTGGTTGACCCTTCTACGGCTGATTCATTGGAGCTGTGGCATGTTCTGGGTACTTTTTGAACTCCGCTCAAGTGTTGAGCTTGTTGGGAAATTTTGGGTGCTTGCTTATTCGATCGAAAAGTTTAACTTCGTCTAGTTATCTGTGATTGTTATACAATATTTGGAATCCACAAGCTGTTATGAGATAGCTAGTTTGAATTTTATAAATCTAGCAGTTTAGTCTCATTTGATCGATTGCCACAGGATTTTGATGTTGATCAAAAGTCCGTCGCAATTATGTAGTGTACGTGGATACTCGCGGGTAACCTTACTAGATAGCCATGCCCCATAGCCCTGGCCAAGTGATTGTAGGAGAACCCCGTCGCCAAAAAGCATCCGTTCGGGTGCTCGCGGCCGCGGTGTTCCGCCTTAGTGCACTTCGTCGACGGCATCAGGAGTGCGGCCGTCTACTAAAGTTTCCGACGAGCATTCGATCAGGTTATCGGGAATCTTGTTGAATTACCCGACAGGTTATTCGAAAGTGTTTTCAATATCGAGACTAAAATGCGGGGTTTTTAATTGTTAGGCATGTGATGTCTAAGGAATTCATTTGGTTGGGCATGAAATCCAAAGTATGTGATACATTATGTTTATGATGTCTAAGCTGATTGCGGATTCCAACAGTTATAGTTTTTCACTATCTTTTCTGCGACCGTAAGTGTAATATGTGGTGTATCGCCGGTTTTGGTGCTATAATTCAACGACAACTGGGATACGCATATTTATTTACGTTGATGACATGTGATGTTATATATTGCTGTAATATGTTATATTGGATCGTCGTGTTCTGAATAGCCGGGTTTTTTTTTATGTGAGATGGAGTTTTTCATTTTTATTCATGTAAAAGCTTGTATGTAATATTCTTTTATTGGGGCACTTCCGGGTTGAGGATGATGTCACCATTGTATATTATTTACTTTTCCGCATTAGGATAGATCCAAGGCGGGGAGCACAAGTAACCGGATTCTAGGGTCCAGTGGGAGACCATCTCGAGGAGTCGAGACCGGGTCTCCTAACTCTAGAATTGGTAGGGTTGCTTGCCGCTCTCGTAGGGGTCTAGGGATGTGGGTTTGGCTATTCATCGCGACCGTGGAATCTGCATTTTTACTTGCTTAAATAAAACACGGAATTTCTAGTATATCCAATATTTCATATGTGATTCTTCTGCTGCTGATATTTTGTGATGTCATCACTAGATATGTTCTTAGACGAATGCCTATATTATACATATATGAGATATAATAAATATTGCTGCTTTCGTTTCATATGTGATGCTTAGGAAGCATAAAACATGGGGCTTCATTAATGAGATTAATGAAATAAAAGAAACCTAAAGATGTTGTGGAAACTTGTTTTAAAATCGGGTATCTCTAGTTCTTTCTTTGCATAGCGGTATTCCTTATAGAATGTCCAGCACCTTATTCGATAAGGAAAGAGCTGAGATCCCTTCACTGGGAGTGACCTCTTTAGCGAAACCAGCAGATGCTACAAATTCGGTTTGTCTTTTGATTGCTTTTATAGTTTTTGCTTTGCATGGTGATATTTGTGAAATATCCTGCACCTCATTCGATGAGGAAAGAGCCGAGATCCCTTCACCGGAAGTGACCTCTTTAGCAAAACTAGTAAAAGCCTAAAAAAACACTCCTTTTTCAAAATCACTCGATTCTACAACGATATCAAGTTCATTACGCTCATGGTTTTCTTAAAAACCTGCGTAGCCCTCCGTCATTTCAGATAAGTAGTATTTAGTATTCGTGCTGCGTTTGTTGGCCTTTTTCAAGGCGTAGTGTGCGATAGCTGACTAGTGCTAATCTGTTTAAGCATATGATGCGATTGGATTAGGGTAGTCGTGCGACCTTGTTGGCCTTTGTCAAGGGTCGTGCGGATGGGTTTAATTCAATCAGGAAATGACGGGTTGAACTTAACTAGCATCATATCGTTTGTTGGCCTTTGTCAATGTCATAGGAGGTTAGGGGTAGAGTATTATCGGGAATTTCAAGTATTGAAATTTGCAATTATATTGCATACCTTCTATGAGATAGTTGGATCCCGATACCCACTGCGAGTAAGAGTTACTCCTGGGAGAGTTTTGTACATTACAATTAGCCGATCAAGTAGGTGTCTAGAAAGGTGTTAACGGGGTTACGCCCCCTGGGAAAACGAGGTTTATTTTAATTAGGTCCGTGCGAAGGCACGGGGAACCTCCCTCAAAGTACCGACACTGGCCTGGCTGAAAGATTGGCGAACTTGTATGGTGTAATTAATCCCGGCTAGTCTTACCTTTTAGGATTTGAAGGTAGATTTGACTAAAACAGTGGGAGCCATCCTGATTAGATAAAATAATAACCAAATCTAATCTTGCAAGAGTGCACGCAATGTTTTTTCTTCTCTCTCTCTCTCCTGGTAGAGACCATATCACGCCTTAATCAAGATAATAATATGGATGCATTGACCGAACTTGCTTATTATACTGAGCTAGGAAACGTTGGTTCCGTTCCAACTTATAATTGTTATAAGACCGAGCAAGAAATAGGGGAATACCCGGATCCCATGCCACCTAATCGAGGATTAAGCATGTTGATGCATATTCTTCGGGTGTGTTCATTACCAAGAACTGTCTATCAGTTGTAAGTCGATGTGCAACACCCCACGAGTTGCGGGGAGGCGGAAATATGAAAAACGGTCTTGTTCTTTAAGCACACATCGACTAACCGAAGATCTTTGCTAAACGATAATTAACAACTACCATAGAAGTTCTTAGCTACTATATAAAGAGATTATACCTAGTGAATCGTGTCCTTCTTCCTTAGGATCTCTACGTCCTCCTCGGCCTCCTCTAAGTGATAGATGATCCACCCGAGAACTCTAATCCAAGCTTCACCTCCAAACTTGAGGTAACTAAGTTTCTCTAGTTGCTAATCAAAGGAACTTAGATCATATAGAGTTAGGTTATGGAATGTTTAGTCTATTCTAATCCTTGTTCTCAACTCATGAGTCATAGGATTAGAGCTTGAAGAGAGAGTGAGCTTGAGGAGAGAGAAGGTGAACTAGAATAATGAAAATGAAATTGTTTCTCACTTGATATATGAAGCATAATGAATAAATCAATAAATGAATAAAATGAGATTATTCATCATGCTACATTAATGCATTATGAGTGATTCACTATGTGAGTCATTAAGCATTTAATAATGCATTAATGACATAATGAATCACATATTATGGGTCACAATATCATTTAATGACAATGCCACCTCAACCTTCAAGTCACCATGCTTCTAGAAGCTTCCCGGAAATTACGAGAACGCCCCTCCCATCTGTGAAAACACGGAAAAACTTTAGACTGTATAAATCGAATAACCTGATACTAGAATCTGGTTTAAACCAAAGCCGTCTAGAAAAAACTGTCCGAATGTCGTACGTGCGTTTAAACACGTATTCGTCCGAACCCTTGTCGTAAAACCGTACGACCTCTATATCGTTTCGCCTGGAGTTGGGAAAACTCTGTGTGGGACTCTAAAGACTCGACTACTACACTGGCAGTGGGTTTAACCACAGACCGCAAGCGGCACTAGCTGTACGTAACGGTCCCCAGGTAGATGTCGATAAGAAGGCCGATGAGGAAACCCATCCGAACTCCTACTGAGCCTGTCCGTGACAATATCCGTGCAGTCCGGTCTGTTCATCTAAGAGTATCGCATGTATGGTCTAGGGAGGTGGTAAACGCCAGACCCCTAATAACCATACAAGTCGTGTCGGCATGGCTCAATTACCATCCGAGAATCTACTGATCAGTCTATCAGTAATTCTCTATCAGCCCTGGCCAGGGACTTATGGTAATGACCAACCGATCACCGTGCGATATCAACTCCCTATACCCGGAGAGACGAATCCTTGACAGTCACTCACTGCCTCCACATGGCTCGGGACTGTGCCCAACTAAAACTTGTTTGCACGACTCCTTTGAACCGTGGTAGGGTAGTAATCAAAGCACAGTGGGAACTCACACGAGACAAATGACGACCTTAAGTCAACGGACTATCTGCACACATGTCACCTGAGAACTGCTATCTGACGTTAGGTATAAATACCATCCAGTCAGTTCTCGGCGAGTCCTGTCCGGTGTACTCACACCCAGTGAGCATCTGTATACAATCTTAGGTGCACTCCACCAATGGTTGCGGGACCAACCCATCGTCCCTTCTCAGGGTCTAGATATGTATACAGTAGTCTACTCCGGAGTATCGATGCCCAGTCTCGATACTCCTGCGACCAGGGACATCTAAGGATGTGCCTATTGACTATCTAGCTCCCACAAGTATGACTGCCATCACAACGCCGGTAGTCAAGAAAACACCCTATGGGCTTTATCAACATGTATATATATATGAATACTATGCAAAATATATCATATGTTAAGATAAAGACAAACCAAATAGCGTACTATCATATTAAGAAAGACTGTCATGTACATACATATCCCTAGCATCCTATACAATGAAGGCCTCTAGGGCATATATATCCAACAATCTCCCACTTGCACTATGGCCTATAATTGGCGCAATGAGTACCCACTATCTGCACTAGATCCAGTTGCTGGCGTACCGCATGCCCAACATCTCAAACAGCCTCTCGAACTGGACTTGAGGGATGGCCTTGGTGAATGGATCTTCCGTGTTGTCTTTTGTGTCCACTCTCCGTACCTCGATCTCCCAACGATCCGCGATCTCCCTGATCAGGTGAAACCGCCTTAAGATATGCCTGGATTTCTGATGGGACCTCGGTTCCTTCGCTAATGCTACAGCCCCATTGTTATCACAATACAAAGGTATTGGATTGGCAATGGACGGAACCACCTGAAGTTCAGAGATGAACTTCCTTATCCAGACAGCCTCTTTTGCGGCTTCACTAGCAGCTATATACTCAGCCTCCATAGTTGAGTCTGCGACGGTATCCTGTTTGGAACTCTTCCAACATACCGCTCCTCCATTGAGGGAAAACACAAAACCCGAAATGGATTTAGAATCATCTTTGTTACTCCTCCATTGAGGGAAAACACAAAACCCGAAATGGATTTAGAATCATCTTTGTTACTTTGGAAGCCGGAGTCGGTAAAATCCTCTACCTGGAGGTCCCCATTACTGTAAACTAAGAACATCTCCTTAGTCCTTCTCAGGTACTTGAGAATGTTCTTTACCGCTATCCAATGTTTCTCACCTGGGTCAGATTGATACCTGCTTACCACACCAAGTGTGTAAGCTACATCTGGTCTTGTACATAACATCGCATACATTATAGATCCTACTGCCGAAGCATAGGGTATAATTCCCATGCGAGCCCTCTCTTCATCAGTCTTTGGAGACATCTCTTTTGAGAAGGTGATCCCGTGACAAGCGGGCATATTACCGCGCTTGGAATCTTCCATACTAAATCTCTTTAGTATAGTGTCAATATACCTGGACTGTGAAAGTCCTAACATTCTATTAGATCTATCATGATAGATCTTAATGCCCAAAATGTAGGTTGCATCACCCAAGTCTTTCATGGAAAATTTCTGTGACAAGAAGAGCTTTACTGATTGTAGCATAGGGACATCATTCCCTATCAGTAGTATGTCGTTGACGTACAAAACGAGGAAGACTACTGCTCCTTCTACAATCTTCCTATAAATCCATGGTTCATCTACATTTTTGATAAAGTCAAATTCATTGACTGTCTCATCAAAGCAGATGTTCCAACTTCGCGATGCTTGCTTTAATCCATAGATGGATTTAAGCAACCTGCACACTCTTCCGCTGCTCCCACTGTCTAAGAAACCTTCTGGTTGATCCATGTAAACACTCTCTTCTAAATGTCCATTTAGAAAAGCTGTTTTTAAGTCCATCTGCCAGATTTCATAGTCATGGAAGGCAGCAATGGCAAGCAGGATTCGAATGGATTTAAGCATAGCTACAGGTGAAAAGGTTTCATCATAGTCCAATCCTGGTCTTTGACGAAAACCTTTTGCAACGAGTCTAGCTTTGTAGGATTCCACTTGTCCAAGTGCACCAATCTTCTTTTTGAAGATCCATTTGCATCCAACTGGTTTCACCCTAGGAGGAGCAACTTCTAAAGTCCATACTTTATTGGTGTACATGGATTCCATTTCGGATCTCATAGCATCCAGCCAGTTCACCGAGTCAATACTCGTGACAGCCTGCTGAAAACTAGTAGGCTCATCATCATCGATGATGCAATCCTCTCGATCCCCATCTAGAAGAAAATCATAGTATCTCTCAGGAGGATGAGAAAGCCTACTAGATCTGCGGAGTGGCGTTGGTTCGTCATGTTCTATTGAAATTTGAGGTTCTACTAAGTCCTCGGTAGCAGTTTGAGGTTCTGGAATTTCTTCCAGCTCTACCGCGCTCCCACTAATTTATTTTGCAAGAAATTCGCTTTCTAAGAAGACAATGTGGCGAGCGACAAACACCTTTTGTTCTTCAGTGTGGTAGACCATGTACCCACTTGAATGTTTGGGGTATCCTACCAACTTGCACAAAACCGATCGTGCCTCGAACTTGTCTGGACTATGCTTTTTAACATATGCCGGACACCCCCATATCTTGATATACTTGAGATATGGTCTCTTCCCGCTCCACATTTCATATGGAGTGGTGATCAGTCGAAAATACTGTATATTTTAGCAGGCAATTTCCTTAACATTTGCATACACTTAGAAGTGTACGGTATTCATAATTCACATATTAGCTAATCGGTCGCAAAATATCAAATTACATGTATTCGACCTTAAAACCGGCATTCCTAGGGAAATTAACTGCATTACATTACATAGCATATTTTCCATATCTTGCAACCCCTGTTTCGAAGTCTATGTAGGAAAAGAGATGCTTGCTCGATCATTACATTGCTCGACCATTACAATTGCTCGTAAACTCATTGAAAGCAAATCTGGTATCAACACAGAAGGGATTATATAAATCAAAACATCAGAGTAAAGCCAATACAGAAGTACAAGACCACAGAAGAAAGCCCAATTCCCAAGCCCACCAATACGCGGCGGAAGGGCGGCCTAAAGGCACTTCTCGCGGCGGTTCCGCGGCGGTCCCATGACATCAACTCCTCAAATTGCATCGAAACTCCTGTTTCAGTTCCCACTACTCAAAATGCACAAAAAAGTCCAGAATATTCCAGACACTTCCACCAGATCAGCAAACTCCTAAACTAGCCTAAAACTTCTAGAACTTTCCTAAACCCTTGCTTAAACCCTAAGCTAAACCCCAACAAACTTGGCCAACAAACTTTGGGAGGGAAAGTCCAATTCAAACCTAAACCTAGTTCTATAAATAAGACCCTAAGCTCTCTCATTTCTCATCTTGGAAAAATCTTAATTCAATCTTGGAGATAGATAGATTCAACCCATTTTTAGTTTTAGCCATTCTTTTTCTCCATCTTCTTCTTCCTCAAGATTAGTGAGAAATCTTGTAGGAAACCCTAACCCTAGATCCAACCACAATTCAAGATCTTGAGTGCAAGCCAAGCAAGATTCCTTCAACCCTTTTATGAGCCGAGCCGATCTTCCATCGGGCAAGAGATCAAAGTAGATCCACGATCCACGGAGACGAGCGAAGCCGAGTCAACGATCGATTTTCTTTCTTCTTGTAGATCTTGAAAGAATGTATTGAAATTGTTGATGAAATAAAAGGTGATATTTTCTTCTATCTTGTTTTCTTTAAATTCCGCATCATGTTATCTTTACTATTCTTGAATATTGTCTATGTGGTGATGTGTGAATAAAACTCTGCTCGTTAAGGAGTCGAAACGATCTTTAGTATGATGATGTAGCAAATTTGTAATCAATTCTTGAATCCCACGAGTGTGTAAACCCTAGCAAGTTCAAGAATCGACAACCCAATTTGATGCGATGCTTTCTTGATCAACATCGCTCGAGATTGGGGTGATCCGATCGCTTCTTGAAATTGCTAGAGGCTAGAATGTGAATGATATCGACAACAGAACAAGGGATAAGATGAAACCCTAGTTTCACGAGAAAACCCTAACTCTTGTTGATGATCATCGATCTAGTATCAATCTTTCGAAGGACAAGAATACGAAATATTGTAGACTACAATACATCTAAAGATCCGATCGATTCCTACGAGCCCCTCTCTATTATTCTTGATTGTTGTTTGGAAAATACCATTGAAACCCCGATTCTTGATTGTTTATAATTTCGTGATTCTTTAATAAAGAATTGTGACACACAAATACAAATCAACTCCTGAATCTTGTTTTCTTGTTGCTTAACATTTCATTTCAAACAAATAAAAATACAAACGAATCTCGAGATCCCTGAGGACGATCCGCACTCATTCATTAACTTCAACTGACACCGTTGTTTGATTGCGGTCAAATATTTTTGGTTGTGATTTCTTTACAATTTCATACGACACATCCGAAATCTTTCCGATCAAAATGGCGCCGTTGCCGGGGACTATTTGATTCGATATCACACAACACAAATTTATTACAATCAAATGGCGCCGTTGCCGGGGATCGCGCGCTAATTCGTTTACATTTTATAGTTTGAAGTGAAAGAATTATTACGTTTCATTTCTTGAATTCAAAATTCGTACAAACTCTTATACATGTGTGGTGATTTGATTGCAAGGTGATCTGGAGCATCCTGAGCTGTGGAAAAATTATTTGGGATATACCAGAGTGCTGGAGATAGCAACAGTAAGCATCTGAAGAAAATTGGTACAGTGAACCCATCAACAAGCCGCGGAAGGGCGGCAGATACATGCTTTGTGCGGCGGAAGCGCCGCAGTGTAGGGGGTTCTCTGGAAAATTTTCCAGCAGGTGATTTCTTGCTCTCTCCCCTCTCCCTTTTTAGCTCCAACTAATCCTTTCTGCAGGATTCTTTGCAAACAATAGCTGCGCCGCAAAAGCAAATTAAAATTGTACGTGATTTTGCTTTTCTTGGTTGTTTTGCATATTAAATACGGAATTTAAGGGGCACGGCCAAATCCAAATTAGGTGGGGATTTCATTACCCTTCCTAGGCCCCGAAAACCACCAAACTTGCATCCACATTTACCCCCATTAACTAAAAGAAATCTAGAGATGACTCTAAGGACTGTCGCGCTCAATTAGGACAAGAGAAGGCCGTGGGTAATTCATTGCTTATCCGAGTTTTCTTGTGGTGCCTAAGGCGAGTGTGTCTAAGGCTAGTAGTTATTAATTAGGCCCACTGTAGTGGTGGTTCCTTCCCACTTACCTGGCACTTATCCGGCCACAGGGGGACAAAGAGGCAGTGGAGGATTGATCCCGCGACTTGTCTTTTGGCAGTTAGGAGCGGTCTAGAGCCGGACCTAGGTGACCATTAGATTCTAGGGTTTGTGTTGCTGCATTTGGTTGTCGCATCATTTATTTCAAAATCCGTCCCTTTTCAAAAGCAAACACCGCATTCATTTTACCCCTAATTATAAGCCAACGCTGCCACTTGTACTAACCCTTTTTAGTACAAGATAGGCTGGACACGGGATTCTAGTGCCCGTTTAGTCCGCGTACCTTTTATCGACTCCGAAGTCGATAATTCTCCATTTACCTTTTCTTTACCTACTACCACACCCACACCGATGGATCCGAATCCATCTAACTTCTTTAACCCTAATCTGCCACCGTCCGTTGGTGCGCAGAATCCTCCACACATTTCTCTTCAGGAAAGATGCTATCCACTTAGAGGTCCTCTTTCGACCTGCTTATCCACACCACCAGCCAATAGGGATAATTTTGAAATCAAGCCCCAGTATATCAACCTTTTACCTAAATATCACGGACTCGAGACCGAGGACGCTTACGTTTTCATTACCAAATTTGAAAACGTATGTGCTATGATGGGTACGACTCAACTTTCTGTGGATGCGATGCGTCTACGACTTCTTCCTTTTACCTTGTGCGATATAGCCGAGAAGTGGCTATATAACACCACCGCACACTCCATCACGAATTGGGAAGAATTTGTCGCTGCATTCCTAAAGAAATTTTACCCAGTCCAAAGAACGGCTCGAATTCGTAGCGAATTGAACCAATTTGCCCAGCTCCCTACCGAACCATTTTCAAAGTACTTTGAACGTTTCAAGGATCTAATGGTTCAATGTCCTCATCACGGCATCCCGAGATGGGAGCTTTGCCGAATCATCTATGAGGGCAGTAACCCTAGCACGAAACAGAGCCTTGAAAATATGTGTCAGGGTACATTTATGACTAAAGACGATGGGGAAGCCTGGCAATACTTAGAAGAGTTCGCTGAAAAATCACTAATTTGGGAGAGTGGAACCCAACCATTGAATAGGGGTGGCATACACCAAGTAGATGTGTCCATAGGTGTTCGAGCTGAAATGGCAGCAATGCAAAAGAAGCTCGACACTATGGAACACAAATTTGCAGCAGCCTCCCTAAACCCGGTATCACTCCCCAAAACTGTTTGTGGGTGCTGTTCTGATCCGTCTCACTTGACGGAAGAATGTCCGTTTCAAGGTCGTGAGCATACCAATGCCACATTTCAAAGACCTCGAAACGATCCTTTTTCTTCCACATATAATCAGGGTTGGAGGAACCACCCTAACTTTACTTGGAACCAATCACAATCACAAAACACGGTTCCAAACCAAAACAATTTCCAAAGGGTCCCTCCACCACAACAGCAGCCACAACTTCAACTCACTCAGCACCCCTTTCAAGCACATAATTTTCAAAATCAGGTCAACACACCTGCACTGTCTAGTCCTTTACAGTTGACCGGAACTGATGAATCCTCTTCTTTTGCACAATACATGAATTTGATCTTAACAAATATCATGCAAGTTTCGGCTGAAGTGAAATCTTCCGTCGATGACATGAAGAAAAACTCTGCGTCCCAAAACGAGAGTATTAAATCGATGGAAGAAGAAATTGCACGATTAAAAGCCGAACTGAGTGCAAGAGAGAAAGGGAAACTTCCAGCTCAATCCTTACCAAATCCTGGTTATTCACATCATGTGAATGCAATCACCACATTGAGATCTGGAAGAGTGCTTGACAATCATGTTGGGGAAGAAGTTGATGATACTGAAAATCATATCAACACCCCGGCTGAGACCTTTCCACACACACACACTTCTGACCCCAGTTCTTCTACCCCACCATCTTCTTCCGAGCCTATTCTCCATTTCCCAAAAGGCTCGCCATTACAGCCCACCTCTTTTACCCCTCCTCGGACGATTCCCACTTCTATTCAGGGATCGGTTCCACACACACTTCCTTCTCCCATGGACCCAGCGCTAATTGCTAAAGCACCTTACCCGAATCGGTTAAGGGCTAACACACTAAGTCCACAGATGGAGAAGATCACTGAGATGTTTAAACAGGTTAACATCAATATCCCTCTTCTAGATGCTATCCAACAAGTACCTGCATACGCAAAAGTTCTTAAAGATTTTTGCACTAGAAAGAGGAAGAAACAAATGCCCAAGAAGATATTCATGGCTAAAACAGTAGACACAGCTTTCCCCCAGCAATTACCGAGGAAACGTAAGGATCCTGGATATCCTACGATTTCCATCTCTATTGGGGAGAAACACATTAATCGTGCTCTACTAGATCTTGGGGCAAGTGTTAACCTGCTTCCTTTCTCAGTTTATGAGCAGTTAGGAATCGGAGAGTTGAAACCATCTCCATGCACTTTACAGATGGCTGACCGATCAATCACCAGACCTAGGGGTGAACTAGAGGATGTGTTAATAAAAATCAGGGAATTTATTTTCCCTGTAGACTTTATTGTAATTGATACACAGCCTGTAGCGAACTCACGGAATCAAATTCCGGTGATTTTAGGTCGCCCCTTTTTGGCCACTTCCAATGCTATCATCAATTGTCGTAACGGTTCTATGACCTTATCCTTCGGGAACAGGACGATTGAGATGAACATTTACAAGTTAGGAAGTGTACCCTCTGAACCTACTGCTCAGGTTTGTTCTGTCGACTTAATGGATGTCGACAGCAGCGAATTTAATGATCCTCCTGATACTGATCTTGACTCTTTTCATACGTTATTGTTTGACCCAACTATGTATCATACACATACGGACTCTTCCACTGAGATGTCCGGGTCAACAATTAATACGGATATTGAACTGCTTTTAGAGTCTGAAGATCACCCCGCACCTTGTGATGACATTATTCTTCGGGGTATAGATGAAACTTTTGAGGAGATCTTCGCTGATGAACTCGCATTTCTAAATGGCACGGGTGTTGAGATGAATCATCTCCCAATCAATGAAATTGAACCTCCACCCCTTCTTCTGACCTGTAAAAAGAATGCGAGTAATCCATCACAATCACTGCATCGTCTCTCCAAAATGAGACGCACACACATTCTATTCCACCACTTACCTTTTCCCCACTTTTTCTTCCACCAACCCGAGCACTGCATTGATAAAATTTTTGAATGGTTGGTGTTGACATTCGGTCTATGTAAAGCTTGGCATCGACCAATGATTTTTGACCCCCACTTGTGATTTTAAAAGATTAACATTGCATAACTCAAGTTTGGGGGGGTATAATTTTTCTGGCTCCTAAAAAGAAAAGTTTTATAAAATGTTGAGCCAAAAATAAGTTTGGGGGAGGTTCTTCACTTAAATATTTTGCCCCCACTAATAAATTCCTCCCAAGCTTACAGGTTTTTTTTGCAAGATTTAGCTGAAGGCAACAGTGAGGACACTGTTGAAAACAAGTTTGGGGGAGGTTTGTGCTTATTTTCGCATCATTTGCATATCATCTGCATAAGCACAAAACATTTTTTTTCGAAAACCATAAAAATTTAAAAATTTTCAAAATTATAAAAATATTTTTTGTATATAAATAAGATAATGAAAGTTTAGACAGTGAAAAATTACATCCATGAGATTGGAAAAATTTAAGAAAACTAAGAAAATTAGAAGTTTTCTTATACGAACTAGTAATAAGTAGTTATGAGCCGTTGTCCCAAGGGTTAGTAAGATGAAAGACGTCACTAATCTGAGGATAAAAATAAGTCTGAAAAATAGTTTCTATTCTGGAAGCCAAACATTTTGAACGTTGCTACCCTGCTATTCGCACTTACACACGTCTTGAAGCCTGGGATAGTAGAGGATACCTTGAAATGCTCTTGTCTTAAAGCCAAAAGTATGAAAAAAAAAGTATTTTGAAAGTGGTGAGAAAAATGGATACTGGTTTTGTTATCACCAAGGGTAAGAAAAATATATAGCAAAAGGGTGCTTCTTCACCTAGTGCCCCAAGGTCAACTGGTCTGGGAGTCACTGCTATGCCTGAGGTGGTGCAAGACTAGAAAAATACACCAAGTTAGCAAGCACATCAGTAATCGGTCGGTTAGTACCTCAAGAAGTATTAACGGTCGCATGAAAGTGTGTAAGCAATCTCGTTTGCCAAGAAGTACTGAGGTCGATGGGCAAGAGTATGATAGCTTGAATTGAATTCTCCGGGTGTAGGGATGTCTTTACACACACGCAGGGTAATATGATCGATGTTTGGAATAAAGATAGGAATGAAGAATAAGACGATGTTTTATTGAGGGAGGACGTGATTTCTAACATCTTTTCATAACCATTAAGATAGGGCTCATGACAACCGAAAAGCTAGCTTAGTTGGAAACCCTAATTTTCAAGGCTTTTCTTTTACAATTCTTGTCTTTAAATGTAATATTCATGATCTTGCTTTTATTTTTGGATTTTGTGGGTGCAATCCGCTGAAAACCCTCAGGAGACAACACTCCTCCTACTAGGGACACCTAGAGGTTTAAAGGCTTGTTGCACGTGCTCAGTGCAATCGTGTTGCCTACGAAAGTGTGCTAGTTAGTTTTTCTCTTTCTTTGTTTTCTCCTTCTCTTTTTAATAAAACATTCTCTCGAGACGATCGAAATTAAGTTTGGGGGTATTTGATCAGTCGAAAATACTGTATATTTTAGCAGGCAATTTCCTTAACATTTGCATACACTTAGAAGTGTACGGTATTCATAATTCACATATTAGCTAATCGGTCGCAAAATATCAAATTACATGTATTCGACCTTAAAACCGGCATTCCTAGGGAAATTAACTGCATTACATTACATAGCATATTTTCCATATCTTGCAACCCCTGTTTCGAAGTCTATGCAGGAAAAGAGATGCTTGCTCGATCATTACATTGCTCGACCATTACAATTGCTCGTAAACTCATTGAAAGCAAATCTGGTATCAACACAGAAGGGATTATATAAATCAAAACATCAGAGTAAAGCCAATACAGAAGTACAAGACCACAGAAGAAAGCCCAATTCCCAAGCCCACCAATACGCGGCGGAAGGGCGGCCTAAAGGCACTTCTCGCGGCGGTTCCGCGGCGGTCCCATGACATCAACTCCTCAAATTGCATCGAAACTCCTGTTTCAGTTCCCACTACTCAAAAATGCACACAAAAGTCCAGAATATTCCAGACACTTCCACCAGATCAGCAAACTCCTAAACTAGCCTAAAACTTCTAGAACTTTCCTAAACCCTTGCTTAAACCCTAAGCTAAACCCCAACAAACTTGGCCAACAAACTTTGGGAGGGAAAGTCCAATTCAAACCTAAACCTAGTTCTATAAATAAGACCCTAAGCTCTCTCATTTCTCATCTTGGAAAAATCTTGATTCAATCTTGGAGATAGATAGATTCAACCCATTTTTAGTTTTAGCCATTCTTTTTCTCCATCTTCTTCTTCCTCAAGATTAGTGAGAAATCTTGTAGGAAACCCTAACCCTAGATCCAACCACAATTCAAGATCTTGAGTGCAAGCCAAGCAAGATTCCTTCAACCCTTTTATGAGCCGAGCCGATCTTCCATCGGGCAAGAGATCAAAGTAGATCCACGATCCACGGAGACGAGCGAAGCCGAGTCAACGATCGATTTTCTTTCTTCTTGTAGATCTTGAAAGAATGTATTGAAATTGTTGATGAAATAAAAGGTGATATTTTCTTCTATCTTGTTTTCTTTAAATTCCGCATCATGTTATCTTTACTATTCTTGAATATTGTCTATGTGGTGATGTGTGAATAAAACTCTGCTCGTTAAGGAGTCGAAACGATCTTTAGTATGATGATGTAGCAAATTTGTAATCAATTCTTGAATCCCACGAGTGTGTAAACCCTAGCAAGTTCAAGAATCGACAACCCAATTTGATGCGATGCTTTCTTGATCAACATCGCTCGAGATTGGGGTGATCCGATCGCTTCTTGAAATTGCTAGAGGCTAGAATGTGAATGATATCGACAACAGAACAAGGGATAAGATGAAACCCTAGTTTCACGAGAAAACCCTAACTCTTGTTGATGATCATCGATCTAGTATCAATCTTTCGAAGGACAAGAATACGAAATATTGTAGACTACAATACATCTAAAGATCCGATCGATTCCTACGAGCCCCTCTCTATTATTCTTGATTGTTGTTTGGAAAATACCATTGAAACCCCGATTCTTGATTGTTTATAATTTCGTGATTCTTTAATAAAGAATTGTGACACACAAATACAAATCAACTCCTGAATCTTGTTTTCTTGTTGCTTAACATTTCATTTCAAACAAATAAAAATACAAACGAATCTCGAGATCCCTGAGGACGATCCGCACTCATTCATTAACTTCAACTGACACCGTTGTTTGATTGCGGTCAAATATTTTTGGTTGTGATTTCTTTACAATTTCATACGACACATCCGAAATCTTTCCGATCAAAATGGCGCCGTTGCCGGGGACTATTTGATTCGATATTAGACATCCAAATTTATTACAATCAAGTGGTAGGCACAGACTTAGTTGGAACTCTATTCAATAAGTATGCTGCTGATTCTAGAGCAAATCCCCAGAAGGAAAGTGGCAACTCAGCACTACTCATCATTGAACGCACCATATCTAATAGCATGTGATTCCTCCTTTCTGATACACCATTATGCTGAGGTGTTTAAGGCGGAGTAAGCTGAAAGAGAATTCCATTCTCTTTTAAGCATTCAAGGAAACTGGTACTTAAGTATTCTCCACCTCGATCAGATCGAAGTGTCTTGATGCTTTTACCAGTTTGTTTCTTTACTTCATTTTTATACTCCTTAAACTTCTCAAAGGCCTCGGATTTATGTTTCATTAAGAACACATGTCCATACCAAGAGAAGTCATCAGTAAAAGTGATGAAGTAGGAGTGACCGCTTCTCGCATGTGTAGACATTGGACCACATACATCACTGTGTACAAGTCCCAAGAGTTCTGTGGCTCTTGCTCCGTGTCCGGTGAACGGAGATTTGGTCATTTTTCCTTTGATACATGATTGACAAGTTGCATATGATGAATATTCAAACGGATCTAGATATCCATCTTTATGTAACTTAGTGAACCTTGTTTCGTTTATATGACCAAGTCTACAATGCCATAGGAAGGCTTGATTTGAATCTGGATCCTTTCTTTTAAGTGTGTTTTGAATATTGAAAATTCGAGGTTGATTAAGTATGTATATGCCGTTTTCTAGTGTGCCATATCCAATCAGTTCTTGATTTAGGAGAATGTTCATGACATTTCTTTCAAGCGCAAAATTATATCCTTCATTAGATAACAAAGATACTGATATAATATTACACAACATACTGGGAATACAAAAACAACTGTACAACACCAAAATGTGCCCACTAGTCAACCCTAGGTGATATTCCCGTATTGCAATAGCATCTACATGCGTTCCATTGCCCATCCGGAGAGTCATATCACATGTCCACAGTACTCTACTATTTCTCAGATCCTGCAATGAATTACAGATGTGAGAACCAGAACCGGTATCAAGTACCCATGATGTAAAGTTTACTGAAAGACAATTTTCGATTACGAACACACCTGAAGTAGAATCAACAGCTTGCTTCTTGTCCTTGGCTTTGAAGGCTATACAGTCCTTCTTCCAGTGCCCTTGCTTGTGACAATAAAAGCATTCGTTTATATCTGCTTTCAACCTTCCTGCCTTGTTCGTTCCTTGCACCTTCTTGACCCCATCCTTCGATTTGGTGGCTTTCATCTTCTTCTTCCCTTTAGCTTTCGCTTTAGATTTAGAAGAGGATGATTGACCAACATACAGAACGGGGGTCTTCTCCTTTTTCAAGGAGGTCTCTGCTACCCTCAACATGTTGAGGAGCTTTGGAAGATCAGCTTCCATTTCGTGCATGTTGAAGCTTAGCACGAACTGAGTGAAGGTGTGGGGAAGGGACTGCAAAATCAAGTCAATATACAAATCATTCTCTAGAACGCATCCCAGGTTTGCGAGTTCCTCAATGAGGCTGATCATTTTGAGGACGTGCTCTCCTACAGGCGATCCTGGAGCTAACCTCATCTGGAAGAGTTTCCTTGAGGTCTCGTACCTCGCGATACGGGAGTGCTTTCCATATAATTCCTTGACATGGAGAAAGATGGATATAATATCCATACTCTCGTACTGTTTCTGGAGTTCATTGTTCATGGACGCCAGCACGATACACTTAGCTCGCTCACAGTCTAGATCCCGGGTTTTGCGAACTTCCTTGTCCACAACTGAGGAATCTGGTCCTGGGATAAGGGGAGGAACAACGGTGGTAACATATGCTACTTTGTCATAAGTCAGTGCAATGTTGACGTTCCTTAGCCAATCCTTATAGTTCTGCCCGGTCAGTATATTTTTTTCAAGTAATGGTTTTAGTCCTGTCATGGTAGCTGCTAGAGAGATATAGGGTTGCTAAGCACGCGCACAAGGGTCTACGAGGCATCAACCATGCCCGATTAAAAATTTAGCCGTGCCGAACAACCCGAAGCCGGATCTTTAAACTATGGTTTTGGCGAAAACTAGCATGTAAAACACTTTAACACTAAGTGAGAGGGATTACAACCTCTGTAGATCCGGTCCTTCACTTCTTAAGCTCCGTGTTGAGGTCCCTTCGCTGCGATCATCGTGTTCTGGACTCTCGAGAGGCTTCACGAAGAGAATGATGCAACCTTGCTTCCGATCTTCGATAACATAGATGATCTACCTTGAAGTTTCGTTAACACAAGCTATCACTCATGAAATGATGTGAACACCCTCATCTAAATGGCAAGGATAGATGAGGATGATGAAGTAGGATTTTTGCTCTCATTTATAATCTTTTTCTCACTCACTTTCATCACAAAAGAAAGCTTTTTCATGAAGAACTCAAGGAAGAAGATGAAGAATGAAGATGATAACTTAATCCTTTTGTGATGAACAATGAATTATTGTAGTGGTTACAAATCTAACCAAGGGTTAAGCATGAAAGAGTTAACTCTTGTAGAGAGTTAACTAGAGTTAATGGTTTGGATTGGGTTAACATAATATCAACACAAAATATCAAGCCAAAGACAAAGTCAAAAATTCATGAAGCTTCATGGAAGCTTCATGCAAAAGCTAACCCTAATCCAAACCCTAACCAAGTTTAAACCCTAAACCATTGTTAAATTTGTAACCCTAACATGTTACAACATTATATATCACATATACAATATATTTTGTAACAATAGAAAATAATACAATTAACATATATCGCATATATATCAATGTATTATCCCGTGAGAAAATGAATCTTTTAGTGAGCTAATATTATTTAATGTAATTTAATAAATCATATATATTATTATACATTAAATTATCGAATCAACACTTGATCCGACAATCCGTCTATATCGCATATAACCGACTAATACGATGACCCGGCTATATCACATATACCCGGCCGATATCTCATATCGTGAGAATCCAATACGGTATCATATACCGCATTATCCTCGGTCCTGCACATATCACATATATGCTCCTACTCCGTTTTGCCTGAGCCAAGAAACCTCTATGTAGGACTCTGAAGAATCGTCAATACGCCGGCAGTAGGTGATGATCATATCAAACACCAACAAGCTGCAAGCGGTCAGCTAAACGTAACAGCCACCCAGGTATTGAGCGCTCAGAAGATCAACAAGCAAGCCTGTACATTCTCCTGTGAATCCAATCAGTAACACTCCCGTACAGTCCGGTCTCGTCGTCTGATATGTCGCATATCTCGCCTAGGGGTGGTAAACGTCAAACCCCAGTAGCTTGATAAGTCGTGTCGATTTGAGGTCTATAACAGTTCGAGAAACTACTGATAACACTTACCAGTAAATCTCAGCAACCCTGGCCAGGGATTTCCGGTTATAGCCAATCGAACACATCGCAACATCAACTCCCTATACCGGGAGAGACGAATCCCCTCCTATCGCTCATTGCCTCCATGTGATTCGGGACTGTACCCAAAAGCTGCCCTTTTGCATGCCCTCTTGGACGTGGTATGATGGAAATCAAAGCACAGTGGGAATCACATAAGACTCTATGACGATCTCGGGTCAACAGACTACTCTATACCAGTGTCACCGGAGAACTGCCATCTGACGTAAGGTATAATACCATCTGGGAGTTCTCGGCGAGTCCGTCCAGTGTACCCAGTCTCCACTGAGCACCCGTACACCATCCTTGATGTCAAACACCGATGGATATGGGATCATCCATCGCCCATCATATGGGTCAAGATGCGTATACGCTAGTCTACTCTGGTGTATCGATGCCCTGTTTCAATACACCCTCGACTAGGAACAGTTATAGGATTTACTCGTAGACTACCGTGGCCCCACTAGTATGATCTCATCATAGTCCCAGTAGTCGAGTACATATCCTAAGGGCTTTATCAACATGTAACATAGAGACAATCAGAGTACATGTTAAGATAAAGTACAACCCGATAGCATACTATCATGTCGAGCAAGAAAGTCCTCCCTATATATGTCCTAGCATCCACTACAATATACATCGTATGTACAGTAATGGCCTCTAGAGCATACATATAACTAACAATCTCCCACTTTCACTAGGGCCATCTGTTGTGGTATCACATAGCCAACAATTAGCTTTGGTCGAAGTGTCTCATACTCAACCATCCCATAAAAGTCTCTAGGGGAAAAGGCCTTTGTGAGTGGATCCGCGCTGTTGTCCTCTGTGTCTACTCTCCTAACCTTGATCTCCCTGGAGATCAACCATCTCCATGATCAGGTGATACTACCTAAGAACTATATCTGGATTTCAGATGGGACGGTAGTTCCTTGGCTAAAGCCACAACTCCATTGTCACACAATGGTAGGAACGAAGTTCATCTCAAGAACTTATAAATATCCAGACTGCCTCTTTGGTAGCATCCTTGGTAACGATGTATCTTGCCTTTAATTGTCTAGTATGTCACGGTATTTAGCTTGGAACTCTTCCAACATACCGTCCCTCCACTGAGGGTAAAGACAATGCCTGCGACTGACATTCAGTCGTCCTTATCACCCTGGAACCTTTCAAGTGATTCTCCCCAGGATCGATTGATACCATCTCACTACAACTAGTCAGTATCCTAACATCCAATTAGATCTATCTCATAGATCCAAAATCCAGGATTCAGGAGGTATCACTTTGATCCTATATGGAGAATCGTTGTGATAAGCGGAGATTGACCGAGCGTAGCATAGGAAACTCCTTCCCTATCAAGAGTATGTCATCCACGTACTCTACGAGGATCACTACCATACTCCCTACTACCTTTTTGTATATACAAGGTTCATCTACCATTTTGATGAAGTCAAACTTTTTGACTACCACATCAAAACAGATGTTCCAACTCCGCGATGCTTGCTTTATCCTATAATGCATCTTGCACACGTTTCCGCTGCTCCCACTGTCTACGAAGCCCTCTGGCTGTGTACTTATAGATGCTCTCTTCTAAAACATCATTTAGAAAAGCAGTCATGACACCCAACCGCCAGATATCGTAGTCATGGTATGTAGCCGAGGAAAGTAGGATCTGGATGGACTTAAGCATAGCTTTGAAAGTCTCAACTTTTCCATATACACCAAGTAATCTTCTCAAGATATACTTGCTCCTGATGGGGATTTAACCCTCCAGATAAAGCAACCAAAGTCCATACTTTGTTGGTGTATAAGGATTCCATCTCAGATCGCTAAGCATCCAGCCATTCTTACAGAGTCCCACTCCTGATGGCCAGCCCGAAACTAGTTGGGTCATCATCTCATGATGCAATCCTCGCTCCCACTATCATAGAGAAACCAAAGTATCTCTCAGGTGGGTGAGGAACCCTACTAGATCGGCGGAGAGGCTGAGGTTCGTTGGAAACAATTGAATCCTTTGGTTCTACCAAATCATCAGCTGCAGTTTGTATAGATGGAACCTTTCCAGTTCTACATAACAGACCTTGCCTCTTGCTTGTCCGGATTTTGCTTTTAAACATAGTCCGGACAACCCCAAATCTTAACAAACTTAAGATATGGGCTCTTCCCTTTCCATATCACATATGAAGTGGTTAGCAACTGATTTGATTTGAACCCTATTCAATAGGTATGCAGCTTCTCAAGAGCATAACTCCCAAAAGGAAATAGGCAACTCAGTAGTACTCATCATAGAGCACACCATATCACATATGGTGCTATTGCTCCGCCCCGATACACCGACGTGCTGTGGTGTTTACGGAGGAGTAATGCTGAGAGAGAATCTCATTCTCCTTTAGAATAGTCCAGGAATTCCGTGCTCAAGTATTCTCCTCCCTGATCTCATCAAAGAACATAATACTTTTACCCGTTTTTTGGTTCTCTACTTCTAACTTACATTCTGTGAATATCTCAAAAGCTTCGGACTTGTGTTTCAACAGGAACATATGTCTGAATCTTGAGAGATCATCAGAGAATGTAATGAAGTACAAAGAACCGGTCTTGGCATGTATAGACAGGGGACTTTCATACATCAGCATGTATCAATCCCAAGATTTCACTAACTCTTTCTCTGTTTCCAATAAACGGAGCTATGGTCATCTTATCTTTGTGACATGACCGGCAAGTTTCACAAGATGTAAATTCAAACAAATTTGAATATGCAATTTAATGTAACTTCAGCCAGTCGGGTCGCATTGATATGACCTAGTCTACAATGCCTCAAGAAGGATTCGTTCATTTCTGAACTTTTCCTCTCGTGTGTGTTCTGTATACTAAGAACTGTAGTTTGATTTAGAACGTCAATGCTTTTAGATAACGTGCCTGAACCGATCAACTCTTGATATAGGAAATGTTCAAAACATTATCCAACATTACAAAATTATATCATTTCTTTACTAATAAAGAGACTGATATGATGTTGTATATCAGGTTCGGTATCTAATAACATTTGTTCAGAATCAATGTATTCTGGTAATACAGGGTGATAGTGACCAACAGATTTGGCTGCAACACTTGCACCGTTTTCTGTTTCATGAAACTTATCACCAGTTCTCAGTTCTTTACCTTTCTGTAGCCCATGTAACAGATTACATATGCGGGATCCTGATCCGGTATATCATACCCAGTACGTAAAGGATACCGAGAAACGGTTCTCTGTAATGAACACACCAGAAGAAGATGCATCAGCATGCACTTTCTTCATTTGGGCGGCACGGGAAATCTGGTATTCCCTAATTTCCTGCTCTGTCTTATAACAATTATAAGTTGGAGCGGGACCAACGTTCCCCAGCTCAGTATAACAAGCGGGTTCGGTCAATATATCTGTATTATTATCTTGATTAAGGCGTGATATGGTCGCTACCTGGAGAGAGAGAGAAGAAAACACTCGGTGTATGCTCTTGCAAGATTAGATTGGTTATCTAATATATCTAATCAGGATGTCTCCTACTGTTTTAATCAAATCTTCCTTCAAACCCTAAAAGGAAAGACTAGCCGGGATTAATTACACTCTACAAGTTCGCCAATCTTTCAGCCAGGCCAGTGTCGGTACTTTGAGAGAGGTTCCCCGTGCTTCCGCACAGACCTAATTAGAGTAAACCTTGTTTTCCCAGGGGCGTAACCCCGTTAACACCTTTCTAGACACCTACTTGATCGGCTAATTGTAATGTGTAAAACTCTCCCAGGAGTAACTCTTACTCGCAGCGGGTATCGGGATCCAACTATCTCATAGAAGGTATGCAATCTCATTGCAAATTTCAACACTTGAAATTCCCAATAATATTTTGCCTCAAGCGATCTATGACCTTGACTGAGTCAACAAACCATAGACCGCAAGTAAAGTTCAACCCGTCATTTCCCGATTGAATTAAACCCACCCGCACGACCCTTGACTAAGTCAACAAGGCCGCACGACTACCCTAATCCAATCGCATCATATGCTTTGCAGATAAGTACTAATCAGCTACCGCACACTACGCCTTGACTGAGTCAACAAACGCAGCACAAATACTAACTATTACTTATCTGAAATGACGGAGGGCTACGACAGGTTTTTAAGAAAACCCTTTGCGTAATGAACTTTATATCGTTGTAGAATCGAGTGATTTTTAAATGGAGTATTTTTGAGGCTTTTCTAGTTTTGCTAAAGGGGTCACTCCCGGTGAAGGGATCGTCGGCCCTTTCCTCATCGAATAAGGTGCAGGATATATCATATATACCACTATGCAAAGCAAAAACTATAGAAGCAATCAAAAGACAAACCGAGTTTGTAGCATCTTCTAGTTTCACTAAAGAGGTCACTCCCGGTGAAGGGATCTCGGCTCTTTCCTTATCGAATAAGGTGCTGGATGTTCTACAAGGAACACCGCTATGCAAAGCAAGAACTAGAGCTACCAGTTTTTAAACAAGTTTCTACAACATCTTTAGGTTTCTTTTAGTTTCATTAATCTCATTAATGAAGTCCTATTTTATTATGCTTCACAAGCATCTCTTTTAAAACGAAATCTGCAATATAACATATATCTCATATATTTAATATAAACATTCGTCTCTGACAGTAATATGATCTCATCACAGAACATTGCAGCAGAAGAAACATATATGAAATATTGGATATACCAGGACGTCCGTGTTTTTAATACGAGCATGTATAAAACACGGATTCCACGGTCGTGATGAATAGCCAAACCCACATCCCTAGACCCCTACGAGAGCGGCAAGCAACACTGCCAATTCTAAGGTTAGGAGACCTGGTCTCGACTCCTCGAGATGGTCTCCCACTAGACCCTAGAACCCGGTTACTTGTGCTACCCGCCTTGGGTCTACCTAATATGGAAAAGTAAATAATATACAATGGTGACATCATCCTCAGCCCGGAAGTGCCCCAATAAAAGAATATTATATACAAATGAATTTTACATGAATGAAAAAGAAAAACTCTCATCTCACATAAAATCCCCGGCTATTTAGAACACGACGATCCAATATAACATATCACAGCTGTTAGTTATATGTATGCCCTAGAGGCCATTACTGTACATATGATGTATTTTGTAGTGGATGCTAGGAGATATATAGGGAGGACTTTCTTGCTCGACATGATAGTATGCTATCTGATTGTACTTTATCTTAACATGTACTCTGATTGTCTCTATATTACATGTTGATAAAGCCCTTAGGATATGTACTCGACTACTGGGACTATGATGTTGTATATGTTTTACACCCGCACTAGTCCAGTTCCTGCTCTGTCGTTAGTTATCTAACCTAACGGGTGATGTCGTGACCCAGTGGCGAATGCGGATGGCATATACGTACATTATATTTTCGTTCTTTTCTGGTGTGTTTAATTGATGGGACTGCATTGATTCTGATCAATGCAAGGGAAAACAAACATGTTTGGATGTTGTTGGAACTGTTTTAAAAGTGTTATTACAAAGATGTTTCCTTTTGTTATGCACAGTGGTATTCGGTTATGAATATCCAACACCCCATTCGACGAGGCAAGGGCCGAGATCCCTTCACCGGGAGTGCCCCCTTGGGCAGAAGTTTGCGTCATGGTAATAACTTCACTATAGTCGATTACAAGTTGTTTTGCATCGTGGTATTCAGTTTGGAATATCCTACACCTCATTCGACGATGAAAGAGCCGAGATCCCTTCACCGGCAGTGACCTCTTAAGCAAAGGTTTTCGCCACTATATTTTTATAAAAAGCTATCAGGTTCCTTCAACGAGATCAATTTCATTACGTTAAAGGTTTTTCACCAAAAACCAGCCATAGCCTTCCGTCATTTCTTATGGATGGTCAGTAGTATTCAAGATATGTTTGTTGGCCTACGTCAAGGCATAGTGTTTGGTAGCTGCTGGGGTATTCATTTGTTGCATAGATAGATGCGTTGGTTTGGGAAAGTCGTATAGCCTTGTTGGCCTACGTCAAGGGCTTGTACGGGTGGGTTCAAATTAACCTGGACAATGACGGGTAGAACTTGACATACGACTTATGATTTGTTGGCCTACGTCAAGGTCATAAGAGCATGGGATAAAAATTACATCGGGAGTTTCAAACTTACAGGAAACTTGCCAGGCATGCGCATACCTTCTGGAGTGTGATAACTTGAGTGGCTTCCATCAAGTTATCATGCGATGATAGTTGGATCCCGGTTCTCACTGATGAGTTGGTTTACTCTTCGGGTGATCCCGACTAATTCTTCTTTCAGGTTTGGAGGAGAATTTGAGATTACAGTGGGAGGTTTCCTGATTAGATAAAGTGATAACCATTCTGATCTGGGTTAGAGTGCACGCAGAGTGTTTCTTTTCTCTCTCTCTCTCTTTGGCAGCGACCTTTGACCGACCCTAAACTATGACTCAGTGACCAAATTGACCGAACCTTCTTAAAATACTGGCTTTTGGATTGTCTAAGTTGCATAAGTCATTGCCGCTCCTTCTTTTACCCTTTGCATTTCTCAGAACACCCCGTATCACTACGGACATCCACTTCCATTGGATAGATCCATCGTATGGTTATATACGAACTCGGAGGGACTTCTTCGAGGATGGATCCAGGTTCAGGAGAAATAGAATTGGTTTATTCAGTTGTCTTTTATTATCACCTTCTCTCAGGCTGCGAGGGCTCCTTGGTTTAGGAGAGTACACCTATTATGCTTACTGGATAGCCTTCTTCCAAACCATAGGCTGGTGCCGAACGGTAGGGAAGGAAGAAAACCAGTTAGCCTAACGATGGTGTACAGAAGGTAATGAATAAAGACAAATAAAGGGATATGGAGAGATGACAAAGAAATATACGGTTAAATTCATGAATTGGATTATGGAAGAGGCATTACTAGGAATACCAGGATACCCCTACGGAACATTTTTATGTTTCAGTGCATTATTAATGGAAAACTGATTTCCCGATTAGATACTTACTCTAGGGTATGTATTTACAAGGTTTGATTCTCACATCTGTATGGTTTTACAGATGATGAGTGGGAGTAGGTTATTGGGAATAAGGTAATCATCCTCATTATATCGGAATTCGTTGTAATTGGTGATATTTGAGGAAGTCGCCTGAGTTTTTGCTGGACGGCATGTATTTGGTTTTGAGTATCCGTTGTTGTGCACCAATTTCAAAATGATATATCTATATGTTTATTTTTTGAGATATAACTTTTTGAAATTATGTCCATGACATTTACCAATATCAGTTGGCAATTGGGTAAGGAGCATTGAACTGCGGAGTAGTTCTTTACTATAAGTACAGTTTTCAACCTACGATGTATAGGTTTTGAGTTATTCAACTCAACGGACTTATACAGAGTATTGTATGTTGTCCAGTGTCCATTAGGACAAAGGGGTTGGTCCTACTACTATGTTCTGTTTACTTGTGACTTCTCTAGTTTTTAGACAAGTGTTTCGTAGAAATACAAGATCTAAGTTTTGAGAAGTTGTGGGTATAGGAATAAAGTAGAGAACCAGATATCGCAAGTATCGGGATTCTTCAAAGAGATCGAAGATGTAGATACTTGTGATTGGTATTCAGTTGATAGTAATGGTTTTGAGAAACTTATTTCTCTTTCAGGTTACTCATAATTGGATGTATTCCTAAGTTGAGTAATGCTGATTAGCCTCTCTCCATTAAGTTGATATGCACTGGAGACAGCTGCATGATTATAATCTGGTTCCAATTAAATAAGTGCCAAAGTTTCTATAATAAATATAAAATGGTTCATATCTTAACGATGTTAAGGTACGGGGAGTTGTCCGGCTTATGCTTAAAACCAGACTCTGGATAACTCAGGGCACGTTTCTGTAATGGCTGTTTGTGGGTTGGCCCAGGCTACGATGAGGGTTGACTTTCTACCATCTGGAAGATCAATAGTGATATTGTTCTTGACTCGCCACAGTTTTAATAAAATGAATTTTTTCAGAAAACAGTAGTGGGAGTATGGTAGAACTGGAAGTGATTCCAGAACAGCAAACGATTACGGAAAATTTAATAGGACCTGTATATTCAATCAGGTTTGACATTCCAATAGCCACTCCGCAGATATGGTGGGTAACCTCAGACACCTGAGAGGTACTCCGGTAGCCTCAAGGACGGTGACAGGGAGGTTCTTGTTTACCCAGACTTGACACTACTGTTGTTCCAGACTATGAGACCCGGCAGGAGGATAAGTATAGCGTCGTTCTAAACTAGCTTTAGAAGTGCACGTATATATTATTCTGCCAGAGGGTTGTTGTGGTCAGTGGGAGCAGCGGAAGTATAGTGGGCAAGTAGCTTATGTCTATTTATAGACTTGAGCAGATATAGAGGAGATAGATCATCTAATTTTGATGTGACAGTCATGGGTTTGACTTCATCAGAATAGGGGATGGATCTGTTAAGAAGGTAGTTGGGTGTGATGTCCTGGTATTTGGAAGACATACACAGAGTAGGAAGTAAAATTCCTATACTACGATCGGTTATACTGTGGTCGTCACACAGTTGTTTCTCCAGACAGGATATGGATATAATATCAGACATTCTGGTTTCTAGATCTATGGTTTTAGATCTAGATTTGGGTAGTTTCCCAATGGGTACTTTGACAGTATTCTAATAGTATTTTAGAATAGATGACTCCTGGCATGGTGGTGTACCTGCAGGTGATGGAGTCACCCTCTCTAAAGGTGTCTTACAGACTAAAGGGGAGAGGGATGTGCATGATCGGCAGATCACTTGCTTAGGCAATTGAGTCAATCGTGAGATGTCAAGTACCACACCAGATGTTGTTTTTGCACTAGATGCGATAAGTTTATATTAATCCAATCCTGAAGAAACATAAAGAAGCAGTTATAAAACATAAGTGCATGTTCTACGGATTTGATGACGGCAGCCTCCTTCGGGAGACGGTTATCATTTCAGGCTTCAAAGGTGACATGGATGACAGAGTTATAGTTTTCCCTCTGACGAGGGACATTATTATGGACGAGTGGTCCAAGAGAATACTGTGGGAAGAATGGTGCATGATACTGATTAAATTCAGTTGACGATATAGTCTAAGAAGTTTGGATTTGGAGTTCATTTATGAACTAGGTCCCATCAGATATCCAGACTTATTCTAAGACAGGTATTACTCAATTCGGGAGATGGCTTTCTCCGCGAACTTAAGATTAAGAGAGACATAGAAAGAAACATCAGGGCGGATCCACTCACTGAGGCTATTTCTCGAACACAATAGTTTTACAAACGGGCTTTGTGAAACTGATTAGTAGAGGAGTTGGATGTTCGTTATCACACGGGCTGTGAGTATGCGACATCGCAATAATTAGCCTTAAGTGCAAGTAGGAGATTGTTGGATATAGTGCCCTCAAAGTCAATTATTGGATCGCAGGCACGTGATTGCAATGATTGAGAGAGGACCTATACCGATATGACTGTCTTACTCGAGATGATAGTATGTTATCTGGTTTGTCTTTATCATCGTATATATGCTTTAGTTCACTATTGCATGTTGATAGAGCCCATAGGATTCTTGCTTGACTACCAGCAGTATGATGGAGATCATGTACGTGGGAGCTGGGGTCTATAAGCACATCCTTAAAGTGTCCCTAGTCGCAGGAGTTTCGAGACAGGGCATCGATACTCCAGAGTAGACTAGTGTATACAGTCGAGACCCCGACGAGGGGCGGTGGCCGGTCTCACAAGCCATTGGTGTTAGTTGGTTCACTTAAGATGTATACAGGTGCTCATTGGGTTATGAGTACACCGGACAGGACTCGCCGGGAACCTGCTAGTTGGTATTATACCTATCGTCAGATAGCAGTTCCCTGGTGACATGTGTACAGGTTAGTCTGTCGACCTGAGATCGTCATTTATCTCGTGTGAGTTCCCACTGTGCTTTGATTACTACCCTACCACGGCTCAAAGGAGTCGTACAAACAGGTTTTAGTTGGGTACAGTCCCGAGCCACATGAAGGCAGTGAGCGGATCATCGGGGATTCGTCTCTCCCGGTATTGGGGGGTGATGTCACACAGTGCACGGGTGGCCATCACTAGAAATCCTCGGCTGGGGTAATGGAGAATTACTAATTTGGATCAGTAGTTTCTCAGGAGGTGACGGGCTTCATACCGACACGAATTATCACGTTATTAGGGGTCTGACTTGATCCACCCCCTAAACTAGTTATGCGATACTCTTAGACGAATGGACCAGACTGTACGGATATTGTCACTGTCAGGCTCAGTAGGGTTTCTGGATGAGTTCGCTCGTCAGCTTCCCTTCCGATCAATACATAGGCAACCGTTACGTGCAGTTAGTACCTCTGACGTGCTAGAGGTTATACCCAGTGCCAGTGTGTTGATGAGTCATTAGAGTCCCCCACAGACAGTTTCCCAAGTTCGGGCGAAACATTGTAGAAGCCGTATGGTTTTATGGCAGGGTTCGGAAAATGCACGTGCGTTTACACACGAGTCATATTTCGGGCAGATAATACTGGTGGGCTTTGGTTTAAGCCGGATCCGAGTATTATACTGTGTAGATATAATATCTTTGTCTCAGTTGCATTTGTATTCGGTCGTAATACAAATGCGGGTATGTTTATACTATTACGGGGTTATCCTAAAATTCGTTTCGGGATCTCTTTTAGAAGTTGCCAGTTTCCAGTTTTCTATCACCCGTCTTTAACATTCGGTTAAAGACGGATTTATCTTTTCTTGAGGGTGAGTCATGAGTGGATGTTTCTAGAATGATGACTAGGTTCATGTATCACTGTTTGCATTAAATGAATGGATGACTAGGTTTAGTGAGTCATTCATTGCATTAATGTGGTTTTGTTCTTGCTAAGATATTTCTTCATGATCTTTTATCTTATGGTAACCTCTTCTACTCTTACACTCACCCCCTCCTCTATATTGTGGCCGGCCCTTCTTAGATGCCCCCTTGATGTTTTGTTTTTCCACTCTCTCACTTTGTAAAAGGATAAAGGAAATTGTTTCATGGAAATTAGATTGCTCATTTCTCATTTACCCGATTCAAAAGGCAACTTCATTAACCGTTCATCCATAGCTTTGGATGTAACGAGACAAAGTGTTCTACTCATTCTCTACATCAATCTTGGTCATCTCGTTTACGAAACTTGATGACCGAGTTGCCTCGGGTCAGAGGAGGGAGCCCGTTTAAAGATCCATTGACGTGGTTCCACCTAGACGAGAAGACCGGAGATCGAGCGAGATCGGAGCAGCCACAACAGAGTGTGGGATGATGGTTAAAGAACGAAGGACTCGGATCGTTCGGTATAACCTTTTCTGATGATGGTTAAAGAACGAAGGACTCGGATCGTTCGGTATAACCTTTTCTACCCACTTTGTAGTTTGTTAGTTTAGCGTTAATGGCAGATCCGGGTTATAGTATGCGATAGCGCCAGTTATAAAAGTTTTTTTTCCGCATTTGGCGTCAGATTGACGTCCGGGGCGCTACTGTAGACTCACAGTTTGATATGAGAAAGTCATTAATTTCATCTTAGAAAAACTCCTGTGAAATATCTGAAGAAATATCAATGAAATTAACAGAAATTCGTGTCAAGCATCGACACCTTAAATGAATATCTCAGTGTCCCAAAGTATCGGTATCCAAATATCTCGGGCCCCAGCCGTCTGGCTGGTCCATCTCAAAGTATCAATATCTAAAAATCTCACGATCACGGTTAGTATCCTCTGGATATCCGCCGCGCCAACAATCACCGGTAGGTAGTCTGCCCCTGCCAGGATCATCGTCTATAACTCGAACTTCTTGCCCCGGGGTACCTTACCGGGCCCACCATATACCCGAGACGGATCATCCTACTCCTCGAAACGAGTCTCGAAAACTAATAGAAAACTCATGGTGGACGACACAAATATCATGTCACGAGAAAACCGCAACTTGCAATATTTAAAATGATATCAGTTTTATTAAATCCTTACGGTTTCTCCAAAATCTCATAAATCTCAAATGCTGAAATCCTCAAGAAAAAAAGTACCATAAGTACAAATGTCAATGATGATGAATGCCTATGGTATCAACAATGCGAACTGCAATATATGACTAAAAGGCTATGTATGATCGAATGATGTAATAAGGTACATGCATATGACTAGCAATTTTACATGTTCATCTTGAGGAGTTTAATATATTAGTACTGGTTTATACGTCCTATATGGTGAAATTATTCTAAATTCCGGTTTAAATAAGTTATCTAGTGTTTGTGGCATAGCAATTACCAAGGCGTGTGTGTCCGCATGAATAGTGCTCGTGCTGCATAAAACCATGGTAATGGTGTAAGTGTCCTATGAGATGATGTTGCACAATTATATATAATGAACTAAGCAAGCTAAATGTTTCTTGTGTCGCATATCTCATTTTAGCGGTTTCTATACGATGAATTAACACATATATGGATATGAAGGTCATGCAATGCAGTAAAATAGGTAACTAAGAACTACATGCAACAAGCTAGTATTACTAGAAATTCTAAACTATCGGGCGCCTCGCGCCATCCAAACGATTTCCCCCGTAGATGTATACATCTACTCACCGGAAATCCTCAGCTAGCCCGGTCCAATCACCGCTTTCCCTTTTCGTGCCGCGTCCGAAGTCTCCGCGACCGATCCTGGAATTTGCACAACACGAAACATAAGATTACATATCCTGAAACGACGCCAAGTCACAAAATTAAAGGGTCAACGTCTACGAGTTAGGCATATTGTGCACTTGGTGTGAGGAACACACACGAAAATCACTACAACCCTTACTGGAATCGTCGTTCGGAACAACCGTCAAAACTAAGATCCGATCAAACCAATACGCATTCGCACCCTAATTACCGTAGTATATGTTAATAATATAACCAACATAACAAAATTACTTCACATCCTAATTGTATCAAAAACCTAGTAAGCACAAAAATTTGCAATTTGGCGTAACCGTCGTAGATTAGCGATAAAATGACCATAATCGAGCATAATCATCCAACCATACAACTAGCAAGCCACTACACTTAATCCAACCCACTTTAAAATACTTCAAACCCTAATCCCAAAATCAAACCCTTTCTTGAATTTCATAAACTAGCAATTCCAATCAAATTTCACACTTGAAATAAACTAAATTAGCATAATTTGAAGCCCACTTAAGCAAGTAACCTCTTAGATTAGGTTTGTATAAGAACTAGATAACAAAATAAACTTAATTAACCTAGTAATGGTGTTTTAAACCCTAGTTCTAACTTAAACCATCCTCTTTAAAAACCTAGAATTGAAATTAGCACAAAAAATTAACACTAAATCAATTTAATTCAAGGAATTTAACCATAAGTGTTAATTGGGTCATGATTATACCTCAAATTTCTAGGGATCTAGTATGGTGATTTGCCTCCAAAGATGGCCTCCTTGCTCCAAGATTCATGCAAGATTGGCTAAGGAGAAAGGAAGAAGAAATGGGCTTGAAATTGTGAGGTTAAAATTGGATTTTTGAAGCAATTTGGGGATTTTTTTGGAGAGGAAAATAGATGGAAAAATGGAGGGGGAGGGCTGCAGAATTTTCGGCCAGCAAGGGATGGGGGAAATGGTTTGGGTGTTGTGGACTTTCTCCAAGTCAAACCCCTCTCATATCAAAGTACACCATACCCCAAATTAATATATTTTAAAACCTACACTTAATTCTGTTTCCTCACTTAATAAATGAGTTGAAGGGAAATATTTAGGGGGGGGGGGATTTCCTGCAGTGGGCTCGGCCCAAAGGAGGGGTGAGGATTTATGAGAGGTTGCAAAGAAATTTTCATGCAAAAAGACCCCCTCAAGTTACCTAATTGCAAGTTTTAGTTTATTTTATTTTAAATTTTAATTTTCCATTGACTAAAGTCAACAAGAACTTGGGAATAACATACTAAAAATTTATATTACAAACTAGATTTTGGTTGTCATGGTTCTTAAGCATGTAATTAGCCCATTCAAATTTGTATTTATCACTAATTTAATGTATATTTAACAGCTTAAAATAATATTAAAAATAATAAATTAGGGAATTTTTTTTAAACAACTAGAAATTTATAAGTGACTCATTAGCTACTAAATACTAGCAATTATCTATCCAAATTAGGTATAATTAGGCCTATATTGAAAAATAATTATAATTACAATTTACGGAAAAATACCAATTATTTACCGATTATCGGGAAAATACCTAAACGACTTTTCAAGGCGTTACAGTTATATAGGATATGTTTAGGTATAAGAAAAGATATATATGGATGTAAACAAGTATTTAACAGATTTGAAAGATGGGAAGTTACCAGTGATGACTTGGCTAGTGGCTTCAACTTCTTCCACAGTCATTGTGAAAGCCTGACGCCTAGGTACGTTCCTCCTTACTGTGGGAGCATTCCTCTGTCCGTTCCTCTGTCCTTGAGGTAGGTTACTGTTCATACCAGAATATTGCATTTTATACCGCCCATTCTTACGCTCGGTTGTTTATAGGTAGGTGCTTTTAATCCGTATTTGTTACATATTTACAGATTACAGCTTTCCAGTACAAATATTGCAAATCAAGACAAAATCTCCACAGCAGAACATCTGTTGACAGCAGATAAAAGCTGGGTTCCGGTCATCCATATCCGTCCAGTGCCGAGTACAAGTTCCTGAGACAAGACATATGACAGTGGTCATTCGTGTCTGGGACAAGCACAGAGCACGAGGGGGGCAGCACAAGAATCAATAGGTGTGCGGAGCTCGAGGGAGAAAATGTCAAAAGTATTATTTTTGATGCCATTTTGGACCGTTGCAAATCTGAAGCAATTGTGGAAGCAAACTGCAAATTGGTATATGTAGAATAACATAGGACAGAGAACCAGGGAAGCACCCAAACTTTGAGGGCCCAACTCCCCAAAAGGGCCGCGGAACCGCGGCATAAGCATGCTTAGGCCGCGGTTCCACGGCCGTATAGACTCTTCTTTCTGTCGTTTTTCAGGGGCAGTTTGGGGACTTCATATTGAGCCAGATTCTTGCCCTAGGTTTCCAGTTCCCTTCCTATAAATACCCCAGTTCTGAGGCAAACCAAGTGTCCATTCTTTGTGCCTCTTTTGTAGGTTTTAGTGTAGTTTAGTCTTCTTCTTCTTCTTCTTCATTCTTTCCTCCATGAAAATTGTAGTGAAAGCTTTTTGAGTGGATGATGAAATGAAGATGAGGGTTTTTGTATCATTCTTTTGTTTTAGCTTCCCCTTGAGATCCTTGCTTTCTCTTGATCTTTCAACCTCTTCATTGAGCTTGAAAGTTTAAGGGTTTGTTATTGATTTCAAGGGTTGTATCTTCTTATGGAATTAGTGCTTCATTTCTCATGAGTTCTTTACCCTTCTCTTGATCTTGCAACCTCTTGATTGAGCTTGCAAGTTTAAGGGTTGGCTATTGATCCCATGCTTGTCTTGAGTTCTAGTTTCTAGTTCTTTTCCTTGCTTATTTATTTCTTGCTTTTTATTACCTTGCTTTACTTTCATGCACTTAAATTCCATGCCCTTACTTACTTGTAATATTTTCTTTTTCTTTTGCTCTTTTTTGTTCTTTTTGTGAATGGTTGTAATTATTGTTGTTGTTAAGAATCAATATGATATTGTAAGTTAACGTTTCTTTGCTCATTTCCTTTTCCCGTTATTTTCCATTGAACTCCGTCCAAACGATACGCAAGCGCTCCGTTAGGCACCCTACCCTAACAAGATAACGGTGATTCCTAACCGCGACCGATTGCGTTCGGTTTGACCGGAGGCGAAAGCAAGAGACAAGAACGGAAGGACAAGGGTAATTAAGCCGTATTCCACGAATACCGCACTTAAATCCCCTAATCCACGTTGTTGCCGATTGCTCTAGCTTCAATTGGTCAAGACTCGGCTCAAAGGTTTTGAGTACGGATTTCTTTAGCTTACAATCTCGTATCTTTTTCTTAACAACTTTATACTTGCAAATAAAACACATAGGTTAGACTTGAACAAACATATACTCATTCTTTATTGACTCGTCTAAGACAAGAACGGAAATACAACCATCTCCCTGTGGATCGACCCGTGCTCAACCGGCTAGCTGCATAGCGACACCGTCCTGATCGCGGTAAACTTTAGAACTTTGAACATCCGACACGCCAAAAGCGTGCGATCAAATGGCGCCGTTGCCGGGGAGACGGTAGCGTATTTTCTTTCTTGTTATTCGGGTTAATATTCTTTTTGTATATATTTATTAAAAAAAAATCTTTTTGTTATTTTTGATCATTTTTGTGGGCAAGAGTGCAAATTTTTGCGGATTTGCAAACTGCGATTGTGGGGAGCAAAGTGTACGTTCAAGGCTAAGGTGTTTGCAAAGTACAGTGCCAAAGATCCGGGTAGTTTGACCCGCGCAAGCGAACTTTTCAAGCTTACCGGATTTGATTCAACGGGGGTTTCCTAACCCAAAATCTTAACGGTACGTACTTTACTAACACCTTCTTCTCAAATCCGACGCATCCAATATACTATTCTTTGCAGGATTCTTTGCAAGTTCGCTAGCAAACGCTAAAAATTGACTAACCCGTATTTGTTGCAGTGCCGTGCTTAAACTAAAAAACGATTGTTTGATTCTTTATAGAATTTTTATTGAATTGCGCATTGCATACATTAATACGGACTTAAGGGCAAGCGAACCCCACAATATACGGTAAAGGATTTCATCACCTTTTCCGTGGCCCACAAATCACGAACTTGAGCATAACGTTTACCCGCACAAATTTTAAAAGAAATTAGACTTTAAGCCTTAAGGACATCGCGCTCACTAGGAGAAGTTAACTGTATTTAGAACCTCGCTTAACGGTATATTGTTTACGGGGTGTCTAAGAAAGTGTTAACGGCGAAACCGCCAAAAGAGAAAGGGTTATTTAATTAAGGAACTTCACGAAAGCGTTGGAAAACCTCCCCTTATCTCTGCACTTACCTGGCCTCGTGATCAGTGTATCTTGAGCCCGTTTCTCAACACAGTTTTACTTCGACAATCAAGTTCTGGAGCAGGTCTAGTTGACCTAGGTGAACCCTAGAACGATTAGGTGTGTGGTATTTTTGTGTCGTGATTGTTTTTGTCCATATTCTTTTTTGTGTGTATATTTCATTCTTTTGTTAATAGCTAACTAAATATATATATATATATATATATATATATATATATATATATCACATTCTTTTTCCCCTCCTTTTCTCTGCCTTTCTTTCTTTCTCTCTTCATATCATGGGTACTCCACCTCGCAAAACTCTTGCCGAACTTTGGTACCCATAACCAGACATTACTTCTTACGGTTCTTGCTTTGGCCGAACTTCGAACGATCCATCCATGCCAAAAATTTCATTGAGAGATCGGATAGACGCGTCTAGGACAAACAATTTGACTCTGCAATCCACTTCGTATCAACCATTTCAAACATTCACCCCTTCTTACGTTGATACCCCTTCTTCGAGTCATGTTGCAACTCCAAGACCTATGTCTATTGCAGAACGTATTGAACAATCTCGTAGCCAATCTTTCACTCCTGTCACCACTTCAAATTCTTGGGATCAACAATTTCATTCACCTTCTTATCCAAATGTTGATCCTACCCCTGTCCAACAATTCAATTCCTACCAGTCCTACCCAACTTTTTCACCTTCCCTAGACATTGCTTCTACACAGCCGTTTGGGAATTTTCAGTATCCATACAACTTTGAATCTTTTACTGAAACCCTTTCACAACCCATGTCTAGTCTGGAACAGTCGTTGGAAGACTTTAGGGTAGCGTCAAGCCAACAGATGATGGATTTGAATGCGTCCATGGCCGCCCTCATACAACCTAGTGACCCGGTAGCTAGTTTTCAACTAGCTCCAAATTTTTCAATGTATGAAGAGGCGGTAGGACAGGCTGAGAATTTGAGTGGAGAGAGTGAGATGTACCCCCTTCCGAATCAAGCCTACCCAATTCATCTTGACTCCCACAACTCCGGTTTTGAATATCTATCTAGTGTTCCAACCGATTCATTGATTACAGATAGAACAGATAATGAGTTGTGTGACTTCGTAGTGTTTGATTTACCTGATTGTGAAGGGTCCCTTCCAAGTGAAACCAATCCCAATCCTGTTGACCTTTACACCTCCATCTTAGAACCAAAATTGATTGAAATCCATGCTTTTGATGAGGTGTCTGAGAATATTGATTTTCACTTGATTCAGGATATTGACGCTGGGAATATTTTGGATGATGAACCCATAGATTTGGCTGAGTTTGTCTCTTCAAATCATCATCCCGAGTCATTAAATGTTTTTCCCGAACCCCATATGCATCTGGATTTTGATGGAAATTGCATGGATAAGATGAATTTTGAGGAGAATTTTGAGGATAGTTTTGAGGATGAACCAGTTTTGCTTGATGAGTCGGATTTTCCAATTCATCCTGTCCATGTCATTGCCTGTGTACACCCTCCTGAACCTTTACCCGATACCCTTCCTCAATCACTTCCCCCCACCCTTTCCATCGTTCCGACCATGCAAGAAACCGTATCATTTTCACTTCCTGTGTCTGGTTTACCAAGTTCGGTGTACCCATGGTTTCTCACGAATCTTGAGGGATTTGACCCCATTTCTCGACGGGTTAATAGATTAGCACAATCGCTTTTTACACATCGGCCATCACAAATTGTGCTAATTTATTCGCTCCATTTCCACCCTCAAGTTCGTATTCCGCTTCTTTCTCCCATCCGCCATTCTTCTCATATACCGAGACCGTATCCCACTTCTCTCTCCATACGGTCTCGCGTATTCTCTATTTCTTACCTCTCCGCATTTTTTCACCAACCAGCACATTATAGAGACAAAATCTTTGAATGGTTGGTGCTCACTTTTGGCCTGTGTAAGGCCTTGTATAGCTTGATACTGTTCTTTCCCCCCTAATCCTGAACTTCAACGCTTAACAGTGGAAACACTGTTTTACTCAAGTTTGGGGGGGACACTTTTTTTTGTATATATTTTTGTTTTCCTTTTTGTTTTGTATATAATTTGTTTTTAGGGAGAGCGCCGACAATTTTGACCCTCTTGGTATAGCCTGACATTGAGGGCACTGTCAAGTTTAAGTTTAGGGGTGTGCTCGGTAAGCTTTCTTCCTTCGCATTCATTTGTATATTTTGCATTTGCATACCTTATTAAAAACCCACAAAAATCGAAAATTTTCCAAAAATATAAAAACTTTGTCGTCAAGTTAGCTAATAGGGTAACTTAGATTTTTATTCTGAAAGTTTAGTTGATATGTTAGAAATAACTAAATTCTTAGCTTAGGAATTGAAAATCCTAAAAATAACCCTCATTCTGTCTAACTTTGGTAAGTATACGTCCTTACAGTTTTTTTTTGAGAAATAGATAATTTTGAGTTCAGTTCTTGAGTTAAGTCAAGATGAAGGGAAAGTATTGATGCTTTACTGAAGGATAAGTCTGAAAAATAGTTTCTTTTCTTGAGTTCAAATTTAGAAAGTATATACCCTACAAACTGTACTTACACGCACCTTAAAACTTGGGATAGTAGAGGATACCTAGAAATACTCTTGCCTGAAAGCCTAGTATGAAAGAAAAAACGGTATTTAAAGCTAAACACCAAAAGAGCATATTGAAAAATATATCCGGTCTTGAAAAAGAAAAAGAAAAAGAAAAAGAAAAATAGAATAAAGTCAAGACCTGGAAACTGCTATTTACGCTTTAAGCTCACACATTCAGTAATCGGCTGTTAGTGCCTCAAGAAGCATTAATAGTCGCATGAAAGGTGTGTGAGCAAAACCGTCCATCCTTAATGAAAAGAAGTAGTAATAGGTATTAGGGCAAGGGTATTATAGCTTGAATTGAATTCTCAAGTGTAGGGGTGCAAATATACACACACGTAGGGGTATACAATCGATGTTTGGATAAAAGATAGAAATAAAGAATAAGACTTGTGTTTTCTGTAAAGTTGATAAAAATCCCTGATTTGAGGCCGCACTTTAGAAGGAAAACTCAGGAGAACCAACATCTTTCTAAACTTTTTTGGAACGTATAGGATCTAAGGTTAAATAGATAGGAGGTGTGAAGCATTAGGGTTGGATATTTCTAACTTAGGATGATAGTGTTTCTAACGTAAATACTAAACTGTAGGAGTATAATCAATGTTAACTTATGACACTAGCTTGACGGGATTTTGTGGGTAGTATCCGCTGAAAACCCTCAGGAGACAACACTCCTCCTATTAGGGACACCTAGAGGTTTTTACGGCTTGTTGCACACGCTCAGTGCAATCGCGTTCCCTGCGAAAGTGTGGTTAGGATTTTATTTTTGTGAATAATTGGTTTTGTTCGGGACGAGCAAAAGTTAAGTTTGGGGGTATTTGTTCATACCAGAATATTGCATTTTATACCGCCCATTCTTACGCTCGGTTGTTTATAGGTAGGTGTTTTTAATCCGTATTTGTTACATATTTACAGATTACAGGTTTCCAGTCCAAATATTGCAAATCAAGACAAAATCTCCACAGCAGAACATCTGTTGACAGCAGATAAAAGCTGGGTTCCGGTCATCCATATCCGTCCAGTGCCGAGTACCAGTTCCTGAGACAAGACATATGACAGTGGTCATTCGTGTCTGGGAAAAGCACAGAGCACGAGGGGGGCAGCACAAGAATCAATAGGTGTGCGGAGCTCGAGGGAGAAAATGTCAAAAGTATTATTTTTGATGCCATTTTGGACCGTTGCAAATCTGAAGCAATTATGGAAGCAAACTGCAAATTGGTATGTGTAGAATAACATAGGACAGAGAACCAGGGAAGCACCCAAACTTTGAGGGCCCAACTCCCCAAAAGGGCCGCGGAACCGCGGCATAAGCATGCTTAGGCCGCGGTTCCGCGGCCGTATAGACTCTTCTTTCTGTCGTTTTTCAGGGACAGTTTGGGGACTTCATATTGAGCCAGATTCTTGCCCTAGGTTTCCAGTTCCCTTCCTATAAATACCCCAGTTCTGAGCCAAACCAAGTGTCCATTCTTTGTGCCTCTTTTGTAGGTTTTAGTGTAGTTTAGTCTTCTTCTTCTTCTTCTTCATTCTTTCCTCCATGAAAATTGTAGTGAGAGCTTTTTGAGTGGATGATGAAATGATGATAAGGGTTTTTGTATCATTCTTTTGTTTTAGCTTCCCCTTGAGATCCTTGCTTTCTCTTGATCTTTCAACCTCTTCATTGAGCTTGAAAGTTTAAGGGTTTGTTATTGATTTCAAGGGTTGTATCTTCTTATGGAATTAGTGCTTCATTTCACATGAGTTCTTTACCCTTCTCTTGATCTTGCAACCTCTTGATTGAGCTTGCAAGTTTAAGGGTTGGCTATTGATCCCATTCTTGTCTTGAGTTCTAGTTTCTAGTTCTTTTCCTTGCTTATTTATTTCTTGCTTTTTATTACCTTACTTTACTTTCATGCACTTAAATTCCATGCCCTTACTTACTTGTAATCTTTTCTTTTTCTTTTGCTCTTTTTTGTTCTTTTTGTGAATGATTGTAATTATTGTTGTTGTTAAGAATCAATACGATATTGTAAGTTAACGTTTCTTTGCTCATTTCCTTTTCCCGTTATTTTCCATTGAACTCCGCCCAAACGATACGCAAGCGCTCCGTTAGGCACCCTACCCTAACAAGGTAACGGTGATTCCTAACCGCGACCGATTGCGTTCGGTTTGACCGGAGGCGAAAGCAAGAGACAAGAACGGAAAGACAAGGGTAATTAAGCCGTATTCCACGAATACCGCGCTTAAATCCCATAATCCACGTTGTTGCCGATTGCTCTAGCTTCAATTGGTCAAGACTCGGTTCAAAGGTTTTGAGTACGGATTTCTTTAGCTTACAATCTCGTATCTTTTTCTTAACAACTTTATACTTGCAAATAAAACACATAGGTTAGACTTGAACAAACATATACTCATTCTTTATTGACTCGTCTAAGACAAGAACGGAAATACAACCATCTCCCTGTGGATCGACCCGTGCTCAACCGGCTAGCTGCATAGCGACATCGTCCTGATCGCGGTAAACTTTAGAACTTTGAACATCCGACACGCCAAAAGCGTGCGATCAGTTACTTTGTGCTTGATGGAACCGACAAGGAGGAGGTGCAGTAGGTCCATGAGGAGGTGGAGCTGGGAGAGCAAGTCGAGGTGTAGGTACCTGAATAGCTGGCCGCTGCGGAAAAGTGATGGCTAGTCTAGAGGCTAGATTCGGATTGAGTCTACGAGGATGTTCATATCATAATTTTGCATTAATATATTCCCCATTCTTATTCATTTTACAAATAAACATGTGCTTTTGACCTATGTCTGCTACATAGTTGCAGGTTACAGGTTCTCGAACAAAAACAGTGAAAAGATGAAAAGACGATACAAAAGTGAGACTACAACCAACAAATGGAAGAATCTTGATCAAGCCTACAGTTTGGAGAATAAACGAAGATCAATAAACAAGTACAAAGGCAGTGTAAGGTTCAAGACTTCGACACGAAGCAAGCGGTAAAGTCCATGACATTATTCATTGTGGAAATCTGGAAGAAAACTAGAAGACAATCTGAGAAACCAAGTGAAGAAATAAGAAGCAGAATGTAACCAGAAGCAACCAGGAAAAATAGAGCCAACAAGCCCCATATATGGCCGCGGAACCGTGGCCAAACATGGGTTTTGGCCGCGGATCCGCGGCCGTGCATCGCGCGTGTTGCCAAGCGTCGCGCGTGTCGGTGCGTCGGTGCAGTACTTAGGTTTTTCTTAGGGTATATTTGTAAATTCAGATGTGAGTCGATTGTAACCCTAGGGTTTCTATGCTCTATAAATAGAAACCCTAAACCTCTTTTTGAGGTATGCCACTTTTCATAGATCTAAAAATTCAGAAATCCTTTGTAATGGTTTGAGAGCATCAATAAAGTAAGTAGCTTCTTCTTATTTGCCCTAGTTCTTAGTTTTTATTTCTGCCCGAGATAGATTTATTATTTGCCTTGGTTTAATTTAGAGTAGAACTTTTAATTAATCTGCAGTAGTTAGATAATTAATCTTTTTAAATCAAAAACTCAAATAAAAATGTCTTTCATAAATCCCCTAATGAGTGAGTAGTTCCTTGCTTGTTAGGGTTAGTAATAGGAAAGGCTTGAGAGATGAAAATCTCTCACCCCTTTCTTTCCCATCACATAATAATAGGACTCCATGCATACATACACACACCGCTCCTTACGGCACCCTACCCACGAGGTAACGGTGACACCGTAGTTTAAAAGACCGGTTGTGCATGTTTTCCATGGAGGTTAGGGTAAGGATTAGGAACGGACGGACAAGGACATAGAGGAAGAAATATCGTTTCTTCCCGATCGTCCCAATCACCTTTATTAATAATTACCATAACACCTAATTGATCTAAATTAGGGCATAGAAAGCGGTGGGAAATCTTTAATTTCCAAACTTAATCTAAACCTAACCCCAACAAGATTTTCAATCCCAGTCTAAATCAACTTAGTTTTTAGTGATAAACATCCTACACCGTTTGGAATTAACCCGTTAGACCAAATTAGGAAATACACAACATCCTTGTGGACCGACCCGTACTCACCGGCTAGCTACCAAGCGACGCCGTTCTTGATTGTGGTTAACAATATTCTTTGATTCATCTTTTAAAAGCGCATATGCATAAAACTTCTAAAATCAAATGGCGCCGTTGCCGGGGATGGCGTAGTATTTTCTTTTTCCAATTTCGGGTTAACATAAAAAATTAAAAATTCATAAAAACTGAAAAATAAAAAATATAAATTATTTTATCATCTTGTTATTTTGTGAAGAGTATTTTCGTTTGAATTGTGCAGGATCGATGAACAAATTCAGATCTGGAAAAATCCAGAGAGCAAAACAGAAAACCGTAGATCTGAACAAACAGAGGAGGACCGCAACAGAAAACAGAAGAAGTTGGGAGGCTCGAGTCAACGAGTCAACCGCGGAACCGCAGTGGGAACGCGACATTGGCGGCGGAAGCGCGGTCATGTGCTGACGTCAGCACGTAAAAAAATCGCTGTAAGTTTTCTTTCTCATTCTCTGAACCCCCTGATATCTCCTCTGTAAAATTTGCCTGCAGGATTCTTTGCGCCAAAAATCTCTCCCCCTTCCAATAATTGATCTTGTGCAGGATTCTTTGCACCGCGCTAAAAAAAATTGTTTGAAAGTGATTGTTTACTGCTTTGCATATTTTAATTGTATTTAAAGGGCTTTTTAACACCAATCCAGATTGGGTAGGGATTTCATTACCCTTCCTAGGACCCCAAAAATCACAAAAAAGCATATTGCATTGACCATCGAGTTAAATTAAAAAAAATTAGACTCAGCGCTAAGGACTTCGCGCTCAATAGGACAAAGAAATAGTTGTAGGCATCGATCGTTGATCCTAACCTGACTTTGTGGTGCCTAGGCTAGACAGGTAGTGAAAGGTAACTTTAAAAGGCCCGTCTCACGGTGATTCGTGAGCGGATCCCTCTTTTCCCTATCTGTGCTTACCTGGCCACAATTGGCCGTGAAGAGGCGGTTTGAGGTCCTACTTCTTGTACTTTGGAACAGTTAGGAGCTGTCTAGCTGACCTAGGTGACCCTAGATCTAGGCCTGATTGTGCATTTGTGGTTGATTGAACGTGTGTCTAAGACTTTTATCGAAAATCTTTTTTGCAAAAAGCTCCACATAAAAAAACACAAAAAGAGAAAATAAAAATTTTAAAAAAACTTGCAACTTGTCGCTAAAAATCCGTGCACCCCACTTACACCCACTTTCTTTCCATTGACGTTTTCTAACCCCCACATTCTGTTTTTCACCTTTTTGACTACACTACCTCTTTTGTGTATGTCCGGTTGGACTAGGGACACTAATGCCCGATTAGTCCGTGTCTCGTTGGTACCGACCGACGTCGCTTTTGACTCCGAAGTCGAAATTCCTTCCACTTCCTTACCTTCACCTTCACATTCTTCATCTTCTAAGGAAATGTCGGGATTTAATCCTAACAATACCTTACCCACAGGACTGATTCCACCTTCGCTAGGTGCGAATAACCCGAAACACCCGCCTGTTGAAGCGCCCCAACGAATCGCGCTCCAGGATCTTTTCTACCCTATCCGCACCGCCTTACCTACTTGTTTTTCACTCCACCGGCAAATGGGGACAACTTTGAGATCAAACCCCACTTCATCAACATGTTGCCAAAATTTCACGGACTGGAATCCGAAGATGCCTATATCTTCAAAAACAAATTCTAAAACGTTTGTGCAATTATGAAAACAACCCAACTTTCAGATGATGCTATAAGGCTAAGGGTCATTCCTTTCACCTTATGTGACTTAGCCGAGAAATGGTTATACAACACAGCATCACATTCAATTAAAAATTGGGAAGAGTTTGGAAAAGCTTTTCTTAAAAAGTTTTATCCACATCACAAGACCGCGAGAATTCGCAATGAGATTATCCAATTTTCCCAGTTTCCTTCCGAACCCTTTTGGAAGTGTTTTGAAAGATTCAAAGACCTACTTGTTCAATGCCCTCACCATGGTATCGAAAATTGGCAACTTTGCCAAACTTTATACGAGGGATTGAACCCAGCAACGAAGCAGTTGCTGGAAACCATTTGTCAAGGTCACTTTCTAACCAAATCAAGTGAGGAAGCGTGGCAGTTTCTCGACGATCTTGCTGAACAAACACTTCAGTGGGAAAGCACCAAATCCACTTCATCTTCTGTTGGTCAGTCTAGGGCAGTCATACATCAATTAGATATGTCAATAGCAATGAAGGCCGAAATGGCCGCACTTACAAAAAAGCTAGAAGCAATTGAGACCAAAATCTCACCGCCTTCTCCTGCCCCAGCTTTACCCCTACGAATTGTTTGTGCTTGTTGTTCGGATCCATCACACCTTACCGAAGAGTGTCCTTATAATCCACCTGTTCAAGGACAAGATCAAGTCAATGCTGTCTTTCAGCAAAGACAAAGAAATGATCCATACTCTTCGACTTATAATCCGGGATGGAGGAGTCACCCAAATTTTGCTTGGAATCAAAATTAGCAATTCCAAGGAAACAAAAACTTTCAAAGGCCTCCTCCTCCACAACAACAAGCCCTTCCACAAACTCAATACTAGCAACCATTCCACCCACAACCTTACCAAAACCAAATGAACAATTTTGTGCCCAACAACTCTTACCCTCAAAACAATTTTGTTCAACCGAATAATGATAAGGTTACCTCGCTAGAAAGAAGTCAAGATGCGTTCCTAAAGCAATCTACACAATCCGCAGCAAGGTTGGAGACTTCCATTCAATCTTTAGTGCAAAACAGTACTTCACACGATCAAAGCATCAAATCTATTGAAGCACAAATTGCACAACTCAATGCTGCGTTGAGCGAGCGAGAAAAGGGAAAACTTCCATCTCAACCACTGCCAAATCCCGGTCACGCACATGTTGCATATGAACAGCAAAATCAAAACGTAAATGCCGTGACCACGTTGAGATCCGGAAAAGTGTTGCACAATAACGTGGGTATTAATAATGACACCCCTGCCGGTGGTTCTTCTTCATCATCTTTTTCTTCATCTTCATCTTCTTCTTCTTCATCTTCATCTTCTTCATTAGAGCCTATTCTTCATTCTTCACAAGGCTCTACTTCTTCTACTTCGAACGGACCCACTTCTCACATCACAAACACACACCGCTCACTACGGCACCCTATCCCATGAGGTAGCGGTGATACCCTAGTTAAAGACCGGTTGTGATTGTTTTCCATGGATATTAGGGTAAGAGTTAAGAAAGGACAGACAAGGACTGAGAGGAAGAAACCTAGTTTCTTCCCGATCGTGCTAAACCCCTTTGTTAATTATTACCTTAACACCTAAAAGTTCTTAATTAGGTCAAAGAAAGCGGTGAGAATAATTGATTTTCCAAACTAACCTAATCTTAACCCTAACAAGCATTTTATAAACTTTTATCTCATTCTTTGATCTTAAAATAAAACCCAAATCTTTTGGATTTAACTCGTTAAAACACAAAGAATAGGAATCCATCTCCCTGTGAACCGACCCGTACTCAACCGGCTAGCTACCATGCAATACCGTCTTGATTGCGGTATATTCTTAACTTTGATTTTAAAATGCACGCAAAATCTCTACAATCAAATGGCGCCGTTGCCGGGGGGACAGTGATCTCTTTCTTTGTGTAAATTCGGGTTAAAAAAATTAATAAAAAATAAAAAATTTAAAAATTATAAAAATTGAAATTTTTTAAAATAAACAAAAAAATATATAAAATAAAAATAAAATTCATCTTATTCTTTTTGAGAGGTATTGTGGGAATTTTGCAGGAAAAGAAGAGGGACAGATTCAGATCTGGAAAAAACCCAGTAACAAATTCAAAAACAGAAGATCTGAACAGACAGAGGAGAATAACAACAACAAACAGAAATTTTTTTGGAGATCTAACCACCTAAACCGCCGTGGAACCTCGGCCGAATTAACAGTTTGACCGCGGAACCGCGGTCAAAGGGTGACATCAGCAAATCAAAATCTCTGTAAGTATATCTTTTCTTCTTCTCTCCCCTGAACTCCACTGAAATATTTTCCTGCAGGGTTCTTTGCGCAAAAATTTTCTCCCTCTCCAATAAATTGTTTTTGTGCAGGATTCTTTGCGCTGCAAAATAAAAAAAAATAAAAATTTGAAAGTGTTTTAGATTTTTGGTGTGTTTACTGCTTTGCATTTTTAAAACGGACTTTTAAGGGGCTATAACACCAATCAAGATTGGGTGGGGATTTCATTACCCTTCCTAGGACCGCAAAAATCACAAAAAGCATTTGCATCAACTTTCGAGTTAATTAAAAAATATTAGATTCAGCCAATAAGGACTGTCGCGCTCAATAGGACAAAGGAAAGGTTGTAGGCATCGATCGTTTATCTAAACCAGATTTTGTGGTGCCTAGGCTAGACAAGTGGGAAAGGCAATTTTAAAAGGCCCGTCTCACGGTGATTCGTGAACGGATCCCTCCTTTCTTTACTTATGCTTACCTGGCCACAATTGGCGGTGAAGAGGCGATTTGAGAATCTCACAACTTGCTATTTGGAACAGTTAGGAGCAGTCTAGTTGACTTAAGAGACCCTAGCTCTAAGCTTGATTGTGCATGCTTATATTGTGACTGTTTGAAAGTGTGTAATAGTCCATAAAAATTTTGCAAAAACTCTTTAAAAAAAAATTCAAAAACCCCAAAAAAAAAATTTCTAAAAGAAAAAAATCATCACATTCTTTTTGTTCTCCTTTCTTACATCATGGGTACCCCACCTCGCAAAACTCTTGCCGAACTTTGGTACCCTCATCCAAACATTGCTTCCTACGCGTATTGTTTTGGTCGAATTACGGACGACCCCTACATGCCCAAAATTTCTTTGAAAGATCGAATAGAAGCGTCTAGGAGAAACAGTTGGACTCCGCAATCCACTTTGTATCAACCGTTTCAACCTTCACCACCTTCTTACGTTGATACTCCTTTTTCGAGTCCTGTTGTAACCCCGAAACCCATGTCTATTGCTAAACATATTGAACAATCTCGTAACCGATCTTTCACTCCTTTCAATACTTCCAGTTCTAGGGATCAACAAGCCCATTCACCTTTTTATCCAAATGTTGATACTACTCCTGTCCAACCATTCAATTCCTACTAGTCCTACCGGATTTTCGCACCTTCCCTAGACATTGCTTCTACACAGCCATTTGGGAGTTTCCAGAATCCAAACAATTTTGAATCTTTTACTGAAACCCCTTCACCACCCATGTCTAGTCTGGAACAGTTGTTGGAAGCTTATATTGTAGAGACAAACCAACGGATGAAGAATTTGGATGCGTCCATTGCCGCCCTTAATTCATCAAGACAACCTAGTGAACCGGTAGCTAGTTTCCAACTAGCTCCAAATTTTCCAATGTATGATGAGGCGGTTGGACAGATCGAGAATTTGAGTGGAGAGAGTGAGCTATACACCCTTCCAAATCAAACCTACCCATCCCCAATTGAATCCCACAACTCCGGTTTTGAAGGTCTATCAAGTGTTCCAAATGATTCACCAGTTGAAGATAAAACGTGTAATGAGTTGTGCGACTTTGTAGTGTTTGATTTACCTGATTGTGAAGAGTCCCTTTCGAGTGAACCCACACCCAATCCTTTTGACCTCTACACCTCCACTCTAGAACCTAAATTGATAAATATCCATGCTTTTGATGAGGTGTCCGAAAAAATTGATTTTCACTTGATTGAGGATATTGACGCAGGGAATATTTTGGATGATGAACCCGTAGATTTGGCCGAGTTTTTCTCTCCAATTCATCATCCCGAATCATTAAATATTTTTCCCGAACTTCATATGCGTCTTGATTTTGATGAGAATGGCATGGATAAGCTAAATTTTGAGGAGAGTATTGAGGATAGTTTTGAGGATGAACCAGTTTTGTTTGATGAGTCGGATTTTCCAATTCATCCTCCTGAACGTTTCACTGTTATACTTCCTAAATCACCCCCTTCATCCTTTCCATTGTTCCGACCGCGCAAGAATCCGTTACGTTTTCATTTCCAATGTCTAGTTTACCAAGTTCGACGTACCCATGTTTGCTCACGAATCTTGAGGGATTTGACCTCATTTCTCAGTGGGTTGATAGATTAACACAATCGCTTTTTACACATCGGTCATTACAAAATGTGCTAATTTATACACTCCATCTCCACCCTCAAGTTCGTATTCAACTTCTTTCTCCCACTTTCTCTGGTTCTTCTTCTAATCTTCCTTTAATGATACCGAGTGTTAATGAATCACAATCCGATATTTTGAGTTCGATAATTCTAGAAAAACAACTTGATTTAGATTCTTTTGAAAATAAGGTAAATGAGCCTTACGACTATCCTACCATCATAATTTTTGAAAAATCAAGTGTGTTGAATTCTGGCGCGACACTTATTGACATTGGAACGTTCAATCGAACCTTCGATGAAAGTTTCGAAGATATTTTCGCCGACGAACTCGCATTCTTAAACGACACGGATTTTGTGATTAATCAACCTCCACCAGAAGAAGTCGAACCACCACCATTTGTTTTTCCCTTCCGCCATTCTCCTCCTCCACCGAGACCGTATACTGCTTCTATCTTCACACGGTCTCATGTGCTTCTCATTTCTTTCCTCTACACTCCATTCTTTCACCAACCATACCATTATAAGATAAAATTTTTGAATGGTTGGTGCTAACCTTTGGCTTGTGTAAGGCTTTGTATAGCTTGATACTGTATTTTTCTCCCCCTAACTCTAAACTTTAACGCTTAAACAGTGGAACAATGTTTCACTTAAGTTTGGGGGGAGCCTTTTTGTGTATATATATATATATATTTTTCTGTTAAAAAAAAACAGGGGAGTGCCGACAATTTTGACCCTCTCAGTGTAGCCTGACAGTGAGGACACTGTCAAGTTTAAGTTTGGGGGTGTGCTCGGTAAGATTTCTTCCTTCGCATTCATGTGTATATTTTTGCATTTGCATACTTATTTTAAAATAAATAAAAATTGAAAATTTTTAAAAATTGTAAAAATTGAAAAGTTCAATTTTGGCCATATTTGACTTAAGTTCAACATGATGGTTGACTAGTTAGGAAAAACTAGATCCAAAACTTAGTAAATTAAAAAACCTCTAAAAATAACCTTTCTTAAAAATTTAACGGTAGAAAATATATGTCTTTGTAGTTTACTTAGAAATAGGCAAATTTTGAGTTCACTTCTTGGGCTAATTCAAAATAAAGGAAGAGTATTGAAATTTTTATTAAAGTGTAAGTCTGAAAAATAATCCCTAAGCTTAAGTCTAAATCCTGAAAATATATACTCTACAACTTGCACAAACACGAACCTTGAAACTTGGAATAGTATAGGATACCTTGAAATGCTATTGTCTAAATTCCTTAGTATGAAGGCAAATAAAAATAAAAGTGTGAATAAAGAGATATATAAAAAAATGAACACTGGCTTTTGTAATTACTTAAGACTGCGTAAAATAAAAAATCTATAGCGAGAGTGCTTTATCACCTAGTGCCTTAGACCAACTGGTTTGGGAGACACTGCTAAAGCCTTAGCTATTACAAGACGAGGAATTACGTCTTAATGTGCAAACACATTTTGTAATCGGTCGTTAGTACCTCAAGAAGTATTAACGGTCGCATGAAGGATGTGTGAGCAATTTCATCTAAAAATTCACTGACTAAAAGTACTTTGGATGATGGACAAAAGTATAAGAGCTTGAATTGAATTTCCAAGTGTTGAGGTGATACATACACACACGTAGGGGTATATGATTGGGGTTTGGATGAGAGATAGGAATGAAAAATATGACTTATATCTTTAGTAGAGATGATAAAAATTCCTAAGTTGAGATGGAACCTTAGAAGGAAAACTCAAAAGATACTGAAAGCTAAATAAATTTACAGAACTTATACAATTTTAAGTTAAATGATAAGGAAGTGTGAAAAATACGGGTGGATAATTTATGAGTCGAAGATAATAGAATTTCTTGCTAGAAAACCGAATTGGAGAATAAAAGTCAATAGGCCGAATTGATAGGATTTTGTGGGTAGTATCCGCTGAAAACCCTCAGGAGACAACACTCCTCCTACTAGGGACACCTAGAGGTTTAACGGCTTGTTGCACGAGCTCAGTGCAACCACGTTTCCCTGCGAAAGTGAGGCTAGGTCTTTTTCGAGAATAAAAACTAGTTTTGCTCGAGGACGAGCAAAAGATAAGTTTGGGGGTATTTGTTCATATCATAATTTTGCATTATTATATTCCCCATTCTTATTCATTTTACAAATAAACATGTGCTTTTGATCCATGTCTGCTACATAGTTGCAGGTTACAGGTTCTCGGAACAAAAACAGTGAAAAGTTGAAAATGCGATACAAAAGTGAGATTACAACCAACAAATGGAAGAATCTTGATCAAGCTTACAGTTTGGAGAATAAATGAAGATCAATAAACAAGTACAAAGGCAGTGAAAGGTTAAAGACTTCGACACGAAGCAAGCGGTAAAGTCCACGACATTATTCACTGTGGAAATTTGGAAGAAAGCTAGAAGACAATCTGAGAAACCAAGTGAAGAAATAAGAAGAAGAATGTAACCAGAAGCAGCCAGGAAAAACAGAGCCAACAAGCCCCATATATGGCCGCGGAACCGCGGCCAAACATGGGTTTTGGCCGCGGATCCGCGGCCGTACGTCGCGCGTGTTGCCACGTGTCGCGCGTGTCAGTGCGTCGGTGCAGTACTTTGTTTTTTCTTAGGGTATATTTGTAAATTCAGATGTGAGTCGATTGTAACCCTAGGGTTTCTTTGCTCTATAAATAGAAACCCTAAACCTCTTTTTGAGGTATGCCACTTTTCATAGATCTAAAAATTCAGAAATCCTTTGTAATGGTTTGAGAGCATCAATAAAGTAAGTAGCTTCTTCTTATTTGCCCTAGTTCTTAGTTTTTATTTTTGCCCTAGATAGATTTGTTATTTGCCTTAGTTTAATTTAGAGTAGAACTTTTAATTAATCTGCAGTAGTTAGATAATTAATCTTTTTAAATCAAAAACTCAAATAAAAATGTCTTTCATAAATCCCTAATGAATGAGTAGTTCCTCGCTTGTTAGCGTTAGGAATAGGAAAGGCTTGAGAGATGAAAATATCTCACCCCTTTCTTGCCCATCACATAATAATAGGACTCCATGCATACATACACACACCGCTCCCTACGACACCCTACCCACGAGGTAACGGTGACACCGTAGTTTAAAAGACCGGTTGTGCATGTTTTCCATGGAGGTTAGGATAAGGATTAAGAAAGGACGGACAAGGACCTAGAGAAAGAAACATCGTTTTTTCCCGATTGTCCCAATCCCCTTTATTAATAATTACCATAACAGCTAATTGATCTAAATTAGGGCATAGAAAGCGGTAGGAAATCTTTAATTTCCAAACTTAATCTAAACCTAACCCTAGCAAGATTTTAAATCCTAGTCTAAATCAACTTAGTTTTTAGTGATAAACATCCCACACCGTTTGGAATTAACCCGTTAGACCAAATTAGGAAATACACAACATCCTTGTGGACCGACCCGTACTCACCGGCTAGCTACCAAGCGACGCCGTTCTTGATTGCGGTTAACAATATTCTTTGATTCATCTTTAAAAGCGCATACGCATAAAACTTCTAAAATCAAATGGCGCCGTTGCCGGGGATGGCGTAGTATTTTCTTTTTGCAATTTCGGGTTAACATAAAAAATTAAAAATTCATAAAAACTGAAAAATAAAAAATAAATTTTTTTTTATCATCTTGTTATTTTGTAAAGAGTATTTTCGTTTGAATTGTGCAGGATCGAAGAACAAATTCAGACCTGGAAAAATCGAGAGAGCAAAACAGAAAACCGTAGATCTGAACAAATAGAGGAGGACCGCAACAGAAAACAGAAGAAGTTGGGAGGCTCGAGTCAATGAGTCAACCGCGGAACCGCAGTGGGAACGCGACATTGGCAGCGGAAGCGCGGTCATGTGCTGACGTCAGCACGTAAAAAAATCACTGTAAGTTTTCTTTCTCCTTCTTTGAACCCCCTGATATCTCCTCTGTAAAATTTGCCTGCAGGATTCTTTGCGCCAAAAATCTCTCCCCCTTCTAATAATTGATCTTGTGCAGGATTCTTTGCGCCGCACTAAAAAAAATTGTTTGCAAGTGATTCTTTACTGCTTTGCATATTTTAATTGACTTTAAAGGGCTTTTTAACACTAATCCAGATTGGGTGGGGATTTCATTACCCTTCCTACACTAGTAAAATAAGGGGTTGCCCCTACGGATAATATCATCCGTAGGGGCAATAAAAGTTTGGCCCTACGGATTAATACGTAGGTCAAAGTGGTTGCCCCTACGGTCGTTCAATATTTATTTAAAATTTATTAAATCTTAAAGTGTTTTTTTCCCCTACGGTGGCGCAAACCAAGCACCTACGGGTATATCCGTAGGGGCATCTAAACAGCGATTTAAGTGATCGATCCCTACGCTGATTATTTCTTATTTCCTTTATCGTTGCGCGCGAACCCAAATCCCCAAACCTTGACGTTCCCGCCGATCGCCATTCTCGTCATCGCCAGCGCCGGCCGAATCGTCGTCGCCACCGCCTGCAGTGATCTCGTCGTCGCCACCGCCGGCCGAATCGTCGTCGCCACCGCCTGCAGTGATCTCGTCGTCGCCACCGCCCTCGTCGTCGCCGATTGCGTCTCCGTCGTCTCCTCCACCGCCTAGCCTACAGGTTAGTTAAACATTATTTTAATGATGTTAGGGTAGCGATGAGGGTTAGGGTTAGGTATCGGTTGGGATTAGGGTTAGGATTAGGGTTAGGGTACGGGTTCGATCGGTTGGGGTTCGACTGGTGTTGGGGTTAGGGTTAGGGTTAGGGTTCGGTTGGGGTTTGGTGTTGGGGTTGGGGTTCGGCTGGGGCTGGGTTGGGGTTAGGGTTTGGTGTTGGGTTGGGGTTCGGCTGGGGCTGGGTTGGGGTTAGGGTTAGGCCGGGTTAGGGTTTGGTGTTGGGTTGGGGTTCGGCTGGGGCTGGGTTAGGCTTAAAAAGGTGAAATTTTAGGGGATTGATCTGGAAAATAGTGAAAGTCGATACTGTTTATTTGTGAATAACACAGTCCATGATTTTTATATGAGAAAATGGGCCATGAAAGTCTATGGGATTTATCTAAAAAACGCTGAAAGTTCATGTATTTATTTGTAAACAACAAAATTCATGGTATTTATCTTGAAAACGTTGGAGGTCAATGGTATGTATTTGTAAACAACAAAATCTATGAAAATTATGTGAAACGTTAAAACTTCATGGTATTTATTTGTAACAAACAAAGTCTATGGTATTTGTTTGATAAATATTGAAAGACCATGACATTTATATGTAATGGGTCAAAGTCATTTGGGTTATGTCAATCTTATTGGCGATACTTTCTTTTTGTGCATATCCAAAAACTTTGAAAGTTCTTGGTACCTATTAGAAAATATAAAAGGTTTTGTAGTGAAAGGAAAGAATTGGATTTAGAAAAACCGTGTGTAACTTTTAGAAATTCTATACACTCAAGTATATAGAAAAGGGTTAATTGCGGATACAGCCTATGTACTATGGGGATCAAGCACTTATAACCTCTGAAGTATAATAATAAGCACTTTTGTTTGTTTTTCATTAGTGATTAATTTTTAGTTTGCTATTTATTCTTTTTCAGTATGGATACTTGATAGAATTATAATTGCTTTACTATTGTTTGCCTTTTTCCTTTTGTGTAGAAAATATATCCATTGTGTCATATGGACACTATTAATTTCACATCGATTCAAGGGAAAAATTGATGAAGATTGTTTGTTATATCAAAAATCTTTTTGTTGAACCCAACAGGTGAAACTTTAGAGTTGTTATAGATAGCTCTACATGTTTAATGCATGTACCATTGTTAAGAGAGTGCAAGGTGGAGAACAATAATTTGTTTCAACGGCACGTTTTTCAAGTTATAACCAATATATGATACTCGATGATAATATGAAACCTTCATATTCCCATCGATACCCATATATGAAACTAAAAGTGCCACTTAGTCCCCGTCTATCGGTTAACATACGTGCGATGCTCGTCGTGACCTAGAACTATACGAAGGTTGTTAAATATCGGACAGTATAGCTCGATACTAACAACCGTCGTATAGTCTACGCGACGAGAAAATTCAATCGTATGGTAACCCATAGATTTGTCCCGTGTGGACAAGTTAAGAATGTATAAAGCAAACGCCTTCATTCACTTGTGTTTTCATCCGTTTCGAGATATTTCGTCGGTATCTTTCCGCTGGTTCTCCGTGTACAAAGATAGATTAGATGTTCATTTCAACGTTGTTTCACAGCTTTGAAATGATTATCTATTCTATTACAGTGTACTCGGAGAACAGCGGGGAGGTGCTGCCGAAATTTACTCGAAACGGTTGAAAGCACAAGTGATGGGCGTTCGCTCTATACATTCTTAATGGGATAGAAGCCTACCCCCGACAGCCGGAACACATACATACAAACGCATAATTAGAGAGCGATTCGAGATGTTCGGGTTAAAACCAATATATGATACTCGATGATAATATGAAACCTTCATATTCCCATCGATACCCATATATGAAACTAAAAGCGCCACTTAGTCCCCGTCTATCGGTTAACATACGTGCGATGCTCGTCGTGACCTAGAACTATACGAAGGTTGTTAAATATCGGACAGTATAGCTCGATACTAACAACCGTCGTATAGTCTACGCGACGAGAAAATTCAATCGTATGGTAACCCATAGATTTGTCCCGTGTGGACAAGTTAAGAATGTATAAAGCAAACGCCTTCATTCACTTGTGTTTTCATCCGTTTCGAGATATTTCGTCGGTATCTTTCCGCTGGTTCTCCGTGTACAAAGATAGATTAGATGTTCATTTCAACGTTGTTTTACAGCTTTGAAATGATTATCTATTCTATTACAGTGTACTCGGAGAACAGCGGGGAGGTGCTGCCGAAATTTACTCGAAACGGTTGAAAGCACAAGTGATGGGCGTTCGCTCTATACATTCTTAATGGGATAGAAGCCTACCCCCGACAGCCGGAACACATACATACAAACGCATAATCAGAGAGCGACTCGAGATGTTCGGGTTAAAACCAATATATGATAATATGAAACCTTCATATTCCCATCGATACCCATATATGAAACTAAAAGCGCCACTTAGTCCCCGTCTATCGGTCAACATAACGTGCGATAATTTATTCTTTTCAACGACAAACGCACACACAAAGCATATACATGAATTTTCTTCTTTGTCAGTAACTATCCCGTTCTTATATTTCTCAATATAGTCAGCATAACCTACAATTTATATGTTATTCAGTCTAACATGGCCCATGAGTACGTCAGAGTTAAGGACTGGATGTATGTGGATTGGAAACAACGTATGCAACCTAAGTTTGTCGCAGGAGTTGCGGCTTTCCTTGAATTTGCACGAGCACATAATAAGATCATAATAGAGAAGATTCTCTGTCCGTGTGATAGATGTGGCAATAAGTACTGGCGGAAGGTAGAATTGGCAGAGCTTCATATTGTAAAATATGGGTTTACTAGACTTTATTCAATTTGGAAATATCACGGGGAAGGAGAAGAATGCAGTACTGCGGTAGAAGAAGGAGAACACGATAATGCGGCAGGAGAAGAAGAAGAATTCGGTAATACGGCAGGATACGGAAATTTATTTCCATCAGAAGAAATGGAGGATATGGTAGAGGCTGCCCTAGGTGAATCTATTCGTACCGAAGATGACATTCCTTCCGGTCAAGGACCGCGTGCGGATAAATATGAAAATTTCATGAATGATGCTAGGAAACCAATTTATGAGAATGCGAAGTATTCCACCCTCTCATGGTTCGTCCAACTTTTCCAAATTAAGTGCCTAAATGGATGGAGCAACAAGTCATTCATAATGCTTCTTTCGTTCTTGAAAGATTCTATGCCTCCGGGAAATAATGTGCCCGAAAGCTGGTACGAAGCCCAGAAAATGATGTCTGATTTGGGTCTAAAGTGCGAGAAGATTCAAGTATGTCCTAAAAATTGTGTGTTGTACCGGAAAGAGAATTCAGATTTGAAAGAGTGTCCAACATGCGGAGAGGCCAGGTATAAGCCGAAAGATTCTGATAAGAAGCCTGATATACCTGTGAAGATAGTACGATATTTTCCCATAACACAGAGGCTACAGAGGCTATTTAGGTGCAAGAAAACAGCCGAGGCAATGATTTGGCATCACCGTGCTCCTCCAAGCGAAAATGGAAAAATGAGCCATCCAAGAGATTCACCGGCATGGAAGGATTTCGATAGGAGGCACGCAATATTCAGTAGCGATCCTCGCAATGTCCGGCTCGGACTGGCTGCCGATGGCTTCTGCCCATTCAACTATATGGCTGGAAGTCACAGTACATGGCCCGTTGTAATGATAATTTATAATCTATCGCCTTGGTTGGCTATGGACCAATCATACTTTATGATGCCTCTTCTTATCGACGGACCAAACTCACCGGGGAACAATATCGACGTCTATCTCCGACCTCTGATTGAGGAGATGAAAACTTTGTTCATTGATGGTGTAGAGACATATGATTCAAACACAAATACAACCTTCATACTGCGTGCGGCTTTAATGTGGACAATTAATGACTTTCCTGCGTATGGAATGCTTTCAGGTTGGTCCGTACATAGTCACAAAGCATGTCCTCATTGCCATGAACACACAACATCAAAATTTTTGAATTTTAGCAGGAAGGTTTGTTATTGCGGCCATCGACGTTTTCTGCCTCCAGACCACCCCTATAGGTTAGACACTGTTCACTTTGATGGTCATCAGGAGCTTCTTGGGCCTCCATCCCCATTGTCCGGAGAGGACGTGACTGCTAAATGGGATGGTTACAATAACGTGACCTTCGGGATGGATCCGACGAGACAGGTCAAACCACAATATTGGAACAAGTTAAGTATTTTCTTCGAGCTTCCGTACTGGTCTACAAATTCAGTGCGTCATTGTCTGGACGTCATGCATATAGAGAAGGGAGTATCAGAGCACATACTTAACTTGCTTCTGTGTAAAGACGGGAAATCGAAAGACAACATGAATGCCCGGATGGATCTACAAGAGTGGGGAATAAGAAGTGAACTGCACCCTAAACCGGTAGCGGGTAAACCGGGCAAGTTTGTACTTCCCAATGCCGCTTATCATATGTCACAACCGGAGAAGAAAAGATTCCTGCAGGTGTTGCATGATTTGAAAGTCCCCACAGGTTTCTCAGGATCATTCAGCAAGAAAATAAAAATTGTGAAGGGCAAGATCGATGGGGTGAAAAGTCATGACCACCATGTTATCATGGTGCACCTTCTTCCATTAGCCCTCAGGACTTCTCTCCCCGACTCGGTTGGTCTGGTAATCAACGACCTATGTTGTTTTTTCAGGGAGTTGTGTGCTAAAACGCTGGAGGTTGCGACGCTGAATAAACTAGAAAATTCTATTGCGTTGATACTTTGCAAGTTTGAGCGTATTTTCCCACCGTCATTCTTCGATATCATAATACACTTGACGGTTCATCTTGCAACTGAGGCGAAATTAGCCGGACCGGTACAATATCGATGGATGTATCCCGTCGAGAGGTACGTTAAATTTTTCGTTTCGCGCAATTTATAAATTTATTTTTGTCATGTATGCCCGTGTTTATTTATTCAACATATTCTCATTAGGTACCTTTACACTCTTAAGAAGTATATACGCAATAAAAATCGACCAGAGGGTTCTATCATGCAAGGTTATCTTCTTGATGAAGCAACCACATTTTGTTCCCGCTATCTGGACGAGAACATTGAGACAAGGCTTAACCGACCACGAAGAATTCAAGACGGGCCATATGGTAAAGCCGAGTATAAGAGGGTAGACACTATGTTTATCAACAAGATATACCGGTTTATCTTGCTTAATTGCGTATGTCTTGAACAAATTAGAGAGTAAGTTCTTTTGGATTAATTGTTATATCTGTGTTTGTGTGTATGAAATGACATAATATTAATGTCACAATTATTTGTCGAAAACAGAACTCATTTTAACGAGGTACGTGAGGGGCATCCTGATTGGAACGAAGAGCGTTTGGAAAAATACCATCAGGATAATTTTTGTGATTGGGTCACAGAGCATGTAAGTTATTCGAATTACATTTTATTGCTATCGGTTTTAATCTAAACTTGTATCGTTATGTATTTATCGTAAAATTTGTTTTGTTAGATCCACGATCCGAACTTGTCTGCATCATTTGAGAGTGATTCAAGATGTTTAGCTCAATTTCCTAGTATGGAGGTTGCACATTACAAAGGATTTGGTGTCCTTGGATACAAATTCGAAGTTAAGGACATAGAAACATCTAGAATCACTCAGAATAGTGGGATTGCGACGGTAGGATCGGACGGTGTGATTTACTATGGGTACTTAAATTGTATACTCGGCATCCACTATCCCGGACGATCAGAACCCTTTTATATATTCCACTGTACTTGGTACGATCCGCGAACCGATACAGACAGGTGGAGAAGCAGTCTTGGGACCTGGAAAGATGAATATGGATTGACCAGTGTGAACACACTTCGATTTTACGGTCAGGACGATCCATTTATCTTTCCGAACCAAGCGTTCCAAGTATACTACTCACAGTGTTTGAAGCATCCGGGGTGGAGTGTTGTATGCCGATGGAAACCTAGAGATGTCTACGATGTCCCAGAATACGAGGACAGCGATGAGGACGAAGAAGAGAGAAGGCTTAAAGTGCTCCGACCGTCTGTTTCGAAGGACGGGTTGTCTTCGACCGATCATGAAGTTACGTGGGTTAGAAATGACATCGACGATGAAATCCAAGTAGATATGTATGATGCGCCCACGAAACGAAAAAGGTTATCAGTAATGTTATATTATTACTTCACATTTTACGCTCTAGATCATATATAGTCAATACTTTTAACGATTGTCTAATGCGTCCACGAACCGTTTATCTAGATTTGATGACGATGTCGGGAGCAGCGAGGGGCGGCAGGAGCTCCAGCCGCGGCAGAGGCAGAGGCAGAGGCAGAGCGGTTCTGCCGCCCGGAGAGCTCCGTAGGGAGCTTCAGAGGGCCGGTCTTGCACCCAGATCGGAGACCCCTTCGGATGCCTCCTTCCGTGTTGATTTGGCCACACCTCCAGGTATACTGCACGCATATCCATTTTGAATGTAATATTACAGATATTCATGCATGTTTATGTCAAAATTACTTATATTGTCAATGTTTGATTGTCTAGTTGTTGGTGATGCGTCCACATCTGGGACAGAGGCCACCCCCGCTCCTCCAGGTATGTTTATATATCATATAGTGTATGTATATTGATTTAGAATGCTATATCATAAATATACACATTCCTTTTGCTCTTACTTAGCAATTTTTATTATTGTCTAGCTGTAGGTGGTGACACCACCGCACCTGCGGGTATGTTTATATGTCCTATAGTGCATGCATATTGATTTAGAACGTTATATTATTGATCTACACATTCTTTTTGCAATTACTTATAAAATCTATTTTTAATTGTCTAATTATAGGTGGTGCGTCCACACCTTCCACAGGGGCCACTCCTGCCGCTTCCATACCCTCCGCATCGTCTGCAGGTTAGTATGAATAAATTTAAAATATTTATTTATTTTACATATGCTCTATAGAATAAATATGAACTTTATGGAGATTTAGCGTCGATGTTTATTTTATAGTTGGAGGGGATGCGTCCGGGACCCCGGTTGTTCCTCACCGGAGGAACTATCGTCCCGCTCGTGCTGCTGCTCGGGCCCAGGCTCGTGCGCTATTCACCGGAGGTATATATCACACTTGAATTCTTAATACAACTTTGTCTTATTATTGATTGTCTTGATATTTCGTGCAGACGCAGGGCCTCTCCATCCCCAGAGGGGGACTCGAGGGCCGAATCAGTCCCATAGGCTGAGGCCTGATAGAGCTAGGGGGGAGGCAGCATTCCCCCTATTTTTTACCCTTGACTATCGCTATACCGGTCCTCATGCCGAGAGGTTCGGCCGGTATTTGGGGGACGAGAGCCGGATCGTGAAGAACTATCCACTTCACGTTGAGTGGGGCGAGCAGCACCAGCGCTCATTCGCCCTCTTCTTTGAACAGGCTCGGGTATGTATTAATATATATTTTCATTTGATCTATCCAATATATTTATTATTAACACTTGCAATCTAATAACAATGTTTTTTTTGTATTTTCAGTTGGATTACGATTTTCAGCCTGTAGCCGACCCTGATCACCCGGGGAGGGTGCTCGACCTTCATGCTCTGTACAATGGCCTGATGAAGAACATGCAGGCCAAGGTCCGATACAACAGGAATGAGCTGAAGGCCGACTGCTACTCCCTGTGGATAGCGACCCCCGAGGCAGAGAGAGCGGCCCTCCTATCTACTCCGGCGTTTGCGAGAGTTGACGTAGAGACATGGCCAATATTGTGCGCTTATTTCGACTCCGAACGCACACGAGTATGTATTTTAAATTTAATTCATTATTTATGATATAATTTATTTCTTTGTGTTTCTTAATTAGAAAACTAAATGTTAATGCGTTGTGCAGAAACAGACCGCTCAGAATACGGAGAACAGGAAGTCGGCGAAGAGGGGTCGCCCCACTTACACAGGTGGCTCGAGGAACATTACTCGAGCCATGGAGTTATCGGTAAATTAAGAGTTATTCTCTAATATTCTGCAATATTAAGAGTTATTCTCTAATATTTCTAATATTAAGAGTTACTTTCTAATATTGCAGACATCTCGGACCGTGGCGTCAGGTGGTACACCGAGCGTGCTGTCCGCATATCTTGCCGTCCACGGCACCTCGACAGATCCCGCCACGGGCGAGCTTCCATGTCCCGACGTCGCTACCCAGGAGTACTGCGTAAGTGTTAATATTTTTTATACCCAAATTTGAAATTTTAGTTTTGGAAGGTTCAAGTTTAAATTTTATACTTATACTTTACTGCTTAATGTGGGTGTAGGAGCGGGTGGTTGAGCAGGCCCAGGCCTCGGGGATCGATTTTACCGGACAGAACGATCCGAGGCTGCTGACCCCAGTTCTGGACGCCGCACACGGAGGGCACCACGGAGGTTGGGAGAGAGGCCGGGGATTGGGCCCTAGCAGGGTCCATATGAGGTTGGACTCCACCCCGGCGGTTACTTCCTCCGTCTCCAGTGGCCGGCATGTCCATCAGGAACTGGATAGCTTGAGGGCCACCGTTCAGGAGTTGAAGGAGATGCTGGTATGTATACTACTTTATAGTAAAATATCATTTCATATTATATACATATCAACATATCCATAATTAGTACGTAGCTTGAGCTTATTTGGTTTTAGAATTAAGTTTGATTAATCATACATACATATGTAATTAAAATAAACAACGCTTTTCCAAACTAGATATCCAAACAGGGTTTCGAAATAACTTAATAATGAAACGAATTCGAATAATACACAGTTCTTACACGCTTCTTACACACGTTATGTCCAGACGCGACAGGGTAGATCGGCCGAGCCTCCACATGCATCTCCTTCGGCTGCGGCTCCGCAAGCCACTACATCGGCTGCGGTTCCGCAGACAGCTCCTGTAGCTCCACCGCCCACTCAGACTCCCACAGCCGCGGCTCCGCAAGCCACTACCTCGACGGCGGCTGCGCAGACCACAACGCCAGCTCCACATGCCGCTCAGACAACCTTATCTGTAGCATTGGAGAGTGTATTTACCGAGGAGCAGGCGCGCGTTATTTTAACGTTATTCGGAGGTGGAGCTGGACCGAACTAGGGTAGCTTTTTGGTTCTTATTTTTTGAAACATGTATTTATTTATATCACATTGTACTACATTTTGAAATGATATTGATATTGGTTTGTATTTATATCATATTCAGTTTTTGGGTTTCTTTTGTATATTATATATATGCGTGAGATGTGATTATGAATACTGCAATATATGATTTGATTGATGTATATAGTATTGTGCACAGGGCGGGAAAAAATCTAGCAGCCCATTTTTAAAAAAAAATACAGACAATATGTACCTACGGATTAAGCCGTAGGTATATATGTTGCCCCTACGGAGTTGTCCGTAGGGGCAAACTATCAGGAAACCTGATATTTTCCCACCTGATATCAGTGCAGGGTGTTGGGGGTGCCCCTACGGATATGTCCGTAGGGGCCACTGTTTATCCCCTACGTATTCATCCGTAGGGGCAAAATGTCAGGTTTCCTGATATTTTCCCCCCGATCTCAGTGCAGTGTGTTGGGAGTAGCCCCTACGGATCAATCCGTAGGGGCTACTTTATATCCCCTACGGACTTATCCGTAGGGGTAGAAAGAGGACCTACGGGTATATCCGTAGGTATATACAATATATTCAAAAAAAAAAATATATATATGATTTTATTACCCCTACGGGGTACTCCGTAGGGGCTATAGCACCTACCGCTGTATCCGTAGGGGCATAAATTTGTCCGTAGGGGCAAGTTCAGGGCCTCAACTTGCACCTGCGGCCTTTGCACCTACGGGGTCTTTTTTCGCCCCTACGTAGATATCCGTAGGGGCAGTGGGTTGCCCCTACCGATAAATCCGTAGGGGCAACCCTTATTTTTAGTAGTGCCAGGACCTTAAAAATCACAAAAAGCATATTGCATTGACCATCGAGCTAAATTAAAAAAAATTAGACTCAGCCCTAAGGACTTCGCATTCAATAGGACAAAGAAATAGTTGTAGGCATCGACCGTTGATCCTAACCTGACTTTGTGGTGCCTAGGCTAGACAGGTAGTGAAAGGTAGCTTTAAAAGGCCCGTCTCACGGTGATTCGTGAGCGGATCCCTCTTTTCTCTATCTGTGCTTACCTGGCCACAATTGGCGGCGAAGAGGCGGTTTGAGGTCCTACTTCTTGTACTTTGGAACAGTTAGGAGCTATCTAGCTGACCTAGGTGACCCTAGATCTAGGCCTGATTGTGCATTTATGGTTGATTGAACGTGTGTCTAAGACTTTTATCGAAAATCTTTTTTGCAAAAAGCTCCACATAAAAAAAAACACAAAAAGAGAAGAAAATTTTTACAAAAACTTGCAACTTGTCGCTAAAAATCCGTGCACCCCACTTACACCCACTTTCTTTCCATTGACGTTTTCTTACCCCCACATTCTGTTTTTCACCTTTTTGACTACACTACCTCTTTTGTGTATGTTCGGTTGGACTAGGGACACCAGCGCCCAATTAGTCCGTGTCTCGTTGGTACCGACCGACAACGCTTTCGATTCCGAAGTTGAAATTCCTTCCACTTCCTTGCCTTTATCTTCACATTCTTCATCTTCTAAGGAAATGTCGGGATTTAATCCTAACAATACCTTACCCACGGGACTGATTCAACCTCCGCTAGGTGCGAATAACCCGCAACACCCGCCTGTTGAAGCGCCCCAACGAATCGCGCTCCACGATCTTTTCTACCCTATCCGCACCGCCTTAACTACTTGTCTTTCACTCCCACCGGAAAATGGGGACAACTTTGAGATCAAACCCCACTTCATCAACATGTTGCCAAAATTTCACGGACTGGAATCCAAAGATGCCTATATCTTCATAAACAAATTCCAAAACGTTTGTGCAATGATGAAAACAACCCAACTTTCAGATGATGCTATAAGGCTAAGGGTCATTCCTTTCACCTTATGTGACTTAGCCGAGAAATGGTTATACATCACAGCATTACATTCAATTAAAAATTGGGAAGAGTTTGTTAAAACTTTTCTTAAAAAGTTTTATCCACATCACAAGACCGCGAGAATTCACAATGAGATTATCCAATTTTCCCAGCTTCCTTCCGAACCCTTTTGGAAGTGTTTTGAAAGATTCAAAAACCTACTTGTTCAATGCCCTCACTATGGTATCAAAAATTGGCAACTTTGCCAAACTTTATACGAGGGATTGAACCCAGCAACGAAGCAGTTGCTGGAAACCATTTGTCAAGGTCACTTTCTAACCAAATCTAGTGAGGAAGCGTGGCAGTTTCTCGACGATCTTGCTGAACAAACACTTCAGTGGGAAAGCACCAAGACCACTTCATCTTCTGTTGGTTAGTCTACGGCAGGCATACATCAATTAGATATATCGATAGCAATGAAGGCCGAAATGGCTGCACTTACGAAAAAGCTAGAAACAATTGAGAACAAAATCTCATCGTCTTCTCTTGCCCCAGCTTTACCCCCACGAACTTTTTGTGCTTGTTGTTCGGATCCATCACACCTTACCGAAGAGTGTCCTTATAATCCACCTGTTCAAGCACAAGATCAAGTCAATGCTGCCTTTCAGCAAAGACAAAGAAATGATCCATACTCTTCGACTTATAATCCGGGATGAAGGAGTCACCCAAATTTTGCTTGGAATCAAAATCAGCAATTCCAAGGAAACAACAACTTTCAAAGGCCTCCTCCTCCACAACAACAAGCCCTTCCACAAACTCAATACTAGCAACCATTCCACCCACAACCTTACCAAAACCAAATGAACAATTTTGTGCCCAACAACTCTTACCCTCAAAACAATTTTGTTCAACCGAATAATGATAAGGTTACCTCGCTTGAAAGAAGTCTAGATGCGTTCCTAAAGCAGTCTACACAATCCGCAGTAAGGTTGGAGACTTCCATCCAATCTTTAGTGCAAAACAGTGCTTCACATGATCAAAGTATCAAATCTATTGAAGAACAAATTGCACAACTCAATGCTGCGTTGAGCGAGCGAGAAAAGGGAAAACTTCCATCTCAACCACTGCCAAATCCCGGTCACGCACATGTTGCATATGAACAGCAAAATCATAACGTAAATGCCGTGACCACGTTGAGATCCGGAAAAGTGTTGCACAATAATGTGGGTATTAATAATGACACCCCTGCCGGTGGTTCTTCTTCATCATCTTTTTCTTCATCTTCATCTTCTTCTTCTTCATCTTCATCTTCATCTTCTTCGTTAGAGCCTATTCTTCATTCTTCACAAGGCTCTACTTCTTCTACTTCGAACGGACCCACTTCTCATATCACAAACACACACCGCTCACTACAGCACCCTATCCCACGAAGTAGCGGTGATACCCTAGTTAAAGACCGGTTGTGATTGTTTTCCATGGATATTAGGGTAAGAGTTAAGAAAGGACAGACAAGGACTAAAAGGAAGAAACCTAGTTTCTTCCTGATTGTGCTAATCCCCTTTGTTAATTATTACCTTAACACCTAAAAGTTCTTAATTAGGGCAAAGAAAGCGGTGAAAATAATTGATTTTCCAAACTAACCTAATCTTAACCCTAACAAGCTTTTTATAAACTTTTATCTCATTCTTAGATCTTAAAATAAAACCCAAATCTTTTGGATTTAACTCGTTAAAACACAAAGAATAGGAATCCATCTCCCTGTGGACCGACCCGTACTCAACCGGCTAGCTACCAAGCGACGGCGTCTTGATTGCGGTATATTCTTAACTTTGATCTTAAAATGCACGCAAAATCTCTACAATCAAATGGCGCCGTTGCCGGGGAGGCGGTGATCTCTTTCTTTGTGTAATTTCGGGTTAAAAAAAACAAAAAATTTAAAAATTATAAAAATTGAAATTTTTTAAAACAAACAAAAAAATAGAATAAAATAAAAATAAAATTCATCTTGTTCTTTCTGAGAGGTATTGTGTGAATTTTGCAGGAAAAGAAGAGGGACAGATTCAGATCTGGAAAAAACCCAGTAACAAATTCAAAAACAGAAGATCTGAACAGACAGAGGAGAATAACAACAACAAACATAAATTTTTTGGAGATCTAACCACCTAAACCGCCGCGGAACCGCGGCCGAATTGACAGTTTGACCGCGGAACCGCGGTCAAAGGGTGACATCAGCAAATCAAAATCTCTGTAAGTATATCTTTTCTTTTTCTCTCCCCTGAACTCCACTAAAATATTTTCCTGCAGGGTTATTTGCGCAAAAATTTTCTCCCTCTCCAATAAATTGTTTTTGTGCAGGATTCTTTGCGCTGCAAAATAAAAAAAAAAAAAAATTTGAAAGTGTTTTAGATTTTTGGTGTGTTTACTGCTTTGCATTTTTAAAACGGACTTTTAAGGGGCTATAACACCAATCAAGATTGGGTGGGGATTTCATTACCCTTCCTAGGACCCCAAAAATCACAAAAAGCATTTGCATCAACTTTCGAGTTAATTAAAAAATATTAGATTCAGCCAATAAGGACTGTCGCGCTCAATAGGACAAAGGAAAGGTTGTAGGCATCGATCGTTTATCTAAACCAGATTTTGTGGTGCCTAGGCTAGACAAGTGGGAAAGGTAATTTTAAAAGGCCCGTCTCACGGTGAGTCGTGAATGGATCCCTCCTTTCTTTACTTATGCTTACCTGGCCACAATTGGCGGTGAAGAGGCGATTTGAGGATCTCACAACTTGCCCTTTGGAACAGTTACGAGCAGTCTAGTTGACTTAAGAGACCCTAGCTCTAAGCTTGATTGTGCATGCTTATATTGTGACTGTTTGAAAGTGTGTAATAGTCCGTAAAAATTTTGCAAAAACTCTTAAAAAAAAAATTCAAAAACCCCAAAACAAAAAATTTCTAAAAAAAATAAATCATCACATTCTTTTTGTTCTCCTTTCTTACATTATGGGTACCCCACCTCGCAAAACTCTTGCCGAACTTTGGTACCCTCATCCAAACATTGCTTCCTACGCGCATTGTTTTGGTCGAATTACGGACGACCCCTACATGCCCAAAATTTCTTTGAAAGATCGAATAGAAGCGTCTAGGAGAAATAGTTGGACTCCGCAATCCACTTTGTATCAACCGTTTCAACCTTCACCACCTTCTTACGTTGATACTCCTTTTTCGAGTCCTGTTGTAACCCCGAAACCCATGTCTATTGCTAAACATATTGAACAATCTCGTAACCGATCTTTCACTCCTTTCAACACTTCCAGTTCTTGGGATCATTAAGTCCATTCACCTTTTTATCCAAATGTTGATCCTACTCCTGGTCAACCATTCAATTCCTACCAGTCCTACCGGACTTTCGCACCTTTCCTAGACATTGCTTCTACACAGCCATTTGGGAGTTTCCAGAATCCAAACAATTTTGAATCTTTTACTGAAACCCCTTCACAACCCATGTCTAGTCTGGAACAGTCGTTGGAAGCTTATATTGTAGCGACAAACCAACGGATGAAGAATTTGGATGCGTCCATTGCCGCCCTTAATTTATCAAGACAACCTAGTGAACCGGTAGCTAGTTTCCAACTAGCTCCAAATTTTCTAATGTATGATGAGGCGGTTGGACAGATCGAGAATTTGAGTGGAGAGAGTGAGCTATACACCCTTCCAAATCAAACCTACCCATCCCCAATTGAATCCCACAACTCCGGTTTTTAAGGTCTATCAAGTGTTCCAAATGATTCACCAGTTGAAGATAAAACGTGTAATGAGTTGTGCGACTTTATGGTGTTTGATTTACCTGATTGTGAAGAGTCCCTTTCGAGTGAACCCACACCCAATCCTTTTGACCTCTACACCTCCACTCTAGAACCTAAATTGATAAATATCCATGCTTTTGATGAGGTGTCCGAAAAAATTGATTTTCACTTGATTGAGGATATTGACGCAGGGAATATTTTGGATGATGAACCCGTAGATTTGGCCGAGTTTTTCTCTCCAATTCATCATCCGGAATCATTAAATATTTTTCCCGAACTTCATATGCGTCTTGATTTTGATGAGAATGGCATGGATAAGCTAAATTTTGAGGATAGTATTGAGGATAGTATTGAGGATGAACCAGTTTTGTTTGATGAGTCGGATTTTCCAATTCATCCTCCTGAACGTTTAACTGTTATACTTCCTAAATCACACCCTTCATCCTTTCCATCGTTCCGAACGCGCAAGAATCCGTTACGTTTTCATTTCCAATGTCTGGTTTACCAAGTTCGACGTACCCATGTTTGCTCACAAATCTTGAGGGATTTGACCTCATTTCTCAGTGGGTTGATAGATTAACACAATCGCTTTTTACACATCGGTCATTACAAAATGTGCTAATTTATACACTCCATCTCCACCCTCAAGTTCGTATTCAACTTCTTTCTCCCACTTTCTCTGGTTCTTCTTCTAATCTTCCTTTAATGATACCGAGTGTTAATGAATCACAATCCGATATTTTGAGTTCGATAATTCTAGAAAAACAACTTGATTTAGATTCTTTTGAAAATAAGGTAAATGAGCCTTACGACTATCCTACCTTCATAATTTTTGAAAAATCAAGTGTGTTGAATTCTGGCGCGACACTTATTGACATTGGAACGTTCAATCGAACCTTCGATGAAAGTTTCGAAGATATTTTCGCCGACGAACTCGCATTCTTAAACGACACGGATTTTGTGATTAATCAACCTCCACCAGAAGAAGTCGAACCACCACCATTTCTTTTTCCCTTCCGCCATTCTTCTACTCCACCGAGACCGTATACTGCTTCTATCTCCACAGGTCTCGTGTGCTTCTCATTTCTTTCCTTTACACTCCATTCTTTCACCAACCATACCATTATAACGATAATATTTTTGAATGGTTGGTGCTAACCTTTGGCTTGTGTAAGGCCTTGTATAGCTTGATACTGTATTTTTCTCCCCCCTAACTCTAAACTTTAACGCTTAAACAATGGAAATACTATTTCACTTAAGTTTTGGGGGAGCCTTTTTGTGTATATATATTTTGTTTTTTTTTTCTGTTAAAAAAAACAGGGGAGTGCCGACAATTTTGACCCTCTTAGTGTAGCCTGACAGTGAGGACACTATCAAGTTTAAGTTTGGGGGTGTGCTCGGTAAGATTTCTTCCTTCGCATTCATGTGTATATTTTTGCATTTGCATACTTATTTTAAAATCCATAAAAATTGAAAAATTTTAAAAATTAAAAAAATTGAAAAGTTCAATTTTGACCATATTTGACTTAAGTTCAACATGATGGTTGACTAGTTAGGAAAAACTAGATCCAAAACTTAGTAAATTAAAAAAACCCTAAAAATAAGATTTCTTAAAAATTTAACGGTAGAAAATATATGTCCTTGTAGTTTACTTAGAAATAGGCAAATTTTGAGTTCACTTTTTGTCAAAATAAAGGAAGATTATTGAAATTTTTATTAAAGTGTAAGTCTGAAAAATAATCCCTAAGCTTAAGTCTAAATCCTGAAAATATATACCCTACAACTTGCACAAACACGAATCTTGAAACTTGGAATAGTAGAGGATACCTTGAAATACTCTTGTCTAAAATCCTTAGTATGAAGGCAAATAAAAATAAAAGTGTGAATAAAGAGATATATAAAAAAATGAACACTGGTTTTTGTAATTACTTAAGGCTGCGTAAAATAAAAAAATCTATAGCGAGGGTTTTTTATCACCTAGTGCCTTAGACCAACTGGTTTGCGAGACACTGCTAAAGCCTTAGCTATTACAGGACGAGGAATTATGCCTTAATGTGCAAACACATTTTGTAATCGGTCGTTAGTACCTCAAGAAGTATTAACGGTCGCATGAAAGATGTGTGAGCAATTTCATCTAAAAATTCACCGACTAAAAGTACTTTGGATGATGGACAAGAGTATAAGAGCTTGAATTGAATTTCCAAGTGTTGGGGTGATACATACACACACGTAGGGGGTATATGATTGGGGTTTGGATGAGAGATAGGAATGAAAAATAGGACTTATATTTTTCGTAGAGATGATAAAAATTCCTAAGTTGAGACGGAATCTTAGAAGGAAAACTCAAAAGATGCTGAAAGCTAAATAATTTACAGAACATATACAATCTTAAGTTAAATGATAAGGAAGCGTGAAAAATACGGATGGATAATTTATGAGTCGAAGATAATAGAATTTCTTGCTAGAAAACCGAATTGGAGAATAAAAGTCAATAGGACGAATTGATAGGATTTTGTGGGTAGTATCCGCTGAAAACCCTCAGGAGACAACACTCCTCCTACTAGGGACACCTAGAGATTTAACGGCTTGTTGCACGAGCTCAGTGCAATCGCGTTTCCCTGCGAAAGTGAGGCTAGGTCTTTTTCGAGAATAAAAACTAGTTTTGCTCGAGGACGAGCAAAAGATAAGTTTGGGGGTATTTGTTCATATCATAATTTTGCATTATTATATTCCCCATTCTTATTCATTTTACAAATAAACATGTGCTTTTGATCGATGTCAGCTACATAGTTGCAGGTTACAGGTTCTCGGAACAAAAACAGTGAAAAGATGAAAAGACGATACAAAAGTGAGACTACAACCAACAAATGGAAGAATCCGTATCAAGCCTACAGTTTGGAGAATAAACGAAGATCAATAAACAAGCACAAAGGCAGTGTAAGGTTAAATACTTCGACACGAAGCAAGCGGTAAAGTCCACGACATTATTCACTGTGGAAATCTGGAAGAAAACTAGAAGACAATCTGAGAAACCAAGTGAAGAAATAAGAAGCAGAATGTAACCAGAAGCAACCAGGAAAAACAGAGCCAACAAGCCCTATATATGGCCGCGGAACCGCGGCCAAACATTGGTTTTGGCCGTGGATCCACGGCCGTGCGTCGCGCGTGTTGCCACGCGTCGGGTGCGTCGGTGCGTCGGTGCAGTACTTAGGTTTTTCTTAGGGTATATTTGTAAATTCAGATGTGAGTCGATTGTAACACTAGGGTTTCTATGCTCTATAAATAGAAACCCTAAACCTCTTTTTGAGGTATGCCTCTTTTCATAGATCTAAAAATTCAGAAATCCTTTGTAATGGTTTGAGAGCATCAATAAAGTAAGTAGCTTCTTCTTATTTGCCCTAGTTATTAGTTTTTATTTCTGCCCTAGATAGATTTATTATTTTCCTTAGTTTAATTTAGAGTAGAACTTTTAATTAATCTGCAGTAGTTAGATAATTAATCTTTTTATATCAAAAACTCAAATAAAAATGTCTTTCATAAATCCCCTAATGAGTGAGTAGTTCCTCGCTTGTTAGGGTTAGGAATAGGAAAGACTTGAGAGATGAAAATCTCTCACCCCTTTCTTGCCCATCACATAATAATAGGACTCCATGCACACATACACACACCACTCCCTACGGCATCCTACCCACAAGGTAACGGTGACACCATAGTTTAAAAGACCGTCTGTGCATGTTTTCCATGGAGGTTAGGGTAAGGATTAGGAAAGGACGGACAAGGACTTAGAGGAAGAAACATCGTTTCTTCCCGATCGTCCCAATCCCCTTTATTAATAATTACCATAACACCTAATTGATCTGAATTAGGCCATAGAAAGCGGTGGGAAATTTTTAATTTCCAAACTTAATCTAAACCTAACCCGAACAAGATTTTAAATCCTAGTCTAAATCAACTTAGTTTTTAGTGATAAACATCCCACACCGTTTGGAATTAACTCGTTAGACCAATTCAGGAAATACACAACATCCCTGTGGACCGACCCATACTCACCGGCTAGCTACCAAGAGACGCCGTTCTTGATTGCGGTTAACAATATTCTTTGATTCATCTTTTAAAAGCGCATACGCATAAAACTTCTAAAATCAGAGGACATGCACCAATGTCGTGAGTGGATGAGCCGCAGACTAAACACAGGCCGTTTGCACGCCTGCAGTCTTTCACCAAGTGTCTATTCCTCCTGCAGTAGGTGCAAAATTCTGGACTGGGCCAGTTAAAAGTTACTCCCAGTCTCCTTGGTACAAACGGTGGCCTGGAAGAAGATCCTCCTGCCATCTGAGTAGCATGGCGCTTCATACCGGCAGATTGAGGTCTGCCCTTTTTCTTCACCACTGCCTCATATCTTCGGGCAGCCTTCAAAGCTAAATCATGGGTTGGGAAATCCCCTGTAGCTAGAGCAGCTTGGATCTTCTGGTCCAACCCCTGCTGAAATCGTCTTGCCCTGATCTCAGCAGTCGGTATTAGATGTGCTGCGAACCTGTTATGGTCTCGTGTTAGCTGTGTAGTATGCGATATTAGAAAACTTGAATATTTGAGACATCTCTTACCTACTAAGCATGGTGAATTCAGCGTCATATTCATCCACAAATTTTCTCCACATAGAGTCTTGTTGCAGGTGGATGAATTGCTGCTCCATGTCAAAACGGGCAGTCTCGGGAAAATATTTCGCGTCAAATATATCGCAAAATGTCTTCCATTCGATCGGCTGGGTAAGTCGGCTTTCTTCAGCCTTCCACCATACCCTGACATTGTCTGTAAGTTGCAGCTTCGCAACCCTTACCCAAGCAATATCTGGCACTTGTGCTGCTGCCAGATCGTCCTCGATCGACCGAGCCCATTCCTTTGCCTCCAAAGGGCTCTCTTTTCCTGAGAATTGTTTAGGATGCAGTGCCCGGAATTGTTTCACATCGGGTGCCTCAGCTCCTGGGCGATTCAGGAGGATGACAATCTGCTGCTGCTGTCCCTCCAAGAGACTCTTGATCGCCTCTAGTAAATATGTCTGCTCGTTGATAGGAGCTGCTACGGTAAGTGAAGTGGAAGAGGTGATGGTGGGGTGTTGCCATTGACGTTCGTGCTCGTATTGTTGGGAGAATCCATAACCTTAGAAAGAAAAAAATAGGTTTAGGATAGATTCAAGAAATATGTAAAGAATGTTTAGTTGCTGATTCTTATAATTCTTATGACTTATATTGCTTAGGATTCCATGCAGAACTGACCTTGCATGGTTATGTAGGTTTCCACGCAGAACTGACCTGCATCGGCCACCAACAAAACCTATCACGCCCCGCTTCATATTGTACGGGGAAGAGGACGTGGCAGGGACGCGACGTATTTACTTAGAAGTAAACACATTAAGCGTAAATAAGCAATATAAAAGTAAATTACAAGAATGACAAGAGATGTAATGAACCAACAAATTTTTTTTTTATATTCATTTTTTACATACACTGGAAAGTAAAATACAATAATGGAAAGTGAATGATTTGAAAGTAAAGTAAGTATAAGTGAACTAAAACTCCGAATCCTCAGTAAAGTGCTCCAAATCGTCCTGGCTGGGCTCGATCTCATGAGAGTCGAGTCTTCCTGACAATATTCCAAAGAAAGAAGAGATAGAAATGTTGTTAGCGAACAATCGCTCGGTAAGTCCCAAAAGAGAAATAGATCAAGTAAAAGGAATAGATCTGGTAATTTATCTGTTTTTATTTTACTAATGCAGTTGTTTGTACCTTGGTACAGAATACATCAATGTATACGAGAGGAGTCCAACTATCCGTGAACTAAGGTATACGGAGCACAAGGACCCGTCAAGCCACGGGACAACGTCACGGATATTCAGATTATGTGTATTATAGTGACCGTCTTGCGCTACTTCTAATACATTCCGTACCAATCTACCCCGTTAAAACCCCGTAATGCATATTGTATTGATTGTAATGATTTGTTGTATAAGACTTTCCGAAACCATGGTATAAGTTGTTCATGTAAACAGATCGGATGTAAACGGATAGTCATGTAGTCAAGTTCAAAGTATATCCATGGTTCGGTCCAGTCGAGTCATATTGCTTATTCATATTCAAGTGTTCATGCTTGATATATTGGATTCATGTTGAAATGGACTTATAGTTGGAATCATGTTTGGATTGTATCCAGATTAGACTGAGACTCAGATTGAGTCAGACACTTTAAACAGATTTGAGTGCTGAATTAGGTTTAGGAGTTATCGGTAACTGCTGCACATGGACGGTAGGATTTATGAATTTTTCCAAGCCAATTACCATTGATAACCCCGTTTTATTTTTCTACCTTAAATAGGCAAGCATCCACTTTCTCCGGCTCCCTGAGGCTCAAGAGAATTGGTCTGGCTTAAACCTATATTTACTAGGGTCCTTAATGTAAATTAATATAACTTGAGGGGTTTTATGAAAAATAGTTTTAGTATACTTTCAAAATAAAGCTCAAGTATTTATTTATTGTACTTAGGGTTTTCATGGATGTAACTTTTAAAAGTGAAGTATTCTAGTCAATAAATACTTATTTGAATAATTCATGGTATTTTTGCGTAAATTTTGCTTGTATGGATTCTTGATGGTATTTTCATGGAAATGTAATTCTTTTCTTTTGTTTAGAAAAACATGGAATTTATTATATATTTTAAATAGATGGATTGATAATATTTATATATAATTATTAAAAATAAAATTTATTTATTAAATAGAAATCACGTTTTTCTTAAAAATTGCATTAAAAATTCCATCGAGATCGTATGCTCCGTGAGAAGGTCTGCATCTCGCTCTACTAGTCCGATGGATGTGCGAAAACCCGCACCAACCGAATCAGATTCCCCAAAAGGGGTTGTAGAGGCATAATTGCAAGGAATTTAAATAATACAATTTAAAGAATATGGGTTTTAATAGTTTATGGTATTTTAATATAAAAGTCGTATTTGTCCCAAAAATATTGTTAAAAGGAAATCGTGCTATGTCATGATGAGTGTTGTGAGAGGTAGGTCATTACCTTGTGAGATTTTCTAGAGATAATATAAGCAAGAATGATTAAACGGTGTCATATGTAACTTCACGGTATTTAAGCGTAAAAGTGTGATAAAAGTTGTTTTACTGGGAGTTTTGAAATGAAACCTGTATATAATTATTGTTTAATGTTTAACAAACAAAATATAATGATTTAGATAATTATTTCTTAAGAAAAGTTGTTGTTTTAAAAAGTTTTAGAAATGAATGTCTTCACTTACCGACATCATTGAAAAGAAGAAGTTTTGAGATGTGAAAAGGAGAGAAGAGAGGGAACTTACAAGTTTAGGGTTTAGAGAAGAGGTTGATGAAAGAATTGGGAGCTTCATGGTGTCGCGGGGTCGCCTGAATCGTCTTGAGTCATCGCCGGAACTTGACTTAGTGCTAACTCCACTTATACTCTTCTTTGCCTTTGAAAATTTTGAGGATTTTTGCCAATAGATTTCAGAATGAAGAGAGTTAGGGTGTGGGGTTGTATTTATAGGGTAGAATTAGGGTTTTGAGAATTGAAAAGAGAATTAAAAATGCATTAAAATAAGATTAAAGAGGTGAATTTATTCTCTATGTTAATTTTCAGAGAAATCAAACAGAAGAGGAGTAGTGGGGGTAGGCCAAACGACTAGTGTGAAAAACATGGGGGCATTACCCATGGTTTAGCCCGGCGCCGCCGGCCCAATTCATCATCTCACCGGCCATCATTTGGAGGTGGGGCTCTGGATCGATGCCACGTGTCTTAGTCTGTATAAATACCCTTTTGCACATATTTATTTAATCTGACTTTTCATTTTTACGTGTATTGAACGTGTAAACTTTTGGGCTTCCAAAAATTTTAAAAGAAAAATCAGAAAAAATATATGTGGCTGATGGGATTCGAATACAGGGGCTACGTCACATCAGTGTAAGGGTTTTACCAGTGAGCTACAAGTTGTTTCTTGCTGTTCTTAAATAATTTTAATTTATAACTTATGCTCAGGCTTGAAACTTTATTCTGTACATTAATTTGAAATTTTTTGTACAATGAAATTAGAGTCGTTATAGTATTCTAGCATGACATATGAAAACTCTTCCAAGAAACCCTTCAAGATCGATTGATAGCTCGAATGTTCCTTATTAACCTCCAACACCTTCAAAATATACATCTCACCACTTTCTTCCGCCGCTTCCATAAACTCAGTTTGGCTAAGGAAATTATTAATTGAGTTTTTATTACGCGCTTCTTCAATTTTTGACGGCTCTAAAGTGATCTTTACTCCATCCTTACTGAAAGAATAAGTATTCTTGTACCCATCATGTACCACCCGTCGATCGAATAGCCATGGTCGACCAAATAGTAAGCGACATGCATCCATCGGCACCACATCACACCATAAAGAATCCTTATAATTATTGCCGATAAAAAAGGATACTAAGCACTTCTTGGTGAACGATACAACGTTCCCCTTTCGAAGCTAAGTGAGACGATAGAGTTTTTCTCGCTTCTCGATCTTCAATTGCAACTTGTCAACCATCACACAAGGGAAAACATTCTCACAACCACCGCCATCAATGATCACATTGCATGCCTTCCCATAGGCCATACATCGAGTTTGAAAGATGTTATGCCTCAGACAATCATCCTCATCCTCACTAGCTCGACCGTTCATATTGTGCCGAATCACAAGGGATTCTCCATGATCACAATAAGTAATCTATTCGGCGTCTTCATCATCATACTTATCATATATGAGTGGTTTTATTTCTTCTTCTTCTTCGATAACATCCCCTTCTATTATTGTTATGGCTCGTCGGTTGGGATATTCGGATTTGGAATGCCTATACCCCTAGCATTTATGGCATTGATCCTTCTTGCATTCTCCCAACCCACTGGGTTTGTTCGAGCTCATTGGAGTCTCTTTGACCGAAGTTTTATTATCGACCCTTATTTGGAACTCGGCCAATTTTGGTCTCATTCGTTTTCGCTCGGTAGTTACCTGTCGATGAGGCGCCCCTCGGTTGGTGTCGTTGTTCGACCTTGGCCACTTTTTAGCCTTCATCTATTTCTATACTTTGACTGCCAACTTATACAAGTCATTGTATGAAACATATTGTTGGAGTTCGACGATATCTTTTATCTCGGTGTGAAACCCGCCTAAGTATCTAACAATTGTCTATTGCTTGACCTCATTGACTCCGCATCTCATCATCAACAGATCGAACTTCTTGGTGTACTCTTCGACGGATCGATCACCTTGCCGAAGGGTATGCAACCGAATATATGTTTGTTGCACATAATCCTTCGGTAGAAACTTTTCGCGAAGTTTCTTTTCCATCTTCTCCCTAGTGGTAATCTTGGGTTCCCTGGCTCGGGCACGTTTGATATTAATATCTTCCCACTAAATTGAAGCATGAACCTTCAATTTGAGTGTTACCATTTTCACCTTTCTTTTCTCGGACATCTCCCTATGTAACAACCACAAATTTTGTATTCTTTTATTTTAAAATTCCTTTCATTAATTAAATATTTTCTTTGAATCAAGTAGGTATATATTGATATTCTTGTGTTTTAGATGAAATATTATTAATAGTCCCTACTGGTTACCCGCTTGCATTTCTATCTCATGAGTTACGAGTTCGATTATCGGGTTTTACAATATCTTGCTTATTTTCATTTTTTGTTTCTTTTCCAGATCTACAGCTTTATGTGTGTGCCACACAAAGTCGAAGAGATAATATAAAATATAAATTATATATTAGGCTTAAATGGATCAAGTGAGACCCACCCGAGGAGACTCGAACCCATCCTCCTTCATGGGGCCGCTCGAGACGGTGGATTAGCTGCCCAGGTCGGTTAGGTGGACTCCATTTCGAGTGATCTTTCCTATATAACCTTTCTGCTTCATTATAAATATCTTTTCATATCCCAATTTTTGTAAATCCACCCGAGCAACCAAAAGCCTATATTAACCTTATCAAAACCCTAATTTTATCTTTCCCTATTACCCGTCTTCTTCCCTAATCTAAAAACTCTCTTTCCTGCGTTTTCTTCCTCTCCCTATTGCTTATATTTCAAGCCCCAAAAACCCTAACGAACACCAAAAAATTCATTGGAGAAGGAAGCGCGTTAAAGTGGTTGCCACCGCCTCGATTTTAAATCGAGGCGATCTTGATCTCGTAGTTAAGGAAATCGTTGATTTCCTCAGTGGTAAGTTCCTATTAATCTCTTTTTATTTTCCATATAAAAAAAGAGAATTTCTTTGTTGATTATAATTATGGTTTTCATCGAAAGGAATTTTTATTTTTTTATTAAGGATTACAAACCCTAGATCTGATGTAAAAAGAAAAGGATGATTTTTTATAAGATTTATAGAGAAGGGAAATCAGTTTACTATTATTGAAAAGATTCATTCTTGATTGATTGGGACTTTTAGGTCATCTAATAGATCCAGTATAACAATTTATATCTATATGTTTAATCTAGGACCATAACTCAAATAAGTTGTATCAAGGTGAGTTGTATGTTTTCTTTGTTATTGTTATTAAACGCCCTATGTAATGGGTGTATTTTTATGCTATATTATGTGCTTGGTGCATCTCATGTCATGGATGCACCTTGTGTGTTGTTTATTTTATATATGTTTGTATTAGGCATGATATTACCCTTTATGTCACGAGGGGAAGGATTTAGAATGTTTTTTTATTACATGTTTTCTATTATCCAATATATTGTTGTATCCACCTCATGTCACGGTATGAAAATGTTGTTACTATGCGTTATGAATGGATAAGTTGAAAGATTATATAAGTCCACAGACTAGATTAAGTCGGTAGTTGCATTTTAAATTTATGTATCCAAATCTGTTTTTGTTAGTATGCTAAAACTGATTACACCTGTCTTAGAATAGACATAATTCCTAACTCTGGATTCCAAATTGAGCAAATTTAAGTTGCCGGAACATCTACAGACATTTAACTACATTTTCCACCTAGGATAATTTACCTGCAAATTAATTAAATTTCATGAAAACTTGGTTCTAACAACATGTGACGAATCTAGAAAGCGGCAGGAACTATCTGCGCGACTGTAGTTCTTGACTCGCATATGATAAATTTTTGTTTATTAAGTGAAACCAAAATCTGAACCAAAACATAGTAAAAATGTGAAATACCATCAGAGTATGTATTCTAAAATCTGCACTGGCTTGCTCTGCATAGTGTTATGAAAACTTCCGTAACTCTCTGATCGAGGCAAACTCAATCTCATTATTTACACGACTTTCTGAACCAAAATTTAGTCCATGTGTAAGATTTCCAAATTAAAAACCAAAACCAGTGATTTCTGCATGTAAACTTATGTTTATTTCCGGCCTTAAACTGAACTATTATTACGCGCTTGTTATATATATACATGAAGACTTAGCTTTATATCTTTGACTTGACATATATTTTCAGGAGTCTCATGATCAGCTCTATGAGTGGGCCCGTGTTTCCTTGCCCATGGATGATAGCCTTGGGTCTGTGAATACTCATGTGACTTGAATTGATTCTACTACTCTTGTATTCATGTATTCATATACTCCTGTATTCTTGTATCACATCATCATGTACTTGAACCTGTTTTAAATCATAACAGTTTGACTAATGCTTTCCGGGGGTGTTGGGGGCAGTTATGGATGAGTAGTTCAGCTCCTTCGGACCCTCATGTACGTACTCATGTATTTCTGTATTCCTGCACTCTTGAAGGGGTTGAAAACCTACCTTAACCTACGTTAGAAATGGTCATGACCAATATATATATATATATATATATATATATATATATATATATATATATATATATATAGTGTTAGAAGTTAAGGTTGCATTGTTCAGTTGAGGTACGACTTTGTTGGACGCCACCTTAATTTGCGTTAGAATAGAAAACTTTTATACTATTGATACCGCCATGTCTATTTATTCATGACATATATCCCCATGCTAGTATATACATTTCTGGATTCATCTTGTACTTGTGTACATATGCCAACATATGAATGATCATCATACCTTACTATTTGTTAATAACCTGCATGTTTTCCTTGATTATAATTTAAATCCCTGAACTATACATCATATCTATATTAACATTATATTCTTCTTTATTAAGCATTTCTAAGAACATATTTGTTGTATGATGTTTCTCTTATATGTGTTGCGTATTTTCAGGTCTTTTATAACTGAAATCATACTTGTCAAATTTATTACCATCTTTTAAATACTTTATATTTTATATACTTTTTTCGAGATAAATGTTTTATAATGAGGAACTTACCAAATTTATTACCATCTTTTAAATACGTTCTATGCTAACCATATCCTCCTTACCTGTTGGATCGCCAATTGATGGAACACGTACCTGATGACGTTGTCTGTTATCTTGTTCAATGGCGATTACTCCTTGTCAGAATCACTAGGCATGGAGTGGCTGGATACTTATTATGATTCTCTACATCTCTGTTTGAGCTCATGTTTAATTTTTCTAATCCGTTTTTGTTTGCTTGAGTCTCACTTAGTAAATCCATCTTGATTCTTGGTTAGATTTTCTTGAAAATCATTTTTAGAATCCTTGATTCCCAAAATCTTGTCCGTTTTCAGTTTTTGAACTTTTCTATAAGGAAGTATCTCCTGATTACATGACTTCCTAGTTTGTGTTAGTATTTTCTATAACACCCTTTACCGCCATCAAAGGAGGGTAGTATTCGATACCGTCCCCAATGCGAAGGAAACGGAAGTACGAACCTTTCATCTACGTCTTGATCCTTTCTAGTAACTTGCACTATTTCTTCTTGATTCCTTGACTCCCGATGGGTTTCATCGTTTATGTCCTTGAACCTTTCATTCTAAAAGTCTTGTCTCGACTTTCGATTTCTCTAAGTCGAAGGTATCTCCTAATATTGTATTCTTTTCAGACTTACCTCTTCTGATTAGTTGCGTATCTAATGACGAAACGTAACGGCGATATCCTGACCCTTTGGTCTTTGCTTGGCTACAACATCCTCCTTCTGAATTTCGATTACGAAATTCCTTTTAAGGAGGGTAGATTGTAACAACCGCAAATTTAGTAATTTTTACTTTTAAAATTCCTTTCATTAATTAAATATTTTCTTTGAATCAAGTAGGTATATGTTGATATTCTTGTGTTTTAGATGCAAGATTATTAATAGTCCCATTAAGCCTCCATCGTCGAGTCTGCGACCGTGTCCTGTTTGGAGCTTTTCCAATAGACCGTCCCTTCTTTGAGGGTAAACACATAACCGGAGACAGACTTGTTATCATTCTTGTCACTTTGGAAGCTTGAGTTTGTAAATTACTCTATCTGAAGGTCTCCATTACCGTAAACCAAGAACATCTCCTTAGTCTTTCTCAGGTACTTGAGAATATTCTTCACAGCTGTCCAATAATTCTCACTTGGGTTCGACTGATACCGTCTCACTATGCTAAGCGTGTAACGTACATCTGGTCTAGTACATCAAATAAATAACTAAGTCTTGATGGAACTCTTATAGCAAAAAGACTATATGGACGCCCGATTCACTCCAATAAAGTATAATTGCGGCGTCATTAAGGACCTAAGGGTCAAAATGAAGCGATGTGATGGCATATTTCTAGCTTCGGGTCTTGATGGAAAACATACAAAGCCTAAAGACTATTGGATGTTATCCCACCTCAAACGGATGCGGCTCTGAATTGTTGGAGATAGTGCCCTCAGAGTCAATTATTGGATCGCAGGTACGTGATTGCAATGATTGCGGAGGACCTATACCGGTAGGACAGTCTTACTCGAGATGATAGTATGCTATCTGGTTTGCCTTTATCAGTCGTGTACATGTTCAGGTGACTGATTACATGTTACACTTTGATAGAGCCCTTAGGATCTTGCTTTACTACCAACAGTATGATGGCGATCGTATACGTGAGAGTTGGGTGGTTTATATGCATATCCTTAATTGTGGTCCCTAGTCGTGGGAGTTTCGAGACGGGGCATCGATACTCCGGAGTAGACTAGTGTATACAGTCGAGACCCCGAAGAGGGGCGGTGGCCGGTCTCACAAGCCACTGGTGTCAGTTGGATCACCTAAGATGTATACAGGTGCTCATTGGGTTATGAGTACACCGGACAGGACTCGCCGGGAATCTGCTAGTTGGTATTATACATATCGTCAGATAGCAGTTCCCTGGTGACATGTGTACAGGTTAGTTCATCGACCTGAGGTCGTCATTTGTCTCGTGTGAGTTTCCACTGTGCTTTGATTTCTACCCTACCACGGCTCAAAGGAGTCGTGCAAACAGGTATTTTTGGGTACAGTCCCGAGCCATATGGAGGCACGTGAGCGGATCGGCAGGGGATTCGTCTCTCCCGGTATTGGGGGCGAGATCGTGTTGTGTCTAGGAAGAGCCATTACACCAAAGCCCACGGCCGTGGCAGGAGATTTACTGGTAGGTACTCCAGTAGTATCTCAGGGTGTTATTAGGCTACACTCCGACACGACTTATACTGCTATTGGGGTCTGACGTTACTACCCCCCCTAGGCAGATATGCGATACTCATAGACGAACGGACCGGACTGTATATACATTGTCACTGTTAGGCCTCAGTAGGGTTTCTGGATGAGTTCGCTCATCAGCCTCCCTTGAGGTCAGTCCATGGGCAGCCGTTACGCATAGCTCAGCTAGTACGCTGACGGTTTGTGGTTAAACCCACTGCCAGGGTTACTGACGAGTCATTAGAGTTCCCCACAGACAGTTTCCCAAGTTCGGGCGAAACATTGTAGAGGCCGTATGTTTTTATGGCAGGGTTCGGAAATGCACGTGCGTTTACGCACGTGTTATTTTTCAGACAGATAATACTTAATGGTCGGCTTTGGTTTAAGCCGGATCCGAGTATTATATTGAGTAGAAATAATATCTTTGTCTCAGTTGCATTTGTATTCGGTCGTAATACAAATGCGGGTATATTTATACAGTTACGGGGTTATCCTGAAAGTCGTTTCAGGATCGCTTTTGGAAGTTGCCAGTTTCCAGTTTTCTATCAACCGTCTTTTAACATTCGGTTAAAGACGGATTTATCTTTTCTTGGATGAGGGTGAGTCATGCTTCTAGAAGGTTCTAGAAGAGGTGACTAGGTTTGAATGGTGTTGGTGTTTCATTGGTTTGCTTTTGGTGTGTTCACACTTTGTGTTCACACTAGAGATATTTTCTTGTGTTCACACATGATATTTTCTCTTGTGGTCACCTTCTTCCCTCCTACACTCACCCCCCATTCCTATATATGGACGGCCCCTCCCCCCTCACTGACTTACTTGATGTTTCATTTGTAAAAGATTATGATAGATTTTGGGGTGTATGGAAATTTCCTTGCTCATTTCATTCCATCACCCGAATCATTTGGCAACTTCATTAACCGTTCGTCCATAGCTTTGGACGGAACGAGACAAAGTCTTCTACTCATTCTCTACATCAATCTTGGTCGTCTCTTTTAGCAAACTGGACGACCGAGTTGCCTCGAGTCAGAGGCGGGAGCCCGTTTAAAGATCGTTGACGTGGTGCCACCTGGACGAGCAGATCAGAGATCGAAGAGATCGGAGCAGCCGCAACGGAGCGTGGGATGATGGTTAAAGAACGAAGGACTCGGATCGTTCAGTATAACCTTTCTGCACTCTTTACAGTTTGTTAGTTTAGCAATAATGGCAAATCCGGGTTAAAGTATACGATAGCGCCAGTTATAAAGTTTTTGTTCCGCATTTGGCGTCTGTAGACGGCCTGGGCGCTACCGTAGACTTACAGTGGTATCAGAGCCTCACCATTTTGCTTTACTAAGTTGTGCTAACGCGTTTTAAAACATCGATCGAACCGGATATCGAAAAACACAATTTTCAAGCTTCACAGTTTCTGTCGAATTTAAATGATGTCCTAAAATTATTCTACATATCACAGAAAGTTGTGCAGGGTTTCAGAAGCACACCGACCAAATTTGAGCACGTGATTCCACCAAACTGCCGCGGAATCGCGGCCGTTCTATTGAATCAGTGCACCAAATTCGCACAGTGTCTTCTCTGTTGGAATTTGGGGTTTTTGGTATATATCTTTTGGGCCCAGATTTTGTTACTGTTCACCAGTTGTTCGTGGGGCCCACTTTGTGATATTTAGTCGATCGAAATTTAAATATGTTAGTTTACAGTGCTTACATTATATCTCCGACCGGGAATGTCATTTGATCGGTAAACCACGTCTGATTGCTATAGTTCTTTTAGACGGGTTTGCGAACGTGACATTCGCGTTGATGTTCTGTGTTGTGCTGTGATGTTGCGGATTTGTCGTGGTGGATAGCAGTGTGCAATGATAGTGCAGTTTGGATTTATTTGTACATTTGATATTGCGGGGCGAGCGTCCAACATGTGGACTGCCGTCACTGCCTGTTGTATAATATTCTTTTGGGGCACGACTAGGTTGCGGTCGATGTACCTGTTATACTTTTTTTTCATTACTGTACTAGGTTTTGCCCTGCGACGGAGTGCACGGATAGCCGGGTTCTGGGGGGCAACGGGTCCGCATCTCATGGCTTTGAGAGGCAGAGGGGCCTCACTCGAGAATTGGCAGACTATTCGCCGCACTCGTAGGGGGTATAGGTTGATCCAAGGAGGGGTGCCCAAGATTACCGGATTCCGTGAAGTGCTGGGTGGTCCATTCACTATGCTGTAGGGGGCTGCCTCGCTTCAGGTTTTGGCGGGTAACTTGCAGCACCCGTAGGGGTCTAGGTTTCATTGCACAGGCTATCCACACGACAGGGGAACGTCGGGTTTCAGCAGCGGCTCTGTGAAACCCGGGGATCCCAGATTATCTGTATTGTTCTGTGATGCTTATTACTTTTCTGTAACGTTGCATATTATCACGCCTGGAGCGATTATTGTATATTGGTTTATATACTATTAGATGTTGTATATGTTTTACACCCGCGCTAGTCCAGTCCCCGCTCTGTCATTAGTTAAGTAACCTAACGGGTGATGACGGGACCCAGTGACGAATGAGGATGGCATATACGTACATTTTATTTTCGTTCTTTTCTGGTGTGATCGATTGATGGGACTGCGTTGATTCTGATCAATGCAAAGTAAAACAAACCTGTTTGCAGTTGTTGGAACAAATTTAAAAAGTGTTATTACAAAGACGTTTCCTTTTGTTTTTCATAGCGGCATTCAGTGGAATATCCTGCACCTCATTCGACGGGGCAAGGGCCGATATCCCTTCACCGGGACTGACCCCTTGGGCAGAAGTTTGTGTCAGGGTAATAACTTCACTATAGTCGATTACAAGTTGCTTTGCATCGCGGTATTCAGTGGAATATCCTGCACCTCATTCCACGAGGAAAGAGCCGAGATCCCTTCACCGGGAGTGACCTCTTTAGCAAAAGGTTTTTTCGCCACTATATTTTAAAAAGCTATCAGGTTCCTTCAGCGATATCAAGTTCGTTACGTTAAAGGTTTTTCGCCAAAAACCAGCCGTAGCCCTCCGTCATTTCTTTTGGGTATTCAGTAGTATTCAAGCTATGCATTTTAGCCAAAGTTAAGGCATAGTGTTTGGTAGCTGCTGGGTATTTATTTGTTGCATAGATAGATGAGTTGGTTTGGGATAGTCGTTCTGCCATTTGGCCAAAGCCAGGGGCATGTGCGGGTGGGTTCAAATTGACAAGATAGTGACGGGTAGAACTTGGCATGTGACTTATGACATTTTGACCAAAGCCAAGGTTATAAGAGCATGGGGCAAAAATCATATCGGGAGTTTCTAAAGAAACTGAAACTTGCCAAGTATGCGCATACCTTCTGGAGTATGAGTAACGTGGATGCATTCCATCACGTTATCATGCGATGAGAGTTGGATCCCGATTCCTACTGATGAGTTGGTTTACTCTTCGGGTGATCCCGATTGATTCTTCTTTCAGGTTTGGAGGAGAATTTGACAGGACAGTGGGAGGTTCCCGGATTAGATAAATTGATAACCATTCTGATCTAGGTTAGAGTGCACGCAGAGTGTTTCTTTTCTCTCTCTCTTTGGCAGCAACCTTTGACCGACCCTAGACTATGACTCAGTGACCAAGTTGACCGAACCTTCTTAAAATACTGGTTTTTGGATTGTCTGAGTTGCATAAGTCATTGCCACTCCTTCTTTTACCCTTTGCATTTCTCAGAACACCTCGTATTACTACGGACATCCACTTCCATTGGATAGATCCATCGTATGGTTATATACGAACTCGAAGGGACTTCTTCGAGGATGGATCAAGGTTCAGGAGAAATAGAATTGGTTTATTCAGTTGTCTTTTATTATCACCTTCTCTCAGGTTGCGAGGGCTCCTTGGTTTAGGAGAGTACACCTATTACGCTTATTGGATAGTCTTATTCCAAACCATAGGCAGGTGCCGAAAGGCAGGGAATGAAGAAAACCAATTAGCCTAAGTAGGGTGTACAGAAGGTAATATGTAAAGACAAAATAAAGGGATTAGAAAGAGGGCAAAGTAAGTTGCGACTGTTATCATTCACGACCAAACCGCGTACTTTATCGCCACTCCTATTTCACCTTTAAAAGAATAAGGTATTATTCAGATGTCTTTTATCATCACCTTCTCTCAAGATGCGAGTACTCCTTGGTTTAGGAAGGTACACCTATTATGCTTACTGGATAGTCTTCTTCCAAACCATAGGCTGGTGCCGAACGGTAGGGAAGGAAGAAAACCATTTAGCCTAACGATGGTGTACAGAAGGTAATGACTAAAGAAAAATAAAGGGATTTGGAGAGATGGCAAAGAAATATACGGTTATAGTCATGAATTGGATTATGGAAGAGGCATTGCTATGAATACCAGGATACCCCTACGAAACATTTTCATGTTTCAGTGCATCGTTAAAGGAAAACTGTTTTCCCGATTAGATACTTACTCCAAGGGTATGTATTTACCAGGTTTCATTCTCATATCTGTATGGTTTTACAGATGATGAGTGGGAGTAAGTTATTGGGAATTAGGTGATCATCCTCATTATATCGGAATTCGTTGTAATTGGTGATATTTGAGGAAATCGCCAGGGTACAGTTTTCAACCTACAACGCACAAGTTATGAGTTGCTCAACTCCGCGGACTTATACAGAGTATTGTATGTTGTCCAGTGTCCATCAGGACAAAGGGGTAGGTCCTCGTACTATGTTCTGTTTACTTATAACTTCTCTAGTTTTTAGACAAGTGTTTCATAGAAATACAAGGTCTAAGTTTTGAGAAGTTGTGGGTATAAGAATAAAGTAGAGAACCAGGTGTCACAAGTATCGGGATTCTTCAAAGAGATCGAAGATGTAGATTCTTGTGATTGGTATTCATATGATAGTGATGGTTTTGAGAAACGTGTTTCTCTTTCAGGTTACTCATAATTGGATGGATTCCTAAGTTGAGTAATGCTGATTAGCCTCTTTCCATTAAGTTGATATGCACTGGAGACAGTTGCATGATTTGAATCTGGTTCCAATTAAATTAGTGCCAAAGTTTCTATATTGGATATAGAATGGTTCATACCTTAAAAGATATTAAGGTACGGGGAGTTGTCCAGCTTATACTTAAAACCAGACTCTGGATAACTCAGGGCACGTTTCTGTAATGGCTGTTTGTGGGTTGACGCTGGCTATGATGAGGGTTGATTTTCTACCATTTGGAAGATCAATAGTGATATTGTTCTTGACTCGCCACAGTTTTAAAATGGATTTTTTCAGAAAACTGTAGTGGGAGTACGGTAGAACTGGAAGTGATTCCAGAACCGCAAACGATTACGGAAAATTTAATAGGACCTATATATTCAATCAGGTTTGACATTCCATTAGCCACTCCGTAGATATGATGGGTAACCTCAGACACCCGAGAGGTACTCCGGTAGCCTCAAGGACGGTGACAGGGAGGTTCTTATCTACCCAGACTTGACACCACTGTTGTTCCAGGCTATGAGACCCGGTAGGAGGGTTGTCGTAGTTAGTGGGAGCAGCGGAAGCTTAGTGGGCAAGTAGCTTATGTCTATTTATAGACTAGAGCAGATATAGCGGAGATAGATCATCTATTTTTGATGTGACAGTCATGGGTTTGACTTCATCAGAATAGGGGATGGATCTGTTAAGAAGGTAGTAGGGTGTGATGTCATGGTATCTGGATGACATACACAGAGTAGGAAGTAAAATTCCTATACTACGATCGGTTGTACTGTGGTCGTCACACAGTTGTTTCTCCAGACAGGATATGGATATAATATTTGACATTCTGGTTTCTGGATCTATGGTTTTAGATCTGGATTTGGGTAGTTTCCCAATGTGGGTACTTTGACAGTATTCTAATGGTTTTTAGAATAGATGACTCCTGGCATGGTGGTGTACCTGCAGGTGATGGAGTCACCCTCTCTAAAGGTGTCTTACAGACTAAAGGGGAGAGGGATGTGCATGATTGGCAGATCACTTGCTTAGGCAATTGAGTCAATCATGAGATGTCAAGTACCACACCAGATGTTGTTTTTGCACTAGATGCAATAAGTTTGTATTAATCCAATCCTGGAGAAACATAAGGAAGAAGTTTTAGAACATAAGAACATGTTCTACGGATTTGATGACGGCAGCCTCCTTCGGGAGACGATTATCATTCCAGGCTTCAAAGGTGACATGGATGACAGAGTGATTGTCAGAGTTACAGTTTTCCCTCTGACGAGGGACAGTATTATGGACAGGTGGTCCAAGAGGATACTGTGGGAGGCTTGGTGCAGGATACTGATTAGGTTCAGTGATCGATACAGTCTAAGAAGTTTGGATTTGGAGTTCATTTATGAACTAGGTCCCATCAAATATCCAGACATATTCTAAGACAGGTATTACTCGATTCGGGAGATGGCTTTCTCCGCGAACTTGGGATTAAGAGAGATATAGAAAGAAACATCTGGGCGGATCCACTCACTGTGGCTATTTCTCGAACACAATAGTTTTACAAACGGGCTTTGTGAAACTGATTAGTAGAGGAGTTGGATGTTCGGTTTCACACGGGCTATGAGTAGTCGACATCGCAATAATTAGCCTTGAGTGCAAGTGGGAGATTGTTGGAGATAGTGCCCTCAGAGTCAATTATTGGATCGCAGGTACGTGATTGCAATGATTGCGGAGGACCTATACCGGTAGGACAGTCTTACTCGAGATGATAGTATGCTATCTGGTTTGCCTTTATCGGTCGTGTACATGTTCAGGTGACTGATTACATGCTACACTTTGATAGAGCCCTTAGGATCTTGCTTTACTACCAACAGTATGATGGCGATCGTATACGTGAGAGTTGGGTGGTTTATATGCATATCCTTAATTGTGGTCCCTAGTCATGGGAGTTTCGAGACAGGGCATCGATACTCCGGAGTAGACTAGTGTATACAGTCGAGACCCCGACGAGGGGCGGTGGCCGGTCTCACAAGCCACTGGTGTCAGTTGGATCACCTAAGATGTATAGAGGTGCTCATTGGGTTATGAGTACACCGGACAGGACTCGCCGGGAATCTGCTAGTTGGTATTATACATATCGTCAGATAGCAGTTCCCTGGTGACATGTGTACAGGTTAGTTCATCGACCTGAGGTCGTCATTTGTCTCGTGTGAGTTCCCACTGTGCTTTGATTTCTACCCTACCACGGCTCAAAGGAGTCGTGCAAACAGGTAGTTTTTGGGTACAGTCCCGAGCCATATGGAGGCACGTGAGCGGATCGGCAGGGGATTCATCTCTCCCGGTATTGGGGGCGAGATCGTGCTGTGTCTAGGAGAGCCATTACACAAAGCCCACGGCCGTGGCAGGAGATTTACTGGTAGGTACTCCAGTAGTATCTCAGGGTGTTATTGGGCTACACTCCGACACGACTTATACTGCTATTGGGGGTCTGACGTTACCAGCCCGCTAGGCAGATATGCGATACTCATAGACGAACGGACCGGACTGTATATACATTGTCACTGTTAGGCTCGGTAGGGTTTCTGGATGAGTTCGCTCATCAGCCTCCCTTGAGGTCAGTCCATGGGCAGCCGTTACGCATAGCTAGTGCCGCTGACGGTTTGTGGTTAAACCCACTGCCAGGGTACTGACGAGTCATTAGAGTTCCCCACAGACAGTTTCCCAAGTTCGGGCGAAACGTTGTAGAGGCCGTATGGTTTTATGGCAGGGTACGGAAAATGCACGTGCGTTTACGCACGTGTTATTTTTCGGACAGATAATACTGGTCGGCTTTGGTTTAAGCCGGATCCGAGTATTATATTGAGTAGAAATAATATCTTTGTCTCAGTTGCATTTGTATACAGTCGTAATACAAATGCGGGTATATTTATACAGTTACGGGGTTATCCTGAAAGTCGTTTCAGGATCGCTTTTGGAAGTTGCCAGTTTCCAGTTTTCTATCAGCCGTCTTTTAACATTCGGTTAAAGACGGATTTATCTTTTCTTGGATCAGGGTGAGTCATGCTTCTAGAAGGTTCTAGAAGAGGTGACTAGGTTTGAATGGTGTTGGTGTTTCATTGGTTGCTTTTGGTGTGTTCACACTTTGTGTTCACACTAGAGATATTTTCTTGTGTTCACACATGATATTTTCTCTTGTGGTCACCCTCTTCCCTCCTACACTCACCCCCCCATTCTTATATATGGCCGGCCCCTCCCCCCTCACTGACTTACTTGATGTTTCATTTGTAAAAGATTATGATAGATTTTGGGGTGTATGGAAATTTCCTTGCTCATTTCATTCCATCACCCGAATCATTTGGCAACTTCATTAACCGTTCGTCCATAGCTTTGGACGGAACGAGACAAAGTCTTCTACTCATTCTCTACATCAATCTTGGTCGTCTCTTTTAGCAAACTTGACGACCGAGTTGCCTCGAGTCAGAGGTAGGAGCCCGTTTAAAGAATCGTTGACGTGGTGCTACCTGGACGAGAAGATCGGAGATCGAAGAGATCGGAGCAGCCGCAACGGAGCGTGGGATGATGGTTAAAGAACGAAGGACTCGGATCGTTCGGTATAACCTTTCTACACTTTTTACAGTTTGTTAGTTTAGCAATAATGGCAGATCCGGGTTAAAGTATACGATAGCGCCAGTTATAAAGTTTTTGTTCCGCATTTGGCGTCTATAGACGGCCTGGGCGCTACTGTAGACTTACATGAATTCCCTGGGACTCCTCAAAGAAGGGAGTCTGAACTTAAGGTAAAGCACCACGATGACGCTTAACGCTGAATCATCTGACGGAAATACAGACATATCGGCCTAGGAAGGTTACTTGAGACATTGTATCCTGCAGCGGTAGGATTGGGAGATACAGTAAGCACGCGGCTACTCGAACCAGCGACCCGAGTGGACGTGGATTGAGAAGAAATCGGTTGACGTAACAGTGCGATGGACTAAACCCATCACGATCAAACCTAATGGACTCTTATATCGATAGGGGTTATGTATATTTAACGTTATGTGGGGTTGTCTATACTTAAGGGAGAGATGAACTGAACGCTCCGGGACGAGTAAACAAACAAAGCTATGCCATTTCAGTACAAGAAGAAGAAGAAATGCGGATATAAAAAAGGGGGCTGCATTCCATTTATATGTCAAAAGATGGATTACAAGCTACTAGTCGGATACATGCTTCGCAAAATAAAGGGAAAGTACGATTCATAAAAATTAAAATCCTAGCTCATTCGATGGCATAGAAAATGTGTGCCCTCTGTAGAGAATAAAATATTTTCTCTATAAAACTTAAGTCTATAAAATCCCAACGTAGGGAAGGACAATATGCGCCAGGCGTATGCACCAGATCTTTAAATCAGAAAAACCTAAAAACAGGTTGTAAAATTTAAATTAAAAGATCAAACATAAGTTTCAAAAAGTTTTAATCTTTACCAAAAGCGCTGATGGGACGTTTTAATAAATTTTGCAAGAGAAGGAAAAGATGGAAGCTTAAGTTTTGAAACAAATCTTAAGCTCTAAAGTAAAGAAAATTTAAGTTTTCAGAAGATCTCAAGAAAAAGAGAGGCGCAGAAAACCCTAAGGACTCAAGTCCTATTTATAGTGAGCTAATGGTTGATTGGACTGTTAGTGATATATGCCCTAGAGGCCATTATTGTATAGTACTGCTTTGTATATTATATTTTGGAAGCTTGGGATATACACGGATATAATAACAGTCTTGCTCAATATGGTAGTATGCTACTTGGTTTGATTCTACCTCAATATGTGTATATGTTTCTTTTAGCATATCGCCAATACATATTGGTAGAGCCCTTATGATCTTTGCTAGATTACCAACATTGTGATGACAGTCACATTAGTGGGGGCTGGGTATTCTATAAGCACATCCTTATACTGGTCCCTAGTCGTAGGATTATCGAGACGGGGCATCGATACTCCAGAGTAGACTAGTGTATACGCTTCTCATCCCAGCAGGGAAGATGGTTTGTCCCACAGCCATTGGTATGTTGTACCGGATATAGTATACAGGTGATCATTGGGTTATGAGTTACACTGGATGGACTCGCGGGGGAACTGCTGGTTGGTATTATACCTATCGTCGGTTAGCAGTTCCCAGGTGACATGAGTACAACTTAGTCCGTTGACTTGACATCACTATTCGTCTCGAGTATGTTCCCACTGTACTTAGATCACTACCCTACCACGGATCAAATTAGTCGTGTAAATAGGTGGTGGTTGGGTGTAGTCTGGAAGCACTAGGAGGCAGTAGTGGTTATATAGGATCCGTCTCTCCTGGTATTGGGGGTTGATATCACGCTGTGTTCGGAAATCCATTACACAAAGTCCCTGGTCAGGGTAAGCGAGATTTACTGGTAGGTGCTCCAGTAGTTTCTCAGGGTGTTTTGGGCTTTACCCCGGCATGACTTATTGCGCTATTAGGGGTCTGATGGTTACCACCCCTTAGGCCCGATATGCGAGTATCTTAGACGAACATACCAGATTGTATGGAGATTGTCACAGATAGGCTCAGTAGGAGTTCGGATGAGTTTACTCATCGGCCTTCTTATTGACAGATACCTGGATAGCCGTTACGTGCAACTAGTACCGCTGACGGACTTATGGTTAAACCCACTGCCAGCGTACTGTCAAGTCTTTAGAGTCTTACACAGAGGGTTTCCCTGCTTCGGACGAAACGATGTAGAGGTCATATGGTTTTACGGCAGGGTTCCGATCACATACGTGTACTAGCTACACGGATGATGTTCGGGCGGATAATACTAGTGGGCTTTGGTTTAAGCCGGATCCTAGTGTTATATTATTGGATTGTTATCATCTCATTGTATTCATATTTTTCGGAATACGAATACGGGTATATATATACGGTGAGGGCATTCTTATAATTTCATAAGAGATGCTTCTTGAAGGGGACACCTCATTATTTGGATTATCTATTTTTGGAAATAGATTAATAAGGTGGAAAATGGAGATATTTGAGGCATGGGAGTGAAGTATGGATTATGCATTTGTTAATTAGTTTGGATACACTATTGAAGCATGGTTGTGATTTTCTATGTGAAAATAATCCATGCTTCATAAGTGATGAGCATGAGCCATTCTTCACTTGGCCACGACTAGTTCATTTTCATTTCATTTCTCTCTCCATTTTCTCCTCCTTCTTCCTCAAGAACCCTAACCTTCACATGTGTTGTGAGCCATAGGGTTGTATAAGATAAAACACTCTATTAGATACTCTACATCTTCTAGGATACCTAGCATAGCAAACTAGGTACTTTAGTTACCTCGGTTTAGAGGTTGGAGCTTGAAGTATAGACTCTCGGGTGGATCGTCTTTGACACGAGGAGGCCGACGTTTCAAGTGCGATCCGATCTTCGAGGAGCTCAAGAAGAGGAGGAATATAAGAATACCCGAAGGACAAGAACAAGGAGGTATAAAACTCTTACCGAGTAGTTAAACCTCCAAGTAGTATTACTAGTTAAGGTTTCTGTAAAGATCCTGAAGTTAAAGTTGGTGTTGCAAAGTATGAAAATAGTTTTTTTATAAATTCTGCCTCCCCACAAGTGCATGGGGTGTGCGACATTGACTTACAGTGATATCAGAGCCTATTCAGACCTTAACTAGTTTGTTAGACGAGGTTTAAAGTTACGAAACCGAAATAACTCCGAAACAATCGAACATAAATCCAAGTTTCTGTTAATTTTCAAAGAGCCTCCAAAAATTATTTAAACAATTGCAGAGTGCTCCTTTATCTGTAACTAGAACACCATAGAAAAACGAGCCCCAAAGTCCAAATTTTGGCCGGCGAAATTGCCATTTTTCCTGGCCTTGCCGGCCGTACTAGGGACTTAGGTCTTAGGGTTTTAGTGGTGTTCTGGAATTTTGGATTTAGGGTTTCAGGTGATGTTTGTTTTTGCCCATATTTTATATGCTGTTATCTTTGTGTTGGGGCAATACGAAGTATTTTGAAGTTGCAATTTTAACGTCGTTTATAAGTTTCAGTTGTATATGTGTTGCTAAACGTCTACTAATTGCTATACGTCGATTAGTGGGGGTTGCACATATCAGTATCTTGATGATGGTTTGTGTATATGAAGTATTGGATCGTCGTGGATGAATAGCCAGGGGAATGTGAGATGAGTGTTTTCTTTTCTTTCATTCATGTAAATTTGTAATTGATGTAATATTCTTTTGCGGGGCACTTCTGGGTTGAGGTTGTAGCCAACATTGTATTATTTCATTTACTTTTTCTTGCACCTAGGATAGACCCAAGGTGGGGTGCACAAACTACCGGGTTCTTGAAGTGCCGAGTGGCCGACTCATTTTATTGAGGGAGATTGCTTCACTTCGGGAATTTGGCGAGTAGTTTGCCGCACCCGTAGGGGTCCAGGGTGGGGTTTGGCTATTCATCACGACCGTGGAATCCGTCATTCGTTATAGGCTAAAACGAAATACGAAAATCCTAGTATATCCAATATATTCATTTGTGTTGCTGTGATCTGGAATGCCTATTATTGCGTGAGACGAAAGGATATATATTGTATATAATAAACGTTGCTTATGTTTTTCACCCACGCTAGTACAACCCGTGCTCTGCCGTTAATTAAGTAACCTAACGGTGCATGACGGGGCCCCGTGGCGAATGCAGATGGCATAAGCGTACGTTGCATTTTCGTTTCTTTCTGCAATGATAGGGTTAAATGATGGGACTGCATTAATATTGATTAATGCAAAGAAAACAAACCAAAACTAAATCGTTGGAACAATTTCAAAACCATTCAGTTTTCTTGAAAAGCAACTTTTAAATGCGGAGCCTAAACCACTCCTTTTAAGAAAAGCTAAGGTTCCTTCGACTATATCAAGTTCATTAGGTTCACGGTTTCACCAAAACCAGCCGTAGCCCTCCGTCATTTCAGATGGGTATTCGGTAGTATTCAAGCTATGTATTTTGACCTTCGCCAAGGCATAATGATTGATAGCTATTGGGTATTCATCTGTAGTATAGATAGATGTGTTGATTTGGGATAGTCGTACAACCATTTTTGCCTTCGTCAAGGGTTTGTACGGATGGGTTCAAATTAACCTGGACAATGACGGGTAGAACTTGACTTACGACTTATGATATGTTGGTCTTCGTCAAGGTCATAAGAGCTTGGGGCAAAAATCCATATCGGGAGTTTTTAAGGAAAATGAAACTTTCTAGTGTTTCATACCATTTGAAGTGTGATGATTTTGGTAGGATTCCTTCAAAGTTGTTACACGATGATATTTGGATCCCGATCCTACTGTGAGTATTCGCTACTCCTCGGGAGATTTTTTTCACTCAACAATCAATACTATAAACCAAGTAGGTGCCTAGAACGGTATTAGCGGGGCTATGCCTCCAGGGAAAAGAGGTTATGTAATTAAGGAATTTCGCGAAAGCGTTAGAAAACCTCCCTCGAAATACCAACATTAGCCTGGCTGAAAGGTTAAGAAAGAATTGTAGGGTGAGATTAATCCTTACTAATTCTTATTTTATGGTTTGAAGGAGGATTCGAGAAATAGTGGGAGCCATCCTGTTTAGATAAACTAGTAACCAATCTAAACTTGCAAGAGCATCATGCTGAGTATCTTCTTCTCTCTCTCTTGACTGCAGCGACGAAAATGACTGGGCTTAAGTTACTGCTAAATAAAAAAAAATTCACTGGGCCAAACTATAAAGATTAGCTAAGGAATGTCTAGATGTCCATTACCTATGACAAGCTGCGCTACGTCCTTACTACCAAAGCTCCCACCGTCCAAGGTCCAGATTCCACCGTCACGGATGTTTAAATCCGTAAGACATGGGAAATAGACAGTGCGAGAGCCAAGTGCCTCGTGTTAGCCTCAATGGATAATGAACACCAGAGGCGGCATGAGAAGATGGACTTAGATTTCATCATCCTCCATACCAAAGATTTATATGGAGAGCAATCTCGTATCGCAATATATGAGACCTCGAAGAAATTGTTTTAGGCGAGGTTAGCTGTCAGGTCATCTGTAGGGGACCACGTCCTTAAGATGATCAGCTTTATTGAAGAGCTCGCGCACCTTGGGACCACGTTGGAGAACGAGTTATATACAGGCTTGATTCTACAGTCCCTCCCTTCTACCTACGCCCAGTTTATCTTGAATTTCAATATTCAAAAGAAGGAAGCTTCACTTCCAGAACTCCTCAACATGTTGAGGAGCACTGAGGGCACCCTGCAGAAATCCAGGGAGACACCCGCTCTGCTTACTGGGGGATCTTTCTCTTCTAGATCTAAGGGGAAGAAGAAGAAGACCCCACCAAGCCGAAAGGCAGTGTCAGTAAGGTAGAGAGAAAGGGCAAAGCAAAAGTTTCGGGGCCGACAGTAGGGAAGGAGGAATGTTTATATTTTCATAGGAAATGCCATTGGAAGAAGGACTGCAGGGCTTGGAAAGCCAAAAACCAGGATTCGAAGTACGTTGTGGTTTCGGCTTCAGGTGCGTTTATGATTGAAAACTGTCTGTCAATTAACTCTACTTCCTGGGTACTAGATATCGGATCAGGATCTCATATCTGTAATTCATTACAGGCTCTGAGAAACCATAGAGTTATCAAGGAAGGTGATATGACTCTCAGGGTTGCTAACGGAATGAGCGTGGATGCTGTATCCGTAGGGGAATATCACCTAGGATTGACAAGTGGGCAGATTTTGATTTTGCATAACTGTTTGTGTGTACCTAGTTTGACATGTAATATCATCTCTATATCTTTACTTTCTAAAGAAAGTTATGATTTTACATTTGTAAGCGATATCTTCTGTTAGTAATATGTATGCCCTAGAGGCCATTATTGATGATATAGTGGATGCTTGGACTTATATATAGAGGAATTTCTTGCTCGACATGATAGTATGCTATCAGGTTACCTTTATCTTAACATGTAGACTGGTATTTATACCGTCTGTCTCTTACATGTTGATAAAGCCCTTAGGACATGTACTTGACTATAAGGACTATAATGAGATCATACTAGTGGGGCCAGGGTGGTCCAAAAGTACATCCTTTAATAAGTTCCTAGTCGAGGGAATATCGAGACTAGGGCATCGATATTCCAGAGTAGACTAGCGTATACGCTTCTTGACTCATATGATGGGCGATGGATGATCCCACATCCATTGGTGTTTGACATCAAATATGGTATACGGGTGCTCAGAGGAGACTGGGTACACTGAACAGGACTCGCCGAGGACCCCTATGTGGTAGTATACCTATCGTCAGATAGCAGTCCTCTGGTGACACTGGTACAGGTTAGTCTGTAGACCCTAGATCGTCATAGAGTCTTATGCAGATCCCACTGTGCTTTTATTTCCTCCCTACCACGCTCAAAGGAGATGTGTAAACAGGTCGATTTTGGGTACAGTCCCGAGTCGCATGGAGGCAATGAGTGATAGGAGGGGTTTCGTCTCTCCCGGTATTGGGGGTTGATGTTGCGCTATGCTCGATTGGCTATAACTGGAAGTCCCTAGCCAGGGTTGCTGCCGAGATTTATTGATAAGTGTTATCAGCAGTTTCTCGAACAGTTATAGGCCAGACATCGGCATGACTTATCACGTTACTGGGGACTGACGTTTACCACCCTTAGACATGATATGCGACATATCAGATAAAGAGACCGGACTGTACGGTAGTGTTACCGATAGGCTTCATGGAGAGTATGGACGAGCTTGCTTGTTGATCTTCATATCGCTCAATACTCGGGTAGTCGTTACGTCCAGCTAGTACCGCTGACGACTTGTAGGTGATTGATGTGATCATCACCTACTGCTGGCGTATTGATGAGTCTTTAGAGCCCTGTTTCCCCTAATCAGAGAGCAAAGCTCTATTTAAAATTTCAAAATTTGAAATGAGGCAGCGCTTCATAAGAGCGCTCGCGCCAAGAGCGCCAGCGCTAGGAGTCAAAGACTCTGAGGCAGCGCTCACGTGCAAAGCACGAGAGCGCTAGCTCCAAGAGCGCCAGTGCTAGGAGTCAAAGACTCTGAGGCAGCGCTCACGTGCAAAACACGAGAGTGCTCGCGCAAGCGCTAAAGACTCTGAGGCAGCGCCTCACGTGCAAAGCACGAGAGCACTAGCGCTAAGTGCACTAGCGCAAAGAGTCAAAGACTCTGAGGCAGCGCCTCACGTGCAAAGCACGAGAGCACTAACGCGAAGTGCGCTAGTGCCAAGAGTCAAAGACTCTGAGACAGCGCCTCACGTGCAAAGTACGACAGTGCTAGCACTCGAACTAAATGTTCTCCACCCTTGGATCAAAGATCCAACAAAGATGATTAAAAATCATCAAATTACCAGAATAAAATTATCTTGAGGAAATACTCCTCAAATCTTTCCAAACAGGAAAGATTGTGCTCTGTAAATCAGAGCACCGTTGGATCAAAGATATGGTGATTAAAAATCACCAAGATATAGAATAAGTTCTGTATGGGAAAATATTTTCCCAATCTTGTTAAAAACAAGAAGATTGTCTTCTGTAAAACAGAAGCCCTAGGATCAAAGATCCAATGGTGGGGAAACATCCCCAAATCAATCAAAGAAAGATTTCCTTAACTGATTCAACAAATCAGCCTCCGCTATATAAAGGACCCAAGACTTCAAGTCTTAGACAGAAGAACCCCCCCATAAACTTCAAGTTCTCAGAAAAGAAAAAAGAGAAGAGCAAGCTCTAAGAAGAAGAAATTTTCTTCAAGGTAAATGATAATAAGTAAGATCATAACATCTCCTCAATTTTTGAGAGTTTAACTCTCGCGTCATAAGAACTCAGTTCTTTTTCTAGATCATAGATCCATAAGATAAGGTTTTTCCCCCACAAAAACAAAGAGATTATAGCATCTCATCAAAAAGAGAAGAACTTAGTTCTTAGATCCATGAGACAAAGTCTCTTATAAACCGAGAATTTAATTCTCAGAGCACATAACCGATCAGAGCTACCAGAGAAGAGCCTTAGCGTTCCAATTTAAAAAGAAGCGCCTTAGCGCTCCAAGTCTGGCGCTCAGCGCCAAGCGCGCCACATGCTCCTCATGTGGGCGCTATTTTATAAGAAGCGCCTTAGCGCTCCAGGTCTGGCACTCAACGCCAAGCGCGCCACGTGCTCCTTACGTGGGCGCTACTCTAAAAGAAGCGCTTTAGCGCTCCAGCGCTCCAAATCTGGCGCTCAGCGCCAAGCTCTCCACGTGCTCCCTATGTGGGCACTATTTCAGAGGAAGCGCCTTAGCGCTCCGAATCTGGCGTTCATCGCCAAGCGCTCTGTACATAAAGTGCTCTATACATAAAGGCTCTATACATAAAGCGCTCTGCGCCATAAAGAGTGTTCAACACTCAATAAAAGACAAAAGAAAAAGGGGTGTCAGAACCCAAGTTAATGCTCATCATTATTGAACAAAAAGGGACCAAGCCCAAACAAGTGTACAACACTTTAATCAAAACTGAGTGGGCTGAGCCCAAATTGGCTATAAATCCCTAATTCAGACCAACCGAGCCTATATGCTCACAATTTTCCCTTATTGATCTTAGTCCCAAACCTGACTACAGATATCCCAACCAACATTGGTTCAAGGGTACATCTTTTCATTCCTCTGATATGTGTCGTTGTAATTCTTCAATGTCTTCAGAGAGGTGGTGGGTCCCGACAATCAGAAACTCTATAGACTATGGCGTCTTTAAACTATGGACTATGATGTCCTTAAACTCCATGGACTATGATATCCTTAAACTTATGGACCGCAACGTCCCTAAACTAAAACGATAGAGTCCAAATACTCTTTCGTTGGATCTAAATGATCTCAAAACCCTGTTGAGTAGATCTTAGTCTAAAATTAGACTAACGCATTCTCAACAAACTTTTGAGTTGACCTTAGTCTAAAACAAGATTAACGGTCCTTAAACCAACCCAAACCCAAATCTAAGAAAATACGGATTTGGACTAATCCACGCCCTACGGGCGACAACATAAATTAGTCTCCGTATACAATCCACGGGCAACCAAAAATAAAAAAAACACACACGACACGAAGTGACCAGCTGGAGAAGGAGAAAGTGGTTACCGCGATGCGGCAGCGTAATTAACTGCAGGGGCTTGCGCCTGCAGGGAAGAGCGTCCCCACAATCAAAAACCCCTCACAATGAGGGGGAATCTGACAAAGTCTGCTACAACGGCCGTATCCGTCTAAACCTCCGATACACAGTGTCATAAATCAACTTGGCATCTTCGGAGAGGTAGACGGATAAAACCAAATAGCATATGTCCCCAAATTTAGGCAAGACGACCTACGCGGTTTCGTCTCTGTTTTCGGCGCAGAACAGATTCTGGCATGCCCGGTGAGACTTTTTTCCTCTTTCCACTCCACACTTCATGTGTCGTGTTTCGCGAACGAATCGCGGTTTAATGTGGTTGTCCCTTGATTCTAGGTACTAAGATTTGGTGTCTTGCTCCCATGCAGAGAAAATGGCTTCCGACTGCACCAGCTGCAAAAACAACCCCCACTCCGTCCTTGCCGGAGGAGCGACCTATGGGCCCCAAGCGGCTTCCATCTTCGCCATGCCAGTGGAACAGGTGACTCAGGCCACCACTGGACTGTTCTTAGGTACCATGCTCCCACCAATGAGCTTCAACGCTCCAGTGCCATCGCAAGAAGCTCCGAAGAAGTCGGTCTTTGATCGGCTTGCAACTACCATGACCCCTCTCAACGGGTCACCCAAATCCAACGCCTTGGTCTTTAACAGACTGGGCTAAAGCTCCAATAGGCCCGTGAAGAAGCCCGCAATACCTGAAGGTGTTATCCCGAAATGGATAGCCGTCCCTGCTCCAGTAAATGAAGTCATCAGAGAGACTTCTCCTACTAAGGGGCCGGTCTTCACAAGACTGGCCGTTCCAACTCCCACTCCAGGCAAAGTCACCAAGGTTGCTACCTTTGCTTGAAAGTCTGCCTTCGACAGGTTGGCCATCCCCTCTCAACGGACGTCAGTCTTTGACAGGTTGACACCAACAGCAGTTTCTCATCAAAGCATGAAGTACGATGCAGCTTCCCCGACAACGGAGGTGATCCCATCTGCAAGATGCGCTCGACGTTGCCACTGGCGCCGAGTGAGGAAAGCTGGGGGAAGTTCTCCTTCTGGACTGACTCCACCAGCTCCAATGGTGGAAATTGATGCTGTTATTCCAACTGGAAACAGCTTTGAACCACTTAGGAGGGTGCGCAAAAACTCTCCAACTGCTGTGTTGAAAAGTTCTCCTCCACCTGTGGAGAACGCTACAAAGGCAAAGCTAGAGAAGCCCCCTCAGCGGCTGTCCTCCAAAATTCACAGGGTCTGGCGAAGGGTCCAAGACTCTGTGATTAACCAAGAATACTCCCGCCGACCAAAGAAAATGAAGGTTCGGCAAGAGAAGGACCACCCTGTCATACCACAGAAGGTGTCATCTACTTAGGTGCCTGCTGCAACGGCCCCCTCAACTTCGACCGCCCACAAAAGAAGAAGGCCGGAGAAAATCCCCGTATCCACGACAAAGCTCAAAGGCACTGAATCCAAATGCCCCAAGACTGGGGGCATGGTGATGCACACCATTTACATGGCTTCCGGAAAAGAGGATAGCCGTATCTCCACGGGCCATCGACCATTCACCCGATCAATAACAAAGGCTCAGGAGCAACAACAGCAAAAGCTCCAAGAGATACTGACAACCATGGCCGCACTCACTGGGAAAAAAGTAAGCCCGGAAACATCATCGGAGCAGCGCCAAGAACATGAAACTGATGTCGAATTCCTCCGAAGAATGCTCGAGAGGAAAGACATAGAGGCCGCGGAACAAGCGGCTAACATAAAACAAATGCCACTATTGTTCCAAGATATGGTGGGCATGATGATCCAACCAGACCACCCAGCCGAAGATCCTCCAGTAATAATTGAAGATGATAGAGGAGAGACATCAAACCCTCTTCCGGCCTCTTCAGCTGCAAAGGAGGAAACAATCTCGAAAGCTGCGCTCGATGATTATATAACTCAACAGATACGAGCTCATTAAGCGAATGAATCCGCTGGCCAAGTCGTCAGAACTGGGCGACCATATCCAAGCTGGTACGATCGGATTAAGTACCCGCCAGGATATACGATTCCTAAGTTCTACGTATACAAGAGGACAGGCAATCCCCATCAACATGTCGCTCAGTTCAGGGCTCTGTGCGGCAACACTGGAGGTGATGATAAGCTACTACTTCGCCAATTCGTCGGTAGCTTGGCGGCGGCGTTCGAATGGTATTCAGAGCTTCCCAACGACTCCGTCAAAACTTTTACGGAGATGGAATTGATGTTCACCCAGCGTTTCGCACGCTAGCGAACACACCCCAATCACGACATTGATCAATGCCAGGGTGAAGCCAGAAGAAACATGGGTTCAGTATGCAATCCAGTGGTGGAACCTATGGTCGAAATGCAAAAAACACATCGAAGAAGCTCCTGCAGTAAGCATGTTCGTGGGTACCCTCGATCCGCAGGCGACCATATCCCAGTTCATGATGTTTTTCAAGCCGACTACCTTCCATTCCTTGATTAACAAGATGGCCCAAATGGATCAGATGGGCCATAGACCGTCTTCCTCAAAATGGAGCCTCGAAATGAAAAGAGGAAAGGGAAAGCGACCTTCGTCGCCAATGCTCAGTAGCAGCCCAGTGGTCCAAAACCAGCTGATCGCCAAAACGATACATATCGATTCTTCAACGAGAAGCTAAAACACCCTTACCATCGAATAATGGGCTATCCAATCGAAGATTGCTTTGTCTTCAAAAACTGGATTGGGGACCAGTACCGGCAAGGCAAATTCGTGTTGTCTAAAAACTGGAGGGTAAACCCGCCACAACCACACGCTCCGAAAAAGATGGACACGGCGGGGGCATCATGCTCATTTATAGAAGAAGCTCCATAGGAATTTGTTCTTTCGACAAAAACTAAAAGAATGATGAAAGATCTCCAAGCATGTCCGGCGATTAGGTGGAAGAGCCCGCTGGAGCCCGAGATTATTGAGGGGATGCTGGAGCCGCGCCCAACGCTGAAAGTTGGTGAAGGTGGACAAAACATTCAGGTCAAGCCTTCAAAGTCTTTAAAGAAAAAGAAGAAGGCCAAGAAGCCCGCCCAACCTAAAGACAGCCGTACAGGTCTGCAGAAATACATCGATGCACTAGAAGAATATAACCAGAAGGCACGGATCCCAATCACGTTGGATGAATTCTTTAAGCATGTTCTTGAGAATGAAGCCGATGATGCTGATGAAGGAGAAAATTCTTCAGAAGAGCCCGAGGATTATGTGGCAAGCTGCCACATGATCTCTCACTCATCAATAAATGGCAAATAAGCTTCTGATGCAGAGAAACTGGGGGTAGATCCAGAACCGGAATCAAAATCCCTAGAGCCATCGAACGAATTGATTGCCAGACTGCTGAGCGAAGCTCTTCAGAAAAGAAAATCTGACCGAGAGCGTGAAATGGCAATATATGAAAGGGCCAAGCATCGGCGTCACGTTGAAGAAGCTCCGGTATTGAGAAGCCATAGTGTACCCCAGCCGGATAGAAGCACTTCTGCCACCAGCAAAAGCAGGTTTAAGACAAGAAAGCAGTTCGCTAAATCCCTGTCGATGGGAATGAAGTTGCCACCTTTCAAAGAAGACACTTCAGAAAATACGTTCCCCGACGAACTAGATGCACATCCAAACTACTGCTTATACCATCGGAGGATCACACACCCTACCGAGGAATGCATGGCCTTTAAAAATTGGTGGCATGGATACGTTTCTCATCGACAGCATTTCAAGCGGATGAAGCACAAAACTCGTCGAGAGAAGATAAGCATGACAGATGAGCGCAAAAGAACCGCCGGCGACTGTCACATGGTTGATTCCGGGGGATCGCAAGTTCTCACCTTCGGGAGCGATTCTGATGAAGAAATAGTCCTCGACCCTCTGTTCAAGGAATCCATCTCCGAAACAGAAGAGATGAAGACCTGCGAGAACATTCAGCTGCGTAATCGCACGTTACCCGAAAAGAATCTCGGACCCACAAACAAGGGATCGAACAAAAAAGATAAGGGGAAAGAAAAAGTCCCTGAAGATATCGCCCTCAATGACCGAGTCGTCGAAGAGCTTGCAGCCAAGGACCCACCCAAGAAAAACAAGGTGGATTACAACGTTCTGGAAGATACCCTCGCAGCTGAGCATTCTCGATGCCTTTCTGCTATCTAGAGAGGCGAGAGATTCTCTGATCAAGGCACTATAAGAGCCTGAACGGTTTCAAGCTTTCCTTGCCGAAGAAAAGATGAAGGACGAGCTGGAAGAAGTGCACACTGCTGACGTCACTTTTGGCGATGAAGACCTCCTCCTCGGGACGTGCGAACACAACCGTCCCCTGTATGTCACCGGATACTGCCATGACATCAAGATAGGGAAGATCTTAGTTGATAAAGGGTCCTCTGTCAACCTCCTAAATGTGAGGGTGCTAAAAGAAATCTTCATGAGCGTCTAGCACCTCGCTCGGGGTAAAATCACCATCTCCGGGTTTGACTCCCAGTCATCACGGACGCTCGGGTCTGTGATACTGATGTTACGCTTTGGGCTACTCGTCACTGACATCAAATTTCATGTCATCGACGCCATGACTTGCTACAACGCTTTGCTCGACAGGCCTTGGTTACACGAGTACAACATCATCACTTCTACACAACATCAGTGTATGAAGTACTTCAAAGATAGTCTCGAGTATACCGTGACAGAGGAGCTGAACCCATTCTCCGTTAATGAAGTCCGAAAGTACGAAGATGCAAAGTATTTTTTACCAGACTTTGAATACATGGAAAGATGCCATAAGCCGGAGAATAAGCAGAAAGCCATCACCACTATTCCGGTCTTTGGGAGCGATACCGAGGAGGAGGAAAAGATTGTCTATTTAGGACCTGTAACACCTTAGGATTTCGATTAGTGTTAATTAAGCGATAGTGCGGGTTTTCTGTAAAAAGTTTACCAAATCGGTTTCCTCATATTTTATAACATTTAATTAATAATTTATTATCATTTGTTATGGCTTGCACGCACGTGTGCACGTTAATGTGAGAGTTTGTTTGTGTTAATCTAGTTTAGCAACCATGACAACTTAACCTAATCCTAATCCTTCCTTGCTTAACCTTAACCCTAGATATTTTGTGGTGAGAAGATATTTTCAATTTTGTTTTGGATTGGAGAGGAGGTGGCAAGGTGAGTCATGGAGACTTGATGGCTTGCATTAATGGTGGAGGTGCACTCACCCTTATTCTCACCTCACACTCTCTCTTCATCATGTCACTCTCTTTCTCTCTCACTTGATCTCATTCTCATTATTTTCTCATCCTCCTCAAATCTCAACTGAACGCTTATCATTTTCTTCACTAATCCTACACAAAACTTCACAAAATCACACCCAAATCACTTCATAAACATTGTTTTGCCTCTTGGATGTCTTGGAGCTTGGAAAGCTAGGATCTTTGAGCTTGTGGGAGTAGGTAATGATCTCTATCTTTTAAATAAGTCTTCTTAATATTGCGTAGATTGTTCGTTTCAGTTTAGAACGCGTAATGTTTAGTTTCAGGTAAATATCGTATTTTTAGTGTAGTTTTGGGTCTCGGATGATCTGCTATCAAACCAGGTATTTGTTGGAAAAGTTCCCATCACAGTGACCTTGTGTAGTGACCTAGAACCCACCATAAAAACCCAAGCCCAATTCCTTTCATGTTGGCCGCATATTTATTGGTTCTGGCCGCAATTTGCGGCCAGAGTGGGGGCTGGGGGGTTGTATTTTCGTCTGGGGGTCTCTAAGGTTGTGTGTAGTCTTGTGGTATATGCAACTTTTACAAACTGTTTGTGTAGAAAAATCTGGGATCACTTTGCTAGTTTCTAGTGTTTCGATTACGCGCGTTATGTTATCCGATACGGCTCGTGTCTTTGTGTATCTGTTACTCTTGGGTTAGTTTCGTAGTGTCGCTACGCGCGTTAGGCACTAGACGAACACTTGAGAGTATGTTTGGAGTTGGTGCGCCGGTTAAGCGTAGTTGTACGCGTTATTGGTCGATTGCTAATATATACACTTGCTTTGTTGTTATGTGATTTTAAGATCGCAGGCGGGGACTTCGGGCGCTGCGAAGAAGGGAAAGCGAGTGGTTGGCTTTACTTAGCCAGGAAAGTTGGTGAGTAGATTTAACATCTACAGGGGAATCGCCCACATGGCGTTATGCGTCTGGGCTGATATGATATATTATTAGCCGCATGTTTATATTGCACATATAGAGTTTGCGCATAAACTTCGTTGCATATTATTATTTGTTGTGCTTGGACTTGTACCCTTTGGACACTGCACTATTATTGACGGCTCATGTTGCACGAGCACTGATTGTATGCCACTCACACCGTCAATAATTGCCATGACACGCACAACACTTATACATACGTGAGATTGTATGGTTAGGGACATTGAGACATTGATTCATATTCCATTGCGCATATGACATATAGCATACCTATATACCTACATACTTACACATATACCTTGCCATGCCTACATGCTAGCTACCCATATACCTTTATGGTATTGTACCATTATAGATAGGTATATACATATATGAGACATAGCTACATGTACATCTTGCATACATACACATACCTCGAGGGTATTGTTTCATTATTGACATGTATATACACATACCTAGCTTGATATAGCTACATACATACTTGGAGGGTAGTACATCATTATTGATAGGTAGATACACATATCTTGCTATACCGACATGGTTACGCATACCTGGCTATAGCTACATGTTCACCTTTATATGATGTTGTATGGATTGTTGGAGGAATTAGGAACCGCATGATATATTTAATAACTTGTTGCAGTTAAATAGCGGTTTTTTCTTTATATGCTCATATTACCGTTTCATGTTGCATATATTATATTTCATGGATTTCGCATTGATATATGAATTTCATATGATGTGTTCTGGATGTTTTACTCCTGTGTATACATATCAGTGGTATGGGACGCTGATATATATACATGTATATATATATATATATATCAGTGGTATGAGACGCTGTTATATATGTACACCTAATTTATATATATATATATATATATATATATATCAGTGGTATGGGATGCTGTTATATTTGTATACCTATAATATATATCATCATAATGATCTGTGCAAATATACTTATTCATTATATATGTGGGACGATTCAATGGCCGGGCCGATATTATGGTCGATATGTGGGCCGATTCAATGGTCGATATGAGGGGCCTATGTGCCCGATGTGAAGGCCCTATGTGCCTATGTACCCGATGTGAGGGTCCTACGTGCCCGATGTGAGGGGCCTATGGCCCGATACGTGGGGCCTATGTGCCCGATGGGAGGGGCCTATGTGCCCGATGTGAGGATGACATGTTTTTATTACATATCCCGCTTTTATTTGATATGCATTGCTTCATGTATTAGTAGTACCTGATAGAGTACCTTTCATGACCGTTGCATATATATATTGCTATTTATTTCTATCAGCTTGCATGTGATAGATTAGCGCAGTACGTGCATACTTGCGATTACCTGCATATGTTATTTACTATTCACGAGTTGGCAACTCACCCTCATTGTGCCACAGGGTTGTACAGGTTGTCCCTCAAAGTAGTCGCGGCAGGGCTTTCATCTATCGTATCATCTTTTGCAGCGGATACCGCTACGGCTGACTGGGTGCAGTTTTTCTATAGGTGGGTTTTGCGGTTATCCGATATTGCTCATTGTATATTAGTTGTATCCAGTACTCTCCATCTACCATTTTCATGTATTGACTTAGAGACGAGTTGTGAGGACGATATTGTATATTATTTGTGACTTTGGGATTTTCATGCTGTTCACTTTATATCGTCTTTTTCTTCGCTAAGGCGTCGTATATCTATTGTGGTGGTTGTTTTCCGCCTTTAGGCGTGGATTTGCTCCCGTTTGGGGTTGCTTTACTTATATCTTTTGTTGTACCCCTTTTGGGGGCTTGTTTTACAAAGGAGGTGCTGTCAAATTTTAAAGGAAGTAAATTTGGACTTTAAAGAGTTTTGATTTGTGATTTCAAAAGTTTTAACAATGTTATTATCACTTACTACTTTTGATGGTTTAGATTGCTGGGTTTTTGGCTTACTTTAATTACGTTACGCCTGGAGACGTTACGTAGTTTAAGGGCCGTCACGTGCTAAATTTTGGGTCGTGAAAAATTTGGTATCAGAGCGCTAGGTTTTACCTTTCGGAGTGTAAGATTACCTTAGTATGATGGAGTAGGTAGCTTAAGTCGAGTGATGTAGCGTGTGTATGTCCGCGACATACTTACGACACGGTACTCCGCCTAAGTGACCTAAGTACTAATTGCTTGAAATTCCTTCCTTGATGATACATATCCTTGTGATTCGATTTCCATGTTCTTTTCGAATCCTATTTCCATTTATAGCCTTTATGCCGCCGACGACTATGAGGGCTCAGAGAGAGACAGCGAGGACCGAGGTCAGAGTTGACTCGTTTGGGAAGAGGACTGACCAGGACGGTACGCTCGTTGCACATGAGCATATTGATTCACCTTCGATAGATCGTATCGCTAGGCTTGAAGAAGATATGCAGGACTTGCGCCAGATGATGAGGTCGTTGGTTGAGGCCAGTCGAGCGCAGCGACAGGAGGTTGTCACCCCTGTTACCCAGTTATTCCTTGCTATCAGCACACAGCATTGTGTCACGTATACAGCAGCAGTGGATGCAGCCCGTTTAGCTGAGGAGCATCTTCCCGAGACTTTGGGAGTTCCGAGACTGAGGAGGGCTCATACAGGTGTATCAGCCCAGAGACAGAAGCTTAGTCGCCGGGACAGATTTTGTGCATCGCGGGAGTAGCAGACGCTTTGGATAAGGACAGTCGTTTAGCTCTTACCCCCAGGAGGGTCAGCAATTTTCTTCTGGATGTTACCGATGCGGGAGTTTGAGTCATCGTGTTCGAGATTGTACTGAGCCACGTGAGGGCGGGATAGCTGTACCACATGATACCTTACTACCTTCACCACAGGGAGAGTCGCCTGTTGCGCCTGTTGTTGATCCGCGTCAGACTTATGTTCATAGAGGTCGTGGTCGCGAGGGATTTGTTCCGAGAGTACAGGATGGTAGAGGAGGAAAGCAACCAGTTGCGTGTAGAGGGCAGACACGAGTGTTTGCTTCTACTCATCGGGACACGTGGGCCTCCAATGCGGAGTTTTCAGGTAATCTTATTCGTATGTTTTCTTATTGCACATGTTTGTTTAATTCGGGATCATTGCACTCGTTTGTTTTACACACTTCGTGCCGAGGTTGGGCTGAGAGTCATGTATGCTAGATCAGTCGTTTGTTGTGTTTACTTCTGTTAACGATCCTTTTGTTGCGCAACACATGTTTTGGTCATGTGCCAATTGGGTAGGAGATAGAGATTCGTTCATCGATTCGATCCTTCTAGAGATGTTGGACTTTGACGTTCTCCTGGGCATGGACTGGTTAGCTACGTGCTATGCGTCTGTGGACTTCCGTGAGGAGATAGTTAGGTTTTGTCTTCCCGACGAGTCAGTTTTTGTTGTTCAGGGGGAACTGTGGTGCCACCCGTCACAGCTTGATTTCAGCCTTTTTCGCTAGTCGGCTTTTGAGGAGAGGATGTCGTGGATTCTTGTCTTTCATTTATGATACGGATCCACAGTGGGTTCGTTGGACCGGGTTCCTATCGTGCGAGAGTTTTTCGACGTTGTTCTAGATGAGCCGATGGATCTTAGGGAGCTTAAGGATCGGCTGCAGAGTTGCTAGATAGGGGGGCTTGTGCATCCGAGTGTTTCGCTTTAGGGGAGGTCCTATTCTGTTCGTCAAGGAGAAGGACGGCAGTTTGAGGTTGTGTGTTTATTTTCGTCAATTGAACCGAGTTACGGTGCGGATTAGGCATCCTTTACCTCTCATTGACGATTTCTTTGATAAGCTCCGGAGTGCGAGACATTTTTCTAAGTTGTTTTGGGATCAGGTCATCATTAGTTGCGGGTTCGGAGTGATGACATTCCGAAGACTGCTTTTTGTGCGTGCTACGGGCTTTATGAGTTTTGGTGGTGTCGTTGGACTCACCAATGCCCTAGCAGCATTCATGATGTGATGAACCAGATTCTTCAGGACGTTCCTCGACCAGCAGATTGTTGTGTTATAGATGACATTCTGGTCTATTCCAAGAGTCGTGAGGAACATGAGCAGCACTTGAGAATTGCTTTGCAGACATTGGGAGAGTACCATCTGTTTGCTAAATTCTCGGAGTGTTTCCTTCAGGATTGATTGTGTTGACTTCATTGGTCATGTGGTTAAGGGAGACGGTATTCGTATGGACCCAAGGGAGATCGAGGCCGTACAGCTTTGGCCCAGACCTGATCAGAGACAAAGGTCCGCAGATTTTTGGGCTTAGCCAGTTTTTACCACCGTTTCGTGCAGGATTTCTTGAGTATCGCTGCACCGTTGACCATACTGACAAGGAAGGGGGTTCCTTTTCTTTAGACTGGGGCATGCGTGCTGAGTTTTCAGGGGTAGAAGACTTGGTAGATGACTGCACCAAATCTATCTTTGCTTTCTGGATCGGGCGACTTTGTCATTTTTTGTGATGTTTCGCGAGTGGGGCTCGATTGTGTACTGATGTAGCATGATAGAGTTATCGCTTATGCTTCCCGACAGTTGGAGGAAGTACGAGCAGGATTTATCCCACTCATAATCTGAAGATGGCCGCGGTGGTTTCGCGCTGGAGATTTGGGGACACTACTTGTGTGGAGAGTCATGTCAGATTTTCATGGACCACCCGAGCTTAGTGTACATCTTCCTGCAGCGGGTTTTGATTGTTGAGACAGCGCCGTTGGATGGAGCTTGTGAAGGATTATGATATGAGATCCTTTATTAACCGTGGCAAGACGATAGTGGTAGCTGATGCTTGAGTCGTAGGCTCGGGGGTAGTTTGTTCCAGTTGTGCGCAGTTCGGAGACAGTCTTCTGCAGATTTACAGTTCTTGTGCGACAGATGAGTACAGTTAAGTTTGCCTCTATTGAGGGGAAAGCTTGCTCATGTCTACGCCCGTCCACTTTTACTTAATCGTTTTTGTGAGGCACAGCCCGCCGATGCTCGTTGTTTGAGATTATGAGCATGTTCGGCTGGGTAAAGATTCAGAGTTCTTGATTTATGACCAGAGTGTGCAGTGTTAGGGACTCGATGGCGTGTATCGATACTGATGGGTAGAGACACGAGGTCCTACAGCAGGCACATCAGTCAGCTTTCTGTGTTCATCCAAGTGCCACCGAGATGTAACGTGACTTGAGAGTTGGTTACTAGTGGGCAGGGGTGAAGAGTGAAGTTTCGGATTTCGTTTTGAGGTGATTGGCTTGTCTGCGAGCTAAGGTTGAGCATTTGAGGCCGGCTGGAGAGTTGCAACCTTTTTACCGTTCCAGAGTGGGAATGAGAGCAGATCTCCATGAAATTCGTTGTGGGTCTACCTAGGGCTAGTCGAGTGTATGACTCCATTTAGGTGATTGTTGTCCGGTTATGCTCAGTTGTTTTTCGGTAAGTTTTTGTGTTTGCATGGAGTTCCTTCATGCGTTGTATCCGATAGAGGCACTCAGTTTGCTAGCCATCGTTGGCAGAAGCTTTTGGAAGCCTTGGGTACCTGGTTGAGCTTTAGCTCCGCTTTCCATCCGTTGGCCGATGGTTTGATAGAGCGGACTATACAGACTCTGGAGGATATGCTTGTGCGTACGTGCTAAGTGTTTGTTGGCTGTGGGACCGTCACTTGCCATTGATGGAGTTCTCCTACGATGACAGTTATCAGGAGACATTTCAATTGGCAACTTTTAGGCCTTGTGTGTAGGTTGTATCGATCGCCAGTCTGTTTTACTGACTCTGCAAGAGTAGGATTTTGGACCCCAGCTAGTCATGAGACTTCGGAGATGATCCAGTTGATTCAGGTCAGGATGAGAGATGCCCAGTGCAGATAGAAGTCTTATGCCGACCATGGTGGTCGCAAACTTGAGTTCGCGGTGGGAGATCATGGATTCCTATGGATTTTCTGATGAAATGGTGTGTTGAGTTTTGGGAAGCTTAGTCCCAGATTGTAGGTCCTTTTGAAATCCTTTAGCGAGTTAGTACCTTTGCCTATAAGTTGGCACTTCCACCCAGATTTTGAGTATTCATCCCGTATTCCTTGTGTTGATGCTCTGCAAATACCTTCATGACCTTTCTCACATGATTCAGCATCAGACCTTTTAGCTTGGACGCAATCTTTTCGTTCACCGGCAGCCGATAGTGTTAGTGGATCGGTAGGTGGAGAAACTTCGGTCAAGGGTCTTGCCATCTGTGGAGATTTTCTTTGGCGTAGCCGTATAGTGAAGAGATCACTTGGGAGGCTGCGAGGAAGATTTGGGAGTTTGGCACTCATCTTTTGAAGGTATGCACAGTAAGAATTTTAATTCGGGGACGGATTTTCTTTAAGGGGGAGATTGTAACACCTTAGGATTTCGATTAGTGTTAATTAAGCGATAGTGCGGGTTTTCTGTAAAAAGTTTACCAAATTAGTTTCCTCATATTTTGTAACATTTAATTAATAATTTATTATCATTTGTTATGGCTTGCACGCACGTGTGCACATTAATGTGAGGGTTTGTTTGTGTTAATCTAGTTTAGCAACCATGAAAACTTAACCTAATCCTAATCCTTCCTTGCTTAACCTTAACCCTAGATATTTTGTGGTGAGAAGATATTTTAAATTTTGTTTTGGATTGGAGAGGAGGTGGCAAGGTGAGTCATGGAGACTTCATGGCTTGCATTAATGGTGGAGGTGCACTCACCCTTATTCTCACCTCACACTCTCTCTTCATCATGTCACTCTCTTTCTCTCTCACTTGATCTCATTCTCATTATTTTCTCATACTCCTCAACTCTCAACTGAACACTTATCATTTCCTTCACTAATCCTACACAAAACTTCACAAAATCACACCCAAATAACTTCATAAACCTTGTTTTGCCTCTTGGATGCCTTGGAGCTTAGAAAGCTAGGATCTTTGAGCTTGTGGGAGTAGGTAATGATCTCTAACTGTTAAATAAGTCTTCTTAATGTTGCGTTAGCTTGTTCATTGCAGTTTAGATTGCGTAAAATTTAGTTTCGGGTAAATATCGTATTTTTGGTGCAGTTTTGGGTCTCGGATGATCTGCTATCAAACCAGTTATTTGTTGGAAAAGTTCCAATCACAGTGACCTTGTGTAGTGACCTAGAACCCACCATAAAAACCCGAGCCCAATTCCTTTCATGTTGGCCGCAGATTTATTGGTTCTGGCCACAATTTACGGCCAGAGTGGGGGCTGGGGGGTTGTATTTTGGTGTGGGGGTCTCTAGGGTTGTGTGTGGTCTTGTGGTATACGCAACTTTTACAAATTGTTTGTGAAGAAAAATCTGGGATCACTTTACTAGTTTCTAGTGTTTCGATTACGCGCGTTACGTTATCCGATACGGTTCGTGTCTTTGTGTATCTGTTACTCTTGGGTTAGTTTCGTAGTGTCGCTACACGCGTTAGCCACTATACGAACACTTGAGAGTATGTTTGGAGTTGGTGCGTCGGTTAAGCGTAGTTGTATGTGTTATTGGTCGATTGCTAATATATACACTTGCTTTGTTGTTATGTGATTTTAGGATCGTAGGCGGGGACTTCGGGCGCTGCGAAGAAGGGAAAGCGAGTGGTTGGCTTTACTTAGCCAGGAAAGTTAGTGAGTAGATTTAACATCTACAGGGGAATCGCCCGCATGGCGTTATGCGTCAGGGCTAGATATGATATGATATTAGCAGCATGTTTATATTGCAAATAGAGTTTGCGCATAAACTTCGTTGCATATTATTACTTTTTGTGCTTGGACTTGTACCCTTTGGATACTGCACTATTATTGACGGCTCATGTTGCACGAGCACTGATTGTATTCCACTCACACCGTCAATAATTACCATGACACACACAACACTAATACATACGTGAGATTGTATAGTTAGGGACATTGAGACATTGATTCATATTCCATTGCGCATATTACATATAGCATACCTATATACCTACATGCTTACACATATGCCTTGCCATGCCTACATGCTAGCTACCCATATACCTATATGGTATTGTACCATTAGAGATAGGTATATACACATATGAGATATAGCTACATGTACATCTTGCATACATACACATACCTGGAGGGTATTGTTTCATTATTGACATGTATATACACATACCTAGCTTGATATAGCTACATACATACCTGGAGGGTATTACATCATTATTGATAGGTAGATACGCATATCTTGCTATACCGACATGGTTACGCATACCTGGATATAGCTACATGTTCACCTTTATATGATGTTGTATGGATTTTTGGAGGAATTAGGAACCGCATGATATATTTAATAACTTGTTGTAGTTAAATAGCGGTTTTTCCTTTATATGCTTATATTACCGTTTCATGTTGCATATATTATATTTCATGGATTTCCCATTGATATATGGATTTCATATGATGTGTTCTGGATGTTTTACTCCTGTGTATACATATCAGTGGTATGGGACGCTGATATATATACATGTATATATATATATATCAGTGGTATGGGACGCTGTTATATATGTACACCTAATTTATATATATATATATATCAGTGGTATGGAACGCTGTTATATATGTATACCTATAATATATATATCATTATAATGATCTGTGCAAATATACTTATTCATTATATATGTGAGCCGATTCAATGGCCAGGCCGATCTTATGGTCGATATGTGGGTCGATTCAATGGTTGATATGAGGGTCCTATATGCCCGATGTGAGGGGCCTATTTACCCGATGTGAAGGGCGTATGTGCCCTATGTGCCCGATGTGAGGGGCCTACATGCCCGATGTGAGGGGCCTATGCGCCCGATGTGAGGATGCCATGTTTTTATTATATACTCTGTATTTATTTGATATGCATTGCTTCATGTATTAGTAGTACCTGATAGAGTACCTTTCATGACTGTTGCATATACATATTGCTATTTATTTCTATCAGCTTGCATATGATAGATTAGCGCAGTACGTGCATACTTACGATTAGCTGCATATGTTATTTACTATTCACGAGTTGGCAACTCACCCCCGTTGTCCCACAGGGTTGTACAGGTTGTCCCTCAAAGCAGTCGCGATAGGGCTTTCATCTATCGTATCATCTTTTGCAGCGGATACCGCTACGGCTGACTGGGTGCAGTTTTGCTATTGGTGGGTTTTGCGGTTATCCGATGTTGCTCATTGTATATTCGTTGTATCTAGTACTCTCCATCTACCATTTTCATGTATTGACTTAGAGACGAGTTGTGAGGACGATATTGTATATTATTTGTGACTTGGGGTTTTCATGCTGTTCACTTTATATCGTCTTTTTCTTCGCTACGGCATCGTATATCTATTGTGGTAGTTGTTTTCCGCCTTTGGGTATGGATTTGCTCCCATTTAGGGATGCTTTACTTATATCTTTTGTTGTACCCTTTTTGGGGGCTTGTTTTACAAAGGAGGTGCTGCCAAATTTTAAAGGAAGTAAATTTGGAGTTTAAAGAGTTTTGATTTGAGATTTCAAAAGTTTTAACAATGTTATTATCACTTACTACTTTTGATGGTTTAGATTGCTGGGTTTTTGTCTTACTTGAATTACGTTACGCCTGGAGACGTTACGTAGTTTTAGGGCCGTCACGTGCTAAATTTTGGGTTGTGACAGGACCACACCAATGCAACAAACCGAGACCGTCTACCCCTATTCTGGTCTTTGGCAATGACTCTGAAGATGAAGTCAATGTTGTATTCTCGGTCCGTCCATCAATGCAGGCCTTCACTCGAGATGATCAGAGTTTGCAAATCGCCATGGTTCCGCGGCAGCACTATAGAGAGCTTGATGCGCTGGAGACATATAGTGTGCAAGAGATGCAGACATTCTACGTCCCTCCCAGGCAAAGAGGTGAAAAGGAGATCATATTCTATTGATCCATGGAGATAAAAGTCGAATGAGAAGTCTGGCATGGTGCCGATCCTGCGCTCGACAGACTCCAGCCTATCCGTCTGCCCAGATACTATATAGAGGGATTGAAAAGGTTACTAAGACGCCAAGGCGTGCCTTTCAAACAAACTTCTCAACAAGCTCAGTTCTACAACAGGATTTGGAACATCCCCGGAACTCAGCGAAAATTGCCCAACGGGAGAATGGAAACGATCGGGCTTGGATATGTTCAATCCAAGAAACGGGAGCGATTCAATGGCTGCTACGTTATACGCGACTTTGATGAAGAAGGAGATGCTCTGTTAGAAGACACTGTAATTGAACCAAAACGAGATCTTGCGGTAAAAATGCCAAGTCTGTTGTTTGAAGAACAGATGGACAAGCTAATAAGGGAAGCGGGTCAAAAGGTTCGGGATGAACACAACCGTGAAATGGCTATTTACGAGAATTCTAGGACATAGCGCCTCCTTCAGCAGGCTACGGAGAATGACGATGCCCTTCGTCACCAGCCCGTCATACAGAAGACCCGACGCGGAGGCACAAACAAACTAGAGAATGGAAAAAATGTTTGACAGCGGCAAAGCGGATCCAAGAAGCCACGCGATCGAGAATTGAGCAGCCGGGATCCATCTCTTTTAAAGAAGACTGGTCGAGCATATTCTTTTTCCCAATACAAGATAAGGAAGATATTCGATCTTGTCATGAAATATCAAATGATGACACTCCCAGAGTCTCGGCACCCCGATCAAGCAAATGAGGTTCATCACCCGGATTATTGCTCCTATCACCGAGCGAAAGGACATCATCTCGAAGACTGCTTCACCTTCAAAAACTGGGTCGAAGACCAATATCAACTCGGCAGGTTCGCTCTATCCAACAATTGGAGGGTAGCCCCACCGCAAAAGTATGTACCAAAAGCAACGTATATGGCGAGAGTAGAACCAGACCAACATCGGTCCTGGAAACGATCTCGTACCTGTCACGTGATAACGCCTTCGGAAGAAGAAATGCCCGAGAACATGGATGACCTCTCCTGGTGCTTTGAAAATGAGGATGAAGAAGAGTTGATCTCAGAATTTCCACCGGCGCCAAACTAATTGGAAGATGGAATACACACCACTGCGGACAACCTGAGAAAAATCGACTTGGGGACGGAAAATGACCCGCGGCCTACATTCGTCAGTGAGCTGCTTTCTAAAGAGCAGGTGGCTATGCTAAAAGACGTGATCATGCAGTATAAAGACTGCTTCGCATGGAACTACTCCGAGATGCCGGGACTAGATCCAGAAATAGCCGTCCACAAATTGGCAATATCTCCGGACGTCAAGCCAGTCAAATAAGCGCCGAGAAGAATGTGGCTCAAACTAGAAATGAGCATCAATGTCGAGGTCAAGAAGCTAATCTGACTCCGGCTTCATCCAAGAGGTTCAGTACCCTGACTGGATCTCCAACATCGTCCCAGTGATGAAGAAAAATGGGACGGTGCGCATTTGCGTAGACTTTCGGGACCTCAACAAAGCTTGTCCGAAGGATCACTTTCCCGTACCGGTCACCGAGCTGATGATAGACAACACGTCCACTCACGAAGTCTTCTCCTTCATGGACGGATCATTAGGGTACAATCAAATAAAGATGCATCCCAAAGACCAGAAGCATACCGCTTTCCGGACCCCGTTGGGCATATTCTGCTACAAAGTGATGCCTTTTGGTCTGAAGAACGCCGACGCCACCTATCAGAGGACCATGACGAAGATTTTCGATGACCTCATACATGAAATTGGCGAATGATATATCGATGACCTCGTGGTGAAAAGTAAATCGCACGAGGAACATTGGGAGCATCTGAAGATCATGTTTCAATGCTTTCGGAAATACAACCTGAAGATGAACCCTCTCAAATGCGCATTCGGAGTTTCCTCGGGCAAATTCCTAGGATTCATCGTACGACACCGGGGCATAGAAATAGACCCGTCAAAGATCAAGGCGATCATGGAAATGCCTCCACAAAGAACTCTCAAGCATCTACGGTCTCTCCAAGGAAAGCTCGCGTATATCCGGCGGTTCATAGCTAACCTCTCCGGCAAATGCCACCTCTACAGTCATTTAATGAAGAAGGGGACCCCGTTCTTCTGGGATCGCAAATGCCAAAGTGCACTGGACGAAATCAAGCAATACCTACATAATCTGCCGGTACTGACCGCTCCAGTTAAGGGTAAGCCCCTCATCCTGCATACAACAGCCCTTGAAGGTTACTTGGGCGCGTTATGGGCACAGGAAAATGACCAAGGGAAGGAGAGAGCCCTCTACTATTTGAGTCGAGTTCTCCTGGGGGCAAAATACAACTACTCCCTCATCGAAAAACACTGCCTGGCATTAATCTTCGCGATAACGAAGCTTAGACACTATGCATTGGCGCATGAGGTCCACTTCATATCAAAAGTAGATCCTCTCAAATATTTGATGTCAAGAGCCATACTAACGGGACGGCTCGCTAAATGGACCCTCCTCTTGATGGAGTTCTCGATAACATACCTACCTCTCAAGGCAGTGAAAGGCCAGGCCATCGCTGACTTCCTCGCTGAGCATCCGATACCTGCCGATTCACCCCTAAATTGCGAATTACCAGACAAGAACGCGTTTGACATGATCGACAGGGAGAGAGGATAGAGTGATACCCGATAGGAACTCTACTTTGATGGGGAATCTTCCATAAAGAAGCGAAAGCACAGCTCCCCTATAATCAAATATGGGGTAGGCCTTATCTTTGTGACTTCACAAGGAGAGATAATACGCTTTGCCTTTTCCTTAACAGAGCCGAGGACAAACAATGAAGCCGAATATGAATCTTTGATAGCAAGTCTTGAGATCACCGTCGACATGGGAATCGAAAACCTCCTCATATACGGAGACTCTCAGCTGGTCGTTAGTCAAGTAAACGACGACTATCAAACGTGCAAACCAGAGTTGGTGAAGTACGGTGAGAGTGTACAACAATTGTTGACTTAAATTCCTTCCTACGTTCTGGAATGCATACCGCATATGGAAAATAGCAAAGAGAATGCGTTAGCCAAACTCGCTAAAGAACTGGTTGACGAAAACCTCAATAACGTAAGGATCGTTGTGCAAAGCCGTCGGGTTCTTGCATCGGCAGAAATATCTCCGGAGTCGTCCGAAGAAAAGGGAGCAACCAAGCAAATGACCCTACAAATAAAAGACCAGGAAAAGGCTAAGGATTGGAGAGAAGTATTTATAGACTACTTCAAATCCCGTCGAACACCTGAAGATGCGTCCTCAAGACATCAGCTCATTAAACGAGCTCTGTCTTGCGCCTTCGTCAATGACACGCTGTATAAGAGATCGTTCGACTCTCTATGGCTGAGATGCCTTGGACCGGAAGAAGCAAGGAGAGTCGTCCAAGAAACTCACGACGGACTCTGCGGTTCTCATCAATCCGGGACAAAGATGAAGCTGAAGATCAAAAGGATGGGATACTATTGGCCCACGATAATTCAAGATTTTCTCGAATACGTGAAACAACGCCGCTCGTGCCAAATTCACGGGGACTTCATCCACCTACACCCAACAGTGGCTAGTTGGCCATTCGAAATATGGGGAACCGACATAATTGGGTCCATCAAACCAGCGTCATCCAGAGGACATCGGTTCATATTGGCGACAACCGATTACTTCTCTAAGTGGGCAGAAGCGGTACCGCTAAGGGAAGTGAAGACGGAGAATATTCTCCATTTCTTCAAGACACACGTCATCTATCGGTTCGGCACTCCGCGACGGATTATCTCTGATAACGGGCCGGCCTACAGAAGTCACAGAATCAGCCGCTTCGCACAACAGCATAATATGGACTGGAGATACTCTTCGGTCTACAATCCCCGAGCTAACGGTCTGGCTGAGGCTTTAAACAAGACCTTGACAAAGATCATGAAGAAGACGATGTCCAAAAATAAGACGGACTGGCACGAGAGACTGCATGAAGCTCTCTGGGAGTATCGGACCACGTTCAAAACGGCCACAAACACAACGCCGTATGCATTGGTATTCGGCACTGAAGCAGTACTCCCCTTGGAGATAGAGCTACCCTCTCTACGAGTGGCGGTTCATTACGAGCTAACAGACGAAGAGAATGCTTATCTTCGGCTTGAAGAGCTAGACGCCCTCGATGAAACCCGCCTCATGGCACAGCAAAACTTGGAGGCTCATAAAGCAAAGATGACGCGCTCATACGAGAGATTGACTAGGCCGAGAGCATTTCGCCAAGGCGAACTCGTGCTAGTGGTCAAGAGACCTATGATCTCCAATCATGCCAAACAGGGGAAATTTGAGCTGAACTATGAGGGCCCGTACATCATAGACAAAGTCTGCTAAGGCGGGGCTTACTTGCTCATGGATATGCATGGCGAAAGACCCTTCAGGACAATAAACGGCCGGTTCCTGAAAAAATACTACGCCTGACGAGTCGCGTCCTAGGTCAACGTTGGATGACGACACCTATGTCCGCTCTCTATCTTCCCAGGCCCAAACTCTATGAGTAGTATCCGGTGAAGCCTTGCCTCAAAATCGCTACGGACCGAAACGTATTTAAACTACTACAAACCGCAGCATCCTAGGGCTGACACAAAAAATATAATAATAATAAAAAATAATAATAATAAAGGTACGTCCATAAGCAAGATGGGCACGGATGAAAACCTGAAAGGGCTCCGTGAGAAAAAACAACAGGGCTACCAGCGAGTTTGTGAAAACCCAAAAGGGCGCAATCCCGTTAAAAGACACTTGCAAGGTCCTCTCGACCTTGTAAGAAGAAAACTACCTGTGTGAGATCCTTACGACTCATAAGGGAGCAACACACTTTGGGATCCTCATAGTTCCTGAGGAGAAATTACACTTACGAGATCCTCACGACTCGTAAGGAGAACCCTCACGGCTCATAAGATTCAAAAGCCTTAAGCTATAGGGATCTAAACTTGTTCTTAAGCCATCATATTTCCCAGACTTCCCTACAAGCGGTTTAATATTGACCCTTGTATACAATCCACGGGCACAAATAAACGTCTCCCGCACCAAGTTCCGCCAATGGCGTGAAATCCCCTTGTTTGGTGAACAGACACTTGTAAGTCCTCTCGACTTATAAGGAGAAAATGCTCTTATGAGGTCCATATGACTTATAAGAGAGAACACCACTTAGAAGTCCTCACAACTTCTCAGGAGAGAATACACTTATGAGATCCTCACGACTCGTAGGGAGAAACACCTTTATGAGACCCTTACGGCTCATAAAGTAAAAAGCCTTAGTCGACAGGATCCTAACCCTGTTTACTAAGCCACCTTTGTTCGAACCGACAAAGGAAAATAATGATTCTCTCCTGGACATATCCCAATTGTAGCGATAATGATGCCTAAATCGATATCAAATTCCAAGTCTAAACTCGCGATAAAAAGTCAGCGAGCCAAAAATGCATATAAAATAGCCGAAATGATTGGGCACCGCAAAAAATAGCCGAAATGATTGGGCAATCGCGACTTTCGCTATACAAAAAGCTGAAATGATAGAGCATCGCGAAAAGAAAACAAAAAAAAATATGTATAAAATGAAACTTTTTCCCTACAGTTAAGTCCATACTGACCGCTGTATACAATCATGGGCATAAACCAAAAGGGAACCACATGTCCCAACAAACTCTATCAAAGGGAGAGTCAAGTTTCAGCGGCAATATCTGCATCCCAGAAGACCAGCAATGGCGTTCCTCCTCATGCCAGTAGGACACGGACGCGACATTACCAATCGGAGCCATGGCAAAGTCCCCAGTTCCAAGACTCTGCGGTTCACAGACAACCTAGAGTCAAACCCGACATCGTAGAAAACGAAGAAAGTCGATCCCGACACCGTAGAAAATGGAGAAAGTCAACCTCGACACCGTAGAAAACAGAGAAAGTCGATCCCGACACTGTAGAAAACGGAGAAAGTCGATCCCGACACTGTAGAAAATGGAGAAAGTCGATTCCTGACACCGTAGAAAATGGAGAAAGTCGATTCCGACACCGTAGAAAACGGAGAAAGTCAACCCTGACACCGTAGAAAACGGAGAAAGTCGATCCCGACACCGTACGGAGAAAGTCAACCCTGTCACCGTAGAAAACGGAGAAAGTCGATCCCGACACCGTAGAAAACGGAGAAAGTCAACCCTGATACCGTAGAAAACGGAGAAAGCCAATCCCGACACCATAGAAAACGGAGCAAGTCAACCATGATACCGTAGAAAACGGAGAAAGCCAATCCCGACACCATAGAAAACGGAGCAAGTCGATCCCAACACCGTAGAAAACGGAGCAAGTCGATCCCGACACCGTAGAAAACGGAGAAAGTCAACCCGGACACCGTAGAAAACGGAGAAAGTCAACCCCGACACCGTAGAAAACGGAGAAAGTCAACCCCGACACCGTAGAAAACGGAGAAAGTCAATCCAAACACCGTAGAAAACGGAGAAAGTCAACCCCTGGCCTCCCTATCGGAGCAATGCTTCGATTTGGAAACAAGTCAACTCACCAATCACTTACGAGTTCTCTCGACTTGTAAGGGATAAAAACTCTATTGTGAGATCCTTACGACTCTTAAGAGAAAACGCACTTAGGAATCCTTACAACTCCTAAGGAGAAAGTACACCTACGAGATCCTCACGACTCGTAGGGAGAAAAATCTTTATGAGACCCCCACGACTCATAAAATTGAAAAGTCTTAGGAGGCAGATCTGAACCTGTTTTCTAAGCTATCGCTACCCTACGAAGAGTTCAAGATGAGTTATCTACATGCTACACTTACTAGAGTAACATGACAACAACACAACAAAGAAAAGAAGGCGATAGTACAAGATAGAAAAATGTGTCCTTTATTCATGAATTCAATTGAATACAAGATACATCATATAAAAAATGAAATGAATACATGTTATTCATAAGCTACAAAGACGACTATTGGGAAGGAGGCATTTTCAACAAGTCGGCAAGCCGCTCGCGCACTCCTCTCAACTCCTTTTCATGGTTGGCCGCTGCGGCCAACTCCGCTTCGAATCGAGCCCGTTGCTGCAAATAGGATGAAACCCTCTCATCGATTTCCCGCTGGGCAGCTTCGCGACTCTGCGTAACCCGCTCAATAAAGTTGAGCTTCTGCCTCAATGCCAGCCCGTCCGAAATGCATCGCTGCAGATTGACAAAGATAGCTTTCAACTACGCATCATTCTCTTCGACCTCGGCGCGCAACCGAGCAAATTCGCTTGAAGCCGCCTCACGTTCCTTTCGCTTAAGGGTTTCCTCCTGTTCAAAATGGCGAAGGAAAGAAACACTCTGCTCAACCCATGCAGCTCGCTGGGAGTTCAAAGTCGATACTTCCAGAGCGGGACGCTTGAGCTCAACTTCGTGCAAGCAAGCCTCGATCTGTCTGCAATAATTAACCCAAGATTCGACGACGCCCTCTCTATGGAAGTGCACAAGCGTCGCCAACATCGGATTAACCTCAGCAGCAAAATCTGCAGTGAATGCAGGGGCCTCCACGTCAAGCTCCTCGATGGATTCACTCAACATATGCAGGCTGGTCACAGTGCCCTTGGAAGATGGACGTCTAGAAAAGGGCCCTGCCGGCATTAGGATGCGAGACTCGAAGGGAGTTGGAGCAAATGCGGTTGCTGCAAAATGAATTACGGTTAAAAGCTGACTTGCAAAATAAAGAAATCACACGAGCGATGGAGTCTACTATACCGGCTGCGACAGGTGGCAAAGTTGAGAGTACTGGTGGCGCGACTATTCTCTCGTCCCCTCCTTCAATCTGTAATGCTGCAATCAATGCAAAGAAGAATTAGCAACGACTTGGCTGCCCGTAAAAGAAAGGAAAAGATGTTTGTTAAAAACTATACTCATCGACACTAGCAGGCAGGACGATTTCTGACTGGAAGAAGAAATGTGGGTTTAACACCTGATACAAATGGTAAAAAAGGACTCTTGCAAGGTTGTGACAATATACTATCCGTACAAGAAGGATAATACCCATGATGAAACCAATAAGTTGCAAACCCTTACCTTCCAGCATTCCAGAGGATATAGGAGAAGGCGAGGGGACAACAATCGTCATGGAGGCGACCGGAGGTGTGTCAGATGACACAATCTCAGCGTTCGCTACACCTACCAACAAAATACCGTCAGAAAGAACTGAAAGAGATTGCGAAATAAAAAGGAAGTAGCGACCCAACACCTACCTGATGGGTCATCAGCCAAAACCGCGACGAAAGCATCTTAAGGCACAGCGGTTTCTTCGCTCTCCTTCAATGGAATAGTTTTGGCGGCCGCGGCTTCGTCCCCTGATTCGACGAGGGCCGTCGTGACATTTGCAATGCCAGCCGATAGCAGGGAACCACAAAGGGAAAGAGCGGCGGTTTGGGCAGTCCCGGACTGTAATACCCAGCCCCTTTTATACCAATATCTGTATATTTGTTATACTTGAATTTTATTTAATTTATTTAAATTTTATTTCTTCTAAACCCTAATCCCAATCCCCCATTTTCCTTTCCCATTTATAAAAACCTCTATTCCGGCCCAGAACTCCATTTCCATTTGTGATTATTTCCTAAAGCCCGTTCCCTTTTATTAGACCAAAACCCAAACCAAATCTATCAGTTTCTTTTTATAAAATCCCAGCCCTTTGTAATTTTCTCATTATTTTATTTTATTTTTATTTAAACTCAAAACCCTAATTTTTCCCTTCAACCCATTTCTTTTATTTAATTAAAACTAAACCCTAAAACCTAACTAATTCCCGAGCCCATTCCCCAGTTTTATAAAAGAAATTCATTTTTTCGCGAGCCCAGCAGCCTGGCCCACTTCCAATAATTATAAATCATTTTTACCTTAATTAATATTCCAGCCCACTCCCTTGGCCCGCAACTCCCTAACCCGACCCGGCCCATACCCAAACCTTTCTCCTCCAACGGCTCTCTCCGACATTCCCGCGCACCCGTTCTTTCTCCGCCGCCTCCTTCGCCCACGCTGGCGCGTTTGTCGGCCACGCTCGCGAGCGTTACTCCCACGACGCGCCCCCTCGTCTCCCCTATCTCCTCCACCTCGTCACCAAACTTCTCCACTCACCTACAGCACCCCCGAGCTCCTCCTCCGCACCGACGATCTCCTCCCCGCAACCTCCAACGATCATCGAGCACATCCCCTCTAGCAGGCGCTGTAGCTATTGCTATCGCCGTCACACCAGCGCCTTGTCGCCGCGACCCACCGGAGCCACCGCCATCGCTTTCTCCATCCAAGCACCGTACCCGAGCCCCAACCCCTGCACACCCGAGCTCAGCCACCCAACCCCCGACGCCGGCGAGCCTGAACCACCTCAGTCGGCTCCCTTCATCCCCATCATCATCATCATTTCTCCTATCACTTTCTCTTCCTCACTCCCTCCTTCTGTGCTCTCCCTCTCCCAGTTCCTTCTCTCTCTCTCTCACTTACCTCTCTCTCTCTCTCTCCCTGCTTCTCCCTCTCTCTGTTCTCTCTCATCTCTCTCTCTGCTTGTCTCTCTCTCTCTCTATAACTTTCTCTGATCCCTCTCTCTTTCCTCCCATCTCTCTGGTTTTATCTCTCTCCCTCACTCTCACTCTAACTCTCTATCTCTCTCTCTCACTGGTCTCTCTCCCTCTCACTCTAAAATCTCTCTCTTCCTCTACCTCTCCCTCTCAAACCATAGACGGCGAATTCGTCTCCCCGCTACACCACTGCCCTCCATATCAACTACCAACAGCGAGCCCCAACATCCACGAGCCTCGGTTGCATCCTACCCGACCCAAGCTCATTCCGAGACGCTGCCGTCGCCGTTCGTCGCGCATTCGTGACATTAACATCACCGTACATTCCCGTGACATGTCCAGGCAAGTACTTTTACTTGCTACATGCTATATATTCAAGTTACAAATTTAAATTACATAGATCGTAAAATTACAGTTTCAGATCGATTATGTGTCAAACCTGTTCGATGTGTGATTCCTACGAAAATACTTGTCTATTTTGACGGAATTAGATTGTCCGTCTTGGCCCGTGTAGTGATAAATACCCTGTATAAATTTCACTGGATAATACAATGATTACCGACTAAAACGACTACCCCCAAGTTTGCCTGTAAAACTGGAAATTTCCTGTACCTGAAAACCGTAAAAATCACCATAAATTATATACATACTGGAATGATGCGTTCGGGGGATCAAATCAAAGACAACTCGATGAACTTTAACTCTATACTAGTTTCTAGATAATTCTGTACTTAAACTGTGACAAAATTTGGATCGGAGTGCGACTCTGGACTGCAGTCCAGAGCGACTCTGTTTACTGTGTGCTGTCCCGTGATGAGCACCACCCTGTTTCCTTAACCCGTAAGTTGCGGAACTCCACTGTTTATTATAGGTGAATCTGTTAGCTAGACAACACAAGTGGTTTCACCCTGTTTCGTCAACATTTGCAATTTAACCTGTAATTTAAAAGATCGGGACGCATAACAGTCCCAACAGAATCAGAATTGACATTCTAGTATTAAACAGTGTATATCTCCTGATGTACAGATGTGATCGAAGATCCGTATATTGCGTTGAAAACCTTAACGAAAACCATAGATTTCATTCAACTGTAGCATCGCTAAATTTTGATCCCAACTGGGATTAAATTGCGTTGCGAAACGGACTTCCGATTCTGAAACCGGATTTCCAGCCGTGAACGCTTAAAATGAAATGGCTATAATTAATGATCCTGGAACCCGATTGGCATGAAACCAAATTCGCTGGATAGATAACTGAACATACTATTCATTTCCCGTTCACCGTTTCACTAAACTGTAACCGTATGATTTATGATAAATTATGCAAGTGGTAGATTATTGATTCATGACACCCTAATCATGCTTTACATACTGCTTACGCATCATGTCATACATATGTCACTGCATTGATAACTTTGTGATAATCCCTTTACCCAGTGTTAGGTATTAGAGATGATTGTGACAAGTACGTTAGTGTTCGTGTATCAGTGAATAAGTGAAAGTGATACATACTTATACACAATCAGTGAACCCTATTATTCTATTGCATTGTCGATGTCTGTGAGACGCATGTACGTGTGACTATAAGTGGTATGGGACACTTATGGAAGCTCTTGCACGGGTGTCACAGATAAGGCACCAAACACTGCCATTTATCTTAGGTATTAGTCGTGACGTGCTTGATGGAGGTCCTGCCTCCAGTTCTCGTGCAGACTTGTCACAGACCGATTGGTATTTAGGGTTATGGTTAGCGTTTGATGTAGACCACGGGGTGTGGGGTAGTTTGAGTGTGAGTTCAACAGAATCTCGGGAGTCCCATGCCGGCTTATATATTTAGAGAGATATATGGAGATTTACCGGGTACATGATTATTACTGTGATATACATGTTGGGCCCGTGGTCCCTTGCCCTTGGGTTCTACCCTTGGGTGGAGGACACTCGCGAGTGGTTGACTCTCACACTTGGACTGACGATAGGTTTAGTGACCTGTACAGTGAGACTTAGAGACTGATAGGGATGATAGCATCGATATACATACTTACTGTGTTGACATACATGGCATATCATTCCACTGCTTTTACTGCTCCGCTGCATTGATTACTGCATATTCATACCTATACCGTCATTGTTCTACTGTTATATATATCTATTATCACTGTTAGAATTGTCACATGAATTTATATATTATATTGCTATTGTGTCGCTCTGATGACCTAAGTATGCATGCTCAGTGTGAGGAGAGGATTTAGCCGGGACCAGACGCACATCACGGATATCTTGATTAGCTATCCAGAGTTATACCCTTTTGTTTCCCATCAGGTCAGTTCTTTACATTGTTTCATTCAGTTACTGCATTTCTCATTACCTGCGCATCATTTACTGTTTACCATGAAAAACTAGAAGCCGAAGTGTGACTACGGCAGGACATTTCCTTGACCGTAGGAGCATGGCTGGCCTTGTCAACCCCTCGTATTCCGTATTTTAGGAAGCGGGGCATGACATGGTTTAGTTGGTATCAGAGCCAGGTTTTTCTTCGATTGGGATTGCAGTTTCCCGTGTAGAGCTTGACAATCTAAGACATACCTCTGTCTAGATTGTAAACTTGATATCCTTGATCCATATTCACATTGAGCGTTCTGCTATCCATTCGCTAGGGTTTCAGGTGACTTAGCAAGTTTCGTGGTTGTAATTGTGAACTACATCACGATTACACTACCATACTCTGTTTAAGTGACTTAGAGTCATACAGTGATTTTCCTCTTGTAATAAATTTCATCACATCTGATATTCTTGAATCGTTGCCCAATCCATATTATATTTTGATTCTTATAGCTTGTGTCTTATATCATCCTCAAAATTATTATTCCAGGATCATGTTGTCCAACGACTCTTCCTCTATCTCCACTCCCTAGAATCAGACCATTGAGATTCTGAGCGTACTGCAAGGTCTGAGGGAAGCCCAGGAGCGAACGAACAACTTGTTAGCTGAAGGACTGAGAAGGCAGGTGAATCAAGCACCAGCGGGAGTCTCAAATTGTAAAGGGATCCCTGTTAGACGAGGAAAAGAGAAGAAGATGAAGCGCCAATTTGTTTCCCCGCGACAGAAGCAGCAGAAGACCTCATGTTGTGGGTACTGTAAGAGGCCAGGACGTCTTCAGAGGGATTGTCGCCGCGCCCAGGGGAAATGTCTGATCTGCGGATCCAGCGAACATCTTATCAACGGTTGCCCAAAAAGAAAGGAGCTGCAAGGAGGAGACTCGACCATACTCTCCCCTTCTGCCAAGTGATGATTACTGCGTAGTTCAAACTTCGAGGATGAAGCGGACCCAACACAGGATTCAACTCGCGTGACGAGAATGCAGCGGTCTAGCGATCAAAGAAGAATTTTCATGTTTTCTAATTTCAGTATTATGTTGTCATCCTCTTATAAATATTTCTTTCCGTTTGAAATCTTGTATCCGTCGAATTTTTAGTTGAATGCAATAAAACTTGAATCGTAATATATGTATCATTCTCTTGTCCCTTCCCTTATTCATACTATTCATCATCACCGCATTATTATCCTGATTTTTCGGTTCCTGCCACCGTATATTTTCCTATACTTCGTACCCTAAGCTATTCTCTTGATGTATTTCACTGTCTAATCATAACTCTTTCCTTTCAGGCCATGGCCTACCCTGGAGCAGCGCCGCATCTAGATGAGGATGCACAGTCATGCGTTTCTTTAGACCGCACGCTGATGAGTTCTGACGATGAGATTGACGGTCCCCAGGTCATTTTCGGACACAGCGATTCCGAAGACGAAGGAGCAGCCGCCCCATAGTTTGACATGATGGACGATTCTGACGAAGAGGAAGGAGATCCTGAAGAGAACTCGATAGAGGAAGATCCCGAGGAAGACCCGATAGAAGAAAATCCAGTTGAAGAAAATCCAGTGGAGGAAAATCCCATAGAAGAGAATCCCATGGAATCAGATCTTGATGAAGAAGCTCCAGCCGAGGAAGAAAGACCAGAAGAACAAGACCCTGCGATGGAAGAACTCCCAAGGGCAGTCCCCGCGAGGCGCTATGGAAATGGGCGTCCCTACCTGAGTGCACGAGCCTACCGCAACCTGCTGAACCTCCACAACCGCGACTGACGGGATTTCTTTTAGATGTTGTCTTATCTGGTCAAATAAATCTATGTATAGTTTAGGGCCACCTTTCGTCTTTGAGAATGCCTTGTTTGAAATCTTCTGGAATAAAATAAATCGCTGAGTTCACTAATCTTTTGATCTTCTTATTTCACTTGATACTCGATTATTTCTTCTATACAATTATTTTTCCCTTTTTAGATCTGTCCGCCCCTATTCCTTACATTGTCTTAACCCTCACTCAGATTAACCAGTACCGCATCCGATCTTTTAGTAAGTCCACCCTTCATCCATCGTCTGTGCCCCGTTTGAGATTCCTCTGGGAGGAGAGCATTCCTTATGAAATTTCCGAGTTAGCTAACCCTTCAAAATTTTGATTCATATGATGTACCGACCATCACCATTCCCATACTTTTTCCCTTGTAGTCCATTGTTGCTCACCCTTACTTTCCGTGCCGACCCGATCCCAATCTCCTTGAACTTCAGCCTAAAGCCGCCACACTTCTACCTTCTGAATGAGCCACCCTTCCTTGTAATTATCACCCTAGCTAGCCCTATACCTCCTTGTGTTTTTCCTGTTACCCTAACTATATTTAGGGACACTGTTATTCGAAAATTTAGTTTTCAGTATTTTGTATTTATCAAAGAGTACGTGTTATTGATTACTCCGTTTTATGTATTTTAAGTACATTATTATTATTCTCATTTTCAGTAGCGCGACCTTACACCGCGCATATTTTTGTTCCATGTTTCTTATTTTCACGATATGAGTTTTCTAAGTCATTTTAAAACTATTTGATCGATACAATATCCTAAATTTTTTTAACCTACCGACAAATCTTTCACTACTTTATTGTCGTTACTTTCTTTTCAAGTAGTGTGCCTAGGGTTACTATTATCAATGATTGTGCCTTATACTTACTATTTCTGATGTGCTACTTTTGATATACATATATGTGCATATAATTGAGTTTCGATTTTATCGAGTACGCCTCGGATAATATTGTTCGTTATTATTGTTATTTATATTCCCGTATATATGTAGTTGCTCTTATAGTTGTTCCTGCCTTATACTTATTTAGACCCATCCTTTTGTATGTTGTTCTTGCATATATAAACTTTCAAATTTCTTCATCCGCCTATTTCAAGTAAACCGTGTGTTAGTTTACGATATAGTAGCTTTTGTTTATTTTTTAGCTTGTCGTTCTTTAAATTTCGAGAACGAAATTTTTGTAAGGGTGGTATGATGTAATACCCAGCCCCTTTTATACCAATATCTGTATATTTGTTATACTTGAATTTTATTTAATTTATTTAAATTTTATTTCTTCTAAACCCTAATCCCAATCCCCCATTTTCCTTTCCCATTTATAAAAACCTCTATTCCGGCCCAGAACCCCATTTCCATTTTTGATTATTTCCTAAAGCCCGTTCCCTTTTATTAGACCAAAACCCAAACCAAATCTATCAGTTTCTTTTTATAAAATCCCAGCCCTTTGTAATTTTCTCATTATTTTATTTTATTTTTATTTAAACTCAAAACCCTAATTTTTCCCTTCAACCCATTTCTTTTATTTAATTAAAACTAAACCCTAAAACCTAACTAATTCTTGAGCCCATTCCCCAGTTTTATAAAAGAAATTCATTTTTTCGCGAGCCCAGCAGCCCGGCCCACTTCCAATAATTATAAATCCTTTTTACCTTAATTAATATTCCAGCCCACTCCCTTGGCCCGCAACTCCCTAACCCGACCCGGCCCACACCCAAACCTTTCTCGTCCAACGGCTCTCTCTGCCATTCCCGCGCGCCCGTTCTTTCTCCGCCGCCTCCTTCGCCCACGCTGGCGCGTTTGTCGGCCACGCTCGTGAGCGTTACTCCCACGACGCGCCCCCTCGTCTCCCCTATCTCCTCCACCTCGTCACCAAACTTCTCCACTCATCCACAGCACCTCCGAGCTCCTACTCCGTACCGACGATCTCCTCCCCGCAACCTCCAACGATCATCGAGCACATCCCCTCTAGCAGGCGCTGTAGCCATTGCTATCGCCGTCACGCCAGCACCTTGTCGCCGCGACCCACCGGAGCCACCGCCATCGCTTTCTCCATACAAGCACCGCACCCGAGCCCCAACCCCTGCACACCCGAGATCAGGCACCCAACCCCCGACGCCGGCGAGCCTGAACCACCTCAGTCGGCTCCCTTCATCCCCATCATCATCATCATTCCTCCTATCACTCTCTCTTCCTCACTCCCTCCTTCTTTGATCTCCCTCTCCCAGTTCCTTCTCTCTCTCTCTTACTTACCTCTCTCTCTCTGTTCTCTCTCATCTCTCTCTCTCTGCTTGTCTCTCTCTCTCTCTAACTCTCTCTGATCTCTCTCTCTTTCCTCCCCTCTCTCTGGTTTTCTCTCTCTCCCTCACTCTCACTCTAACTCTCTCTCTCTCATTCTCACTCTCTCACTGGTCTCTCTCTCTCTCTCTCTAAAATCTCTCTCTTCCTCTACCTCTCCCTCTCAAACCTTAGATGGCGAATTTGTCTTCCCGCTACACCACTGCCCTCTATATCAACTACCAACAGCGAGCCCCAACATCCACGAGCCTCGGCTGCATCCTACCTGACCCAAGCTCATTCCGAGACGCTGCCGTCGCCGTTCGTCACGCATTCGTGACGTTACCATCACTGTACATTCCCGTGACGTGTCCAGGCAAGTACTTTTACTTGCTACATGCTATATATTCAAGTTACAAATTTAAATTACATAGATCGTAAAATTACAGTTTCAGATCGATTATGTGTCAAACCTGTTCGATGTGTGATTCCTACGAAAATACTTGTCTATTTTGACGGAATTAGATTGTCCGTCTTGGCCCGTGTAGTGATAAATACCCTGTATAAATTTCACTGGATAATATGACGATTACCGACTAAAACGACGACCCCCAAGTTTGCCTGTAAAACTGGAAATTTCCTGTACCTGAAAACCGTAAAAATCACCATAAATTATATACACACTGGAATAATGTGTTCGGGGGCTCAAATCGAAGCCAACTCGACGAACTTTAAACCTGTACAAGTTTCCAGATATTTCTGTACTTAAACTGTGACAAAATTTGGATCGGAGTGCGACTCTGGACTGCAGTCCAGAGCGATTCTGTTTACCGTGTGCTGTCCCGTGATGAGAACCACCCTGTTTCCTTAACCCGTAAGTTGCGGAACTCCACTCTTTATTATAGGTGAATCTGTTAGATAGACAACACAAGTTGTTTCACCCTGTTTCGTCAACATTTGCTATTTAACCTGTAATTTAAAAGATCGGGCCGCATAACAGTCCCAACAGAATCAGAATTGACATACTAGTATTAAACAGTGTATATCTCCTGACGTACAGATGTGATCGAAGATCCGTCTATTGCGTTGAAAACCTTACTGAAAACACTAGATTTCATTCAACTGTAGCGTCGCTAAATTATGATCCCAACTGGGATTAAATTGCGTTGCGAAACGGACTTCCGATTCTGAAACCAGATTTCCAGCCGTGAACGCTTAAAATGAAATGGCTATAATTAATGATCCTGGAACCCGATTGGCATGAAACCAAATTCGCTGGATAGATAACTGAACATACTATTCATTTCCCGTTCACCGTTTCACTAAACTGTAACCTTATGATTTATGATAAATTATGCAAGTGGTAGATTATTGATTCATGACACCCTAATCATGCTTTACATACTGTTTACGCATCATGTCATACATATGTCACTGCATTGATAACTTAGTGATAATCTGCTTTACCCAGTGTTAGGTATTAGAGATGATTGTGACAAGTACGTTAGTGTTCATGTATCAGTGAATAAGTGAAAGTGATACGTACTTGTACACAATCAGTGAACCCTATTATTCTATTGCATTGTCGACGTTTGTGAGACGCGTGTACGTGTGACTATAAGTGGTATGGGACACTTATGGAAGCTCTTGCACGGGTGTCACAGATAAGGCACCAAACACTGCCATTTATCTTAGGTATTAGTCGGGACGTGCTTGATGGAGGTCCTGCCTCCAGTTCTCGTGCAGACTTGTCACAGACCGATTGGTATTTAGGGTTATGGTTAGCGTTTGATGTAGACCACGAGGTGTGGGGTAGTTTGAGTGTGAGTTCAACAGAATCTCGGGAGTCCCATGCCGGCTTATATATTTAGGGAGATATATGGAGATTTACAGGGTACATGATTATTACCGTGATATACATGTTGGGCCCGTGGTCCCTTGCCCTTGGGTTCTACCCTTGGGTGGATGACACTCGCGAGTGGTTGACTCTCACACTTGGACTGACGATAGGTTTAGTGACCTGTACAGTGAGACTTAGAGACTGATAGGGATGATAGCATCGATATACATACTTACTGTGTTGACATACGTGGCATATCATTCCACTGCTTTTACTGCTCCGCTGCATTGATTACTGCATATTCATACCTATACCGTCATTGATCTACTGTTATATATATCTATTATCACTGTTAGAATTGTCACATGAATTTATATATTATATTTCTATCGTGTCGCTCTGACGACCTGGGTATGCATGCTCAGTGTGAGGAGAGGATTTAGCCGGGACCAGACGCACATCACGGATATCTTGATTAGCTATCCAGAGTTATACCCTTTTGTTTCCCATCAGGTCAGTTCTTTACATTGTTTCATTCAGTTACTGCATTTCTCATTACCTGCGCATCATTTACTGTTTACCATGAAAAACTAGAAGCCGAAGTGTGACTATGGCAGGACATTTCCTTGACCGTAGGAGCATGGCTGGCCTTGTCAACCCCTTCGTATTCCGTATTTTGGGAAGCGGGGCGTGACACGGACTCCCGAGAGAGAGTAGCCGTTTCGGGCTCTGTGGTCGCCGTCTTCTCACTTGCCGCCTCATCGCCAATGCTTGGCCCTGCAAGATATAGTATATCAGAATTTACGGATCGAGTAAAAATGAAAAGACCAGGCATTACATTACCTGGTGATGGATTCTCCGTTGCCTCCTGAGCCGCGCGCACGACCTGTCTATGAGCGGTAGACAGGGCAGCTGGAGCATCCTCTGGAGGAATAGCGACAGATGGGGTGGTGCTTGAACCTGCACCCATAGCCAAGACGACATCACGTTCCCTCGCCACACGCTTTCTACGCTTCTTGTCGGCCTTAGCAGTGAGAAGTGATCTCCTCAAGACCTCCGTCAAAGGGACATCATCGTCCGAACCAGGAGCTGCCTCTGGAGCCGTTACGGCGCCCGTCATCGGCTGCTTAAGCGAAGCCTCTTGAAGCAATACTGGGGGAGTTGGGGCCTTAGCAGCCGGCTATGGAAGCGTTGCCGCATCACCAGGCGGGATCGGAACCGCACTCGGGATAACCTGAGTCGAGGTAGTCCCTGCAATTAGATGAAAAGGAAGGGTCAAACCATGAATAAAGAAAAAAGGAATGAAGGCATAACTAGCCGAAGTATACTAAGGCCCAAAGAAGCACGGAGCCACTCTTCCTCTTTAAATGTTTTGAGGGAACCCGCAAGAGCCTCTTCGGCAGAGATACCTGTTGAAGAAGAAAGCGTCAGTCAAAGCATAATAAAAAAAAGATAACCGCGGAAAGATACGACTGAAGTCTACCTAACTGTGCGATCGTGATCAGTGCTGCTTCATCGAGAACCAGTCGCTCGGAAGCCACAAGGGTGGCTTGAAGATCAGTATCATCCGCAGGCTCGATAAATAGACCCTCATTAGTCCCGTACTCACTCAAGCCCTCGCTATAGGGAGCATGAGGCTCCTGGCCAAGAACGACGTCAACAGAGAAGAGCGACTTCTTCTTTTTCTATGAGCGAGTGCCGGTAGCCGATACCAAGAGCTTGCGCTTGGCGGGCAATTTTGGGCGACGAGTCCCGATCTCCGAATCCACGCCAGACTCAGGAGACGCTGTAGCCACTGTTTCTACAAGCATGCAAGGTAGAGGCTTATCAGGAAAGGCGCGCGGGACCACCGCCGCAGCAGCTCCTCTCATGAAAGGACGAACGATGGTACGTCGCTTTAGGGGAACGGCTGGATTACCAGCTGGGACAACACCCTTGCGATCAAGCAATAATCGCTTTTCTTCCCTGATAACTGCACCCATCGTGTGCTGGTACCACGCCACATATACGTTCAAGATCTTCGGGATGCAGCTCGGCTCACTGATAAAGAAGTTAGACCCGTTGTTAAGCCGCATGAAATGGTGTAGCGCATTATGGACGCCCTCTTCCGTGGAAACCGGCTTAGCTAGGAAGGCCTCAGGCAGGACACCCTGATTATAGCTTGATTGTTGAGTGAAACGATGCGGGTTGTATCTTATGAACAATGCCGAATCGTTCTGCCTAAACACTAAAAAGCCCGGCCTGATTGAATATAAGTGAAGAATCTCCCGAGCTTTCAAGGTAGAGGCCCCGTCTTTGAAGGTGTCCCGCAGCAGCTGCACCATTTTAGCGGACTCCTTGCTGGTGGTTAAAACCTTATCGACAAAGGTCATGCCATCTCCAACTGTACGCGGGCGAAGAACCAGACCCCGAGCCTCTCGCTGAGTTTGTTCCAAAATGGAAGCGTCAACTAGCAGCATAACCCGAGGAAAATTATGACTTTCGTAGAAACGGGGCCGCTTGTGGACTCCAAAAGCGCCGAGCACATGCAGCTCGAGCCATGAAGTGAAATAGTGCAGCGAGAAGTTTACGGGCTGCACCTCCGGCTGAGTGGTGTCGGCTGCCAAGCTAAGGCCATGATATAGGTTAGCCATCTCAGCGACCCCGACGGCTATTCGCATCCCAATAGCCATTTGGTAAGCTGGGTAGAAGACAGACAACCTCATATGGCGAGGGTGCATTGGGATCACAAACTAGCTTAGCCATAGCCCAAGGAACCCCAAAAAGAACGCCTCTTTGTCGATGTCGGAAGCTGCGAGCTCTGCGAAAGAGACGACGGGGTGTTAGGGAGAAAGAAATTCCTCTGATCCGCCTCCGCTGTCGGCAGGTTGTCCAAACCAAAGCCAAAAGGATCGTCGAGTTTAGCGAATTTCGCGGCTTCCTTTGACAGGACTTCTGAGCAAAGAAAACGAGAGATGAAATCTGTGAAGTTAACCCCGTGGCTTCCGGATTCGAGAAATTGACTTTCATAAATATTCAACACCTTAATCAGACCTGGGTATTGATGTTGAATGGCATTCTCCGGGGTAAGGCCCATCACCACTGACTTGGCGGCAAAGATATACTCATCAGGAGAAAGTATCTCCTCATAATGCTCTCCCCTGACAGGCATGCCGGAGATTTCCGCGAATTCCTCCAAAGAGATTGAGACTTCCCGATCTGATAGAAGAAAGGTATGAGTTGGAACATTCCATTGTTCCAGGAAAGATTTGACCCATTATACAGGAGGCATAGAATACTGGAAGAGAGACGCATAAATCGTGGGGTACAACCTATGCTTCAGCAGCTGCGATTTCTTGGCCGACAAAATATACCGGGTCCACTACAAGTAACCGGCTCGATGGCGAGGAGTCAAGCCAATCATATACGTCTGTCCCCAAGGGCGCGACTCGCCATGACATATACGCCACCCTAGAGTATCTAAAGCCATCGGCGGCTGTACGGGTATCGCGGCCATAGAGTGCTGAAGGCAACCCTCCGAAGTCCAGTTGACCTCCTCTATGGCATAGTTCACTGGGGGTGAGTTGGCGTAGGAGATCGCCGAAATGGGTTCCGAAGGCACCGCACAGGAGAAGCTGCGTCGACCCCGGATGATTTGATTGTACCACGACCCCCATAAATGAAAAGACATTTGCTCCGGGTCGTGATCTTTGATCAGCGCAAAGACTTCCCTATCCACGGGCGCGTCAGGGAATGCGCCTTCCGGACGAACGAAGGAGAAAGAGGTGTCAAAAGACATAGTACCTGCGCGAAGAAGAACAAGAATCAGCTGTCAAGGCTACAATTCAAATTCTGACACTTGGTACTTAAAATTTGTACCACACTGCAATGCAGTGGAAAGGGACCAAAGGAGGACCCACAAAATCAAGGTGACGGCTCATCATTGATGAGACAGTCACTCATTAAATAGGAAATCCTAAAAGGATTCTCATTTAATGAGAGGCCCCTCGGGCCGAGGAGTAAAACTCCCTTGAGAGCAGTGCTCTGCAAAAGAGTGACATCTGTCAACTCTAATGATGAAGGGAATAAAAATTCCCCCCAAAAAAATTCTGAAGAGCTATGCTCTGTGAAGATGATGGAGTAACCCATCAAAAACCCTAAAAATCAAAGCTTAACTAAGTTAAAAACTCCAAGATATATGAACAAACTCTAAGAGTTCTTCATGGAAGATGAACAGGTCTATGATCTGAGAAGAGCAAGGCTCTGTTAATGGGTAAAACCCTAAAATATTTTTTTGGATCTATGATCTGATAAGAGCAAGGCTCTGTTAATGGGTAAAAACCCTAAAAAAATTTTGTAGATCTATGATCTGAGAAGAGCACGGCTCTGTTAATGGGTAAAACCCTAAAACATTTTAAGATCTATGATCTGAGAAGAGCAAAGCTCTTTTAATAAGTTCAATTCTTACCAAATTTGGGCAGAGTTTTGACTCTAAGAAGTTTTTTAAGGCATAGAGCTTAGCTCTGAAGGAGAATTAAATTCTCAAGAACAAGAAAACAAGAAGATGAACAAACAATCATCTCAAGGGCCAAAGGCCCTATTTATAGGCGGTGGAAGTCGGTTCAATTTCCAAGTTGATCCAATGGTGGAAAAGCTGCCACCGCTGCACATACGCGTGAGCCACGTGAGCGCAATGGTGGGGGGCCATTTGTTTCCCCAAATCAGAGAGCAAAGCTCTATTTAAAATTTCAAAATTTGAAATTTGAAATGAGGCAGCGCCTCATAAGAGCGCCAGTACCAAGAGCGCCAGCGCTAGGTGTCAAAGACTCTGAGGAAGCGCTCACGTGCAAAGTACGAGAGCGCTCGCGCGAAGAGCGCCAGCGTTAGGAGTCAAAGACTCTGAGGCAGCGCTCACGTGCAAAACATGAGAGCGCTCGCGCCAAGAACACCAGCGCTAAAGACTCTGAGGCAGCGCCTCAAGTGCAAAGCACGAGAGCGCTAGCGCTAAGTGCGCTAGCGCCAAGAGTCAAAGACTCTGAGACAGCGCCTCACGTGCAAAGCACGAGAGCGCTAGAACTCAAACTAAACGTTCTCCACCCTTGGATCAAAGATCCAACGAAGATGATTAAAAATCATCAAATTACCAGAATAAAATTCTCTTGAGGAAATACTCCTCAAATCTTTCCAAACAGGAAAGATTGTGCTCTGTAAATTAGAGCACCGTTGGATCAAAGTTCTAATGGTGATTAAAAATCAGCAAGATATAGAATAAGTTCTGTATGGGAAAATATTTTCCCAATCTTATTAAAAACAAAAAGTTTGTCTTCTGTAAAACAGAAGCCCTAGGATCAAAGATCCAATGTTGGGGAAACATCCTCAAATCAATCAGAGAAAGATTTCTTTAACTGATTCAACAAATCAGCCTCCCCTATATAAAGGACCCAAGACTTCAAGTCTTTTACAGAAGAACCCCCCCATAAACTTCAAGTTCTCAGAAAAGAAAAAAGAGAAGAGCAAGCTCGAAGAAGAAGAAATTTTCTTCAAGGTAAATGATAATAAGTGAGATCATAACATCTCCTCGATTTTTGAGAGTTTAACTCTCGCATCATAAGAACTCAATTCTTTTTCTAGATCACAGATCCATAAGATATGGTTTTTTTCACAAAAACAAAGAGATCGTAGCATCTCATCAAAAAGAGAAGAACTTAGTTGTTAGATCCATGAGACAAAGTCTCTTATAAACTGAGAATTTAATTCTCAGAGCACAGAACTGATCAGAGCTACCAGAGAAGAGCCTTAGCGCTCGAATTTAAAAAGAAGCGCCTTAGCGCTCCAAGTCTGGCGCCCAGCGCTCCAAGCGCTATTTTAAAAGAAGCGCTTTAGCGCTCCAAGTCTGGCACTCAGCGCCAAGCGCGCCACGTGCTCCTCATGCGGGCGCTATTTTATAAGAAGCGCTTTAGCGCTCCAGGTCTGGCGCTCAGCGCCAAGCACGCCACGTGCTCCACACGTGGGCGCTATTCTAAAAGAAGCACTTTAGCGCTCCAGCGTTCCAAATCTGGCGCTCAGCGCCAAGCACTCCACGTGCTCCCTATGTGGGCGCTATTTCAGAGGAAGCGCCTTAGCGCTCCAAACCTGGCGCTCATCGCCAAGCGCTCTTTTCATAAAGCGCTTTTTACATAAAGGCTCTGTATATAAAGAGCTCTGCGCCATAAAGAGTATTCAACACTCAATAAAAGACAAAAGAAAAAGGGGTGTCAGAACCCAAATTAATGCTCAGGATTATTGAACAAAAAGGGACCGACCCAAACAAGTGTACAACACTTTAATCAAAATTGAGTGGGCTGAGCCCAAATTGGCCACAAGTTCCTAACTCAGACCAACCGAGTCCATGTGCTCACAATTTTCCCTAATTGATCTTAGTCCCAAACCTGACTACAGATCTCCCAACCAACATTGGTTCAAGGGTACATGTTTTCATTCCTTTGATATGTGTCGTTGTAATTCTTCAACGTCTTCAGAGAGGTGGTAGGTCCCGACAACCAGAAACTCTATAGACTATGACGTCTTTAAACTATGGACTATGATGTCCTTAAACTCCATGGACTATGATGTCCTTAAACTTATAGACCGCAACGTCCCTAAACTAAAACGATAGAGTCCAAATACTCTTTCGTTGGATCTAAATGATCCCAAAACCTTGTTGAGTAGATCTTAGTCTAAAATTAGACTAACGTATCCTCAACAAACGTTTGAGTTGACCTTAGTCTAAAACAAGACTAACGGTCCTTAAACCAACCCAAACCCAAATCTAAGAAAATACGGATTTGGACTAATCCACGCCCTACGGGCGACAACATAAATTAGTCTCCGTATATAATCCACGGGCAACCAAAAATAAAAAAACACACACACGACACGAAGTGACCAGCTCGAGAAGGAGAAAGTGGTTACCGTGATGCGGTAGTGTAATTAACTGCAGGGGCTTGTGTCTGCAGGGAAGAGCATCCCCACAATCAAAAACCCCTCACAATGAGGGGGAATTTGATGAAGTCTGCTACAACGGCCGTATCCATCTAAACCTCCGATACACGGTATCATAAATCAACTTGACATCTTCGGAGAGGTGGACGGATAAAACCAAATAGCATCTGCCCCCAAATTCAGGCAAGTCGACCTACGCGGTTTCGTCTCTGTTTTCGGCGGAGAACAAGTCCAACATAGAAGTATCCTTGTTCAAGTGAAACAAAGTAGGACACATATGTAATATGTGTGTGGGCCCGATTAAATACGTGTATGTGATACCGTATTTTAATCTGGAAGTTATTTGTTATCGGTTCGGTTATATGTAATATAACCAGATTGTCGAATCAAGTGTTGATTTGATAATGTGATATACAGATATATGATATTAGTCGGTCATATGTGATATAACCAGATTATTAAATCAAGTGTTGATTTAATAATGTAATATACATTATATGTGATATAATTATATCTTAACTAATATCATTAGCTCACTAATTATTTTTCATAATATATATATATATATATATATATATATATATATATATATAATGAAGCATGGCAAAAAGAGGTGGAAAATGAGAGCATGGTGGCAAGCATGTGCTTTATTCATAGTTTATTCATCTTGACTCACTATTCAAGCATGGTTGCAATTTTATATTGCAAAATTTCATGCTTGAATGAGTGGGGGTCAAGAGTTGCCATTCATTCTAGTCTCATTCTCAACACTTAGCCATTTTTCTGGAGTTGCTCCCATGGTTGCTCTCTAGCTTCATCTTCTTCCACAATTGCCATGGTTCAAGATTCAACCCTCACATGAGATGTGAATCTGTAAGTCCACGTTACATCTCCCGGTTCTTTCAGGCTTGCGGAAATGATGAAAAACGATTTTTCGAGTCATGGTAACATGGATTATAGAACACGGATCTTTGCTAAACTACACACTAGCAACTAACTAGAGCTTTTCCTACTCGGTTAGGGGTTATACCTCAACTTGAACTCCTTCTCTTGGGCTCTTTGTGGTGGTCGGATGGTTCGTTCCTCGTCGCCTTCTCTTGCCGAAGATGGATCCACCTGAGGGTCTCTACCTTGAGCTTCTTTCTCGAACTTGAGAAAACTAAACTGTCCGGCTTGCTAGACCTTTAACCTTAGGATGAGTAGAGAGTGGCTTTGGTGTTTTATCTCCAAGGAAATGTTTCTCAACACATGAGATGAATTTTCCTTGAGCTAGAGAAAGAGGAAGAAGAAAGGATGAGAGAGAAACAATATGATAGAATGAGAATAGTTTTACAACCATATCAAATATATGTGAATTAATCTAATTAATAATATTAATCAAAATGAAAAAGGTGATGGTTGGTTTGATAAGACCATTATCATTTCACATTAAATGTTTTTGCAAAGATCAAAGAGCATCTTTGGAAAGAAATGATGATGGCCAATGTTTCAACATTGGTCAACAAGTCAACAAACCCTAACCATAACCCAATTTCATTTAAATAACATTATCAATTGATATTTCACATATTCATTAGGGTTTGGTAAACGACAACCGTCAACTGTGCATACACACCCGTACCAAAACCCTAATGAGAATCCTCTTCCTCTGCCTCAGTCAACTGTGCATACACACCCGCATTCGTGTCCCGAGGAGCACGAATACTATGAGATAAAACTAACCCCAAAGCATATACTAAGATCTGGCTCAAACCAGAGCCCGCTAGTAATAACTGTCCGGACACCAAACGTGCACAAGTGCGCGGATGTGAACGAACCCTGTCGCAAAACCATGCGACCTTTACTCTGTTTTGCCCAAAGGCGAATAACCCTCTGTGTGGGACTCTAAAGACTCGACACTACGCTGGCAGTGAGTTTAACCACAGACCGCAAGCGACACTAGCTGTACGTAACGGTCTCCAGGTAGATGCCGATAAGAAGACGGACGAGGTGAAACCCATCTGAACTCCTACTGAGCCTGAATGTGACAATCTCCATACAGTCCGGTCTGTTCGTCTGAGAACATCGCATGGCGGGCCTAGGGGGCGGTAAACGTCAGTCCCCTAATAGCGGTAAAAGTCGTGTCGGAGTGCAGCCCAGAACACCCTGAGATAACACTGGAAACCTACCAGTATATCTCGCTTGTCCTGGCCAGGGATTTTGTGTAATGGCTCTCCTAGACACAGCGCGATATCAACCACCAATACCGGGAGAGACGAATCCTGTCTAACCGTCACTGCCTCCAAGTGCTTCAGGACTGCACCCAACTACTACCTGTTTGCACGACTCCTTTGAGCCGTTGTAGGGTAGTAATCTAAGTACAGTAGGAACATACTCGAGGAGAAGTGACAGTGTCAAGTCAGCGGACTAAGCTGTACTTATGTCACCTGGGAACTGATAACTGACGATAGGTATAGTACCAACCAACAGTTCCCGACGAGTCCTGTCTAGTGTACTCGTAACCTAACGAGCACCCGCATACTATCTCAAGTACGACGTACTGACGGCTGTGGGACAGACCGTCTCCCCTGCTGGGATGAGAAGCGCATACGCTAGTCTACTCCGGAGTATCGATGCCCTGTCTCGATAGTCCTACGACTAAGGACCTGCATAAGGATGTGCTTGTGGATTACCCAGCCCCCACGAGTGTGACTGCCATCACAACGCTGGTAATCAAGCAAAGATCCTAAGGGCTCCACTAATGTGTAAAGGCGATATGCTATAATAAACACATGCACACATTAAAGTAGAAACAAACCAAGTAGCATACTACTATATTAAGCAAGATTGTCTATACAAGGTGAATATCCCAAGCATCCATTAAGTAATATACAAACTAGTATGATACAGTAATGGCCTCTAGGGCATATACACTAACAATCTCCCACTTGCACTAAGGCCATGTACTGGCGTATCGAAGACCTATCATCTCGATCAGCCGCTCGAACTGAGTCTGGGGTAAGGCCTTTGTGAGTGGATCAGCAGTATTATCTTCCGTAGAAACTCTCCGAACATCGATCTTCTGGCTACCCACGATCTCCCTGATCAGGTGATACCGCCTCAAGATGTGCCTTGACTTCTGATGGGACCTGGGTTCCTTCGCTAAAGCTATAGCCCCGTTGTTGTCGCAATACAGAGGTATTGGATCAACAATGGACGGAACCACCTGAAGTTCTATCAATAACTTCCTCATCCAGACGGCTTCTTTTGCGGCATCAGATGCAACGATAAATTCCGCTTCCATCGTCGAGTCAGCAACGGTTTCCTGTTTGGAACTCTTCCAACACACCGCCCCTCCATTGAGGGTAAAGACATAACCCGACATGGACTTGGAATCATCCTTGTCATTCTGGAAGCTGGAGTCAGCAAAGGCCTCGATCTGGAGGTCTTTTCCGCCATACACCAAGAACATCTCCTTAGTCCTTCTTAGGTACTTGAGAATATTCTTTACCGCTATCCAGTGCTTCTTGCCAGGGTTTGACTGATACCGGCTTACCACACTCAGTGCATAAGCTACATCTGGTCTGGTACACAACATCGCATACATTATAGAGCCCACCGCAGAAGTGTAGGGTATAATAGACATGCGATCCCTTTCCAAATCAGTCTTGGGAGACATCTCTTTGGAGAGGGTGATCCCATGACAAGCCGGTAGATTACCGCGCGTGGAATCTTCCATACTGAATCTTCTCAGTATGGTGTCGATGTACCTGGACTGTGAAAGTCCTAATATCCTCTAGGATCTGTCACGATAGATCCGGATCCCCAGAATGTAAGAGGCATCACCCAGGTCTTTCATGGAGAACCTGTGTGACAAGAACCCTTTGAAAGATTGTAGCATAGGAATGTCATTTCGTATCAAGAGAATGTCATCCACGTATAAAACGAGGAATACGACAGTTCGTGCTACAAATCTACTATAGATGCATGGTTCATCTGGATTTTTGATAAAGCAAAAATCTTTGACCGTCTCATCAAAACAGATGTTCTAACTCCGCGATGCCTGCTTTAGTCCATAGATGGACTTAAGCAACTTGCACACCTTTCCGCTGCTCCCACTCTGAATGAAACCCTCTGGCTGGTCCATATAGACACACTCCTCTAAATTTCCATTCAGAAAAGCGGTCTTTACGTCCATTTGCCAAATCTCATAATCGTGGAAGGCAGCAATGGCAAGAAGGATCCGAATGGATTTCAGCATAGCCACTGGAGAAAAGGTTTCGTCATAGTCCAAACCAGGTCTTTGACGAAAACCCTTTGCAACAAGTCTAGCTTTATAGGTCTCAACCTGTCCATCTACACCAATCTTTCTTTTGAAGATCCACTTGCATCCTACGGGTTTTACCCCATCTGGAGCAACGTCCAACGTCCATACTTTGTTGGTGTACATGGACTCCATTTCGGTCTGCATTGCATCCAGCCATTTTACCGAGTCAACGCTCTGAATGGCCTGCTGGAAGCTAGTCGGCTCATCACTATCAATGATGTAATCTTCTCTATCCCCGTCTATGAGAAAACCATAGTATCTCTCGGGCGGATGAGACTGCCTACTACTCCTGCGGAGCGGCGCAGGAATGTCCTGATCTTTCGAATCCTCTGGTTCTACTAAGCTTTCAGTAATAGCTCGTGGTTCTGGAATTTCTTCTTGTTCTATTGCGCTCCCACTTATCTGGTTTTCCAAAAACTCAGTTTCCAAGAAGTGGGCATGAAGAGAAACAGAAACCTTTTGTTCCTCTTCGTAATAGAAGAAATATCCCTTGGAGTTCTTTGGATATCCCACAAACTTGCACTGTACTGAGCGTGCCTCGAGTTTGTCCGCATGCTGCTTTTTGACAAAAGCTGGACATCCCCATGTCTTAATGTGCTTAAGATAGGGTTTCTTCCCACTCCACATCTGATATGGTGTGGTAGGCACAGTCTTAGTTGGAACTCGGTTCAAAAGGTATCCAGCTGATTCTAGTGCATATCCCTAGAATGATCGCGGTAACTCAGCATTACTCATCATGGAACGTACCATATCGAATAGGGTCCGATTCCGTCACTCCGATATACCGTTATGTTGCGGAGTGTATGGAGGAGTATGCTGAGAGAGAATTCCATTCTCTTTTAAGTAATCCAGGAACTCGGCACTTAAGTATTCACCACCTCGATCAGATCTCAGTGTATTGATACTTTTGCTTGTTGTTTTTCTACTTCATTCTTATATTCCTGGAATTTTCCAAAGGCTTCGGATTTATGTTTCATTAAGAAGACATATCCGTACCTTGAAAAGTCATCCGTAAAAGTAATGAAGTAAGAATAACCGCTTCACGCATGTGTAGACATTGGACCGCACACGTCGCTGTGTACGAGTCCCAAGAGCTCTCTCGCTCTTACTCCGTGTCCAGTGAACGGAGTCTTTGTCATCTTTCCTTTGAGACAGGATTGACAAGTTGCATATGATTGATATTCGAACGGATCCAAATATCCTTCTGTATGTAACTTCGTCAACCTTCTCTCATTGATGTGACCCAGTCTACAATGCCATAAGAAAGCCTGATTTTTTTCCGGAGACTTTCTTTTGTGTGTATTCTGGACATTGAAAATCTGTGGTTGGTTTAATACGTATATTCCATTGTTTATTGTACCTGACCCAATTTGAACTTGATTAAGGTGAATGTTTACAACATTGCTTAAGATATTAAAGATACAGAAATGATATTACAAGTTGCATTGGGTATAAAATAACAATTACGCAAAACCAAAACGTGTCCATCTGACAACCCCAGGTGATAGTCCCCCACGGACTCAGCATCCATGCTAGCTCCGTTTGCAACTCTGAGGGTCATATCATCTGCCTTCAAAACCCTACGGTTTCTCAACGCCTGCAAAGAATTACAGATATGAGATCCTGATCCGGTATCCAATACCCAGGAAGTAGAGTTTATTGATAGACAGTTTTCAATAACATACACACCTGAAGCTGAAGCCGCAACTTGCTTCAGATCCTGTGTTCTGGCCTTCCAAGCCCTGCAATCTTTCTTCCAGTGTCCACTCTTGTGACAGTAAAAGCATTCTTCCTTTCCCACAAGCTTTCCCGCTACCATTGTTGCCTTTGCCTTTCCCTTCGTATCCACTTTACTAACACCGCCCCTTGCTTTGGTGGGTTTTTTCTTCTTCTTTCCCTTGGCTTTCGCCTTGGACCTAGAAGAGGAAGATCCTCCTACAAACAAAGTGGATGTTTCCCTACCTTTTTATAGGGTGCCCTCTGCACTCCTCAGCATGTTGAGGAGTTCTGAAAGTTCAACTTCTTTTTCTTGCAAGTTGAAGTTCAGGATAAACTGGGCGTAAGTGGAAGGAAGGGACTGGAGAATCATATCCGTGTAGAGCTCGTTCTCTAACGTGGTCCCAAGGTCCGCGAGCTCCTCAATGAAGCCAATCATCTTAAGCACGTGTTCCGCTATCGATGATCCGACGACCAATCTCGCCGAAAATAGCTTTTTCGAGACTTCGTATCTGGCGATACGGGATTGCTCTCCATACAGTTCTTTTGTATGAAGAAATATGGATTCCAGGTCCATATTCTCATGCCTCCTCTGATGTTCATTGTCCATAGAGGCAAGCATGAGGCACTTGGCCTTCGCGCAATCGATTTCCCAGGTCTTACGAATTTCCTTATCCGCGACGCTGGTTTTGGGACCTGGGACAAGGGGAGCTTTGGTGGTGAGGAGATACCTCAACTTGTCATAAGTGATTGCCATTTTGACATTCCTGAGCCAATCTTTGTAGTTTGGCCCTGTCAGTATGTTTTTATCTAGTAGTAACTTAAGTCCAGTCATGATGTTTGGTCCCTGCAATTAGGAGAGAGAGAAGAAACACTTTAGCATGATGCTTTTGCAAGTTTAGAGTGGTTTTTAATTTGTCTAAACAGGATGGCTCCCACTGTCTCTCGAATCCCTCCTCAAACCAAAAAGGAGGAATTAGTCAGGATCAATCTCACTATACAATACTTGCTTAACCGTTCAGCCAGGCTAGTGTCGGTACTTCGAGGGAGGTTTTCCAACGCTTTTGCGAAGTTCCTTAATTAAATAATCTTTTTTCTCTGGGGGCGTAGCCCCGCTAACACCTTTCTAGACACCTACTAGGTTTATAGCATTGATCGTTAAGTGAGAAATTTCCCGAGGAGTAGCATATACTCACAGTAGGATCGGGATCCAAATATCATTGCGTGACAAAACTTAAGGAATCCTACCAGAATCCTCACACTCCAAATGGTATGCAGCGCTAGCAAGTTTCAGTTCTTTTGAAACTCCCGATATGGATTTTTGCCCCATGCTCTTATGACCTTGACTTTGGCCAACAAATCATAAGTCACATGTCAAGTTCTACCCGTCATTCTCCAGGTTAATTTGAACCCACCCGCACCTACCCTTGACTTTGGCCAACAAGGCAGTACGACTATCCCAAACCAACACATCTATCTATGCTGCACATGAATACCCAATAGCTACCAATCACTATGCCTTGACTTTGGCCAACAAACATAGCTTGAATACTATTGACCATTCATGTGAAACGACGGAGGGCTACGAATGGTTTTGGCGAAACTGTGAACGTAGTGAACTTGATATAATCGATGGAACGAGATAGCTTTTAAAAGGAGTGGTTTAAGCTCCGCGTTTAAAAGTTATTTTGAAAAGAAACCGAGTGGTTTTGAAAGTGTTCCAACGACTTTTACTTTGGTTTATTTTTCTTGCATTAATTTTAATGCGTCCCATCAATTAACCCTGCCATTGCAGAAAACAACGAAAATATGACGTACTCTTATGCCATCCACATTCGCCACGGGGTCCCGTCATCACCCGTTAGGTTACTTAACTAACGACAGAGTGGGGGCTGGACTAGCGTGGATGCAAAACATAAGCAACGCCTAAATAGATATCTACATATAGATATATACATTCGTCAGATGCAATGATAGCCATTCCAGATCACAGATGAATACATTGGATATACTAGGAATCCGCATTCCGTTCGAGCCTGTAACGAAAAGCGGATTACATGGTCGCGATGAATAGCCAATACCCCACCCTAGACCCCTACGGGTGCGGCAAACTACCCGCCAAGTACCCGAAGCGAAGCAACCTCCCTCAACGACGTGAGTAGGCCACTCGACACTTCGAGATACCCGGTAGTTTGTGCACCCCACCTTGGGTCTATCATAGGAGCAAAAACAGTAAAAAGAAATTATACAATGACGGCTACAACCCCATCCCGGTTGTGCGGCCATATAAATAATATTACATCAATTTACATATTACATGAATTGAAAGATAAAGAAAACTCTCATCTCACAACCCCCGGCTATTCATCCGCGACAATCCAACGAATTCATATACACAAATCATCAACATTACAGATCACAGATATGTATAACCCCCACTAATTGACGTATAGCGATTAGCAGACGTTCAACACATGTATAACATTACAGATACAACCCATTAGCCAAAGTCTACAGAAAATCGACCAAAATACGGATTTGTAACCACCCCAAAAACAAACTTGTTCTCTGGAAATTCTGGGCAGAAACAAACCATCTCAAAAATCACAAAACACCAACAGGAGAATACTGCAGGAGAAACGATCCACGGCCGAGTCAACTCGACCGCGGATCCGCGGTGAGTTGATCGACTCACTGGATCATTTTTCTTGCCTGTTCTCTAAAAAGCCTGAGCCGATTTGTAATACATGATTTATTATTTTTTGAGCAGAAATAAAAATCGGCAGAAACTTGATATTTTTCACGTGTTTTGCGGTTTTTCGTCCGATCGAAATTCTAGATACTTTGCTAACATGCAAGGGTGTGTTTAGCTAGTCTCTGATACCACTGTAAGTCCACGTTACCTCTCCCGGTTCTTTCGGGCTTGCGGAAATGATGAAAAACGATTTTTCGGGTCATGGTAACATGGACTATAGAACACGGATCTTTGCTAAACTACACACTAGCAACTAACTAGAGCTTTTCCTACTCGGTTAGGGGTTATACCTCAACTTGAACTCCTTCTCTTGGGCTCTTTGTGGTGGTCGGATGGTTCGTTCCTCATCGCCTTCTCTTGCCGAAGATGGATCCACCTGAGGGTCTCTACCTTGAGCTTCTTTCTCGAACTTGAGAAAACTAAAGTGTCCGGCTTGCTAGACCTTCAACCTTAGGATGAGTAGAGAGTGGCTTTGGTGTTTTATCTCCAAGGAAATGTTTCTCAACACATGAGATGAATTTTCCTTGAGCTAGAGGAAGAGGAAGAAAAAAGGATGAGAGAGAAACAATATGATAGAATGAGAATAGTTTTACAACCATATCAAATATATGTGAATTAATCTAATTAATAATATTAATCAAAATGAAAAAGGTGATGGTTGGTTTGATAAGACCATTATCATTTCACATTAAATGTTTTTGCAAAGATCAAAGAGCATCTTTGGAAACAAATGATGATGGTCAATGTTTCAACCTTGGTCAACAAACCCTAACCATAACCCAATTTCATTTAAATAACATTATCAATTGATATTTCATATGTTCATTAGGGTTTGGTAAACGACAACCGTCAACTGTGCATACACACCCGTACCAAAACCCTAATGAGAATCCTCTTCCTCTGCCTCAGTCAACTGTGCATACACACCCGCATTCGTGTTCCGAGGAGCACGAATACTATGAGATAAAACTAACCCCAAAGCATATACTAGGATCTGGCTCAAACCAGAGCCCGGTAGTAATAACTATCCGGACACCAAACGTGCACAAGTGCGCGGATGTGAACGAACCCTGTTGCAAAACCATGCGACCTCTACTCTGTTTTGCCCAAAGGCGAATAACCCTCTGTGTGGGACTCTAAAGACTCGACACTACGCTGGCAGTGAGTTTAACCACAGACCGCAAGCGGCACTAGCTGTACGTAACGGTCCACAGGTAGATGCCGATAAGAAGACGGACGAGGTGAAACCCATCTGAACTCCTACTGAGCCTGAATGTGACAATCTCCATACAGTCCGGTCTGTTCGTCTGAGAACATCGCATGGTGGGCCTAGGGGGAGGTAAACGTTAGTCCCCTAATAGCGGTACAAGTCGTGTCGGAGTGCAGCCCAGAACACCCTGAGATAACACTGGAAACCTACCAGTATATCTCGCTTGCCCTGGCCAGGGACTTTGTGTAATGGCTCTCCTAGACACAGCGCGATATCAACCCCCAATACCGGGAGAGACGAATCTTGTCTAACCGTCACTGCCTCCAAGTGCTTTCGGACTGCACCCAACTACTACCTGTTTGCACGACTCCTTTGAGCCGTGGTAGGGTAGTAATCTAAGTACAGTGGGAACACACTCGAGGCGAAGTGACAGTGTCAAGTCAGCGGACTAAGCTGTACTTATGTCACCTGGGAACTGATAACTGACGATAGGTATAGTACCAACCAATAGTTCCCGACGAGTCTTGTCCAGTGTACTCGTAACCTAACGAGCACCCGCATACTATCTCAAGTACGACGTACTGACGGCTGTGGGACAGACCGTCTCCCCTGCTGGGATGAGAAGCGCATACGCTAGTCTACTCCGGAGTATCGATGCCCTGTCTCGATAGTCCTACGACTAGGGACCTGCATAAGGATTTGCTTGTGGATTACCCAGCCCCCACGAGTGTGACTGCCATCACAACGCTAGTAATCAAGCAAAGATCCTAAGGGCTCCACTAATGTGTAAAGGCGATATGCTATAATAAACACATGCACACATTAAAGTAGAAACAAACCAAGTAGCATACTACTATATTGAGCAAGATTGTCTATACAAGGTGAATATCCCAAGCTTCCATTAAGTAATATACAAACTAGTATGATACAGTAATGGCCTCTAGGGCATATACACTGACAGAATCATGATGCTTGAACACAATCTTGTTAGATTTTAACATCCCCTACTTCACCATCCCACACCAAACTAGAAATTTGGTGTGGTGTGTTTGCTACACTAAAGAAGTTTAGTGTAGAGTTAGCTTGGGCTAGAGAAATTTCGGGTGGATCGTCTTTGGCATGAAGATCATGAAGGAGGTTCGTTCAACTCGAAGAGGAGCCTTGTAGAGTCGCGTGGACTTCAACCCGGAACTTTAGAAGAGAAGGACTCAAACTACAAAGGTTGTATGCTCTTTTCTTCTCTTGGTTTAATCATATCTGTTCCCCTCCGAAAGACGGCGCGACGGGGACGTCTCGCCTGAGATTCGGGGCAGATGCTAATTGGTGCTATCCGTCTACCTCTCCGAAGATGCCAAGTTGATTTATGGCACCGTATATCGAAGGTTTAAACGGATGCGTCCGATGTAGCAGACTTCGTCAGATTCCCCCTCGCTTGAGGGGTTTTTGATTGTGGGGACGCTCTTCCCTGCAGGCGCAAGCCCCTGCAGTTAATTACGCTACCGCACTGCGGTAACCACTTTCTCCTTCTCCAGATGGTCACTTCGTGTCGTGTGTGTTTATTTTGTGTTTAGTTGCCCGTGGATTGTATATGGAGACGGTGTTATGTCGGCGCCCGTAGGGCGTGGACTAGTCCAAATCCGTATTATCTTAGATTTGGGTTTGGGGGTTTGGGTTTAAGGATACGTTAGCCTCATTGGAGACTAAGATCGACTTAAACATTTGTTGAGGATACGTTAGCCTAGTTTTTAGACTAAGATCGACTTAAACGGGATCGTTTAGATCCAACAATAGAGTAATTAAGGGAGCCTTGTTATATAGTTTAGTAACATCACGCTTAGTAGGTAGTTTAAGGACATTGCGGTCCATAGGTAGTTTAAGGACATTGCGGTCCAATGTTAGTTTTAAGACGTTGCGGTCGAGGTTAAGGACGTCATAGTCCGTGGATTTAAGGACTCCACATTCCGATATTAGTTTTAAGACATCACGGTCAAGGTTAAGGACGTCATAGTCCGTTGTTAGTTTTAAGACATTCCGGTCAAGGTTAAGGACGTCATAGTCCATGGGTTTAAGGACCCCACAGTCCGATGTTAGTTTTAAGACATCCCAGTCAAGGTTAAGGACGTCATAGTCCGTTGTTAGTTTTAAGACATTCCGGTCAAGGTTAAGGACGTCATAGTTCGTTGTTAGTTTTAAGACATTCCGGTCAAGGTTAAGGACGTCATAGTCCATGGGATTAAGGACCCCACAGTCCGATGTTAGTTTTAAGACATCCCGGGTAAGGTTAAAGACGTCATAGTTTATGGGTTTAAGGACCCCACAGTCCGTATCAATGTGTGGTCATCGGGACCCGTCACCTCTTTGAAGACGTTGAGAAATTACAACGCCAAATATCAAAGGAGTGAAGAGATGTACCCTTGAACCAAGGTAGATTAAATAGTCTTTGGCCCAATTTGGGACCAAGACCAATCAATTATGTTATGAGCCCATTGGCCCAGTTAAGTTTGGATTGAGGACTTATGGCCATCTTGGGCTAAGTCCAATCATGTTTGGAATATTGGCTTTTTGTTGGTCCACTGAAAGAGAGGCTTTACCTCTGGAACTTAGCCAATTGGGCTGAAGCTAGTGTTAAACACTAAAGACCAATCAGTGTTGAACTCTGGGAATGAGATTGACAAGTTAGTGTTTAACACTAAAAGATAGTTGGTGTTGAACACCAGCAATAGGGCTTTCAAATTAGTGTTAAACACTAAAACAAATTAGTGTTAAACACTGGCAACAGAAATCTCAAATTAGTGTTAAACACTAAGGTAATCAGTGTTGAACACTGGTGACAGAGATTTTAATTTAGTGTTGAACACTAAGAAAATTAATATTAAACCCTGCTAACAGAGGTTTAATTTAATGTTAACACTATGAAATTCAGTGTTAAACACTTCAAATAAAGTTCTTCAATTAGTGTTGAACACTAAGGTAAATCGGTGTTGAACACTGGATTCAGAGGTTCCAATTTAGTGTAAAGCACTAAGGGAAGGGGGGTCACGTGAGGGCGCCCTCCCCTGCGGAGTTTTTCAGGGGTCACGTGGTAGCACGTGACCCTGCTCCTTTGCATTTTGTTTAAGACTTAAATTCTTCATTAAATCCCTATTTTCTTGAAGAATTATATTCTTAGATAGAGTTGAACTCTGAATTCTTTTCTGTAGGAATTAATTTCTCATATATGTGAAGAACTGGATTCTATCATAGGGTTCAACCCTAATAATAACTTTAGAGAAATTAAATTCCCACTTTCTTTTAGAGAATTACTCTTAGATAGAGTTAAACCCTTATTTTATATTCTGAGGAATTGAATTCCCATATATGTGAGGAATTAGGTTCTGTCATAGGGTGAAACCCTAATTTCTTCTTTCTTAAGGGAATTAAATTCCTGTTATTTTGACAGAATTAAGTTCTTAACTGGTTCTGTTCATTTCGAAGGAATTAAATTCCTATAACATAGGGTTAAACCCAATTTTTATTTCAAAGGAATTAAATTCCTATAGTTCCGTGAGAATTAAATTCTCAAACTTCCATTTCCTCTCTATGCTTTGGATCTGCATGGCAGGATCTCAACCCAATGAGAATTAAATTCTCAATTCATGGGGAGATATGCACTTTGCAGATCCTCTACTAATGAGAGAACTAAGTTATTCTTTTTAATATAAGAGTTAAACTCTTTTGAGAATTAAATTCTCTTTTTTAAAAGCCTTGCCTTTCTTACCCAAGGTTTTCTTCTGCAGCAGATCAAATTCTTCCAAAGTCTCAAGGCTCTATTTCTTTTTCTCTCTATGTCTCTGTCTATCCCTCTGTGTATCTCTTGGCTCCTATTTATAGGAGAAGGAGCAGAATCAATTAGTTTTTATGAATCATTCATTGAGGGATTTGATTTGTATTCATTAGAGATTTGATTTGCATTCATCATTCATTTGGACCTTTGGATTATTAGGTGAATTTTATTCACCATTGGATTTTAAATCCAAAGATATTCCTTTGTTATTTCGGTTAGATTTTAAGGGGAAATCTTTCCAAGTTCAAGATTTTTCCATAGATAGGTGATATTTAATCACCTTTAAATCTTTAATCCAATCGGTTCCAAATAATCATTCTCCTTTGGAAAGATTTGAATGCTGTTCAGAATTTAATTCTGTTAAATAGATAGGCTTTGAAAGCCGATCACGTGTGGCCACGTGACCCTTGGTCACGTGTAGGCACGTGACCCCTGGTCATGTGTAGGCACGCGACCCTTTCTGGAGCCTTTTCTTTGATTTAATCAAGGAGCTGAATCTGCCTTTTGCCGCTGCTTTTAATTGTCACGTGCCAACACGTGACTGCTGGTCACGTGCTAGCACGTGATGCCTCTTCCGTAGGCTTTCCTGATTTTAAATCAGGAAACAAATGCCCCCACAGCGTTGTTCTCACGTGTCTGCACGTGAGTGCAACGCTGTCACTTTTGTGACCGTTGGATTCCTCTAGGGATTTGGGGAGATGAAGCGTCTCCATCAAATCCTATAAATGTTCGTGTCCCTTCAGAAGAGCTTTCACTTTGCTCATCTCCTTCCTTTGAGAAATTTTTCTGAGAATTTAATTCTCTTCTTCCAGAGCTTAGTTCTCTGCCTTGAAACATTTTCAGAGTTTAACTCTGTTTAAAAAGACTCTCTTTCCTCAGGTAATGGTGATCGGTGCACCTTCATTTTGACAAAACTCGCTGGATTTTAAATCCACATCATGGGCTTCACTCCTTTTTTAACAAAGAACCCATTTTTCTTCAAGTTCTTTAACCAAAATATGAGACCACTTAACCTCCAACAGTAGATCTCTTACGGTTTAGATGATCATTTAGGGAATGATGGTGATAATCCATGGAGTTTAACCCCGTTCACAGAAAACATGTTTTTGGGAATTTAATTCCCTTTCTCTCAATAAGGAATTTAATTCCCATGAAGAACTCAGTTTCTTTGCATGGAGGCTTCCCAGGGTCTCTTTGCCCTAGGTTGTCCTTCTGTAATTAATGGGACAGAAGCTTTGTAACAATTCTCATGACCTTTATTTCAGGTATCATGGATGCCCATATGTATGGTCTTGACGAAATCATTTCCTATGGGAATATTCGTGCACTGGACCGCAGTCAGAACCAGGAGTTCACCAATGCTCAGTGCACTGAGATCATGAGCTGCTTCGACGAGTACAACCATCGGATACTCCCTCGTCGCTCTTCTCTTCTGAGGCTGATCGTGCTGGCAATCTGGGAGGCACTCCCTCTCTTTTGCACCGGCGTATCGCTCGGGGCCTTGGACACTGCTGAGGATAAGGTACATTCGGTGTACCTGATGAGCTTGATCTCAAAGAGGAGGCGAGATCACCTCATTGACCTCTTGCACCAGGCCTTTCACCAGTCAGCCATACTTGCCGCCTATCGTGGAGGACATTCGTGAGGACCCTGACGCTTGCGACTGCGAGAGGAAGCATACCAGGATGGTTCGAAATGCCTGGAAGATCTTGGACAAAGTTACATTCGAGTTTCTCAATCCCTGCCCTGCGTCTGAGGTCCTACCGTTGTAGATGTGTTCTCTTTATTTTGTATGAACTTCTTAAAGCATGAGTGATAAGTTTTATTATGTCTTTCTGTGTTTGCATGCCTTTCCGTAGGATTTTATCATTTTGCTATTGTTATTGTTGATGCTTTTAATATGCATGGTACTATTCCATTTTTTAGTGCACGTCAAGTTTGGGGCTCACGTGTTCTGCACGTGGGGTCCTTTGATGGGACTGTTCAAAATTTTTCCATGCTATATTTTTAGTGCACAATATCAGATGCAGAAAAGGAGCCTTGGAAATAGTTCCATCCCCCTGATTTTCGATGCCTTTCCCTTTTTGGGCCTTGGAAATAGCTTCATCATGCAAGATTTTCCGCGCTCAACACTTAATGCACCTCTTTATATCTGAGGCCATAGCCTTCTTTTCCCTTCACAGAGAGATTTATTTTTTCATTTTGGTGTAATTTGTCTTGAGAAACAACCGAGCGACATGGCCTGCAATCGCCCTCATGCTCGTCGACAGGCATGGGAAGTTCCTATCGAGGAGATGATCCCCCCTTTGCTGCCCGATTGGTGGATCCACTCCTTACCGATAACAAATGCGACTCGGCGGTGTATGAACTCTCGATCCGTAGGGGGTCCCCCCTCCCGATGGGGTCCCTCTGGCTCCGGATGATTCTCGCGGCCATGCTTGCCGACATCCCTCCTCACCCGGCGGAGATGACCCTGGCGATACTTGACGCGGCTGAAGAAAAGCTCGAGGGCTTTCACGAAGCGTGCCTGATTACTCAGGCTTTGAAGGATTGCTCAATTCACTTGCTGAGCCAAATAAAGGCCCGACGAGCTATTATGTCAACTTTCGCGGACGAACATGGCGCCGATCGATGAGGAGCGACTCCTCGCGAGAACCGCCGCTTTGATGTGCTGGAGAAAGTAGAGAGAGAGATGGAGAATTTTGTTCTTTGCTTTGTTAACCCTTGTGCTACTGATCCCGTGTTTGGTGACCTTTTCCCGCTAGCGTAGTATATTTAAATTAGTCTCTTTTCTTGTATGCTTTATGCTGAACTTCCATGTAGGCTTGGTACTCGTATGTATGTTTTCTCTTGCATAAATAAACTTTGTGTTCTTCTTATAAGAACTTTCTTTAATTATCAACACTATCATCATGTCGTATGCACATTAAAGCTTCGAATATTATTTCTTTTCTGGATGTTCATACAATTGCGAACACATGCTCGCTAGAATAAACGTCGAAAATTTTCTCGTCTCTTTTCATACCAGGTAATGTGAGCGCGTTTTAAATTGATCATTGCTGTCGACTGGGGGCCCACTTATACGGTCTTGAGCGTGTATGTCCCGTTTCCAAAGTTGCGGTCGCGAAAGTGAACTTAAGTGGCCTGACAGGGCGACACGTGGCGAACACATTGTTGCGCGAGAAAAGGGCTCGGCCGCGAATTCTCGGAGAGGGAGCTAGCTTCCAAGGCGCTGAGTGAGCTTCACGCTAATCTTACCGCCAAGGCCAACAAAGCATATGAACTCTGGCGGGTGCTTCAGGAGTCCATCAAGGATGTGGTGGCTCTTGATAAAGCTGCCACGTTCACTCGTGAAAGGGTCGAGGCCCATAAGGCCACCGAGAAAGAGCTTGAAGTTCGGCTTGCTTCGTATCAGGCCCAGCAGGCTCAGGCGGAGGCTCGTCTTCAGGCGATCTTGAATCATGAAGCCGTGACTCAGCAACAGGAAGATGAGCTGGTAAAATTGCTACATCGCCCGCCGGCTTAAAGACTTGTATCTTTTTCTTTCTTTTTTGTAGATACTCATGGATGAGAGTATTTTCTTTTTGTTCTTTCATGGATTGTAGTTTGTATCCATTTTGGTTTATGAATAAAAGATACAATTTTCTTCTCAATGATGTGTCTCTTTTCATTGAATGTGTTTTGCGGACAATTTATCTTGATCTCTTTGCAGGGCAGCGATGGCTTAGGATTCAGGGTTAAGATCTGCTTCCTAAGAGTTTTGCACTTTATGAGCCACGAGGGTCTCATAAAGAGTTTTTCTCCCTATGGGTCGAGAGGATCCCATAGGTGTAAGTTCTTCTTAAGAATCGTGAGGATTCTTAAGCGGGTTTTCCCTTGAGAGTCGTAAGGATCTCACAAGAGAGTTTTTCTTCCTTACAGGTCGTGAGGACCTGCAAGTGCTGGATGTGGTCACCCTTATCCGTGTTTCACGGGGTCAGGGGTTGCTCAAGGCATCGTAGTTTAAAGACGTCGCGGTCAAGGTTGAGGACATCATAGTCCATGGGTTTAAGGACTCCACAGTCCGATGTTAGTTTTAAGACATCACGGTCAAGGTTAAGGACATCATAGTCCGTGGATTTAGGGACTCCACAGTCCGATGTTAGTTTTAAGACATTCCGGTCAAGGTTAAGGACATCATAGTCCATGGGTTTAAGGACTCCACAGTCCGATATGAGTTTTAAGACATCACGGTCAAGGTTAAGGACATCATAGTCCGTGGATTTAAGGACTCCACAGTCCGATATTAGTTTTAAGACATCACGGTCAAGGTTAAGGACGTCATAGTCCGTGGATTTCGGGACTCCACAGTCCGATGTTAGTTTTAAGACATCACGGTCAAGGTTAAGGATGTCATAGTCCGTGGATTTCAGGATTCCACAGTCCGATGTGTGGTTGCGGGGACCCGTCACCTCTTTGATGACGTTGAGGAATTACAACGCCAGGTATCAAAGGAGTGAAGAGATGTACCCCTAAACCAAGGTGGAATCAATATAGAATCAGGGTGGTTGATCGTTAGTTTTAAGACATTATGGTCGAGGTTAAGGACATCATAGTCCGTGGATTTTAAGGACTCCACAGTCCGGTGTTTGCTCTGGATGCTTCACACGGGTTCACTGCCGTGCTTGGCGTGGACCAGGCTCCGCTCTGGGGGTTTTCCGCGGGGTCAAAGAGTGACGTTATCCGCGTTCCACGTAACCAGGAATTTTGCTGATTGTATCCACATTTCACGGAATGGAGGTTTGACTGTTGGTGACATGTATATCGCCGAGCCATGGAACTAGGGGTTGCCGCTGCTCCACTTTGTTTGAAGTTGTGTCCGTCGTTACGAGACGAGTGTTGGGATGATCTCTAGGTCGCTTGCAGCCCGTCGAGATTTAGCTTCTTTCTTTGCTGAAATCTGGGGGGAAGTATGATCACTTCTTTGTTTGCGCCCTTGGATTGTATACAGGGTGTGATGGAACATCACCTGTAGGGCATAAATTAAATTTTTTTATTTTATTTCATTTCTTTTTCCGCGATGCTCCATCATTTCAGCTTTTATATCGCGAAGGTCGTGATTGCCCTATCATTTCGGCTATTTTTCGCGGTGCCCAATCATTTCGGCTATTTTGCGTGCATACATTTTTACTTGCTGCTTTTTATTGCAAGTTGCCCCATCATTTCGGCTATTTCGTATGCACGTGCGGCCTACTGGCTTTTCGCCATAAATCTGAAATTAGACACCGATTTCGGAATCAGCACCGCTACAACTGGGATATGGCCAGGAGCGAATCATCATCTGCCTCTGTCGATGTTGAACAAGGGTGGCTTAGCAAACAGGGTTAGGGTCCTGTCGACTAAGGCTTTTGACTTCATGAGCCGTAAGGGTCTCACAAAGGTATTTCCCCTACAAGTCGTAAGGATCTTGTAGGTGTATTTTCTCCTTAGGAATCGTGAGGATTCCTAAGTGTATGTTCCTCTGTAAGTCGTAAGGATCCTACAAGAGGGCTTTCTCCTTATAAGTCGAGAGGACTTATAAGGGTTGTTCACCATAGGGACATACCCCTAGTCACGGGTAGGACTTTGCCTGAGGAAATGTTTATTCGCGCCCGTGGATTGTATACAAGGGTCAGTATAAGCCGCTTGTAGGGCATTGTCGAAGGTTATGGGGGATTTTGCTTAAGCACAGATTCAGGTTTCTGTAACTTAAGACTTTCAAGTCTTATGGGCCGTGAGGGTCCCATAAGAGAGTTCTCCGTGTGAGTCGTGAGGATCTCGCAAGTGTCTTTTCTCCTTAGGAATCGTGAGGATCCCTAAGTGTGCTACTCCCTTGTGAGTCATAAGGATCTCACGCGGGTGGTTTCTCCTTACAGGGTCGTGAGGATCCCGCAAGTGTCCTTTAACGAGGTTGTGCCCTTTCGGGTTTTCACAAACACTCACCGGTAGCCCTGCTGTTTTTACTCACGGAGCCCTTTCGGGTTTTCATCCGTGCCCATTTTGCTTATGGACATACCGTTTTTTTATTCTTTTTATTTTATTCTTTTTTTTACGAGGTCGCGCCCTTTCGGGTTTTCACGAACTCTCGCCGGTAGCCCTACTGTTTTTACTCACGGAGCCCTTTCGGGTTTTCATCCGTGCCCTTTTTGCTGATGGACATACCGTTTTTATTTACTATATTTTTTCTCTTTTTTTTTATCTCGTCAGCCTAAAGATGCTGCGGTATTAGTTTAAGGACGTTTCGTTCCGTTATTAGTTTAAGGATGTTTCGGTCCGTCGTGGAGAGGGCCGGCTACTACTTATAGAGCTTGAGCTTAGGAAGATATCGAGCGGACATAGTCGTCGTCATCTATCATTGACCTAGGCTATGACTCCTTAAGCGTAGTATTTCTTTAGGAAGCGGCCGTTTATTGGCCTGAAAGGCCTCTCACCGTGCATATCCATCAGTAGATAGGCTCCACCCTGGTAGACTTTGTCTATGATGTACGGGCCTTCATAGTTTGGCACGAATTTTCCCCGCTTGGCGCGATTGGGATCATAGGCCTTTTGATCACTAGCACGAGTTCGCCTTGGCGGAATGTCCTCGGCCTCGTCAATCTTTAATACGAGCGCGTCATTTTCGCTTTGTAAGCCTCCAGATTTTGCTGCGCTATGAGCCGGTTTTCATCGAGGGCGTCAAGCTCCTCAAGCCTGAGGTGAGCATTTTCTTCGTCTGTCAACTCTTGGTGGACTGCCACTCGTAGAGAAGGTAGCTCTATCTCGAGGGGGAGTACTGCTTCCGTACCGAATACCAATGCGTATGGCGTCGTGTTCATGGCCGTCTTGAACATAGTCCGATATGCCCAGAGAGCTTCTTGCAGTCTCTCGTGCTAGTCCTTCTTATTTCGGGACACCGTCTTCTTCATAATCTTTGTCAAGGTCTTGTTGAAGGCCTCAGCTAGACCGTTAGCTCGTGGATTATAAACTGAGGAGTATCTCCAGTCTATATTTTGCTGTTGCGCGAAGCGGCTGATCTTATGGGCTTCTGTAGGCCGGGCCGTTATGGGAGATAATCCGCCGCGGAGTTCCAAACCGATAAATGACGTGCGTCTTGAAAAGTGGAGGATATTCTCCGTCTTCACTTCCCTCAGTGGTACTGCTTCTGCCATTTGGAGAAGTAATCAGTCGTCGCCAGGATGAAACGATGTCCCTTAGACGATGCGGTTCGATAGGGCCGACTATGTCAGTTCCCCACATTCGAATGGCCAGCTAGCCACCGTCGGATGTAGCGGATTTGGATGCTGGTGGATGAAATCCCCATGGATTTGGCATGAGGGGCAATGCTTCGCATATTCGAGGCAGTCCTGGATCATCGTGGGCCAGTAGTAACCCATCCGTTTAATTTTAACTTCATCTTCGGGCCTGCTTGATGAGAACCACAGATTCCGTCATGAACTTCCTGAACGACTCTTTCTGCTTCGTCAGGTCCTAAACATCTCAGCCACAGAGAATCAAACAACCTCTTGTACAGAGTATTGTTGACGAAGGCGAAAGACAGAGCTCGTTTCATGAGCTGATGTCTTGAGGATGCTTCTTCGGGCATTCGGTGGGGACTTAAAGTAGTCTATGAAGACCTCCCTCCAGTCCTCAGCCTTCTCACGGTCTTTTATTTGTAGGGTCATTTTGCTCAGTCACTCCCTTCTCTTCGGATGATTCCGGAGTTATTTCTGCTGGGGAAAGTACCCGACGGCTTTGCACCACGATTTTAACGTCATCAAGGTTCTCGTCAGCCAGTTCTTTAGCGAGCTTAGCCAACGCGTCTGCTTGTGCTGTTTTCCCGCGCGTGGTATGCTTCCAGAGTATAGGAGGGAATTTGTGTCAACAGTTGTTGCACCTTTTCACCATACTTCACCAACTCCGGTTTGCACGTTTGGTAGTCGCCGTTTACTTGACTAACGACCAGTTGAGAATCCCCGTATATGAGGAGGTTTTCAATTCCCATGTCGATGGGCGATCTCGAGGCCTGCTGTCAAAGCTTTGTATTCGGCTTCATTGTTCGTCCTCGGTTCTGTTAAGGAGAAAGCGAAGCGCATTATCCCTCCTTGTGGAGTTACGAAGATGAGGCCTACCCCCGATTTGATCATTGGGGTACTTTGTTTGCGCTTCTTTACGGAGGAAGCTCCATCGAAATAAAGCTCCCATCGGGTATCACCACCGTCGATCGCGTCAAACGCATGTTCGTCTGGCAAATCGCAATTCAGAGGAGAACCGGCAGGTACTGGATGCTCAGCAAGGAAGTCGGCGATGGCTTGACCTTTCACTGCCTTAAGAGGCTGATAGGTTATTGAAAACTCCATCAGGAGCAGGGCCCATTTAGCGAGTCTCCCTGTCAATATAGACTTTGACATTAGATGTTTTAGGGGGTCCACCTTTGATATAAGGCGGACTTCATGTGCCAATGCATAGTGCCGGAGTTTTGTTATCGCAAAGATTAACGCCAGGCAATGTTTTTCGATAGGGGAGTAATTGCTTTCTGCCCCCAGAAGAACTTGGATTAAATAGTAGAGCGCTCTCTCCTTCTCTTGGTCGTTTTCTTGCGCCCATAATGCGCCTAAAGAACCTTCTAGGGCGGTTGTATAAAGAATGAGAGGCTTTCCCTTGACCGGAGCAGCCAGCACCGGCGGGTTCTGCAGGTATTGCTTGATTTCATCTAGCACGCTCTGGCATTTTTGGTCCCAGACGAACGGAGTTCCCTTCTTCATCAGGTGACTGTAAGGACGACACTTTCCTGACAGGTTGGCGATAAACCGCCGGATGTACGCGAGCTTCCCTTGGAGAGACCGCAGCTGTTTGAGAGTCCTTGGCGGTGGCATTTCCATGATCGTCTTGATATTAGATGGATCTATTTCGATACCTCGGTGTCGGGTGATGAATCCCAGGAATTTACCCGAGGAGACTCCGAACGCGCATTTGAGGGGATTCATCTTCAAATTATATTGCCGAAGGCGTTGAAATACGGTCTTCAGATGCTCTAAATGCTCTTCATATGACATGCTCTTTACTACGAGGTCGTCGATATAGCACTCGACGATTTCATGTATGAGATCATCAAAGATCTTTGTCATGGCCCTCTGATAGGTGGCACCGGCATTTTTTAATCCGAAGGGCATAACTTTGTAGCAGAATATACCCAAAGGAGTCCGGAAAGCGGTGTGCTTCTGGTCGTTGGGATGCATCTTTATCTGATTGTACCCTGATGAACCGTCCATGAAGGAGAAAACCTCATGAGTGGACGTATTGTCTATCATCAGTTCGATGACCGGCACTGGGAAATCATCCTTCGGGCAGGCTTTATTGAGATCTTGGAAGTTCACACATATGCGCACTGTCCTATTTTTCTTCATCACAGGGACGATGTTGGCGACCCAGTCAGGATACTGTACCTCCTGGATAAACCCAGAATCGATCAGCTTCTTGACTTCGGTGTTAATACTCATCTCAAGCTCGAGCCGCATCCTTCTCGGCGCCTGCTTGACTGGCTTGATATCCGGGGATATTGCTAATTTATGCACAGCAATCTCTGGACCTAATCCTGGCATCTCGGAATAGTTCCACGCGAAGCAATCTCTATGCTGTAGAAGAACGTCTTTTAATGCAGCCACCCTTTCCTCAGATTGCAGCTCGCTGACGAATGTCGATCGCGGATCGTCTCCCAATCCCAACTCAATCTTCTTGAGGTTATCTGCAGTAGTATGTATGCCATCTTCCAGTTCTTTCGGAGCCGGTGGAAATTCTGAGATTACCTCATTGTCATTGTTTAAAAGCACCAAGGGAGGTCATCCATATTCTCGGGCTCTCCTTTCAATATCGTTACCATATGACAGGTACGAGCTCGCTTCCAAGGCCGATGTGGATCTGGTTTTGCTCTTGTGGCTTTGGGTTCGTGCTTTTGTGGCGGCGTTACCCTCCAGCTGCTGGATAAAGCAAACCTGCCTTGCTGGTACTGGTCTTCGACCCAGTTCTTGAAGGTAAAGCAGTCTTCGATAGGGTGTCCTATGGCTCGGTGATAAGAGCAATAGCCCGGATGAGAAACTTTGTTAGCTTGCTCAGGGTGCTTAGACTCCGGAAGTGCGATCATTTGATGTTTTATAGCGAGCTCGAGTAACTTCTTCGTCTTGTCTCGGGGGAAGGAATACGCTCGACTCGTCTTCTTTATGAGGGACAAATCCGGACCGCGGAATGCCCGATCACATGACTCTCTAATCCTGCGTCGTTGTTGTCGGCTCCTTTTTCTGCTTCTTGACTTACTTCTGCCTCTGCGTCGGGCCTTTTGTACAACGGGTTGACAGGGAGGAGCATCTTCATCTTTTGCAGCTTGTTGAAACAGACGTTGCGTCCTGGCCTTCTCGTAGATGGCCATCTCGCGATTATGGTCTTCTTGAGCTTTTTGACCCGCTTTCCTGATAAGCTTGTCCATTCATTCTTCAAACGACGGACTCGGCATTTCGATTGTGGGATCTAGTTTTGATGAGGGGTTGGCATTGCTGGACAGGGCGTTTTCCTCCTCATCGAAGTTATATACGGCGTAGCTACCGTGGACTCGCTCCCGTTTACCGGATCTCACGTATCCAAGGCCGAGTGTTTCCATTCTCCCGTTGGGCAATTTGCGCTGAGTTCCAGGGACATCCTAAATCCTGTTGTAGAATCGAGCTTGTCGAACAGTCTGTTTTAAAGGTACCCCTTGGCGCTTCAATAGCCTCTTTAGTCCATTTGTGTAATATCTGGGCAAACGGATGGGTTGGAGCCTGTCGAGTGTAGAATCCGCGCCATGCCAGATTTCTTTCTCCACTCTTGTTTCCGTGGATTGGTAGAATAGGATCGCCTTTTCACCCTTTCGCCTGGAAGGGACGTAAAACGTCTGCAGGTCCTGCACATTGTGAGCTTGAAGTGCGTCGAGATCCTTGTAGTGTTCCCACGGCACCATGGTGATTTGCAAACTCTGATCATCGCCAGGGGATGCTTGTATTGACAGCCGACTGGAGAACACGGCATTAACCTCATCTTCCGAGTCACTTCCGAAGATCAACATGGGGGCGGACGGTCCCGGGTTGTTGCGTCGAGACGGCCCAGCGTAAACTATCTCTTCTTCTTCTTCGGTATCGCTCCCGAAAACAGGGATGGTGGCGGCGGCTTTGTTTTCCGGCTTGCGACACTTTTCTGTATCCTCGAAGTCTGGCAAAAAGTACTTTGCATCTTCGTACTTGCGGACTTCGTTCACGGAAAATGGGTTCAGCTCACCCGTTACGGTGTACTCGAAACCATCCTTAAAGTACTTCATACACTGATGCTGTGTAGAAGGGATGATGTTGTACTCGTGTAACCAAGGGCGACCGAGCAAGGCGTTGTAGCAGGTCTTGGTGTCAATGACGTGAAACTTGATGTCCGTGACGAGCAGTCCGAAGCGTAATGTTAGTATTACAGATCCGAGAGTCCGTGACGACTGGGAGTCGAAACCGTAGATGGTAATTTTGTCACGAGCGAGGTGCTGCACGCTCATGCAGATTTTCTTCAACACCCGAACATTAAGGAGATTGACGGAGGATCCATTATCCACCAGGATCTTGCCTATCTTGATATCATGGCAGTATCCAGAGATATATAGGGGACGGTTGTGGTCGCATGTCCCGAGGAGAAGGTCTTCGTCACCGAAAGTGATGTCGGCTGTGTGCACTTCTTCCAGTTCATCCTTCATCCTTTCTGCGGCGAGGAAGGCTTGGAATTGCTCGGGTTCTTGTAACGCCTTGATTAATGAATCTCGCGCTTCTTTTGATAATAGGAAGGCATCGAGAATGCTGAGCTGAGAAGGTAGCTTCCTTAGGTGCGCTAGGATGTTATAGTCCACCTTACCCTTCCTGGGAGGGTCCTTGGCAGTCAGCTCTTTCATGACTTGGTCATCTAAGGCGATATCCCCAGTGACCTTTTCCTTTCCCTTATCTTTTCTATTTGCGGGACCGAGATTCTTTTCCGGGAGCGTGCGATTGCGCAGCTGAATGTTCTCGCAGGCCTCCGGTTCTTCCTCTTTCCCTAAGACGGACTCTTTAAAGAGAGGGCCCAAAGCCATTTCCTCATCAGAGTCCCTCCCAAAGGTGAGAACTTGTGACCCTCCGGAGTCGACCATGTAACAGCTGCCGGTAGTTCTTTTGTACCTGTCAGTTGTACTTTTCTGCTCATGTGCTTAAAATGTTGCCGGTGAGCAACATATCCCTGCCACCATATCCTAAAAGTGTCGCACTCCTCCGTAGGGTGTGAAATTTTCCAATGATATGAGCAATAATTAGGGTGCCTCTCCATCCCATCGAACGCGTTCTCTTCCGAGGGTGGTAGCTTCATCCCCATTGACATGGCTTTGGCAAACCTTTTCCTCGTCTTGAACACGTTTTTATTCACATCGGATATCTTTTGATCTGGCGGGAGTGCTTCGACTCTTTCGTTTAGTCGCCTGCGCTTGGCTCCTTCCGATGCAGCCATCTCACGCTCCTGATCGGCTTTACTCTTCAAACGAATCTCTTCTAGAAAGGCGTCGATCATTTCATCTGTTGGCCATACAAGTTCTGGCTTAGGCTGTGCCCCCAGTTTCTCAGTGCCAGGAGTTTTCTCATCTTCCGAGTGGGAAATCACATGACAACTCGCCACATATCCCTCGGATTCATCCGACTAGCTCTCTCCATCATCTTCCTCCGGAAAGACGTGGTTGAGGAACTCTTGCAGTGTGACGGGAGTCCACGCCTTTTGATTGTACTCCTCCAGCGTGTCAATCTGTTTCTACAAATCCGTGCGCTTGTCTCAATTTCTTCTTCTTTTTCTTCGAAGATTTTGATGGTTGGGTGTGAGTACTTGGGCCATCACCACGAATCTTTGTAGTTGGGCGCGGCTTTAGCATCCCTTCGATGATTTGAGGTTCAAGCGGGTTCTTCCATTCGACCGCTGGGCACGCATGAAGATCCCTCAGCATTCTGTTGGTTTTAGTTGATAGCACGACCTCCCATGGAGCTTCTTCAATAAAGGAACAGGTTGCCCCCGGTGTATCTGCTTTCTTAGGAGTATGCGGCTGTGGCGGGTTCACCTTCCACTTTTCGGACAGTGCAAACTTCCCCTGGAGGTATTGATCTTCAATCCATCCTTTGAAAATGAAGCAATCCTCAATCGGATGGCTTACCGTTTGATGGTAATGGCAATAGTTAGGGTTATTCACCTCAGTGGGTTGTGGCGGTCGCCTTGGATTTGGCAAGTTTATAAGTCTGTTGCGTACTGCCAGCTCGAATAACCGTTTCTTCTTGTCCCGTGGGAACGAGTAGGGACGCTTCATCTTCTCATTATAATACCGCCGTCTTTCTTCCAACTGATCCGCCAGCTTTGAGGCACTGGGTTGCTGCTGAGCATTCGCGACGAAGGTTGCCTTCCCTTTACCCTTGTCACTCCGAGGCTCCGGCTTCGGGGGAGACGGTCTGTGACCCATCTGGTCCATCTGGGCCAACTTGTCGATCAAATCCTGAAACGTGTTCGGCTTAAAGAACATCATAAACTGGGAGATAGTTGCATGAGGGTCTAGGGTTCCCACGAACATGCCCACAGCGGGCGCTTCTTCAATGCGTTGCTCGCATTTTGACCACAAATTTCGCCAGCGTATAGCATATTGGACCCACGTTTCGCCTGGTTTCACCCTGGCATTAATCAATGCTGTTATTGGAGTGCGTTCGCTGGTGCTTGCGAATCGCTGAGTGAATAGCAACTCCATTTCAGCGAATGTCTTGATAAAATCGTTCGGGAGTTCCGAATACCATTCGAACGCTATTTCTAATAAGCTGCCCACGAACTGGCGAAGCAACAGTTTATCGTCACCGCCGGTGTTACTGCAAAGGGCCCTGAACTGGGCAACATGTTGGTGGGGATTGCCGGTCCCCTTATACACATGGAATTTTGGTATTGTATAACCCGGCGAATATTTGATTTGGTCGTACCAGCTCGGATACGGTCGCCCCGTTTTTACGACTTGACCAGCTGCCTCAGTCGCATGATGAGCCCGGATCTGCTGGGCTATATAGTCGTTCAAGTCAGCCTTAGAGATTGTCTCCTCCTTGGCCGTTGAGAGAGCCGGTGGTGGATTTGACGTTTCTCCCCTGTCGTTTTCAAGGACGATCGGAGGATCCTCAGCAGGTGGGTCTTGTTGGATCATCATTCCCACCATGTCCTGAAATAAGTGGGCTATTTGCTTTATATTGGCCATTTGTTCCGCAGCCTCTTTATCTTTCTTTTCCAATATCCTCCGGAGGAACTAGGCGTCGGTTTCTTGTTCTTGTTGCTGATCCAAGGACGCCTCGGGGCTTTCTTTCGGCCCAGTAAGCGCGGCCATTGCGATCATCATTTCCTAGAGCTTTTGTTGTTGCTCCTGATCTTTGGTCACCGACCGTGTAAGCGGCCTATGACCTGTGGACGCGCGGCTGTCTTCTTTCCCCGACGCCATGTATACAGTGTGGACCATCCCGCCCCCAGCCTTAGGGCGTCTGGGCTCAGCGCTTTTAGCTTTCGTTGCAGGCCCGAGGATCTTCTCTGGCCTCTTCTTTTTATGAGCAGTGGAAGTTGAGGGGGCCGTTGAAGTGGGCACCCAGACAACTTTTCGTGGCTTAGCCTGGTGACTGACTTCCTGTTGGATTTTTAGCTTCTTGTGCTGGCGGGAGAAATTTGGATCGATCACCGAGTCTCGGGTCTACCGCCAGACTTTATAGATTTGGGAGGACAACTGTTGAGGAGATTGGGGCTGTTCTGGCTTTACTTCTACAGACTTTTTCAGTGGAGGGGGAGACCTTTTTAGCACCGCGGTAGGAGAATTCCTACGCACCTTATTCAGCATCTCAAAGCTGTTCTTAATTGGAACAGCAGCATTAACTTGTGTCGTCGGGGCTGGAGGAGTTAGCCCAGGAGGGGAGTTGCCTCTGGCCTTCCTCACTCGGCGCCAGTAACGACGTCGAGCGCGTAGTGCTGATGAAACCGGCTTGGTGAGGGCGATAGTCTCGTCTTGCCCCCTGTGTAGGTGGGGGGTCGCTGCTGGTGTCAGCCTGTTAAAGACCGATGCCCTTTGGGTAGCAGTATCCAATCGGTTGAAAACAGTCTTCTAAGCAGGGACAGGAACCGTAGCGGGAGCCGGAACAGTCAATCTTGTAAAGACCGACTTTTTGGCAAGGGAAGCCGCCTTGACGACTTTAGGAGCAGGGTTGGTTATTTTCTTAGGAGCAGCCTTCTCTGGGATTGTAGGCCCCATCGCGGGTCCACAGGAGCTCTGGCCCAATCTGGAGAAGGCCGAGGCGCTGGTGTTGGGCGACCCGTTGAGAGGAGCCGCGGTAGGTGTAAGCCGATCAAAGACCGACTTCTTGGGAGCTTCCGTTGTCAGTACAGGAGCGGTGAAGCTCGTTGGTGGGAGCATGGTCCCAAAAAACAAACCTGTGGTGGCTTGAGTGACATGTTCCACGGGTATTGTGAATAGCGAAGCAGCTTGGGGTCCGTAGGCTACACCTCCTGGCGAGGCAGAGCGCTGGTTGCAATTGCAGTTGGAGCATTTCGCACAAGTGGAAGCCATTGATTCTTTGCTTTCTGCAATAAGCAAGACGCCAAATCTTAGTACCTTGAAACCTAAGGGCAACCATTAGCGAACCGTGTTTGGTTCGCAAACACGACACAAAAAGTGTGGAGTGGAAAGAGGAAAAGGTCCCACCGGGCGTGCCAGAATCTGTTCCCCTCCGAAAGACGGCGCGACGGGGACGTCTCGCCTGAGATTCGGGGCAGATGCTAATTGGTGCTATCCGTCTACCTCTCCGAAGATGCCAAGTTGATTTATGGCACCGTATATCAAAGGTTTAAACGGATGCGTCCGATGTAGCAGACTTCGTCAGATTCCCCCTCGCTTGAGGGGTTTTTGATTGTGGGGACGCTCTTCCCTGCAGGCGCAAGCCCCTGCAGTTAATTACGCTACTGCACTGCGGTAACCACTTTCTCCTTCTCCAGATGGTCACTTCGTGCCGTGTGTGTTTATTTTGTGTTTAGTTGCCCGTGGATTGTATACGGAGACTGAGTTATGTCGTCGCCCGTAGGGCGTGGACTAGTCCAAATCCGTATTATCTTAGATTTGGGTTTGGGGGTTTGGGTTTAAGGATAAGTTAGCCTCATTGGAGACTAAGATCGACTTAAACTTTTGATGAGGATACGTTAGCCTAGTTTTTAGACTAAGATCGATTTAAACGGGATCGTTTAGATCCAACAATAGAGCAATTAAGGGAGCCCTGTTGTATAGTTTAGTGACATCACGGTCAGTAGGTAGTTTAAGGACATTGCGGTCCATAGGTAGTTTAAGGACATTGCGGTCCAATGTTAGTTTTAAGACGTTGCGGTCAAGGTTAAGGACGTCATAGTCCGTGGATTTAAGGACTCCACAGTCCGATATTAGTTTGAAGACATCACGGTCAAGGTTAAGGACGTCATAGTCCATTGTTAGTTTTAAGACATTCCGGTCAAGGTTAAGGACGTCATAGTCCATGGGTTTAAGGACCCCACAGTCCGATGTTAGTTTTAATACATCCCGGTCAAGGTTAAGGATGTCATAGTCCGTTGTTAGTTTTAAGACATTCCGGTCAAGGTTAAGGACGTCATAGTACGTTGTTAGTTTTAAGACATTCCGGTCAAGGTTAAGGACGTCATAGTCCATGGATTTAAGGACCGCACAGTCTGATGTTAGTTTTAAGACATCCCGGTCAAGGTTAAGGATGTCATAGTCCATGGGTTTAAGGACCCCACAGTCCGTATCAATGTGTGGTCATCGGGACCCGTCACCTCTTTGAAGACGTTGGGGAATTACAACGCCAAATATCAAAGGAGTGAAGAGATGTACCCTTGAACCAAGGTAGATTAAATAGTCTTTGGCCTAATTTGGGACCAAGACCAATCAATTATGTTATGAGCACATTGGCCCAGTTAAGTTTGGATTGAGGACTTATGGCCATCTTGGGCTAAGTCCAATCATGTTTGGAATATTGGCTTTTTGTTGGTCCGCTGAAGGAGAGGCTTTGCCTCTAAAACTTAGCCAATTGGGCTGAAGCTAGTGTTAAACACTAAAGACCAATCAGTGTTGAACACTGGGAATGAGATTGACAAGTTAGTGTTTAACACTAAAAGATAGTTGGTGTTGAACACCAGCAACAGGGCTTTCAAATTAGTGTTAAACACTAAAACAAATCAGTGTTAAACACTAGCAACAGAAATCTCAAATTAGTGTTAAACACTAAGGTAATCAGTGTTGAACACTGGTGACATAGATTTTAATTTAGTGTTGAACACTAAGAAAATTAATATTAAACCTTTCTAACAGAGGTTTAATTTAATGTTAACACCAAGAAATTCAGTGTTAAACACTGCAAATAAAGTTATTCAATTAGTGTTGAACACTAAGGTAAATCAGTGTTGAGCACTGGATTCAGAGGTGCCAATTTAGTGTTAAGCACTAAGGCAAGGGGGGTCACGTGGTAGCACGTGAGGGCACCCTCCCCTAAGGAGTTTTTCAGGGGTCACGTGGTAGCACGTGACCCTGCTCCTTTGCATTTTTGTTTAAGACTTAAATTCTTCATTAAATCCCCATTTTCTTGAAGAATTATATTCTTAGCTAGAGTTGAACTCTAAATTCTTTTCTGTAGGAATTAAATTCCTCATATATGTGAAGAACTGGATTCTATCATAGGGTTCAACCCTAATAATAATTTTAGAGAAATTAAATTCCCACTTTCTTTTAGAGAATTACTCTTAGATAGAGTTAAACCCTTAATTTATATTCTGAGGAATTGAATTCCCATATATGTGAGGATTTAGGTTCTGTCATAGGGTGAAACCCTAATTTCTTCTTTCTTAAGGGAATTAAATTCCTGTTATTTTGACAGAATTAAGTTCTTAAATGGTTCTGTTCATTTCGAAGGAATTAAATTCCTATAACATAGGGTTTGTTAGTAATATGTATGCCCTAAAGGCCATTATATGGATAGTGGAAACCTGGACATATATCTATGAAGATAGATGAATTTCTTGCTCAACATGATAGTACGCTATCTGGTTTACTTTATCTTGACATGTAGATTTAATCATTTACACATATTGATAAAGCCCAAAGGATATTTGCTTGACTACTGTGATTATGATGCAGATCATACTAGTGGGGCACGTGTAGTTTATAAGCATATCCTTGAACAGTTCCTAGTCGAGGGTGTATCGAGACAGGGCATCGATATTCCAGAGTAGACTAGCGTATACCATTCTGGTCCCATATGATGGGCGATGGATGATCCCATATCCATCTGGTGAGGAGACACCAAAGATTGTATGCGGGTGCTCAGTGGAGACTGGGTACACTGAACGGACTCGTCGAGAATTCCTATGTGGTATTATATCTATCGTCGGATAGCAGTTCTCAGGGAACACTGATACAGGTTAGTCTGTAGACCCGAGATCGTCATAGAGTCTTGTGTGTCCTCCCACTATACTTTGATCTCCACCCTACCACGGCTCTACTGAGTCGTGCAAACAGGTGGTCTTTGGGTATAGTCTCGAGGCACATGGAGGCAATGCGCGATAGGAAGGGTTTCGTCTCTCCCGGTATTGGGGGTTGATGTTGTGCTATGCTCGATTGGCTATAACATGAAGTCCCTGGCCAGGGCTGCTGAGATTTACTGATAAGAGTTATCAGTAGTTTCTCGATCTGTTATGAGCCATACACCAGCATGACTTATTGAGTTACTGGGGTCGACGATTCCATCCCTGGACTCGATATGCAGCATATCTGACGAATAGACCAGACTGTACGGTAAGTGTTGCCAGTTGGCTCGACGGGAGTTTTTACAGCTTCGCTGGTTTTCTTCTGATCGTTTCAATACCCGGGTGGCCGTTACGTTTAGCTGACCTCTTGCGGCTTGTAGATGTTTGATATGATCATCATCTACTGCCGGCGTATTGACGAGTCTTAGAGTCCCACAATGAAGTTTCCTGGCTCAGGAAAAAAGGTGTGGTGTGCATATGAGATATGCGCGGGACCCGATTAAATACAGTTATGTGATAACGTATATTATTCGGGTATTTTCTATTTGTCGGATCGTATGTGATATGACCGGTTTACTAAATCAAGTGTTGATTTAACAAATAATATTTAGATTAATTCTTTAATTAAATCCTTTTGTATGCATGCATGTATGCACATGATGATGTGCATGGACACATACATACATACATACATAGTATCATGGTTGATGATACAAGAATGGTGGTAATGCAAGACTTATATTGGAGCTTTTATTTATATTTATCATTTTAAGTTAATGTAAAGAAAACTCACTCATGCTCCTTTATTCTTTAGTGGGTAAGCTTTATTTAACTTAATGAAAAGAATTTCCACCCATGCTTGATTCTTTATGAAAAGAATTTCCACTCATAATTATAGTGGGAATGGAATAATGATGATTATTCCTTCTCATCACTATATAAGGCTTCATATGTGATATGAAACAAGGTGTACAATTAGTGCAAGGGTGTGAAGAAAACAAGTTATCATATGTGATATGATAGAAAGCTCAAGCTTAGCCACCATTATCTTCCTCTTCCTCTCTTGATTTTTCTCTTGAGTGAAGTTGATAAAAAGAAAGGGTTTTAATTGTTGAATATAAACCACATCATCATACTATACACATCTAGCCGATTTGTGTAGGGTGTTTGCTCTACTTCGTTTGCGAAACAAGTAAGGCAAGGAGCTTTGGGCAAAGGGACTTCGGGTGGATCATCGTGGACAAGGAATGCTTCCATCGATCCGTTCCAAACTCTCATAGTGCCAAGGAGTCACCGAGGGAGATCTACAAAGGTTGTAATCTCTACTCTTAGTGATAGTTTTACATTTGCATGTGATGCTTAGTTGTATGAATCCCTAAACTTCTAGTTTTGATTCTTGTCGAGTTAACTTAGCACCTCTAAAATTTTGATTATGGCATATGTGATGCTACCAAACCCTTGATGAGGTGCTAGGCTAACCCTTCAGGGTTAAACCCTAATTTTATTTCAAAGGAATTAAATTCCTATAGTTCCGTGAGAATTAAATTCTCAAACTTCCATTCCCTCTCTATGCTTTGGATCTGCATGGCAGGATCTCAACCCAATGAGAATTAAATTCTCAATTCATGGGGAGATGTGCACTTTGTAGATCCTCTACTAAAGAGAGAACTAAGTTCTTCTTTTTAATATAAGAGTTAAACTCTTTTGATAATTAAATTCTCTTTTTTAAAAGCCTTCCCTTTCTTACCCAAGGTTTTCTTCTGCAGCAGATCAAATTCTTCCAAAGTCTCAAGGCTCTATTTCTTTTTCTCTCTATGTCTCTGTCTATCCCTCTGTGTATCTCTTGGCTCCTATTTATAGGAGAAGGAGCAGAATCAATTAGTTTTAGTAAATCATTCAGTGAGGGATTTGATTTGTATTCATTAGAGATTTGATTTGCATTCATCATTCTTTTGGACCTTTGGATTATTAGGTGAATTTTATTCACCATTGGATTTTAAATCCAAAGATATTCCTTTGTTATTTCGGTTAGATTTTAAGGGGAAATCTTTCCAAGTTCAAGATTTTTCCATAGATAGGTGATATTTAATCACCTTTAAATCTTTAATCCAATCGGTTCCAAATAATCATTCTCCTTTGAAAAGATTTGAATGCTGTTCAGAATTTAATTCTGTTAAATAGATAGGCTTTGAAAGCTGGTCACGTGTGGCCACGTGACCCCTGGTCACGTGTAGGCACGTGACCCTTTCTGGAGCCTTTTCTTTGATTTAATCAAGGAGCTGAATCTGCCTTTGCCGCTGCTTTTAATTGTCACGTGCCAACACGTGACTGCTGGTCACGTGCTAGCACGTGATGCCTCTTCCGTAGGCTTTCCTGATTTTAAATCAGGAAACAACATCACAAAGACAAACCCTTAATAATCTAGTAATGATCTTGTTAGTCTAACTTAGCACCTAATAAAAATTTAAAATGTGGTATGCTTGATGCCTCTAGAATCTCATGGTGGTGTTAAGGTAGACTTTCATGGTATCCTATCCAAGCTAGAACATTAGGGTAAGTTGTAGTGACGTTAGAAATCCGCCGTTTTTCTCGCTCTAAAACTGCCGATAAAAATAGTTTCGAAATTGATGTTTTGAGTTGTTCGCACACCCCGCGGGCTCACGGTTTGAACCGAGAAGCTGCGTGGGTGGAGAGTTCACACCCCGGGGACACCCCGGGGGGGACCAAACGGCTGGGCCTACTCACCAAGACCACCACACGGTGGTCTTGGCGGTGGGGATCCGAAACCGCCCCACCTTGGGCAGTTTCAGGTCTGCCTCACCCGCTGGCCACCTCATGGTGGCCTCGATGGTGGGGTATCCCCTCTAGGCCTCCCTTTCGAGACTTTATTTTGGGTTTTCTCCCCTGCGAAGATTCAGGCGGGTTTCGAGTTCGTTTCGACTCCCGGATTGGCTTAAAACGATCGGTTTTGGAACTTTAGCTCACTGGTTTTTTCAAGTGTTGAAATAAATTGGTTTAGTTTGCTAATTGCGTGCGGAATTCTAATGTCACAGTTACTTTACAAGCTTTGTGATGTGTGTGATACAATTATTAGAATCCGGATTAATTAGTTTTATGAAAACTAGTTAGTATATTGTAAAGCTAGCCGTTTAGTCTCAATTGATCGATTGCCACGAAGTTTTGATTCGGATCAAAACTCCGTCGTAATTGCGTATTGTATGCGATCACTAAGTCGGGAATCTTGTTGAATTATCCGACAACCAATTGAAAAGGGTTTTCAATTTGAGACTAAAATGCAAGTTTTATAAATTAGGCATGAAATCCGGAATATGAGATATTCCAGGTTTATGATGTCTGAGACTATTGCGGATTCTAATTATTGTAGTTTTCTGTTTTCTTTTCTGCGACTGTAAGTGTAATATGTGGGGTATCCCGATCTGGTTGCTATATGTCAACGAGTTTCGGGATACGCATATTTACTTACGTTGATGACATAAGATGTTATGTGTTGCTGTTGATATGATTTATTGGATCGTCGTGAAAGAATAGCCGGGGGTTTTATGTGATTTGAGTGTTTTTATTTTCTTTCATGTAAAATCTGTATGTAATATTCTTTTATTGGGGCACTTTCTGGTTGAGGATGATGTCACCACTGTTGTATATTATTTACTTTTCCGCATTAGGATAGACCCAAGACGGGAAGCATAAGTAACCGGGTTTTAGAGTCCAGTGGGAGACCATCTCAAGGAGTTGAGACCGGGTCTCCTAACTCTAGAATTGGCAGGGTTACTTGCCGATCTCGTAGGGGTCTAGGGATATGGGTTTGGCTATTCATCACGATGTGGAATCCGTGTTTTACATTATTGGATAAATTTAAAACACAGACATCCTAATATATCCAATATTTCATATGTTGCTTCTGCTGCTTGATTCTGTGATGTTGATCATATAACTGCGTGAGACAAATGTAATATTATATATATGATATATAATAAACGTTGCTTATGTTTTGCACACGCGTTAGTCCAGCCCCCGCTCTGCCGGTAGTTAAGTAACCTAACGGTGCATGACGGGGCCCAGTGGCGAATGCGGATGGCATAAGCGTACGTTCTATTTTCATTTCATTTTTCTATAATGTTTAGGAAACATTAATTGATGGGACTTCATTAATGAGATTAATGAAAAGAAAGAAACCAAAAGATGTTGTAGAATCAAACTTTTAAAAAGGGTAGCTTTAGTTTTTGCTTTGCAAAGTGGTATTCCTTGATGAATATCCGGCATCTCATTCGATGAAGAAAGAGCCGAGATCCCTTCACCGGGAGTGACCTCTTTAGCAAAACTAGAAAATGCTACAACTCACTCGGTTTTGTTTTTGATTGCTTCTCTAGTTCTTGTTTTTCATAGTGGTATTATTAAATATCCTGCACCGCATTCGATGAGGAAAGAGCCGAGATCCCTTCACTGGGAGTGACCTCTTTAATGAAACTAGCAAAAGCCTCAAAAAAATCCTTTTCAAAATCACTAGATTCTACAAAGATATCAAGTTCATTACGCTCATGGTTTTCTTAAAAACTTGCGTAGTCCTCCGTCATTTTAGATAAATACTATTTAGTATTCGTGCTGCGTTTGTTGACCTTGTTAAGGCGTAGTGTGCGGTAGCTGATTAGTACTTATCTACAGCATGCGATGCGATTCGATTAGGGTAGTCGTACGGCTTTGTTGACCTTGTTAAAGGTCGTACGGGTGGGTTTAATTCAATCAAGAAATGATGGGTTGAACTTGGCTAGCGCATATGATTTTTTGACCTTGTTAAGGTCATAAGTGGCTTGGGGTAAAAACTATTATCGGGAATTTCAAGTGTTGAAATTTGCAATAAGATTGCTGTAGGGTTACTAGGTACAACCATGCCCGATTAAAATTTTAGCCGTGCCGAATAACCCTAAACAAGATCTTTGCTAGATAATTTGGGTAACACATGCTAGTAAATAACAATTATCACTAAGTGAATAGGAAATACAACCTTTGTAGATCGGTCCTTCACTTCTAAAGCTCCTTGTTGTAGTCCCTTCGCTGCGATCATCGAACTCCCGGACTCTCGGACGGCTCCATGAGAAGATTGCAACGGTATTGCTTGAAGTCTTCGAGGCCAAAGATGATCTACGTCGAGGGAATACGAACTCAAGCTTCTACTTCACTAACTAGAGAATTAGTGAAGCAAACACCCTAAACTAAAGTGCTAGTCTAGTAGAGGATGATGAAATAGGAAATGGGTACACTTTAGAATTTCTTTTCTCACTATGTATCTCTCTCTTTATCAAACCCTAGAAAGAAATTGACGGAGGAAGAAGATGAGCTCAAAATGAGAATGAAAACTCATCAAGAGAGAGTTAGCTAACCATGGGTGAGTGGGTATCATATCCTAACTCATGTAGAGACATAACCATTCCTAATTATAGTGGTTAGGTTAATTAATATCTTAAGTAAAACAAAACTAGTGGACTAAGTCAATGCAACCATAAGCTTCATGAAGCTTCATGCATGTGAGCTCATTATCCATTTGTTTTTAGAATTACTTTAAATATAAAAATCTAACCAATATAATTATAATGGTGTATGTCTCATACACCCATGTAGTGTGTATCAACAACCATGATACAAAATGAACACAAATTAATATATATCTCATATATATTAAGTTGTGCACAAGTGAGAAAAACAAAAGCTTAAGTGAACCAATGTTAGTTAATGTAAATTAGTATATCACATATACAATTACACACTAAATTATTAAATCAACACTTGACTTAATAATCCGGTTATATCACATATAACCGACTAACACAAAATGTACCAACTTTTCGAATCAACACTTGATTCGATAACCCGACTATATCATATATTACTGGCCGATACAATAGTCGCGAGAATAGAATACGGTATCACATACATGCATTATTCTCGGTCCCGCACATATCACATATGCGCTCCTATTTCGTTTTTCCTGAGCCAGTATAACCTCTATGTAGGACTCTAAAGACTCGTCAATACGCCGGCAGTAGGTGATGATCATATCAATCACCCACAAGCCGTCAGCGGTACTAGCTGGACGTAACGGCTACCCGGGTATTGAGCGATAAGAAGATCAACAAGCAAGCCCGCTCCAACTCCTGCAAAAAGCCTGACAGTGACACTACCGTACAGTCCGGTCTCCTCGCCTGATATGTTGCATATCAAGTCTAGGGGTGGTAAACATCAGACCCCAATAACCGATAAGTCATGTCGATGCGAGGCTCATAACGGGTCTAGAAACTACTGGTAACACTTACCAGTAAATCTCTAAACCAGCCCTGGCCAGGGACTTCCCTGTTATGGCCAATCGAGCATAGCGCAACATCAACCCCCAATACCGGGAGAGACGAAACCCCTCCTATCGCTCATTGCCTCTATGTGACTCGGGAATGTACCCAAAAACCACCGTTTTGCTCGCCTTCTTGGACGTGGTAAGGTGGAAATCAAAGCACAGTGGGAATCACACAAGACTCTATGACGATCTCGGGTCTACAGACTAACCTGTACCAGTGTCACCAGAGAACTGCCATCTGACGTAAGGTATAGTACCATCTGGGAGTTCTCGGTGAGTCCTTCCAGTGTACCCAGTCTCCACTGAGCACCCGTATATCATCTCTGATGTAAAACAACAATGGATATGGGATCATCTATCGCCCATCTACATGGGTCGAGAAGGCATACGCTAGTCTACTCTGGTATATCGATGCCCCGTCTCGATACACCCACGACTAGGGACCTTGAAGGATGTACTTATGGACTACCATGTCCCCACTAGTATGATCCGCATCATAGTCCGGGTAATCAAGTACACATCCTAAGGGCTTTAACAACATGTAACAGAGAGACAATTAGTGTACACGTTAAGGTAATGAGTAACCAGATAACATACTATCATGTCGAGCAACAAAGTCCTCCCTATATATGTCCAAGCATCCACTACAATATACATCTCATGTATAGTAATGGTCTCTAGGGCATACATATAACTAACAATCTCCCACTTGCACTAGGGCCATCTGATAACAGTGGTTGTAGTATCTCATACTCAACCATCCCTTAAAAGTCTCTCTCTGGGAAAAAGCCTTTGTGAGTGGATCCGCCGTGTTGTCCTCTGAGTCTACTCTCCTGACCTCGATCCCCTGTGTTGGATATAGTGCCCTCAAAGTCAATTATTGGATCGCAGGTACGTGATTGCAATGATTGAGGGAGGACCTATACCGATATGACAGTCTTGCTCAAGATGATAGTATGCTATCAGGTTTGTATTCATCATCGTATACATGCTTTAGTACACTATTGCATGATGATAGAGCCCATAGGATTCTTGCTTGACTACCATCATTATGATGGCGATCATATACGTGGGAGCTGGGGTCTGTAAGCACATCCTTAAATGTGTCCCTAGTCGTGGGAGTTTCGAGACAGGGCATCGATACTCTAGAGTAGACTAGTGTATACAGTCGAGACCCCGACGAGGGACGGTGGCCGGTCTCACAATCCATTGGAGTCAGTTAGATCACCTAAGATGTATACATGTTCTCATTAGGTTATGAGTACACCGGACATGACTCGCCGGGAACATGCTAGTTGGTATTATACATATCGTCAGATAGCAGTTCCCTGGTGACATGTGTACAGGTTAGTTCATCGACCTGAGGTCTTCATTTTTCTCGTGTGAGTTCCCACTGTGCTTTGATTTCTACCCTACCACGGCTCAAAGGAGTTGTGCAAACAGGTCTTTTTTGGGTACAGTCCCGAGACACATGGAGGCAAGTGAGCAGATCGGCAGGGGATTCGTCTCTCCCGGTATTGGGGGTGAGATCACGCTGTGTCTAGGAGAACCATTACACAAAGCCCTCGGCCGAGGCAGGAGATTTAGTGGTAGGTACTCCAGTAGTATCTCTGGGTGTTCTGGGCCACTCTCTGACACGACTTATACCGCTAATGGGGGTCTGACGTTACCAGCCCCCTAAGCAGATATGCGATACTCATAGACGAACGGACCGGACTGTATGTATATTGTCACTGTTAGGCTCAGTAGGGTTTATGGATGAGTTCGCTCGTCAGCTTCCTTTCCAATCAATACATAGGCAACCGTTACGTACAGCTTGTACCTCTGACGTGCTAGTGGTTATACCCAATGCCAGTGTGTTGATGAGTCATTAGAATCCACCACAGACACTTTCCCAAGTTCGGGCGAAACGTTGTAGAGGTCGTATGGTTTTAAGGCACGGTTCCGAAAATGCACGTGCGTTTTCGCACGTGTCGTATTTCGGGCAGATAATACTGGTCTGCTTTGGTTTAAACCGGATCCCAGTATTATGCTGTATAGATATAATATCTTTGTCTCAGATGCATTTGAATTCAGCCGTAATACAAATGCGGGTATGTTTATACTATTACGGGGTTATCCTGAAATTCGTTTCAGGATCGCTTTTGGAAGTTGCCAGTTTCCAGTTTTCTATCACCCGTATTTAACATTCGGTTAAAGACGGATTTATATTTTCTTGAGATGAGTGTGGAAGCTTCTAGATGGTGACTAGGATGATGAGGTGGCTTGTGACTCATTTGTGCTTTAAATGATCATTTAATGTTTTTGATGACAAGGTTAAGTGATTCATTAGTTCATTAAATGAGTTCATACTAGGTGTATCATGACTCATTGTTTCATTCATCTTGTGATCACCTCCCCCTCTCCTACACTCACCTCCCTCCCCTCTATATAGTGGCGGCCTCCCCCCCCTCTCTGGAAAAGATAATGGTTGTAGTTTTGGAAAAGATTATGTTTTGGATTCATGGAAATTAGATAGCCTCAATTCTCATTTCACCCGATTCCAAAAGGCAACTTCATTAACCGTTCGTCCATAGTTTTGGACGTACCGAGACAAAGTGGTTCTACTCATTCTCTACATCAATCTTGGTCATCTCTTTTAGCAAAATTGATGATCGAGTTGCCTTGGTTCAGAGGCGGGAGCCCGTTTAAAGATCCGTCGACGTGGTGCCACGTGGACGAGAAGACTGGAGATTCAGGAGATCGGAGCAGCCGCAACAAAGCGTGGGATGATGGTTAAAGACCGAAAGACTCGGATCATTCGGTATAACTCTTCTACCCACTTTGTAGTTTGTTAGTTTAGCTTTAATGGCAGATCCGGGTTATAGTACACGATAGCGCCAGTTGTAAAAAGTTTTTGTTTCGCATTTGGCGTCTGTTAGACGGCCGGGATGCTACCGTGGACTTACAGTGGTATCAGAGCCTCACCATTAAGCTTTACTAACTTATGCTAACGCGTTTAAAATATCGATCGAACGGAATTTCGAAAACTGCAATTTTCTGGGTTAAAGTTTCTGTCGATTTTTAAAAGGGTCTAAAAATTATTTTGCATATCACAGAAAAGAGAGAAGGCTTTTTTAAGAATTCTAGTGAAATTTGGTCAACAGAAGCTTCCAAAGAGCCGCGGAACCGCCACGCAAACCCTAGTTTGGCTACGGTTCCGCCGCCGTTTTGGAGCTACAGTAAACCATTTTTTCTACAGTAGGTTCTTCTTGTAAAATTGTTGTTTATGGAATATTTCTTTTGGGCCCAAATTTTATTACTGTACAGCAGATGTACGTGGGGCCCACTTCGGGAAGTTTTGTCGATCGAAATTTTAAACTTGTTAGTATGCAGTTTATATCTCCGACCGGGAATGTCATTCGAGCGGTAAATTGCGTCTAATTGCTATAGCTCTTTTAGACGGATTTGCGAACGTGACATTTGCGTTGATGTTCTGTGTTGTGCTGTGATGTTGCGGATATGTCGTGGTGGATAGCAGTGTGCAATGGTAGTGCAGTTTGTATTTATTTGTACATTTGATATTGCGGGGCGAGCGTCCAACATGTGGACTGCCGTCACTGCCTGTTTGTATAATATTCTTTTGGGGTACGACCGGGCTGAGGTCGATGTACCCGTTGTATATATTTTTATTTCTGTACTAGGTTTACCCCACGACGGAGTGCGCGGATAGCCGGGTTCTGGAGGGAAACGGGTCCATATCTCATGGCTTTGAGAGGCAGAGGGGCCTCACTCTAGAATTGGCAGACTATTTGTTAGTGTATATGCCCTAGAAGCCATTACTGTATCATACTAGTTTGTATATTACTTAATGGAAGCTTGGGATATTCACCATGTATAAACAATCTTGCTCAATATAGTAGTAAGCTACTTGGTTTGTTTCTACTTCAATGTGTACATGTGTTTATTTTTGTATATCACCTATACACATTAGTGGAGCCCTTAGGATCCTTGCTTGATTACCAGCGTTGTGATGGCAGTCACACTAGTGGGGGCTGGGTAATCTATAAGCACATCCTTATACAGGTCCCTAGTCGCAGGACTATCGAGACAGGGCATCGATACTCCGGAGTAGACTAGCGTATGCGCTTCTCATCCCAGTATGGGAGATGGTCTGTCCCACAGCCATCAGTACGTCGTACTGGAGATAGTATACGGGTGCTCGTTAGGTTACGAGTACACTGGATAGGACTCGTCGGGAACTGACCGGTTGGTATTATACCTATCGTCAGTTATCAGTTCCCAGGTGACATGAGTACAACTTAGTCCGCTGACTTGACATTGTCACTTCGCCTCGAGTGTGTTCCCACTGTACTTTGATTACTACCCTACCACGGCTCAAAGGAGTCGTGCAAACAGGTGGTAGTTGGGTGCAGTCCCGAAGCACTTGGAGGCAGTGACGGTTAGACAGGATTCGTCTCTCCCGGTATTGGGGGTTGACATCGCGCTGTGTCTAGGAGAGCGATTACACGAGTAGTCCCTGGCCAGGGCAATCGAGATATACTGGTAGGCTTCCAGTGTTATCTCAGGGTGTTTTGGGCTTCACTCCGACACGACTTGTACCGCTATTAGGGGATTGCCGTTTACCGCCCCCTAGGCCCGCCATGCGATGTATCAGACGAACAGACCGGACTGTACGGAGATTGTCACATTCAGGCTCAGTAGGAGTTCAGATGGGTTTCACCTCGTCAGTCTTCTTGTCGGCATCTACCTGGGGACCGTTACGCACAGCTAGTGCCGCTTGCGGTCTGTGGTTAAACCCACTGCCAGCGTAGTGTCGAGTCTTTAGAGTCCCACACAGAAAGCTATTCGCCTTTAGGCAAAAGAGTAGAGGTCGCATGGTTTTGCGACAGGTCGCATGGTTTTGCGACAGGGTTCGGTCACATCCGTGCACTTGTGCACGTACAGTGTCCGGACAGTTTACACTAGCGGGCTTTGGTTTAAGCCAGATCCTAGTGTACGTATTGGGATTGGTTTTATCCAGTATGTATTCGTGTTCCTCGGAACGCGGATGCGGGTGTGTATGCACAGTTGACGGAGAGACAGAGGCAGAGGATTCTCATTAGGGTTGTTGACCGTTGACTGTTGACTATTGACTTTTTGATCAACCCTAATGAGAATATGATATATGATTAACAATAATATTAATTAAGTATTGTGGTGACATGGTTGTTGAGGGGTTGACTTTGTTGACTTGTTGACTTTGTTGACCGGTTGACTAGGTTGGACTAGTTGACCATCATGATGACAATGGCTATCATTTCATGGCAAAGACTTTTCACTTGCTTGTTCTCTTGTGCAATATGAGTGCATGAAATGATATAGCCATTTTGACTTAAACCATTTTACACAAAACTTGATTACTATTTTTGTGATGATGGTTTTGGATTATGAGAGCCAAGAGAGAAAAGTCTTCTCTCATTCTATCATTCTCATTCTCTCTCTTGTTCTTGAGCTCTTATCTCCTTCCTCTTGCTCTCCCTCTCTTTAGTCTATGGTTCACTTGTCTCATGTGTTGAGAACCAAGAACCATAGAGAAAATCCCAACACACTCTTCTCTACTCACTCTAGTTCATAAGGTTTAGCAAACCAAGTGAACTAGTTTCTTCAAAGATCGAAGAAGAAGCCAAAGGTAGAAGCTTTCGAGGTGGATCTATCTCCGGCGCAAGGAGACGACGGAGTGAAGCCGATCCGGACAACCATCGAGGCTTGAAGACGAAGCAGTTCAAGAAAGAAAGGTATAACCCTCTAACCGAGTAGTTAACAACTCCTAGTTAGGTTGTTAGTTTGATGTTTAACAAAGATCCGGTTTTGAGTCCATGTTACCAACTCTAGAAAATTGTTTTTCACCAAATTCCGCATGCCCGAAAGTACCGGGAAAGGTAGCATGGACTTACAGTGGTATCAGAGCCTAGTTAAACTCTATCTAACATGTTAGCAAAGTAACTAGAAGATCGATCAAAGAAAAAGTCACGAAACGAACCTGAGTTGTCAAGTTTCTGCCGATTTTTATTCTGTTCAAAAGTTGATAATTTTCATCTTAAAAATCGGCTCAGGCTTTTGTTTGAATAACTACCAAATTTGGTCCCACGAACCGTTCAAAGAGCCGCGGAAACGCGGCGGGAGCACGCTCCCGCCGCGGTTCCGCGGCCGAGTTGACTCGGCCGAGGTCCAAATTTGGTGCAGTGTATTTCTGGGGTTGTTTTGGGATTTTTGGAATATGTATTTTCTGCCCAGATTTTCCAGAACGAAAATTTTGTGTTTGGGGCCTATAAATCCGTATTTTTGATCGAACTTCTAAAAGACTTAAGCTGACGGGTTTTTCTGTGATGTGATAATTGTATTGAACGTCTACTAATCGCTATATGTCGATTAGTGGGGGTTATACAAATCTGTGATCTGTAATGTCATTGGAATGTGTATATGAATTCATTGGATTGTCGCGGGTGAATAGCCGGGGGTTGTGAGACGAGAGTTTTCTTTTCTTTCAATTCATGTAAATTTGTAAATTGATGTAATAATTATTTGTATGGCCGCACAACTGGGTCGGGGTTGTAGCCGTCATTGTATAATTTCTTTTTACTGTTTTTGCTCCTAGGATAGACCCATGGAGGGGGTGCACAAACTACCGGGTATGCCGAAGTGCCGAGTGGCCTACTCACGGGGTTGAGGGAGGTTGCTTCGCTTCGGGTACTTGGTGGGTAGTTTGCCGCACCCGTAGGGGTCTTGGGTGGGGTATTGGCTATTCACCGCGACCGTGTAATCTGCTTTTCGTTACAGGCTCGTAAGAATTGCAGCTTCCTAGTATATCCAATGTGTTCATCCGTGATCTGAAATGTCTATCATTGCAATATATCTATATATGATATTATTTAGGCGTTGCTTATGTTTTACAGCCGCGCTAGCCCAGCCCCCGCTCTGTCGTTAGTTAAGTAACCTAACGGGTAATGACGGGGCCCCGTGGCGAATGCGAATGGCATAAGCGTACGTCATATTTTGGTTGTTTTCTGCAAGGTAGGATTAAATGATGGGACGCATTAAAAGGACTAATGCAAGAATATCACGCATTAAAAGAACTAATGCAAGAAAATAAACCAAGTAAAAGTCGTTGGAACACTTTCGAAAAACCACTCGGTTCTTTTCAAAACTAACTTTTAAATGCGGAGTTTGAGCCACTCCTTTTAAAAGCTATCTCGTTCCATCGACTATATCAAGTTCACTACGTTCACGGTTTCGCCAAAACCATTCGTAGCCCTCCGTCGTTTCACATAAATAGTCAATAGTATTCAAGCTATGTATGTTGGCCAAAGTCAAGGCATAGTGATTGGTAGCTATTGGGTATTCATGTGTAGCATAGATAGATGCGTTGGTTTGGGACAGTCGTACTGCCATTTTGGCCAAAGTCAAGGGTAGGTACGGGTGGATCCAAATTAACCTGGAGAATGACGGGTAGAACTTGACATGTGACTTATGATATTTTGGCCAAAGTCAAGGTCATAAGAGCATGGGGCAAAAATCCACATCGGGAGTTTCAAAAGAACTAAAACTTGCTAGTGTTGCATACCATTTGGAGTGTGATGATTCTGGTAGGATTCCTTCAGTTTCGTCACGCGATGATATTTGGATCCCGATCCTACTGTGAGTATATGCTACTCCTCGGGAAATTTCTCACTTAACGATCAATGCTATAAACCTAGTAAGTGTCTAGAAAGGTGTTAGCGGGGCTACGCCCCCAGGGAAAAGAGGTTCTTAAATTAAGGAACTTCGCGAAAGCGTTGGAAAACCTCCCTCGAAGTACCGACACCAGCCTGGCCGAACGGTTAAGCAAGTATTGTACGGTGAGATTGATCCTGACTAATTCTTCCTTTCTGGTTTGAGGAGGGATTCGAGAAACAGTGGGAGCCATCCTGTTTAGACAAACTAAAAACCACTCTAAACTTGCAAGAGCATCATGCTGAGTGTTTCTTCTTCTCTCTCCTAATTGCAGCGACCAATCGACATGACTGAACTTAAGTTACTTCTAGATAAAAACATACTGACAGGGCCAAACAACAAAGATTGGCTCAGGAATGTCAAAATGGCAATCACTTACGACAAGCTGGGGTATCTTCTTACCACCAAAGCTCCCCCTGTCCCAAGTCCCACCTCCGGCGTCGCGGATAAGGAAATCCGTAAGACTTGGGAGATTGATAGCGCGAAGGCCAAGTGCCTCGTACTTGCCTCTATGGACAACGAACATCAGAGGAGGCACGAGAATATGGACCTTGAATCCATATTTCTCCATACAAAAGAACTGTATGGAAAGCAATCTCGTATCGCAAGATACGAAGTGTCGAAGAAGTTATTTTCGGCAAGGTTGGCCATCGGATCATCGGTAGCGGAACACGTGCTTAAGATGATTGGCTTCATTGAGGAGCTCGCGGAACTTGGGAACACGTTAGAGAACGAGCTCTATACGGACTTGATTCTCCAGTCCCTTCCTTCTGTAAGTGCACGGCGGTGCCCCGGCCGTCAATCCGACGGCCAAATGTGGAAGCGGTGATAAACTTTAAATTTTACTTGAACTGGCAAACCGTCGCGCACTAATACCCGGATCGAACCACTAACTAGTCCTAGCTATCTACAAGAAAGGGAAGAGAGATATACCGATAGATCCGAGTCCTCCGGTCTTCTCGTCGTCGTCCCAATCTCCTGCAGAATGTCCCGTCTCCTCCTCGTCGCCGGAAGTGCACCACATCGCCTACTTCTTTTACGGGCTCCCACCTCAATGCCGAGGCAACTCGGGCACGAAGCTGGCTAGTCGACGTGCCCAAGATTCGCTGTAGAATGTGTAGTGAAGAAGTCTCATTTTTGGGGTTGTGGAATTGCCATTTTGGTGGAGGAAATAAGGGATGTTTTTGGATGAACAAGAGAGCATTTTTCTTGACACCATGAGAACTAAAATTGCCACACACCTAATGAAATGAATCCCATCCCATGCCAAGGAATGGCCGCCCCCCCTTATGTGATTGGAGAGAGAGAGCAAAGACAAGGGGGTGGGTGGAAAGTGAGTGATGATGAGGAAAAATCAAATGATCACCACAAAACCCAACACTCAATCAACAACCATGATGAGCAAGAAAGTCAAGCAATCATGAGTTTATGAAGTCAAATGATGGGACAAGTATCATGACATGATAATATGCAAAGACCCCCTCCACAAACACTTATTTGCAACAATGCAAATAAGCCCTCCTCCACCAAACTTCGGCCAATGAACGATACAAAGGAAATCGGCCGAAACGGAAAGCAAACTGGTAACTCCAGAAAACTGGTCCTGTAATAAATTACAGGAAAACCCCGATACTGTGCATACACACCCGCATTTGTATTCCGACCGAAATACAAATGCAATGAGACAAAATCTACACTGTACTATACTAGGATCCGGCTTAAACCAAAGCCGGCTAGTAATATCCGTTCGATCCTGATCCGTGCAATACCGCACGTATCTGATCGAACCCTGCCATATATCCATACGGCCTATAGTACAAACTGTCTGATCCTGATCCGTGCAATACCGCACGTATCTGATCGGACCTTGCCATATCTCCATACGGCCTCTACAACTTTTCGCCCAAAAGCTGAGTAACTAAATGTGGGGGACTCTAAAGACTCGTCAACACCTTGGTTGTGGATTTAACCACTAGCACGTCAGAGGTATAAGCCAATACGTAACGGGCTACCAGGTATTGACTAAAAGGGACGTCTGTGAGCGAACTCAGCCTGACAACCCTACTGAGCCTGTCAGTGACAATATCCGTACAGTCCGGTCCGTTCGTCTATGAGCATCGCATGGCGGGCCCCCAAAAGCGGTACAAGTCGTGTCGGAGTGTAGCCCAGAACACCCTAAGATACTACTGGAATACCTACCAGTAAATCTCCTTGCCTCGGCCGAGGGCTTCGTGTAATGGCTCTCCTAGACACAGCGCGACCTTACCCCCAATACCGGGAGAGACGAACCCCTGAAGATACGCTCACTGCCTTCATGTGGCTCGGGACTGTACCCAACTAAAACCTGTTTGCACGACTCCTTTGAGCCATGGTAGGGTAGTAATCAAAGTACAGTGGGAACTCACACGAGACAAATGACGATCCCCAGGTCGATGAACTAACCTGCACACATGTCACCAGGGAACTGCCATCTGACGTCTGGTATATGACCAACTAGCATGTTCCCGGCGAGTCCTGTCCGGTGTACTCATAACCCAATGAGCACCTGTATACATCTTAGGTGAACCAACTGACACCAGTGGCTTGTGAGACCGGCCACCGCCCCTCGTCGTGGTCTCGACTGTATACACTAGTCTACGCTGGAGTATCGATGCCCTGTCTCGAAACTCACACGACTAGGGACCATTTAAGGATATGCTTATAGACCCCAGCTCCCACTTATATGATCGCCCTCATACTGCTGGTGGTCAAGCAAGAATCCTAGGGGCTCTATCAACGTGTAATAGCGACTTGTCAGGTCACCTAAAGCAGTACACGATGATAAAGGTAAACCAGATAGCATACTATCATCTCGAGTAAGACTGTCCTACCGGGATAGGTCCTCCATCAATCATTGCAATCACGTACCTGTGACCTAATAATTGACTATGAGGGCACTATCTCCAACAATCTCCCACTTGCACTCAAGGCTAATTATTGCGATGTCGCATACTCACAGCCCGTGTGATACCGAACAGCCAACTCCTCTACTAGTCAGTCTCACAAAGCTCGTTTGCGAAACTATTGCGTTCGAGGAATAGCCTTAGTGAGTGGATCCGCTTTGTTGTTTCTTTCTATGTCTCTCTATGTCTCAAGTTCGCGGAGAAACCCATCTCCCGAAATGAACAATACCTGTCTTAGAATGTGTCTGGATGTCTGATGGGACATAGCTCATAAATGAACTCCAAATCTAAACTTCTTAGACTGTATCGACAACCGAACTTAATCAGTATCCTGCGCCATGCCTCCCTCAGTATTGCCTTGGATCACCTGTCCAAAATACTGCCCCTCGTCAGAAGGAAAAACTATAACTCTGACAACCTCCTTGTCGTCCAGGTCACCTTGGAAGCCTGGAATGATAACTGTCTCCTGAATAAGGCTGTCGTTATCATATCCCTAGAACATCCACTTATGTTCTAAAACTGCCTCCGACTGTTTCTCCAGGATTGGATCAAATGTCAACTTATTGCATCTAGTGCAAGAACAACATCTGGTGTGGTACTTGACATCTCATGATTGACTCAATTGCCTGAGCAAGTGATCTGCCAATCATGCACATCCCTCTCTACTTTAGTCTGTAAGACACCTTTAGAGAGGGTGACTCCGTCACCTGCAGGTACACCACCGTGCCAGGAGTCGTCCATTCTAAATACTCTTAGAATGCTGTCTAAGTACCCTGATTGGGAAAACACCCAAATCTAGATCTAAAACCATAGATCTAGTAACCAGTATGTTTGACATAAAATCCATTTCCTTTATGGAGAAACCACTGTGTGACGACCAAAGTATAACCGATCGTAGTATAGGAGTTTCTTTTCCTACTCTGTGTATGTCATCCAAATACCAGGATATCACACCCTACTACCTTCTCAACAGATCCATCCCTTTTTCTGATGAAGTCAAACCCATGACTGTCACGTCAGAAATAGATGATCAATCTCCGCTACATCTGCTTTAGTCTATAAATAGACATAAGCTACCTGTCCACCAATACTTCCGCTGCTCCCACTGACTACGACAACCCTCTGGCAGAGTCATATAGACGTACACTTCTAAAACTAGTTTAGAACGACGCTATACTCATCCTCCCGCCGGGTCTCGCAGCCTGGAACAACAGCAATGGTAATTGTGGGTAAGCAAGAACTTGCCTGTCACCGTCCTTGAGGCTACCGGAGTACCTCTCGGGTGCCTGAAGTTACCCACCTTATCTGTGGAGTGGCCAATGGAATGTCAAACCAGATTGAATCTTTAGGTTCCTATCAAATCTTCAGTAATCGTTTGTGGTTCTGGAATCACTTCCAGTTCTACCATACTCCCACTACTGTTTTCTAAAAAAATCCATTTTTAATAAAACTGTGGCGAGTCTAGAACAATATTGCTATTGTTCATCCAGATGGTAGAAAATCAACCCTCGTCATAGGCTGGGTCAACCCACAAACAGCCATTACAGAAACGTGCCTTGAGTTGTCCAGTGTCTGGTTTTAATCATAAGCCGGACAACTCCCCGTACCTTAACACCGTTAAGATATAAACTGTTCTATATCCAATATAGAAACAGAGGCACTAATTTAATTGAACCAGATTCAAATTATGCAGCTGTCTCCAGTGCATGTCAACTAAATGGAAGAAGGCCAATCAGCGTTACTCAACTTAGGAATGCTTCCAATTATGAGTAACCTGAAAAAGAAGCAAGATCTCTTAATCACTACTATCAACTGAATACCATACGCAAGTATCTACATCTTCGATCTCTTTGAAGAATCCTGATACTTGCTACACCTGGTTCTCTACTCTATTCAAATACCTACAACTTCTCAAAATTCGGACCCTGTGTTTCCACGAAACACCTGTCTAAAAACTAGAGAAGTCATAAGTAAACCGAATATAGTACGAGGACCAACCCCTCTGTCCTGAGGGACCCTGGACAACATACAATACTCTGTATAAGTCCCTTGAGTCTGATAACTCATTCACTGTGTGTCGTAGGTTGAGAACTGTACTTATGGTTAAGAAGAATTACACCGCTGTTTAATGCTCCTTACCTAACCATCCACTGATATAGGTAAATGTCGTAGACACAATTTCAGAAAGGTATATCTCACTCTATGAAAATAGACATACAGATATATCAATTTGAAATTGGTGCATAACAGCGGATATTCAAAACCAAATATTTGCCGATCGGCAAACAGCCCCGGTGATCTCCTCAAATATCACCGATTACAACGAATCCCGATATAATGAGGATGATCACCCAATTCCCAATAACTTACTCCCACTCATCATCTATAAAACCATACAGATGTGAGAATCGTACCTGGTAAATACATACCCTGGAGTAAGTATCTAATCGGGAAATCAGTTTTCTTTTAACATTACACAGTGAAATTGAAACATAGAAATGTTTCGATGGGGTATCCCGGTATTCCTAGTAATGCCTCTTCCAGATTCACGACTGTAACCGTATAATCCTTTGCCACCTCTCCAAATCCCTTCACATGTCTTTAGTCATTACCTTCTGCACACCTCTTTAGGCCAAATGGTTTTCTTCTTTCCCTACCGTTCGGCACCAGCCTATGGTTTGGAAGAAGACTATCCAATAAGCATAATGGGTGTACTGTCCCAATCCTAGGAACACTCGCAAAGTGAGAGAATGTGAAGATAAAAGACACCTGAATAAATCTTATTCCTATTTCTCCTGGACCAGAATCCATCCCCGAACTGGAACAAGTTCCTTTCGAGTTCGTATATAACCATACGATGGAATATCCAAATAAACTGTGGATCTTCGTAGTGATACGGAGTGTCCTGGAGAAATACAAAGGTGATTTAGGATTGGCGAAGGAATTCCTGGTTTGGTCGTGAATATCTGTTGCAATTTACTTTTCCCTCTTACTAATCCCTTGCTTTGTCTTAACTTAATACCTTGTGCACACCATCGTTATGCTAATTGGTTTTCTTCATTCCCTACCGGTCGGCACCTGCCTATGGTTTGGAAGAAGACTATCCAATTTGCGTAATAGGTGTACTATCTCCTAAACCAAGGAGTACTCGCAACCTGAGAGAAGGTAAAAGGAAAAGACAACTGAATAGTCCTATCCGTTTTCTCCAGAACCTGAAACCATCCTCGAATTCCTTCGAGTTCGTATCTAACCATACGATGGTTTTGTCCAATGGAAGTGGACGTTCGTAGTAATACGGGGTGTTCTGGAGAAAAGGGTAAAAGTAGGAGTGGCAATGAGGTTCGCAACACTGACAATCCAAAAGCCAGTGTTTAAGAAGGTTCGGTCAACTTGGTCACTGAGTCATAGTCTTAGGGTTGGGTCAATGGTCGCTGCCAAAGAGAGAGAGAAAAGAAACACTCAGCGTGCACTCTAACCTAGATCAGAATGGTTACCAATTTATCTAATATGGAAACCTCCCACTGTACCGTCAAATTCTCCTCCAAACCTGAAAGAAGAATTAGTCGGGGTCACCCGAGGAGTAAACTAACTCATCAGTGGGAATCGGGATCCAACTCTCATCGCATGATAACGTGACGGAATCCGCTCATGTCATCACACTCCAGAAGGTATGCGCATATCTGGCAAGTTTCAGTTCTTTTGAAACTCCCGATGTGATTTCTGCCCCATGCTCTTATGACCTTGACTAAGGCCAACAAATCATAAGTCACATGTCAAGTTCTACCCGTCATTGTCCAGGTTGATTTGAACCCACCCGTACAAGCCCTTGACTAGGGCCAACAAGGCTATACGACTGTCCCAAACCAACGCATCTATCTATGCAGCATATGAATACCCAACAGCTACCAAACACTGTGCCTTGACTATGGCCAACAAACACAGCTTGAATACTATTGACTACCCATATGAAACGACGGAGGGCTACTAATGGTTTCTGGCGAAAACCTTTAATGTAGTGAACTTGATATCGTCGAAGGAACGGATAGCTTTTTAAAAATATAGTGACGAAAACCGTTGCTAAAGAGGTCACTCCCGGTGAAGGGATCTCGGCTCTTTCCCCGTAGAATGGGGTGCAGGATATTCCAAATGAATACCACGATGCAAAGCAAAAGTAATCGGCTATAGTGAAGTCATTGCCCTGACGCAAACTTTTTGTCCAAGGGGTCACTCCCGGTGAAGGGATCTCGGCCCTTGCCTCGTCGACTGAGGAGCAGGATATTCCAACTGAATACCACGATGCAAAACAAAAGTGAATGTCCTTGCAATAACAGCTTTTTGAAAAGTGTTCCAACAACATCAGATTAGGTTTGTTTTTAACTTGCATTGATCCGAATCAATGCAGTCCCATCAATTGATCACACCAAAAGAACGAAAATATACTGATGTACGTATATGCCATCCGCATTCGCCACTGGGTCCCGTCATTACCCGTTGGGTTAGCTAACTAACGACAGAGCGGGGACTGGACTAGCGCGGATGCAAAACATATACAACATCTACTAATATATATACCAATATATTATATTCGCTCAAGGCGTGATAAAATGCAACATCACAGAGAATGAACAGCATCACAGAAACAATACAGATATCTGGGATCCCCGGGTTTCACAGAGCCACTACTGAAACCCGACGTTCCCCTGGTCGTGTGGATAGCCTGTGCAATGTAATCCTAGATCCCTACGGGCGCGGAAAGTTACCCGCCAAAACCTGAAGCGAGGCAGCCCCTTTCAGCACCGTGAATGGACCACCCAGCACTTCACGGAATCCGGTAACTTGGGCACCCCTCCTGGGTCAACCTGTACCCCCTACGAGTGCGGCGAATAGCCCGCCAATCCTAGAGTGAAGCCCCCTCCGTCTCAATGCCATGAGATGCGGGCTTGTTGCCCTCTAGAACCCGGCTATCCGTGCACCCCTCCGCGGGGTAATCCTAGTACAGAAAGTAAAATATACATACAACGGGTACATCGACCGCAACCAGGTCGTGCCCCAAAATAATAATACAATCAGGCAGTGACGGCAGTCCACATGTCGGACGCTCGCCCCGCAATATCAAATGTACATAATACAACAGAACTGTACTAGCATTGCATCCAGGCTATCCCCCACGACCGATCCGCAACATCACAGCAAAAACAGAACATCAACATGAACGTCACGTTCGCAAATCCGTCTAACCGGGCTATAGCAGTTAGACTGGATTTACCGATCAAGTGACATTCACGGTCGCAGATATAATGTAAATACTGTGAAATAATGTGTTTAAAATATCCGATCAATCAAAATTATAATAAGTGGGCCCCAAGTACTACTGTAGCAGATCAGGAAATTCTGGGCCCAATATTAATATTCCAAAACCCCAATTTTAACCCCAGAAAGCTACTGAAGAAATTTGACATAGCAAGGACACTGTTCAGCGGCGGAACCGCGGCACAAGGGGGTTTTGCCGCGGTTCCGCGCTTGGGTAGTCGAGTTGCAGTGTCGAATTTCTACAGTGTGCTTATAACTTCTAGTACATCACTATTTTACAACCTGAAAAATTTTTGGACACCAAAAATTTTTAACAGAAAACTGATGTGAACTAAATTGTAGATTTTGGAATTTTGGTTGATCGGAAATGCAAAACACATTAAACCAAGCTAGACTAAGTTAATGGCGAGGCTCTGATACCACTGTAAGTGCACGGCGGTGCCCCGGCCGTCAATCCGACGGCCAAATGCGGAAGCGGTGATAAACTTTAAATTTTACTTGAACTGGCAAACCGCCGCGCACTAATACCCGGATTGAACCACTAACTAGTCCTAGCTATCTACAAGAAAGGGAAGAGAGATATACCGACAGATCCGAGTCCTCCGGTCTTCTCGTCGTCGTCCCAATCTCCTGCGGAATGTCCCGTCTCCTCCTCGTCGCCGGAAGTGCACCACATCGCCTACTTCTTTTACGGGCTCCCACCTCAATGCCGAGGCAACTCGGGCACGAAGCTGGCTAGTCGACGTGTCCAAGATTCGCTGTAGAATGTGTAGTGAAGAAGTCTCATTTTTGGGGTTGTGGAATTGCCGTTTTGGTGGAGGAAATAAGGGATGTTTTTGGATGAACAAGAGAGCATTTTTCTTGACACCATGAGAACTAAAATTGCCACACACCTAATGAAATGAATCCCATCCCATGCCAAGGAATGGCCGCCCCCCCCCCTTGTGTGATTGGAGAGAGAGAGCAAAGACAAGGGGGTGGGTGGAAAGTGAGTGATGATGAGGAAAAATCAAATGATCACCACAAAACCCAACACTCAATCAACAACCATGATGAGCAAGAAAGTCAAGCAATCATGAGTTTATGAAGTCAAATGATGGGACAAGTATCATGACATGATAATATGCAAAGACCCCCTCCACAAACACTTATTTGCAACAATGCAAATAAGCCCTCCTCCACCAAACTTCGGCCAATGAACGATACAAAGGAAATCGGCCGAAACGGAAAGCAAACTGGCAACTCCAGAAAACTGGTCCTGTAATAAATTACAGGAAAACCCCGATACTGTGCATACACACCCGCATTTGTATTCCGACCGAAATACAAATGCAATGAGACAAAATCTACACTGTACTATACTAGGATCCGGCTTAAACCAAAGCCGGCTAGTAATATCCGTTCGATCCTGATCCGTGCAATACCGCACGTATCTGATCGAATCCTGCCATATATCCATACGGCCTATAGTACAAACTGTCTGATCCTGATCCGTGCAATACCGCACGTATCTGATCGGACCTTGCCATATCTCCATACGGCCTCTACAACTTTTCGCCCGAAAGCTGAGTAACTAAATGTGGGGGACTCTAAAGACTCGACAACACCTTGGTTGTGGATTTAACCACTAGCACGTCAGAGGTATAAGCCAATACGTAACGGGCTACCAGGTATTGACTAAAAGGGACGTCTGTGAGCGAACTCAGCCTGACAACCCTATTGAGCCTGTAAGTGACAATATCCGTACAGTCCAGTCCGTTCGTCTATGAGCATCGCATGGCGGGCCTAGGGGGTTGGTAAAAGTCAGACCCCCAAAAGCGGTACAAGTCGTGTCGGAGTGTAGCCCAGAACACCCTAAGATACTACTGGAATACCTACCAGTAAATCTCCTTGCCTCGGCCGAGGGCTTCGTGTAATGGCTCTCCTAGACACAGCGCGACCTCACCCCCAATACCGGGAGAGACGAACCCCTGAAGATACGCTCACTGCCTCCATGTGGCTCGGGACTGTACCCAACTAAAACCTGTTTGTACGACTCCTTTGAGCCGTGGTAGGGTAGTAATCAAAGTACAGTGGGAACTCACACGAGACAAATGACGATCCCCAGGTCGATGAACTAACCTGCACACATGTCACCAGGGAACTGCCATCTGACGTCTGGTATATGACCAACTAGCATGTTCCCGGCGAGTCCTGTCCGGTGTACTCATAACCCAATGAGCACCTATATACATCTTAGGTGAACCAACTGACACCAGTGGCTTGTGAGACCGGCCACCGCCCCTCGTCGGGGTCTCGACTGTATACACTAGTCTACTCTGGAGTATCGATGCCCTGTCTCGAAACTCACACGACTAGGGACCATTTAAGGATATGCTTATAGACCCCAGCTCCCACTTATATGATCGCCCTCATACTGCTGGTGGTCAAGCAAGAATCCTGGGGGCTCTATCAACGTGTAATAGCGACTTGTCAGGTCACCTAAAGCAGTACACGATGATAAAGGTAAACCAGATAGCATACTATCATCTCGAGTAAGACTGTCCTACCGGGATAGGTCCTCCATCAATCATTGCAATCACGTACCTGTGACCTAATAATTGACTCTGAGGGCACTATCTCCAACACCTTCCACTTACGCCCAGTTTATCCTGAACTTCAACTTACAAGAGAAGGAAGTTGAACTTTCAGAACTCCTCAACATGCTGAGGAGTGCAGAGGGCATCCTACAGAAAGGTAGGGAAACATCCACTTTGTTTGTAGGAGGATCTTCCTCTTCTAGGTCCAAGGCGAAAGCCAAGGGAAAGAAGAAGAAAGCCCTCGCCAAACCAAGGGGCGGTGTTAGTAAAGTGGATACGAAGGGAAAAGCAAAAGCAACAAAGAAAGCGGGGCAGCTTGTGGATAAAGAAGAATGCTTCTATTGTCATAAGAAAGGACATTGGAAGAATGATTGCAGGGCTTGGAAAGCCAGGACACAGGAATTGAAGCAGGTTGCGGCTTCAGCTTCAGGTGTGTATGTTATTGAAAACTGTCTTTCAATAAACTCTACTTCCTGGGTATTGGATACCAAATCAGGATCTCATATCTGTAATTCTTTGCAGGCGTTGAGAAACCGTAGGGTTTTGAATGCAGGTGACATGACCCTCAGAGTTGCAAACGGAGCTAGCATGGATGCTAAGGCCATGGGGGACTATCACCTGGGAATGTCAGATGGACATGTTTTGGTTTTGCGTAATTGCTTTTTTGTACCTAACGCAACTTGTAATATCATTATTGTATCTTTAGTTTCTAAAGAAGGTTATGAATTTGCGTTTGTAAGTAATGTTGTAAACATTCACCTTAATCAAGTTTTGATTGGGTCAGGTATATTGAGCAATGGTATATACGTATTAAACCAACCACAGATTTTCAATGTCCAGAATACACACAAAAGAAAGTCTCCGGAAATAAATCAGACTTTCTTATGACATTGTAGACTAGGTCACATCAATGAGAGAAGGTTGACGAAGTTACATACAGAAGGATATTTGAATCCGTTCGAATATCAATCGTATGCCACTTGTCAATCCTGTCTCAAAGGAAAGATGACAAAGACTCCGTTCACTGGACACGGAGTAAGAGCGAGCGAGCTCTTGGGACTCGTACACAGCGACGTGTGCGGTCCAATGTCTACACATGTGCGAAGCGGTTATTCTTACTTCATTACTTTTACGAATGACTTTTCAAGGTACGGTTATGTCTTCTTAATGAAACATAAGTCCGAACCCTTTGGAAAGTTCCAGGAATATAAGAATGAAGTAGAAAAACAAACCGGCAAAAGTATCAAGATTCTAAGATCGGATCGAGGTGGAGAATACTTAAGTGCCGAGTTCCTGGATTATTTAAAAGAGAACGGAATTCTCTCTCAGCTTACTCCTCCATACACTCCGCAACATAACGGTGTATCGGAGAGACGGAACCGAACCCTATTGGATATGGTACGGTCCATGATGAGTAACGCTGAGTTACCGCGATCATTCTGGGGGTATGCGCTAGAATCAGCTGCCTACCTTTTAAACCGAGTTCCTACTAAGACTGTGCCTACTACGCCATATGAGATGTGGTGTGGGAAGAGACCCTATCTTAATCACATTAAGACATGGGGAAGTCCAGCTTTTGTCAAAAAGCAGTATGCGAACAAGCTCGAGGCACGCTCAGTACAGTGCAAGTTCGTGGGATATCCAAAGAACTCCAAGGGATATTTCTTCTACTGCGAAGAGGAACAAAAGGTTTTTGTTTCTCGTCATGCCCACTTTCTAGAACACCAGTTCTTAGAAAAGGAAATTGGTGGGAGCGCAGTAGAACTGGAAGAAATTCCAGAACCACGAGCTATTACTGAAAGCTTAGTAGAACCAGAGGGTTCAAAGGAACAGGACATTCCTACGCCGCTCCGCAGGAGTAGTAGGCAGTCTCATCCGCCCCAGAGATACTACGGTTTTCTCATAGACGGGGATAAAGAGGATTGCATCATGGATTATGATGAGCCTACTAGCTTCCAGCAAGCCGTTCAGAGCGTCGACTCGGTAAAATGGCTGGATGCAATGCGGACCGAAATGGAGTCCATGTACACCAACAAAGTATGGACGTTGGACATTGCTCCAGACGGGGTAAAACCCGTAGGATGCAAGTGGATTTTCAAAAGGAAGATTGGTGTAGATGGACAGGTTGAGACCTATAAAGCTAGACTGGTTGCAAAGGGTTTTCGTCAAAGACCTGGTTTGGACTATGACGAGACCTTTTCTCCAGTAGCTATGCTGAAATCCATTCGGATCCTTCTTGCCATTGCTGCCTTCCACGATTATGAGATTTGGCAGATGGACGTAAAGACCGCTTTTCTAAATGGAAATTTAGAGGAGTGTGTCTATATGGACCAGCCAGAGGGTTTCATTCAGAGTGGGAGCAGCAGAAAGGTGTGCAAGTTGCTTAAGTCCATCTATGGACTAAAGCAGGCATCGCGGAGTTGGAACATCTGTTTTGATGAGACGGTCAAGGAATTTGGCTTTATCAAAAATCCAGATGAACCATGCATCTATAGTAGATTTGTAGCAAGAACTGTAGTATTCCTCGTTTTATACGTGGATGACATTCTCTTAATAGGAAATGACATTCCTATGCTACAATCTGTCAAGGGGTTCTTGTCACACAGGTTCTCCATGAAAAACCTGGGTGATGCCTCATACATCATGGGGATCCAGATCCATCGTGATAGATCCAAGAGGATATTAGGACTTTCACAGTCCAGGTACATCGACACCATACTGAAAAGATTCAGTATGGAAGATTCCAAGTACGGTAACCTACCGGCTTGTCACGGGATCACCCTCTCTAAAGAGATATCTTCCAAGACTGATTTGGAGAGGGATCGCATGTCTATTATACCATACGCTTCTGCGGTAGGCTCTATAATGTATGCGATGTTGTGTACCAGACCGGATGTAGCTTATGCACTGAGTGTGGTAAGCCGGTATCAGTCAAACCCTGGGGATAAACACTGAATAGCGGTAAAGAACATTCTCAAGTACCTGAGAAGGACTAAGGAGATGTTCTTGGTGTATGGCGGAAAAGACCTCCAGATCGAGGCCTTTGCTGACTCCAGCTTCCAAAGTGACAAGGATGATTCCAAGTCCATGTCGGGTTTTGTCTTTACCCTCAATGGAGGGGCGGTGTGTTGGAAGAGTTCCAAACAGGAAACCGTTGCAGACTCGACGATGGAAGCGGAATACATCGCTGCATCTGATGCCGCAAAAGAAGCTGTCTGGATAAGGAAGTTCTTGAAAGAACTTCAGGTGGTTCCGTCCATTGTTGATCCAATACCTCTGTATTGCGACAACAACGGGGCTATAGCTTTAGCGAAGGAACCCAGGTCCCATCAGAGATCCAGACACATCTTGAGGCGGTATCACCTGATCAAGGAGATCGTGGATCGCCAGGAGATCGAGGTTCGGAGGGTCGCTTCAGAAGATAACACTGCAGATCTTTTTACCAAGGCCTTGCCCCAGACTCAGTTCGAGCGGCTGATCGAGATGATAGGTCTTCGATACGTCAGTACATGGCCTTAGTGCAAGTGGGAGATTGTTAGTGTATATGCCCTAGAGGCCATTACTGTATCATACTAGTTTGTATATTACGTAATAGAAGCTTGGGATATTCACCTTGTATAAACAATCTTGCTCAATATATTAGTATGCTACTTGGTTTGTTTCTACTTCAATGTGTACATGTGTTTATTTTTGTATATCACCTATACACATTAGTGGAGCCCTTAGGATCCTTGCTTGATTACCAGCGTTGTGATGGCAGTCACACTAGTGGGGGCTGGGTAATCTATAAGCACATCCTTATACAGGTCCCTAGTCGCAGGACTATCGAGACAGGGCATCGATAATAGACTAGCGTATGCGCTTCTCATCCCAGTGTGGGAGATGGTCTGTCCCACAGCCATCAGTACGTCGTACTGGAGATAGTATACGGGTGCTCGTTAGGTTACGAGTACACTGGACAGGACTCGTCGGGAACTGACCGGTTGGTATTATACCTATCGTCAGTTATCAGTTCCCAGGTGACATGAGTACAGCTTAGTCCGCTGACTTGACACAGTCACTTCGCCTCGAGTGTGTTCCCACTGTACTTTGATTACTACCCGACCACGGCTCAAAGGAGTCGTGCAAACAGGTGGTAGTTGGGTGCAGTCCCGAAGCACTTGGAGGCAGTGACGGTTAGACAGGATTCGTCTCTCCCGGTATTGGGGGTTGACATCGCGCTGTGTCTAGGAGAGCCATTACACGAGTAGTCCCTGGCCAGGGCAATCGAGATATACTGGTAGGCTTCCAGTGTTATCTCAGGGTGTTTTGGGCTTCACTCCAACACGACTTGTACCGCTATTAGGGGACTGACGTTTACCGCCCCCCTAGGCCCGCTATGCGATGTATCAGACGAACAGACCGGACTGTACGGAGATTGTCACATTCAGGCTCAGTAGGAGTTCAGATGGGTTTCACCTCGTCAGTCTTCTAGTCGGCATTTACCTGGGGACCGTTACGCACAGCTAGTGCCGCTTGCGGTCTGTGGTTAAACCCACTGCCAGCGTAGTGTCGAGTCTTTAGAGTCCCACACAGAAAGTTATTCGCCTTTAGGCAAAAGAGTAGAGGTCGCATGGTTTTGTGACAGGTCGCATGGTTTTGCGACAGGGTTCGGTCACATCCGTGCACTTGTGCACGTACAGTGTCCGGACAGTTTACACTAGCGGGCTTTGGTTTAAGCCAGATCCTAGTGTACGTATTGGGATTGGTTTTATCCAGTATGTATTCGTGTTCCTCGGAACGCGGATGCGGGTGTGTATGCACAGTTGACGGAGAGACAGGGGCAGAGGATTCTCATTAGGGTTGTTGACCGTTGACTGCTGACTATTGACTTTTTGCTCAACCCTAATGAGAATATGATATATGATTAACAATAATATTAATTAAGTATTGTGGTGACATGGTTGTTGAGGGGTTGACTTTGTTGACTTGTTGACTTTGTTGACCGGTTGACTAGGTTGGACTAGTTGACCATCATGATGACAATGGCTATCATTTCATGGCAAAGACTTTTCACTTGCTTGTTCTCTTGTGCAATATGAGTGCATGAAATGATATAGCCATTTTGACTTAAACCATTTTACACAATACTTGATTACTATTTTTGTGATGATGGTTTTGGATTATGAGAGCCAAGAGAGAAAAGTCTTCTCTCATTCTATCATTCTCATTCTCTCTCTTGTTCTTGAGCTCTCATCTCCTTCCTCTTGCTCTCCCTCTCTTTAGTCTATGGTTCACTTGTCTCATGTGTTGAGAACCAAGAACCATAGAGAAAATCCCAACACACTCTTCTCTACTCACTCTAGTTCACAAGGTTTAGCAAACCAAGTGAACTAGTTTCTTCAAAGATCGAAGAAGAAGCCAAAGGTAGAAGCTTTCGAGGTGGATCTATCTTCGGCGCAAGGAGACGACGGAGTGAAGCCGATCCGGACAACCATCGAGGCTTGAAGACGAAGGAGTTCAAGAAAGAAAGGTATAACCCCCTAACCGAGTAGTTAACAACTCCTAATTAGGTTGTTAGTTAGATGTTTAACAAAGATCCGGTTTTGAGTCCATGTTACCAACTCTAGAAAATTGTTTTTCACCAAATTCCGCATGCCCGAAAGTACGGGGAGAGGTAGCATGGACTTACACTATTCGCCGCACTCGTAGGGGGTACAGGTTGACCCAAGGAGGGGTGCTCAAGTTACCGGATTCCGTGAAGTGCCGGGTGGTCCATTCACTTTGCTGTAGGGGGCTGCCTCGCTTCAGGTTTTGGCGGGTAACTTGTCGCACCCGTAGGGGTCTAGGTTTCATTGCACAGGCTATCCACACGACCAGGGAAACGTCGGATTTCAGTAGCGGCTCTGTGAAACCCGGGGATCCCAGATTATCTGAATTGTTCTGTGATGCTTGTTACTTTTTATGTAATGTTGCATATTATCACGCCTGGAGCGATTATTGTATATTGGTATATATACTATTAGATGTTGTATATGTTTTACACCCGCGCTAGTCCAGCCCCCGCTCTGTCGTTAGTTAAGTAACCTAATGGGTGATGACTGGACCCAGTGACGAATGCGGATGGCATATACGTACATTTTATTTTCGTTCTTTTCTGGTGTGATTGATTGATGGGACTGCGTTGATTCTTATCAATGCAAGATAAAACAAACCTATATTTGATGTTGTTGGAACAAATTTTAAAAGGTGTTTTTACAAAGACATTTCCTTTTGTTTTTCATAGTGATATTCAGTTAGAATATCCAACACCTCATTCGACGAGGCAAGGGCCAAGATCCCTTCACCGGGTGTAATCCTTTGGGCAGAAGTTTACGTCTGGGTAATAACTTTATTATAGTCGATTACAAGTTGCTTTGCATCGCGGTATTCAGTTGGAATATCCTGCACCTCATTCCACGAGGAAAGAGCCGAGATCCCTTCACCGGGAGTAACTTCTTTAGGAAAGGTTTTCGCCACTATATTTTTATAAAAAGCTATCAGGTTCCTTCAGCGAGATCAAGTTCATTACGTTAAAGGTTTTTCGCTAAAAACCAGCCGTAGCCCTCCGTCATTTCTTATGGATAGTCAGTAGTATTCAAGCTATGTTTGTTGGCCAAAGTCAAGGCATAGTGCTTGGTAGCTGCTGAATATTCATCTGCTGCATAGATAGATGCGTTGGTTTGGGACAGTCGTTCTGCCTTGTTGGCCAAAGTCAAGGGCATGTGCGGGTGGGTTCAAATTAACCTGGACAATGACGGGTAGAACTTGACATGTGACTTATGATTTGTTGGCCAAAGTCAAGGTCATAAGAGCATGAGGCAAAAATCACATCGGGAGTTTCAAAAAAACAGCAAACTTGTCAGGCATGCGCATACCTTCTGGAGTGTGATAACTTGTGTGGCTTCGATCAAGTTATCATGCGATGATAGTTGGATCCCGATTCTCACTGATGAGTTGGTTTACTTTTCGGGTGATCCCGACTAATTCTTCTTAAGGTTTGGAGGAGAATTTGAGATTACAGTGGGAGGTTTCCTGATTAGATAAAGTGATAACCATTCTGATCTAGGTTAGAGTGCACGCAGAGTGTTTTCTTTTCTCTCTCTCTTTAGCAGCGACCTTTGACCGACCCTAGACTATGTTAGTGTATATGCCCTAGAGGCCATTACTGTATCATACTAGTTTGTATATTACTTAATGGAAGCTTGGGATATTCACAGTTGTATATACAATCTTGCTCGAAATGGTAGTATGCTACTTGGTTTGTCTCTGCTTTAATATGTGCATGTGTTTCTTTTAGCATATTGCTGGTATACATATTAGTAGAGCCCGTAGGATCCTTGCTTGATTACCAGCGTTGTAATGGCGCTCGCACTCGTGGGAGCTGGGTAATCTATAAGCACATCCTTATACAGGTCCCTGGTCGTTGGACTATCGAGACAGGGCATCGATACTCCGGAGTAGACTAGCGTATGCGCTTCTCATCCCAGTGTGGGAGACGGTCTGTCCCACAGCCGTTAGTACGTCGTACTTGAGATAGTATGCGGGTGCTCGTTAGGTTACGAGTACACTGGACTGGACTCGTCGGGAACTGTTGGTTGGTAATATACCTATCGTCAGTTATCAGTTCCCAGGTGACATGAGTACAGCTTAGTCCGCTGACTTGACACTGTCACTTCGCCTCGAGTGTGTTCCACTGCACTTTGATTACTACCCTACCACGGCTCAAAGGATTCGTGCAAACAGGTAGTTTTTGGGTGCAGTCCCGAAGCACTTGGAGGCAGTGACGGTTAGACAGGATTCGTCTCTCCCGGTATTGGGGGTTGACATCGCGCTGTGTCCAGGAGAGCCATTACATGAGTAGTCCCTGGCCAGGGCAAGCGAGATATACTGGTAGGCTTCCAGTGTTATCTCAGGGTGTTCTGGGCTACACTCCGACACGACTTGTACCGCTATTAGGGGACTGACGTTCACCGCCCCCCTAGGCCCGCCATGCGATGTATCAGATGAACAGATCGGACTGTACGGAGACTGTCACATACAGGCTCAGTAGGAGTGCAGATGGGGTTCACCTCGTCAGTCTTCTTATCGACATCTACCTGGGGACCGTTACGTACAGCTAGTGCCGCTTGCGGTCTGTGGTTAAACCCACTGCCAGCGTAGTGTCGAGTCTTTAGAGTCCCACACAGAGAGCTATTCGCCTTTAGGCAAAATGAGTAGAGGTCGCATGGTTTTGCGACAGGGTTCGTTCGCATCCGCGCACTTGTGCACGTTTGCCGTCCGGACAATTTATACTAGCGGGCTTTGGTTTAAGCCGGATCCTAGTATATGATTTGAGATTGGTTTTTCTCAGAGTGTTCGTGTTCCTCGGATCACGAATGCGGGTGCGTATGCGCAGTTGCTTGAGATTGAGGGAGAGGACCTTGTTTAGGGTTATTGACTATTGTCATTTTGTTAACCCTATTGCTTTTGTGTGTATTATTGTTAATTGATAATTAGCTTAATTATTGTGCATGGTTGTTGTTGTTGACCTTTTTGACTTCATTGACTTGTTGACCAAGTTGACAATTTGACCATGATCATTTCATTTGGAAGATGCTCTTTGATCCTTGCAATTTGCATTAATATTGAAATGATAATGGTCACCTCTTGATTAAACCATGACAATTTTCTAGCTAATTAATTAATTAAAATATCACACACATATTAGTGAGAATGGCTCACTAATAATTGATTCTCTCATATCTTTTCTCTCTCTTGCTCATCCTCTCCCTCAAGCTCTCTCCCTCTCATGTGTTGAGAAACAAAAAGCTTGAGAAAAACCTTCACTTGATCTTCTCTACTCTCTTCTAGGGTTCAAGTCTTAGCATTTCTTGCACTCTAGTTACTCCTAGCTTGGAGTTGAAGCTAAAGGTCGAGGCTTTCGGGTGGATCCTTCTTTGACGGAAGAAGACAAGCAAGGTGAGGACTTTCTACCATTCCGACGAGCAAGGAGAGAAGGAGTTCGAGCTCAAGGTATAACCTTTCTACAACTTAGCTAGTTGTTAGTTTGCTTTAGCTAGTTTTCGTTTAGCAAAGATCCTCACAAGCAAGGTCCATGTTGCCTAAGTCATTAAAAATCCGTTTTTTATTATGTTTTCCGCCTCCCCGTAAGCACCGGGGTGGGCAACGTGGACTTACAGTGGTATCAGAGCCTAACTAAACTCAAACTAGCTAGGTAGTGAAGTGTAACGAAGTTTCGAAACCGGAAAATCCAAAAACCAAACTTTGCAAAACCCTAGTTTCTGTTAATTTTTTTTCTGGTCAAAATGACATCTGTTATATACTAAAAATTATCTCAGGGTTTTGTGTGAAAAACCACCAAATACGAACCAGAGAGGAGATCAGAAGAGCGCGGATCCGCGGCAAGAGGAAGCTCCTGCCGCGGAAGCGCGGCCGTCTTGTCCCCTCTCTGCATCGTTTTTGGTGCAGTGAGTTTCTGTGTTGGTTTTGGGATTTTTAGGATATGTTATATGTGCCCAGATTTTCCAGAACTAAAATTTACTTTTGGGGGCCTATAAATCCGTATTTTTTCGGAACTTCACTACACTTTAACTATATCGGTTATATCTGTGATGCTTGTATATATTGAACGTCGGCTAATCGCTATAAGTCGATTAGTCGGGGTTATACATCTCTGTGATCTGTGATTGTTATTGGTTTGTGGATATGAATGGATTGGATTGTCGCGGGTGAATGGCCGGGGTGGATGTGAGATGAGCGTTTTTTTTCCTTTCATTCATTTGTAACATGTAAATTGATGTAATAATATTATTTGTATGGCCGCACAACCGGGTCGGGGTTGTAGTCATTGTATAATTCTTTTTACTGTTTTTGCTCCTAGGATAGACCCATGGAGGGGGTGCACAAACTACCGGGTATCTCGAAGTGCCGAATGGCCTACTCACGGTGGTGAGGGAGGTTGCTTCGCTTCGGGTGCTTGGCGGGTAGTTTGCCGCACCCGTAGGGGTCTTGGGTGGGGTATTGGCTATTCACCGCGACCGTGTAATCCGCTTTACGTTGCAGGCTCGAACGCATTGCGGATTCCTAGTATATCCAATGTATTCATCTGTGATCTGTAATGTCTATCATTGCTATATATTTAGATATAATAACTATTTAGGCGTTGCTTATGTTTTACAGCCGCGCTAGCCCAGCCCCCGCTCTGTCGTTAGTTAAGTAACCTAACGGGTGATGACGGGGCCCCGTGGCGAATGCGAATGGTATAAGCGTACGTCATATTTTGGTTGTTTTCTGCAATGGTAGGATTAAATGATGGGACGCATTAAAAGAACTAATGCAAGAAATAAACCAAGTAAAAGTCGAATGGAACACTTTGAAAACAACTCGGTTCTTTTCAAAACTAAAATTTTAAACGCGGAGCTTGAACCACTCCTTTTAAAAGCTATCTCGTTCTATCGATTATATCAAGTTCACTACGTTCACGGTTTCGCCAAAACCATCCGTAGCCCTCCGTCGTTTCATATGAATATTCAACGGTATTCAAGCTGTGTTTGTTGGCCTTAGTCAAGGCACAGTGTTTGGTAGCTGGTGGGTATTCATATGTTGCATAGATAGAATGCGTTGGTTTGGGACGGTCGTATTGCCTTGTTGGCCATAGTCAAGGGTAGATACGGGTGGGTTCAAATTAACCAGGATAACGACGGGTAGAACTTGACATGTGACTTATGATTTGTTGGCCTTAGTCAAGGTCATAAGAGCATGGGGCAAAAATCCACATCGGGAGTTTCATAAGTACTGAAACTTGCTAGATTTGCATACCATTTGGAGTGTGGTGATTCTGGTAGGATTCCTTCAGTTTCGTCACGCGATGATATTTGGATCCCGATCCTACTGTGAGTATATGCTACTCCTCGGGAAATTTCTCACTTAACGATCAATGCTATAAACCTAGTAGGTGCCTAGAAAGGTGTTAGCAGGGCTACGCCCATAGGGAAAAGAGGTTATTTAATTAAGGAACTTCGCGAAAGCGTTGGAAAACCTCCCTCGAAGTACCGACACTGGCCTGGCTGAACGGTTAAGCAAGTATTGTACGGTGAGAATGATCCCGGCTAATCCTTTTCTTTATGGTTTGAGAAGGGATTCGAGAAACAGTGGGAGCCATCCAGTTTAGACAAACTAAAAACCACTCTAAACTTGCAAGAGCATCATGCTAAAGTGTTTCTTTTCTCTCTCCTAATTGCAGCGACCATTCAACATGACCGGACTTAAGTTACTGTTAGATAAAAATATATTGACAGGGCCAAACTACAAAGATTGGCTCAGGAATGTCAAGATGGCTATCACTTATGACAAGCTGGGGTATATACTTACCACCAAAGCTCCCCCTGTCCCAGGTCCCACCTCCAGCGTCGCGGATGTAGAAATCCGTAAGACATGGGAGATAGATTGCGCGAGGGCCAGATGCCTCGTACTAGCCTCGATGGACAACGAACATCAGAGGAGGCACGAGAATATGGACCTGGAGTCCATATTTCTCCATACAAAAGAACTGTATGGAGAGCAGTCTCGTATCGCTAGATACGAAGTGTCGAAGAAGCTTTTTTCGGCAAGGTTGGCCGTCGGATCATCGGTAGCGGACCACGTGCTTAAGATGATCGGCTACATAGAGGAGCTCGCGGACCTTGGGACCACGTTGGAGAATGAACTCTATACCGATTTGATTCTCCAGTCCCTTCCTTCCACTTACGCCCAGTTCATTCTTAACTTCAACATGCAAGAAAAGGAGGTTGAACTTGCCGAACTTCTGAACATGTTGAGGACTGCTGAGGGCACCCTACAGAAGGGTAGGGAGACATTCACTTTGTTTGTAGGAGGATCTTCCTCTTCTAGGTCCAGGGCGAAAGCCAAGGGCAAGAAGAAGAAAGCCCCCGCCAAACCAAGAGGCGGTGTCGGTAAAGTGGATACGAAGGGAAAGGGTAAAGCAACAAAAGTAGCGGGGAAGCTGGTGGGGAAGGAAGAATGCTTCTATTGTCATAAAAGTGGTCACTGGAAACAAGATTGCAAGGCTTGGAAAGCCAGAACACAGGATTTGAAGCGAGTTGCAGCTTCAACTTCAGGTGTGTATGTTATTGAAAACTGTCTATCAATAAACTCTACATCCTGGGTATTGGATACCGGATCAGGATCTCATATCTGTAATTCTTTGCAGGCGTTGAGAAAGCGTAGAGTTTTGAAGGCAGGTGACATGACCCTCAGAGTTGCGAACGGTGCTAGCATGGATGCTGAGGCCGTGGGGGACTATCACCTGGGATTATCAGATGGACACTTTTTGGTTTTGCGTAGTTGTTATTATGTACCAAATGCAACCTGTAATATCATTTCAGTATCTTTATTATCTAAAGAAGGTTATGAATTTGCATTTGTAAGTAATGTAGTGAACATTCACCTTAATCAAGTTTTGATTTGGTCAGGTACATTAAACAACGGTATTTACGTTTTAAACCAACCACAGGTTTTCAATATCCAGAATACACACAAAAGAAAGTCTCCAGATATTAATTAGGCTTTCTTGTGGCATTGTAGACTGGGTCACATCAATGAGACACGGTTGACTAAGTTACATAAAGAAGGATACTTGGATCCGTTCGAGTATCAGTCTTATGCCACTTGTGAATCTTGTCTCATGGGAAAGATGACAAAGACTCCGTTCACTGGACACGGAGAAAGAGCGAGCGAGCTCTTGGGACTCGTACACAGCGACGTGTGCGGTCCAATGTCTACACATGCGCGAAGCGGTTACTCTTACTTCATTACTTTTACGGATGATTTTTCAAGGTACGGTTATGTCTTCTTAATGAAACATAAGTCCGAGGCCTTTGAAAAGTTCCAGGAATATAAGAGTGAAGTGGAGAAACAGACCGGCAAAAGTATCAAGATTCTAAGATCGGATCGAGGTGGAGAATACTTAAGTTCCGAGTTCCTGAATTATTTAAAAGAGAACGGAATTCTCTCTCAGCTTACTCCTCCATACACTCCGCAACACAACGGTGTATCGGAGAGACGGAACCGAACCCTATTGGATATGGTACGGTCCATGATGAGTAAGGCTGAGTTACCGCGATCTTTCTAGGGTTATGCACTGGAAACAGCTGCACATCTCTTGAACCAAGTTCCTACTAAAACAGTGCCTACCACACCATATCAGATGTGGAGTGGGAAGAAACCCTGTCTTAAATCCTTTAAGACATGGGGATGTCCGGCTTTTGTAAAAAAGCAGCATGCGGACAAGCTCGAGGCGCGCTCAGTACAGTGCAAGTTTGTGGGATACCCAAAGAACTCCAAGGGGTATCTCTTCTATTACGCAGAGGAGCAAAAAATCCTTGTTTCTCGTCATGCCCGCTTCTTGGAAACTGAGTTTTTAGAAAATCAGATAAGCGGGAGCGCAGTAGAACTGGAAGAAATTCCAGAACCACAAACCATTACTGAAAGCTTAGAGGAACCAGAAGGTTCGAAAGAACAGGACATTCCTATGCCGCTCCGCAGGAGTAGTAGGCAGTCTCATCCGCCCGAGAGATACTACGGTTTTCTCATTGACGGGGATAGAGAGGACTGCGTCATAGATTGTGATGAGCCTACTAGCTTCCAGCAAGCCATTCAGAGCGTCGACTCGGTAAAATGGCTGGATACAATGCGGACCGAGATGGAGTCCATGTACACCAACAAAGTATGGACGTTGGACATTGCTCCAGACGGGGTAAAACCCGTAGGATGCAAGTGGATCTTCAAAAGGAAGATTGGTGTAGATGGACAGGTTGAGACCTATAAAGCTAGACTGGTAGCAAAGAGTTTTCGTCAGCGACCTGGTTTGGACTATGACGAAACCTTTTCTCCAGTGGCTATGCTGAAATCCATTCGGATCCTTCTTGCCATCGCTACTTTCCACGATTATGAGATTTGGCAGATGGACGTAAAGACCGCTTTTCTGAATGGAAATTTAGAGGAGTGTGTCTATATGGATCAGCCAGAGGGTTTCATTCAGAGTGGGAGCAGCGGAAAGGTGTGCAAGTTGCTTAAGTCCATCTATGGACTAAAGCAGGCATCGCGGAGTTGGAACATCTGTTTTGATGAGACGGTCAAGGAATTTGGCTTTATCAAAAATCCAGATGAACCATGCATCTATAGTAGATTTGTAGCGAGAACTATAGTATTCCTCGTTTTATACGTGGATGACATTCTCTTAATAGGAAATGACATTCCTATGCTACAATCTGTCAAGGGGTTCTTGTCACACAGGTTCTCCATGAAAGACCTGGGTAATGCCTCATACATTCTGGGTATCCGGATCTACCGTGACAGATCCAAGAGGATATTAGGACTTTCTCAGTCCAGGTACATCGACACCATAGTGAAGAGATTCAGTATGGAAGATTCCAAGCGCGGTAATCTACCGGCTTGTCACGGGATCACCCTCTCCAAAGAGATGTCTCCCAAGACTGATTTGGAGAGGGATCGCATGTCTATTATACCCTACGCTTCTGCGGTAGGCTCTATAATGTATGCGATGTTGTGTACCAGACCGGATGTGGCTTATGCACTGAGTGTGGTAAGCAGGTATCAGTCAAACCCTGGGGAGAAACATTGGATAGCAGTAAAGAACATTCTCAAGTACCTGAGAAGGACTAAGGAGATGTTCTTGGTGTATGGCGGAAAAGACCTGCAGATTGAGGCCTTTGCTGACTCCAGCTTCCAGAGTGACAAGGATGATTCCAAGTCCATGTCGGGTTTTGTCTTTACCCTCAATGGAGGGGCGGTGTGTTGGAAGAGCTCCAAACAGGAAACCGTTGCTGACTCGACTATGGAAGCGGAATACATCGCTGCATCTGATGCCGCAAAAGAAGCTGTCGGGATGAGGAAGTTCTTGAAAGAACTTCAGGTGTAGGGTTGCTATGCACGCGCACAAGGGTCTACGAGGCATCAACCATGCCCGAATAAAAATTTAGCCGTGCCGAACAACCCGAATACGGAACTTTAAACTAGAGATTAGGCGAAAACAACATGCTAAACACTTTAACACTAAGTGAGAGGGATTACAACCTTTGTAGATCCGGTCCTTCACTTCATATGCTCCGTGTTGTGGTCCCTTCGCTGCGATCATCGGGATCCGGACTCTCGAGAGGTTCCACGAAGAGAAAGACGCAAGCTTTGCTTCCGATCTTCGATACTAAGATGATCTACCTCGAAGTTTCTTTAACACAAGCTAACACTCATGAAATGATGTGAACACCCTCATCTAAATGGCAAGGGAAGATCAGGATGATGAAGTAGGATTTTTGCTCTCTTTATTTATATTTTTCTCATATTTATCCATCACAAAATCAAAGCAAGAAACATTTTCAAGCAAAGAAGAAGAAGGAAGAAGATGATGAATAATGAATATCCTTTTGTGATGAATAGGAAAAGGAGATAATGATCAATTAAACAACCATGGTTCACTTAACCATTGTAGAGAATAGACTAGGGTTAGGGTTTGGGTTGGGTTAAAGCATGAGTCATGAACAAATATCTTTCACAAAACAAAATAAAACCTTCTAGAAACTTCTAGAAAGTTTAACCCTAATCCAAACCCTAATCATGTTTAAACTCCACTAAACAAGTTGCATTATTTATCATATCATGTTACAATATTATATATCACATATATAATATTTATCGTAACAAAATAAAATAATACAATTAACATATATCGCATATATATCAATGTATTATCCGAGTGAGAAAAAGAATCTTTTAGTGAGCAAATATTAGTTAATGTAATTTAATATATCATATATATTATTATACATTAAATTATCGAATCAACACTTGATCCGACAATCCGGCTATATCGCATATAACCGACTAATATAAATCCGTACCGATTCATCGAATCAACACTTGATCCGATGACCCGGCTGATATCAAATATCGCGAGAATAGAATACGGTATCACATATCGCATTATCCTCGGTCCCGCACATATCACATATGTGCTCCTACTCCGTTTTGCCTGAGTCAAGAAACCTCTGTGTAGGACTCTAAAGAATCGTCAATACGCCGGCAGTAGGTGATGATCATATCATACACCCACAAGCTGCAAGCGGTCAGCTAAACGAAACAGCTACCCAGGTATTGAGCGCTCAGAAGATCAACAAGCAAGCCTGTAACTTCTCCTGTGAATCCAAACAGTAACACTCCCGTACAGTCCGGTCTCGTCGTCTGATATGTCGCATATCTCGCCTGGGGGTGGTAAACGTCAGACCCCAGTAGCTCGATAAGTCGTGTCGATATGAGGTCTATAACAGTTCGAGAAACTACTGATAACACTTACCAGTAAATCTCAGCAACCCTGGCCAGGGATTTCCGGTTATAGCCAATCGAACACAGCACAACATCAACTCCCTATACCGAGAGAGACGAATCCCCTCCTATCGCTCATTGCCTCCATGTGATTCGGGACTGTACCCAAAAGCCACCTTTTTGCACGCCCTCTTGGACGTGGTATGATGGAAATCAAAGCACAGTGGGAACCACACAAGACTCTATGACGATCTCGGGTCAACAGACTACTCTGTACCAGTGTCACCGGAGAACTGCCATCTGACGTATGGTATAATACCATCTGGGAGTTCTCGGCGAGTCCGTCCAGTGTACCCAGTCTCCACTGAGCACCCGTACACCATCCTTGATGTCAAACACCGATGGATATGGGATCATCCATCGCCTATCATATGGGTCAAGATGCGTATACGCTAGTCTACTCTGGTGCATCGATGCCCTGTCTCGATACACCCTCGACTAGGAACAGTTATAGGATGTACTCGTCGACTACCGTGGCCCCACTAGTATGAACTCATCATAGTCCCAGTAGTCGAGTACATATCCTAAGGGCTTTATCAACATGTAACATAGAGACAATCAAAGTACATGTTAAGATAAAGTACAACCAGATAGCATACTATCATGTCGAGCAAGAAAGTCCTCCCTATATATGTCCTAGCATCCACTACATTATACATCGTATGTACAGTAATGGCCTCTAGGGCATACATATAACTAACAATCTCCCACTTGCACTAGGGCCATCTGTTATGGTATCGCATACCCAACAATTAGCTGCGGTTGAAGTATCTCATACTCAATCATCCCATAAAAGTCTCTACTGGGAAAAAGGCCTTTGTGAGTGGATCCGCGCAGTTGTCCTCTGTGTCTACTCTCCTAACCTCGATCTCCCTGGAGATCAACCATCTCCATGATCAGGTGACACTGCCTAAGAATTATATCTGGATTTCAGATGGGACGGAAGTTCCTTGGCTAAAGCCACAACTCCATTGTCACACAATGGTAGGAACGAAGTTCATCTCATGAACTTATATATTTCCAGACTGCCTCTTTGGTAGCATCCTTGGTAACGATGTATCTTGCCTTTAATCGTCTAGTATGTCACGGTATCTAGCTTGGAACTCTTCCAACATACCGTCCCTCCACTGAGGGTATAGACAAGCCTGCGACTGACATTCAGTCGTCCTTATCACCCTGGAACCTTTCCAGTGATTCTCCCCAGGATCGATTGATACCATCTCACTACAACTAGTGAGTATCCTAACATCCAATTAGATCTATCTCATAGATCCAAGAACCCAGGATATAGGAGGTATCACTTTGATCCTATATGGAGAATCCTTGTGATAAGCGGAGATTAACCGAGCGTAGCATAGGAAACTCCTTCCCTATCAAGAGTATGTCATCCACGTACTCTACGAGGATCACCACCATACTCTCTACTACCCTTTTTGTATATACAAGGTTCATCTACCATTTTGATGAAGTCAAACTCTTTGACTACCACATCAAAACAGATGTTCCAACTCCGCGATGCCTGTTTTATCATATAAAACATCTTGCACACGTTTCCGCTGCTCCCACTGTTTACGAAGCCCTCTGGCTGTGTACTTATAGACGCTCTTTTCTAAAATATCATTTAGAAAAGCAGTCATGACACCCAACCACCAGATATCGTAGTCATGGTATGTAGCCGTGGCAAGTAGGATCTGGATGGACTTAAGCATAGATCCTTAGAAAAGGTTTCAACATAATCCATACCTGGTCTATGATGGAAACCTTTAACAAGTCTAGCTTTGAAAGTCTCAACTTTTCCATGTACACCAAGTAATCTTCTCAAGATATACTTGCTCCTGATGGGGATTTAACCCTTCAGATAAAGCAACCAAAGTCCATACTTTGTTGGTGTATAAGGATTCCATCTCAGATCGATAAGCATCCAGCCATTCTTACAGAGTCCCACTCCTGATGGCCAGCTCGAAACCAGTTGGGTCATCATCTCATGATGCAATCCTCGCTCCCACTGTCATAGAGAAACCGAAGTATCTCTCAGGTGGGTGAGGAACCCTACTAGATCGGCGGAGCGGCTGGGGTACGTTGGAAACTATTGAATCCTTTGGTTCTACCAAATCATCAGCTGCATTTTGTATAGCGGGAACATTTCCAGTTCTACATAACAGACCTTGCCTCGAGCTTGTCCGGATTTTGCTTTTAGACATAGGCCGGACTACCCCAAATCTTAACAAACTTAAGATATGGGCTCTTCCCTTTCCATATCATATATAAAGTGGTAGGCAACTGATTTGATTTGAACCCTATTCAATAGGTATGCAGCTTCTCAAGTGCATAACTCCCAAAAGGAAATAAGCAACTCAGTAGTACTCATCATAGAGCACACCATATCACATAGGGTGCTATTGCTCCGCCCCGATACACCGACGTGCTGTGGTGTATACGGAGGAGTAATGCTGAGAGAGAATCTCATTCTCCTTTAGAATAGTCCAGGAATTCCGTGCTCAAGTATTCTCCTCCTTGATCACATCAAAGGACATAATACTTTTACCCGTATTTTGGTTCTCTACTTCTAACTTATATTCTGTGAATATCTCAAAAGCTTCGGACTTATATTTCAACAGGAACACATGTCTGAATCTTAAGAGATTATCAGAGAATGTAATGAAGTACAAAGAACCAATCTTGGCATGTGTAGACAGGGGACTTTCATACATCAGCATGTATCAATCCCAAAAGTTCACTAACTCTTTCTTTGTTTCCAATAAACAGAGCTGTGGTCATCTTATCTTTGTGACATGATTGGCAAGTTTCACAAGATGTAAATTCAAACAGATTTAAATATGCATCTAAATGTAACTTCAGCCAGTCGGGTCGCATTGATATGACCTAGTCTACAATGCCTCAAGAAGGATTCGTTCATTTCTGAACTCTTCTTCTTGTGTGTGTTCCGTATACTAAGAACTGTAGTTTGATTTAGAACATCAATGCTTTTAGATAACGTGCCTGAACCGATCAACTCTTGATATAGGAAATGTTCAAAACATTATCCAACAATACAAAATTATATCCTTTCTTTACTAATAAAGAGACTGACATGATTTTGTATATCAGGTTCGGTATCTAATAACATTTGTTCAGAATCAATGTAATCTGGTAATACAGGGTGACAGTGACCAACAGACTTGGCTGCAATACTTGCACCGTTTTCTGTCTCATGAAACTTATCACCCGTTCTCAGTTCTCTACCTTTCTGTAGTCCATGTAACAGATTACATATACGGGATCCTGATCCGGTATCACATACCCAGGACGCAAAGGATACTGAGAAACAGTTCTGTATAACGAACACACCTGAAGATTATGCATCAACATGCACTCTCTTCGTTTGGGTGGCACGGGAAATCTGGTATTCCCCAATTTCCTGCTCTGTCTTATAACAATTATTAGTTGGAGCGGGACCAACGTTCCCCAGCTCAGTATAACAAGCGGGTTCGGTCAATATATCCGTATTATTATCTTGATTAAGGCGTGATATGGTCGCTACCTGGAGAGAGAGAGAGAAGAAAACACTCAGCGTATGCTCTTGCAAGATTAGATTGGTTATATAATATATCTAATCAGGATGTCTCCCACTGTTTTAATCAAATCTTCCTTCAAACCCTAAAAGGAAAGATTAGCCGGGATTAATTACACGCTACAAGTTCGCCAATCTTTCAGCCAGGCCAGTGTCGGTACTTTGAGGGAGGTCCCCCGTGCTTTCGCACGAACCTAATTACAGTAAACCTCGTTTTCCCAGAGGCGTAACCCCGTTAACACCTTTCTAGACACCTACTTGATTGGCTATTTGTAATGTGTAAAACTCTCCCAGGAGTAACTCTTACTCACAGCGGGTATTGGGATCCAACTATCTCATAGAAGGTATGCAATCTCATTGCAAATTTCAACACTTGAAATTCCCAATAATATTTTACCCCTAGCATCCTATGACCTTGACGAAAGCCAACAAACCATAGGCTACTAGTCAAGTCCAACCCGTCATTTCTTGATTGAAATAAACCCACCCGCACGACTCTTGACGAAAGCCAACAAAGCCGCACGACTACCCTAATCCAATCGCATCATATGCAGCAGATAAGCAGCAGATAGCTACCGCACACTACACCTTGACGAAAGCCAACAAATGTAGCACGAATACTATATACAACTTATCTGAAATGACGGAGGGTTACGACAGGTTTTTCAGAAAACCCTTTGCGTAATGAACTTGATATCGTTGTAGAATCGAGTGATTTTAAATGGAGTGTTTTTGAGGCTTTTCTAGTTTTGCTAAAGGGGTCACTCCCGGTGAAGGGATCGTCGGCCCTTTCCTCATCGAATAAGGTGCAGGATATATCATATATACCGCTGTGCAAAGCAAGAACTATAGAAGCAATCAAAAGACAGACCGAGTTTGTAGCATCTGCCAGTTATTGCTAAAGGAGTCACTCCCGGTGAAGGGATCTCGGTCCTTTCCTTATCGAATAAGGTGCTGGATGTTCTACAAGGAACACCGCTATGCAAAGCAAGAACTGTAGCTACCAGTTTTTATAAACAAGTTTCTACAACATCTTAGGTTTCTTTTAATTTCATTAATCTCATTAATGAAGTCCCATTTTAATATGCTTCATAAGCATCTCTTTTGAAACGAAATCTGCAATATAACATATATCTCATATATATAATATAAACATTCGTCTCAGGCAGTAATATGATCTCATCACAGAACATTGCAGCAGAAGAAACATATATGAAATATTGGATATACTAGGACGTCCGTGTTTTCAATACGAGCCTGTATAAAACACGGATTCCACGGTCGCGATAAATAGCCAAACCCACATCCCTAGACCCCTACGAGAGCGGCAAGTAACACTGCCAATTCTAGGGTTAGGAGACCCGGTCTCGACTCCTCGAGATGGTCTCCCACTGGACCCTAGAACCCGGTTACTTGTGCTCCCCGCCTTAGGTCTACCTAATGCGGAAAAGTAAATAATATACAAGGGTGACATCTTCCGCTACCTGGAAGTGCCCCAAGAAAAGAATATTACATACAAATGAATTTTACATGAATGAAAAAGAAAAAACTCTCATCTCATATAAAACCCCCGGCTATTCAAAACGCGACGATCCAATATAACATATCACAGCAACACATAATATCTCATATCATCAACGTAAGCAAGTATGCGTATCCCGATTGTCGTTGATGTATAGCAACGAAGCCGGCGATACACTACATACTACGCTTACGGTCACAGAAAAGAAAGTGTAAAACTACAACAGTTGGAATCCGCAACCTCCTTAGACATCGCATGCCTAACCAAATGAATTCCTTAGACATCGCATGCCTAACAATTATAAACCCCGCATTTTAGTCTCATTATCGAAAACTCTTTTCAATATCAAGTCGAGCAATTCAACAAGATTCCCGACGTCCTGATCGAATGCTCGTCGCAAACTTTAGTAGACGGCCGCACCCCCGATACCGTCGACGAAGTGCACCAAGGCGGAACACCGCTACCGGGAGCACCCGAACGGATGCTTTCGGCGACGGGGTTCTCCTACAGTCACTTGGTCGGGGCTATGGAGCGTAGCTGTCTATTAAGTTTACCCGGCGAGTATCCGCGTACACTACGTGATTGCGACGGACTTTTGATCACATCAAAATTCCGTGGCAACCGATCATCTGAGACTAAACTGCTATGTTTATAATATTCAAATTAGTTATCTCATAACTACCTGTGGATTCCAATTATTGTATCACATTCCAGATAAATAGACAAAGTTAAACTTTCCGATCGAATCATCAAACACCCAAGATTTCCCCAATATATCTCAACACTTGAAATCGGTTTAAAAACATCCATCACATGCCACAGTACCAATGGTCCAGCCGTAGAAGGGTCTAGCCAACGCCTCACATGTGGCACGCCGTACTGCCCCAAACCCTAAGGTTCAAAAGGCAGTTCAAGACGGTCACATAATCGAGTTAAGGTTTGTTGTCTTCTAGAGGGTCCACCGCGTTACTTGCACGACTTAGAACGTTCTTAAACACGAGGAAAAATCCAACTTTTGAAAAAATTTCCGACAGGGGAAAAAGTGAGTTATTGATATCCGTTCGAACTTTTTAACAGTTTCTAAAATTATCCGGACAAACTAAACAAAGTAAAATTATCCAATCGAATCAACGATTCCCCAATACAACCCTTGAAAACTCAACACTTGAGTGAAATTAAAATATTCCCAGAAAAAATTAACAAAAAAGGGCCTAACAATAATTACATGAAATTTCAGGGACTAAGTCCAAATTTTGGCCGCGGAAGCGCCGCAAAACGCATGGTTTAGCGGCGGTTCCGTGGTCAAATTTTCGAGTTAGAGGTCCGTACTTCACAGTAATTCTTAGTTTTTCCTGCTTAATTTTCTGAGAATTTTTAATTCAGAAAAAACCACATTTTTGGAAAAAGGACAGAGAGGGTTCCGTGTCGGGGTTTCGGCGTTCGATCGGACTTTAAACTTCGTCTAGACTTCGCCTAAAGCTCTAGCTTGGCTCTGATACCACTGTAGGGTTGCTATGCACGCGCACAAGGGTCTTCGAGGCATCAACCATGCCCGAATAAAAATTTAGCCGTGCCGAACAACCCGAATACGGAACTTTAAACTAGAGATTAGGCGAAAACAACATGCTAAACACTTTAACACTAAGTGAGAGGGATTACAACCTTTGTAGATCCGGTCCTTCACTTCATATGCTCCGTGTTGTGGTCCCTTCGCTGCGATCATCGGGATCCGGACTCTCGAGAGGTTCCACGAAGAGAAAGACGCAAGCTTTGCTTCCGATCTTCGATACTAAGATGATCTACCTCGAAGTTTCTTTAACACAAGATAACACTCATGAAATGATGTGAACACCCTCATCTAAATGGCAAGGGAAGATCAGGATGATGAAGTAGGATTTTTGCTCTCTTTATTTATATTTTTCTCACATTTATCCATCACAAAATCAAAGCAAGAAACATTTTCAAGCAAAGAAGAAGAAGGAAGAAGATGATGAATAATGAATATCCTTTTGTGATGAATAGGAAAAGGAGATAATGATCAATTAAACAACCATGGTTCACTTAACCATTGTAGAGAATAGACTAGGGTTAGGGTTTGGGTTGGGTTAAAGCATGAGTCATGAACAAATATCTTTCACAAAACAAAATAAAACCTTCTAGAAACTTCTAGAAAGTTTAACCCTAATCCAAACCCTAATCATGTTTAAACTCCACTAAACAAGTTGCATTATTTATCATATCATGTTACAATATTATATATCACATATATAATATTTATCGTAACAAAATAAAATAATACAATTAACATATATCGCATATATATCAATGTATTATCCGAGTGAGAAAAAGAATCTTTTAGTGAGCAAATATTAGTTAATGTAATTTAATATATCATATATATTATTATACATTAAATTATCGAATCAACACTTGATCCGACAATCCGGCTATATCGCATATAACCGACTAATATAAATCCGTACCGATTCATCGAATCAACACTTGATCCGATGACCCGGCTGATATCAAATATCGTGAGAATATAATACGGTATCACATATCGCATTATCCTCGGTCCCGCACATATCACATATGTGCTCCTACTCCGTTTTGCCTGAGTCAAGAAACCTCTGTGTAGGACTCTAAAGAATCGTCAATACGCCGGCAGTAGGTGATGATCATATCATACACCCACAAGCTGCAAGCGGTCAGCTAAACGTAACAGCTACCCAGGTATTGAGCGCTCAGAAGATCAACAAGCAAGCCTGTAACTTCTCCTGTGAATCCAAACAGTAACACTCCCGTACAGTCCGGTCTCGTCGTCTGATATGTCGCATATCTCGCCTGGGGTTGGTAAACGTCAGACCCCAGTAGCTCGATAAGTCGTGTCGATATGAGGTCTATAACAGTTCGAGAAACTACTGATAACACTTACCAGTAAATCTCAGCAACCCTGGCCAGGGATTTCCGGTTATAGCCAATCGAACACAGCACAACATCAACTCCCTATACCGGGAGAGACGAATCCCCTCCTATCGCTCATTGCCTCCATGTGATTCGGGACTGTACCCAAAAGCCACCTTTTTGCACGCCCTCTTGGACGTGGTATGATGGAAATCAAAGCACAGTGGGAACCACACAAGACTCTATGACGATCTCGGGTCAACAGACTACTCTGTACCAGTGTCACCGGAGAACTGCCATCTGACGTATGGTATAATACCATCTGGGAGTTCTCGGCGAGTCCGTCCAGTGTACCCAGTCTCCACTGAGCACCCGTACACCATCCTTGATGTCAAACACCGATGGATATGGGATCATCCATCGCCTATCATATGGGTCAAGATGCGTATACGCTAGTTTACTCTGGTGCATCGATGCCCTGTCTCGATACACCCTCGACTAGGAACAGTTATAGGATGTACTCGTCGACTACCGTGGCCCCACTAGTATGAACTCATCATAGTCCCAGTAGTCGAGTACATATCCTAAGGGCTTTATCAACATGTAACATAGAGACAATCAAAGTACATGTTAAGATAAAGTACAACCAGATAGCATACTATCATGTCGAGCAAGAAAGTCCTCCCTATATATGTCCTAGCATCCACTACATTATACATCGTATGTACAGTAATGGCCTCTAGGGCATACATATAACTAACATCAGGTGGTTCCGTCCATTGTTGACCCAATACCTCTGTATTGCGACAACAACGGGGCTATAGCTTTAGCGAAGGAACCCAGGTCCCATCAGAAATCCAGACACATCTTAAGGCGGTATCACCTGATCAGGGAGATTGTGGATCGCCAGGAGATCGAGGTCCGGAGAGTTGCATCAGAGGATAACACAGCAGATCCATTCACCAAGGCCTTGCCCCAGACTCAGTTCGAGCGGCTGATCGAGATGATAGGTCTTCGATACGCCAGTACATGGCCTTAGTGCAAGTGGGAGATTATTAGTGTATATGCCCTAGAGGCCATTACTGTATCATACTAGTTTGTATATTACTTAATGGAAGCTTGGGATATTCACTGTTGTATATACAATCTTGCTCGAAATGGTAGTATGCTACTTGGTTTGTCTCTGCTTTAATATGTCCATGTGTTTCTTTTAGCATATTGCTGGTATACATATTAGTAGAGCCCGTAGGATCCTTGCTTGATTACCAGCGTTGTGATGGCGCTCGCACTCGTGGGAGCTGGGTAATCTATAAGCACATCCTTATACAGGTCCCTGGTCGTTGGACTATCGAGACAGGGCATCGATACTCCGGAGTAGACTAGCGTATGCGCTTCTCATCCCAGTGTGGGAGACGGTCTGTCCCACAGCTGTTAGTACGTCGTACTTGAGATAGTATGCGGGTGCTCGTTAGGTTACGAGTACACTGGACAGGACTCGTCGGGAACTGTTGGTTGGTAATATACCTATCGTCAGTTATCAGTTCCCAGGTGACATGAGTACAGCTTAGTCCGCTGACTTGACACTGTCACTTCGCCTCGAGTGTGTTCCCACTGCACTTTGATTACTACCCTACCACGGCTCAAAGGAGACGTGCAAACAGGTAGTTTTTGGGTGCAGTCCCGAAGCACTTGGAGGCAGTGACGGTTAGACAGGATTCGTCTCTCCCGGTATTGGGGGTTGACATCGCGCTGTGTCCAGGAGAGCCATTACACGAGTAGTCCCTGGCCAGGGCAAGCGAGATATACTGGTAGGCTTCCAGTGTTATCTCAGGGTGTTCTGGCCTACACTCCGACACGACTTGTACCGCTATTAGGGGACTGACGTTCACCTCCCCCCTAGGCCCGCCATGCGATGTATCAGACGAACAGACCGGACTGTACGGAGACTGTCACATACAGGCTCAGTAGGAGTGCAGATGGGGTTCACCTCGTCAGTCTTCTTATCGACATCTACCTGGGGACCGTTACGTACAGCTAGTGCCGCTTGCGGTCTGTGGTTAAACCCACTGCCAGCGTAGTGTCGAGTCTTTAGAGTCCCACACAGAGAGCTATTCGCCTTTAGGCAAAATGAGTAGAGGTCGCATGGTTTTGCGACAGGGTTCGTTCGCATCCGCGCACTTGTGCACGTTTGCCGTCCGGACAGTTTATACTAGCGGGCTTTGGTTTAAGCCGGATCCTAGTATATGATTTGAGATTGGTTTTTCTCAGAGTGTTCGTGTTCCTCGGATCACGAATGCGGGTGCGTATGCGCAGTTGCTTGAGATTGAGGGAGAGGACCTTGTTTAGGGTTATTGACTATTGTCATTTTGTTAACCCTATTGCTTTTGTGTGTATTATTGTTAATTGATAATTAGCTTAATTATTGTGCATGGTTGTTGTTGTTGACCTTTTTGACTTCATTGACTTGTTGACCAAGTTGACAATTTGACCATGATCATTTCATTTGGAAGATGCTCTTTGATCCTTGCAATTTGCATTAATATTGAAATGATAATGGTCACCTCTTGATTAAACCATGACAATTTTCTAGCTAATTAATTAATTAAAATATCACACACATATTAGTGAGAATGGCTCACTAATAATTGATTCTCTCATATCTTTTCTCTCTCTTGCTCATCCTCTCCCTCAAGCTCTCTCCCTCTCATGTGTTGAGAAACAAAAAGCTTGAGAAAAACCTTCACTTGATCTTCTCTACTCTCTTCTAGGGTTCAAGTCTTAGCATTTCTTGCACTCTAGTTACTCCTAGCTTGGAGTTGAAGCTAAAGGTCGAGGCTTTCGGGTGGATCCTTCTTTGACGGAAGAAGACAAGCAAGGTGAGGCCTTTCTACCATTCTGACGAGCAAGGAGAGAAGGAGTTCGAGCTCAAGGTATAACCTTTCTACAACTTAGCTAGTTGTTAGTTTGCTTTAGCTAGTTTTCGTTTAGCAAAGATCCTCACAAGCAAGGTCCATGTTGCCTAAGTCATTAAAAATCCGTTTTTTATTATGTTTTCCGCCTCCCCGTAAGCACCGGGGTGGGCAACGTGGACTTACAGAGTATGACTAAGTGACCAAGTTGACCGAACCTTCTTAAAATACTGGCTTTTGGATTGTCTGAGTTGTATAAGTCATTGGCACTCCTTCTTTTACCATTTTTATTTCTCAGAACACCCCGTATAACTACGGATATCCACTTCCATTGGATATATCCATCGTATGGTTATATACGAACTCGAAAGGACTTCTTCGAGGATGGATCCAGGTTCAGGAGAAATAGAATTAGTTTATTCAGTTGTCTTTTATTATCACATTCTCTCAGGTTGCGAGGGCTCCTTAGTCTAGGAGAGTACACCTATTACGCTTATTGTATAGTCTTATTCCAAACCATAGACAGGTGCCGAAAGGTAGGGAATGAAGAAAACCAATTAGCCTAAGTAGGGTGTACAGAAGGAAATAACTAAAGACAAAACAAAGGGATTAGAAAGAGGGCAAATTAAATTGCGACTGTTATCATTCACGACCAAACCGCGTACTTCATCGCCACTCCTATTTCACCTTTGCTTTTTCCCCCAGTTCGGGAGAAATAGAATAAGCTATTATTCAGTTGTCTTTCATCATCACCTTCTCTCAAAGTTGCGAGTACTCCTAGGTTTAGGAGGGTACACCTATTATGCTTACTCGATAGTCTTCTTCCAAACCATAGGCTGGTGCCGAATGGTAGGGAAGGAAGAAAACCATTTAGCCTAACAATGGTGTACAGAAGGTAACGACTAATGACAAATAAAGGGATTTGGAGAGATGGAAAAGAAATATACGGTTACAGTCATAAATAGGATTATGGAAGAGGCATTACTAGGAATACCAGGAAACCCCTACGGGACATTTTAATGTTTCAGTTACACTGTGCATTGTTAAAGGAAAACTGATTTCCTGATTAGATGCTTACTCCAGGGTATGTATTTACCAAGTATGATTCTCACATCTGTATGGTTTTACAGATGATGAGTGTGAGAAAGTTATTGGGAATTAGGTGATCATCCTCATTATATCGGAATTCGTTGTAATTGGTGATATTTGAGGAAGTCGCTTGGGTTTTTGCCGGACAGCATGTATTTGGTTTTGAGTATCCGTTGTTGTGCACCAATTTCAAAATGATATATATATATACGTTTATTTTTATAAAGTGAGATATAACTTTTTGATATTATGTCGATGACATTTACCTATATCAGTTGACGATTGGGTAAGGAGCATTGAACAACGGAGTAGTTCTTAATCATAAGTACAGTTTTCAACCTACGATGCACAGGTTTTGAGTTATTCAACTCAGCGGACTTATACAGAGTATTGTATGTTGTCCAGTGTCCATTAGGACAAAGGGGTAGGTCCTCGTACTATGTTCTGTTTACTTATGATTTCTCTAGTTTTTAGACAAGTGTTTCGTAGAAATACAATGTCTAAGTTTTGAGAAGTTGTGGGTATAAGAATAAAGTAGAGAACCAGGTATCGCAAGTATCGGGATTCTTAAAAGAAATTGAAGATGTAGATTCTTGTGAATGGTATTCAGATGATAGTAATGGTTTTGAGAAACTTGTTTCTAATTCAGATTACTCATAATTGGATGGATTCCTAAGTTGAGTAATGCTGAGTAGCCACTTTCCATTAAGTTGATATGCACTAGAGACAGCTGCATGATTTGAATTTGGTTCCAATTAAATTAGTGCCTCTATTTCTATATTGTATATAAAATGGTTCATATCTTAACGATGTTAAGATACGGGGACTTATCCAGCTTATGCTTAAAACCAGACACTGAATAGATCTAGGCACGTTTCTGTAATGGCAGTTTGTGGGTTGACCCTAGCTTTGACGAGGGTTGACATTTCTACCATCTGGAAGATCAATAGTGATATTGGTCTTGACTTGCCACAGTTTTATTAAAATAGACTTTTTCAGAAAACAGTAGTGGGAGTATGGTAGAACTGGAAGTGATTCCTAAACCGCAAACGATTACGGAAAATTTAATAGGACCTATATATTCAAACTGGTTTGACATTCCAATAGCCACTCCGCAGATATGGTGGGTAACCTCAGACACCCGAGAGATACTCCGGTAGCCTTAAGGACGGTGACAGAGAGGTTCTTGTTTACCCAGACTTGACACTATGGTTGTTCCAGGCTATGAGACCCGCCAGGAGGATAAGTATAGCGTCGTTCTAAACTAGCTTTAGAAGTGTACGTATATAATATTCTGCCAGAGGGTTATCATAGTCAGTGGGAGCAGCGGAAGAATAGTGGGCAAGTAGCTTATGTCTATTTATAGACTTCAGCAGTTATAGTGGAGATAGATCATCTAATTTGGATAAGACAGTCATGGCTTTGACTTCATCAGAATATGGGATGGATCTGTTGAGAAGGTAGTAGGGTGAGATGTCCTGGTATTTGGATGACACACACAAAGTAGGAAGTAAAATTCTTAAACTACGATCGGTTGTACTGTGGTCATCACACAGTTGTTTCTCCACAAAGGATATGGATATAATATAAGACTTTCTGGTTACTAGATCTATGGTTTTAGATCTGAATTTGGGTAGCTTCCCAATGTGGGTACTTTGATAATGTTCTAATAGTATTTTAGAATAGATGACTCTTGGCATGGTGGTGTACCTGCAGGTGATGGAGTCACCCTCTCTAAAGGTGTCTTAGAAACTAAAGGAGAGAGGGATGTGCATGATTGGCAGATCACTTGCTTAGGCAATTGAGTCAATCATGAGATGTCAAGTACCACACCAGATGTTGTTTTTGCACTTGATGCGATAAGTTTATATTAATCCAATCCTGAAGAAACATAAGGAAGCAGTTTTAGAACATAAGTGCTTGTTCTATGGATTTGATGACGGCAGCCTCCTTCGGGAGACGGTTATCATTCCAGGCTTCATAGGTGACATGGATGACAGAGTGATTGTCAGAGTTATAGTTTTCCCTCTGACGAGGGACAGTATTTGTAGGGTTGCTATGCACGCGCACAAGGGTCTACGAGGCATCAACCATGCCCGATAAAAAATTTAGCCATGCCGAACAACCCGATACAAGATCTTTAAACTAGAGATTAGGCGAAAACTAGCATGTTAACAACTTTAACACTAAGTGAGAGGGATTACAACCTTTGTAGATCCTGTCCTTCACTTCATATGCTCCGTGTTGTGGTCCCTTCGCTGCGATCATCGGGATCCGGACTCTCGAGAGGTTCCACGAAGAGAAAGATGCAACATTTGCTTCCGATCTTCGATACTAAGATGATCTACCTTGAAGTTCCGTTAACACAAGCTAACACTCATGAAATGATGTGAACACCCTCATCTAAATGGCAAAGGAAGATGAGGATGATGAAGTAGGATTTTTGCTCTCTTTATTTATCTTTTTCTCATATTTATTCATCACTTTAATCAAAGCAAGAAAGCTTTTCAAGAAGAACTCAAGGAAGAAGAAGATGAATAATGTTAAGAAACCTTTTGTGATGAATAGGAAAAGAAATGATATGATGAATAATGTAACCATGGTCAAACTAACCCTTGTAGAGATTTGACTAAGGTTAAAGGTTTGGTTAGGTTAAGGAAATATCTAGCAAAATATCATTTCCAAAACAAAAAAGGAAAGCATCTAGAAACTTCTAGAAAACCTTAACCCTAATCAAACCCTAACCATGTTTAATCTCTACTAAACAAGTTGCATTAGTTATCATATCATGTTACAATATTATATATCACATATATAATATTTATCGTAACAAAATAAAATAATACATTTAACATATATCGCATATATATCAATGTATTACCCGAGTGAGAAAAAGAATCTTTTAGTGAGCAAATATTAGTTAATGTAATTTAATATATCATATATATTATTATACATTAAATTATCGAATCAACACTTGATCCGACAATCCGGCTATATCGCATATAACCGACTAATATTTATCCGTACCGATTCATCGAATCAACACTTGATCCGATGACCCGGCTGATATCAAATATCGCGAGAATATAATACGGTATCACATATCACATTATCCTCGGTCCCGCACATATCACATATGTGCTCCTACTCCGTTTTGCCTGAGCCAAGAAACCTCTGTGTAGGACTCTAAAGAATCGTCAATACGCCGGCAGTAGGTGATGATCATATCAAACACCCACAAGCTGCAAGCGGTCAGCTAAACGTAACAGCTACCCAGGTATTGAGCGCTCAGAAGATCAACAAGCAAGCCTGTACATTCTCCTGTGAATCCAAACAGTAACACTCCCGTACAGTCCGGTCTCGTCGTCTGATATGTCGCATATCTCGCCTAGGGGTGGTAAACGTCAAACCCCAGTAGCTCGATAAGTCGTGTCGATACGAGGTGTATAACAGTTCGAGAAACTACTGATAACACTTACCAGTAAATCTCAGCAACCCTGGCCAGGGATTTCCGGTTATAGCCAATCGAACACAGCACAACATCAACTCCCTATACCGGGAGAGACGAATCCCCTCCTATCGCTCATTGCCTCCATGTGATTCGAGACTGTACCCAAAAGCTACCTTTTTGCACGCCCTCTTGGACGTGGTATGATGGAAATCAAAGCACAGTGGGAATCACACAAGACTCTATGACGATCTCGGGTCAACAGACTACTCTGTACCAATGTCACCGGAGAACTGCCATCTGACGTGAGGTATAATACCATTTGGGAGTTCTCGGCGAGTCCGTCCAGTGTACCCAGTCTCTACTGAGCACCTGTACACCATCCTTGATGTCAAACACCAATGGATATGGGATCATCCATCGCCCATCATATGGGTCAAGATGCGTATACGCTAGTCTACTCTGGTGCATCGATGCCCTGTCTCGATACACCCTCGACTAGGAACAGTTATAGGATGTACTCGTCGACTACCGTGGCCCCACTAGTATGATCTCATCATATTCCCAGTAGTCGAGCACATATCCTAAAGGGCATCATCAACATGTAACATAGAGACAATCAGAGTACATGTTAAGATAAAGTACAACCAGATAGCATACTATCATGTCGAGCAAGAAAGTCCTCCCTATATATGTCCTTGCATCCACTACAATATACATCGTATATACAGTAATGGCCTCTAGGGCATACATATAACTAACAATCTCCCACTTGCACTAGGGCCATCTGTTATGGTATCGCATACCCAACAATTAGCTGCGGTTGAAGTATCTCATACTCAACCATCCCATAAAAGTCTCTACTGGGAAAAAGGCCTTTGTGAGTGGATCCGCGCTGTCGTCCTCAGTGTCTACTCTCCTAACCTCGATCTCCCTGGAGATCAACCATCTCCATGATCAGGTGATACTGCCTAAGAATTATATCTGGATTTCTGATGGGACGGTAGTTCCTTGGCTGAAGCCACAACTCCATTGTCACACAATGGTAGGAACGAAGTTCATCTTATGAACTTATATATAACCAGACTGCCTCTTTGGTAGCATCCTTGGTAAAGATGTATCTTTCCTTTAATTGTCTAGTAAGTCACGGTATCTAGCTTGGAACTCTTCCAACATACAGTCCCTCCATTGAGGGTAAAGACAATGCCTGCGACTGACATTCAGTCGTCCTTATCACCGTGGAACCCTTCCAGTGATTCTCCCCAGGATCGATTGATACCATCTCACTATAACTAGTGAGTATCCTAACATCCAATTAGATCTATCTCATAGATCCAAAACCTAGGATTTAGTAGGTATCACTTTGATCCTATATGGAGAATCCTTGTGATAAGCGGAGATTGACCGAGCGTAGCATAGGAAACTCCTTCCCTATCCAGAGTATGTCATCCACGTACTCTACGAGGATCACCACCATACTCTCTACTACCTTTTTGTATATATAAGGTTCATCTACCATTTTGATGAAGTCAAACTCTTTGACTACTACAACAAAACAGATGTTCCAACTCCGCGATGCCTGTTTTATCACATAAAACATCTTGTGCACGTTTCCGCTGCTCCCACTGTCTACGAAGCCCTCTGGCTGTGTACTTATAGACGCTCTTTTCTAAAACATCATTTAGAAAAGCAGTCATGACACCCAACCACCAGATATCGTAGTCATGGTATGTAGCCGTGGCAAGTAGGATCTGGATGGACTTAAGCATAGCTTTGAAAGTCTTAACTTTTCCATGTACACCAAGTAATCTTCTCAAGATATACTCTCTCCTGATGGGGATTTAACACTTCAGATAAAGCAACCAAAGTCCATACTTTATTGGTGTATAAGGATTCCATCTCAGATCGATAAGCATCCAGCCATTCTTACAGAGTCCCACTCCTGATGGCCAGCTCGAAACTAGTTGGGTCATCATCTCATGATGCAATCCTCGCTCCCACTGTCATAGAGAAACCGAAGTATCTCTCAGGTGGGTGAGGAACCCTACTAGATCGGCGGAGAGGCTGAGGCTCGTTGGAAACTATTGAATCCTTTGGTTCTACCAAATCATCAGCTGCATTTTGTATAGCTGGAACCCTTCCAGTTCTACATAACAGAACTTGGCTCTAGCTTGTCCGGATTTTGCTTTTAGTCATAGGCCGGACAACCCCAAATCTTAACAAACTTAAGATATGGGCTCTTCCCTTTCCATATCACATATGAAGTGGTAGGCAACTGATTTGATTTGAACCCTATTCAATAGGTATGCAGCTTCTCAAGTGCATAACTTCCAAAAGGAAATAGGAAACTCAGTAGTACTCGTCATAGAGCACACCATATCACATAGGGTGCTATTGCTCCGCCCCGATACACCGACGTGCTGTGGTGTATTCGAAGGAGTAATGCTGAGAGAGAATCTCATTCTCCTTTAGAATAGTCTAGGAATTCCGTGCTCAAGTATTCTCTTCCTTGATCTCATCAAAGGACATAATACTTATACCCGTTTTTAGTTCTCTACTTCTAACTTATATTCCGTGAATATCTCAAAAGGTTCGGACTTGTGTTTCAACTGGAACATATGTCTGAATCTTGAGAGATCATCAGTGAATATAATGAAGTACAAAGAACCGGTCCTGGCATGTGTAGACAGGGGACCTTCATACATCAACATGTATCAATCCCAAGAGTTCACTAACTCTTTCTCTGTTTCCAATAAACAGATTTGTGGTCATCTTATCTTTGTGACATGACTGGCAAGTTTCACAAGATGTAAATTCAAACTAATTTAAATATGCATCTAAATGTAACTTCAGTCAGTCGGGTCGCATTAATATGACCTAGTCTACAATGCCTCAAGAAGGATTCGTTCATTTCTGAACTCTTCCTCTTGTGTGTGTTCCGTATACTAAGAACTATGGTTTGATTTAGAACGTCAATGCTTTTAGATAACGTGCCTGAACCGATCAACTATTGATATAGGAAATGTTCAAAACATTATCCAACAATACAAAATTATATCCTTTTTTTACTAATAATGAGACTGATATGATTTTGTATATCAGGTTCGGTATCTAATAACATTCGTTCAGAATCAATGTATTCTTGTAATACAGGGTGACAGTTACCAACAGACTTGGCTGCAACACTTGCACCGTTTTCTGTCTCATGAAACTTATCACCCGTTCTCAGTTCTCTACCTATCTGTAGCCCATGTAACAGATTACATATGCGGGATCCTGTTCCGGTATCACATACCCAGGACGTAAAGGATACTGAGAAACAGTTCTCTATAATGAACACACCCGAAGAAGATGCATCAGCATGCACTTTCTTCGTTTGGGCGGCACGGGAAATATGGTATTCCCTAATTTCCTGCTCTGTCTTATAACAATTATAAGTTGGAGCGGGACCAACGTTCCCCAGCTCAGTATAACAAGCGGGTTCGGTCAATATATCCGTTTTATTATCTTGATTAAGGCGTGATATGGTCGCTACCTGGAGAGAGAGAGAAGAAAACACTCAGCGTATGCTCTTGCAAGATTAGATTGGTTATCAATTTATCTAATCAGGATGTCTCCCTATGTTTTAATCAAATCTTCCTTCAAACCCTAAAAGGAAAGACTAGTCGGGATTAATTACACGCTACAAGTTCGTCAATCTTTCAGCCAGGCCAGTGTCGGTACTTTGAGGGAGGTCCCCCGTGCTTTCGTACGAACCTAATTAAAGTAAACCTCGTTTTCCCAGAGGCGTAACCCCGTTAACACCTTTCTAGACACCTACTTGATCGACTAATTGTAATGTATAAAACTCTCCCAGGAGTAACTCTTACTCGCAGCGGGTATCGGGATCAACTATCTCATCGAAGGTATGCAATCTCATCGCAAATTTCAACACTTGAAATTCCCAATAATATTTTGCCCCTAGCGACCTATGACCATGACAGAGGTCAACAAACCATAGGCTGCTAGTCAAGTTCAACCCGTCATTTCCTGATTGAAGTAAACCCACCCGCACGACCCATGACAGAGGTCAACAAGGTCGCACGACTACCCTAAATCAATCACATCATATGCTTATACAGATAAGCACTAATCAGCTACCGCACACTACGCCTTGACAGAGGTCAACAAACGTAGCACGAATACTAACTATTACTTATCTGAAATGACGGAGGGCTACGACAGGTTTTTAAGAAAACCCTTTGCGTAATGAACTTGATATCGTTGTAGAATCGAGTGATTTTAAATGGAGTGTTTTTGAGGCTTTTTTAGTTTTGCTAAAGGGGTCACTCCCGGTGAAGGGATCGTCGGCCCTTTCCTCATCGAATAAGGTGCAGGATATTTCACAAATATCACTATGCAAAGCAGAAACTATAGAAGCAATCAAAAGACAAATCGAGGGTTGTAGCATCTGCCAGTTATTGCTAAAGGAGTCACTCCCGGTGAAGGGATCTCGGTCCTTTCCTTATCGAATAAGGTGCTGGATGTTCTACAAGGAACACCGCTAAGCAAAGCAAGAACCGTAGCTACCAGTTTTTAAAACAAGTTTCTACAACATCTTAGGTTTCTTTTATTTCATTAATCTCATTAATAAAGTCCCATTTTATTATGCTTCACAAGCATCTCTGTTGAAACGAAATCTGCAATATAACATATATCTCATATATATAAAATATAAACATTCGTCTCAGGCAGTAATATGATCTCATCACAGAACATTGCAGCAGAAGAACATATATGAAATATTGGATATACTAGGACGTCCGTGTTTTCAATACGAGCCTGTATAAAACACGGATTCCACGGTCGCGATGAATAGCCAAACCCACATCCCTAGACCCCTACGAGAGCGGCAAGCAACACAGCCAATTCTAGGGTTAGGAGACCCGGTCTCGACTCCTCGAGATGGTCTCCCTCTGGACCCTAGAACCCGGTTACTTGTGCTCCCCGCCTTGGGTCTACCTAATGCAGAAAAGTAAATAATATACAAAAGGTGACATCTTCCGCTACCTGGAAGTGCCCCAATAAAAGAATATTACATACAAATGAATTTTATATGAATGAAAAAGAAAAACTCTCATCTCACATAAAAAAAAACCCGGCTATTCAAACGCGACGATCCAATACAACATATCACAGCAACACATAATATCTCATATCATCAACGTAAGCAAGTATGCGTATCCCGATTTTCGTTGATGTATAGCAACGAAACCGGCGATACCCCACATACTACGCTTACGGTCACAGAAAAGAAAGTGTAAAACTACAACAGTTGGAATCCGCAACCTCCTTAGACATCACATGCCTAACCAAATGAATTCCTTAGACATCGCATGCCTAACTATTATAAACCCCACATTTTAGTCTCATTATCGAAAACTCTTTTCAATATCAAGTCGGGGAATTCAACAAGATTCCCGACGTCCTGATCGAATGCTCGTCGCAAACTTTAGTAGACGGCCGCACCCCCGGATGCCGTCGACGAAGTGCACTAAGGCGGAACACCGCTGCCGCGAGCACCCGAACGGATGCTTTCGGCGACGGGGTTCTCCTACAGTCACTTGGTCGGGGCTATGGGGCGTAGCTGTCTATTAAGTTTACCCGGTGAGTATCCGCGTACACTACGTGATTGCGACGGACTTTTGATCACATCAAAATTCCGTGGAAACCGATCATCTGAGACTAAACTGCTATGTTTATAATATTCAAATTAGTTATCTCATAACTACCTGTGGATTCCAAATATTGTATCACATTCCAGATAAATAGAAAAAGTTAAACTTTCCGATCGAATCATCAAACACCCAAGATTTCCCCAATGTATCTCAACACTTGAAATCAGTTTAAAAACATCCATCACATGCCACAGTACCAATGGTCCAGCCGTAGAAGGGTCAAGCCAACGCCTCACATGTGGCACGCCGTACTGCCCCAAACCCTAAGGTTCAAAAGGCAGTTCAAGACGGTCACATAATCGAGTTAAGGTTTGTTGTCTTCTAGAGGGTCCACCGAGTTACTTGCATGACTTAGAACATTCTTAAACACGAGAAAAAATCCAACTTTTGAAAAAATTTCCGACAGGGGAAAAGTGAGTTATTGATATCCGTTCGAACTTTTTAACAGTTTCTAAAAGTTATCCGGAAAGCCACATAGACAAAATCTGATACTCCGATCGAAACACCGAATCCCCAAAACAGCCCCAGAAAATTCAACTCTTGAATAAAAATTAAAAATTCCCAGAAAACTCAGCACTGTGTAATAGGAATTACTGTGCAAAATAGGAGGGGTGACGTTATCAAATGGCCGCGGAACCGCCGCAGAAGCCAGGCTTCTGCCGCGGTTCCGCCGCACTTTTGACGAATTAGCCCCACGAATTTCACAGTAATTCTAATAAGACCCTGCTGAATTTTTTAAGCTTTTTTAAGGTTGAAAAATCCCAGTTTTTAGAAAAAGTCCAGAGAGCTCGTAAAATTGGGGTTTCGGGTTCGATCGGGTTTCAAACTTCGTCTAGACTTCGCCTAAAGCTCTAGCTTGGCTCTGATACCACTGTAGGGTTGCTATGCACGCGCACAAGGGTCTATGAGGCATCAACCATGCCCGATAAAAAATTTAGCCGTGCCGAACAACCCGATACAAGATCTTTAAACTAGAGATTAGGCGAAAACTAGCATGTTAACAACTTTAACACTAAGTGAGAGGGATTACAACCTTTGTAGATCCGGTCCTTCACTTCATATGCTCCGTGTTGTGGTCCCTTCGCTGCGATCATCGGGATCCGGACTCTCGAGAGGTTCCACGAAGAGAAAGATGCAACCTTTGCTTCCGATCTTCGATACTAAGATGATCTACCTTGAAGTTCCGTTAACACAAACTAACAATCATGAAATGATGTGAACACCCTCATCTAAATGGAAAGGGAAGATGAGGATGATGAAGTAGGATTTTTTCTCTCTTTATTTATCTTTTTCTCTTATTTATTCATCACTTTAATCAAAGCAAGAAAGCTTTTCAAGAAGAACTCAAGGAAGAAGAAGATGAATAATGTTAAGAAACCTTTTGTGATGAATAGAAAAAGAAAAGATATGATGAATAATGTAACCATGGTCAAACTAACCCTTGTAGAGATTTGACTAAGGTTAAAGGTTTGGTTAGGTGAAGGAAATATCTAGCGAAATATCCTTTCCAAAACAAAAAAGGAAAGCATCTAGAAACTTCTAGTAAACCTTAACCCTAATCAAACCCTAACCATGTTTAATCTCTACTAAACAAATTGCATTAGTTATCATATCATGTTACAATATTATATATCACATATATAATATTTATCGTAACAAAATAAAATAATACATTTAACATATATCGCATATATATCAATGTATTACCCGAGTGAAAAAAAGAATCTTTTAGTGAGAAAATATTAGTTAATGTAATTTAATATATCATATATATTATTATACATTAAATTATCGAATCAACACTTGATCCGACAATCCGGCTATATCGCATATAACCGACTAATATTTATCCGTACCGATTCATCGAATCAACACTTGATCCGATGACCCGGCTGATATCAAATATCGCGAGAATATAATACGGTATCACATATCGCATTATCCTCGGTCCCGCACATATCACATATGTGCTCCTACTCCGTTTTGCCTGAGCCAAGAAACCTCTGTGTAGGAATCTAAAGAATCGTCAATACGCCGGCAGTAGGTGATGATCATATCAAACACCCACAAGCTGCAAGCGGTCAGCTAAACGTAACAGCTACCCAGGTATTTAGTGCTCAGAAGATCAACAAGCAAGCCTGTACATTCTCCTGTGAATCCAAACAGTAACACTCCCCTGCAGTCCGGTCTCGTCGTCTGATATGTCGCATATCTCGCCTAGGGGTGGTAGACGTCAGACCCCAGTAGCTCGATAAGTCGTGTCGATACGAGGTGTATAACAGTTCGAGAAACTACTGATAACACTTACCAGTAAATCTCAGCAACCCTGGCCAGGGATTTCCGGTTATAGCCAATCGAACACAGCACAACATCAACTCCCTATACCGGGAGAGACGAATCCCCTCCTATCGCTCATTGCCTCCATGTGATTCGGGACTGTTGTCACGCCCCGCTTCCCAGAGTACGCAAGATTGGGCACGTGACATAGCTAACCATGCTACCTGTGGGTAGGACGTATCCATCCACAGTCACATTACGGTTGTAGAGATATCAAGAACAATATAATAAACTAATCTAATACATGTCCAAATCCATAATAACAAGAGTCAATAAACAATAAGTGCGGAAGCAAACGATCCAATACAGTAATAGAAAGGTACGTCCCATAATGCGGGATCGCACCTGGAAATAAAATGCAATAAATGAACTAACCACTGCAGAACTCACACATCAGCCTGCTGGCTGAAGTACTCCTGCTCGGTTGGCGATAGTGGTAAAGAATCTGGGCCATGCAAAACCCAGACGTCAGCGCGTCATGTCAACCAAATAATATAATATAAACATGGTAACAAGCAATGCAGGTATGAACATGAATAAAACAGTACTAATAAATAACCGTGCAGAGTAATGTGCCGTGGTAACTAAACTGTTCTCTCAGGTTTCTACTCTATAGTCTTTGAAATCAATTGATGAATCGTCGATGTAACTCAATAGTATCCCGTGCGTGCCCGGGACCACGGTCAAGGTTCTCAGGGCTGAATCCGAGACGTGCCGCTAGGCAGTAAAGTAGGTAGTAGGATGGACGAGTGATGTCAGCATCATCACTCCCGGACTGGCCATGCCCGTAAGACTGATCAGG